>CAWUFW010007497.1:0-600000 GCA_963921515.1 Calotriton arnoldi | reverse complement strand
GAAGACAAAAGGCTGGCAGGTAGTTCTCGTTATGAGGTCCCTCCTCCTCAAAGGCCATGCCCCGCCTCAGGCAGTTTCTTTTTCTTCATCAAGTTGACAGGTTTGTACGTGCGTTGTAGAAGTCAGTATAAAGGGCATGTGCTTGCACCCTCCATAGCCGTTCTATTTGATCAAGCAATGCCGATTTACGTCCAGGTGATGCCTGTGTATGCGCCCTCAATGTAGTATACATCCTTTCTCCAAGCAACCTTGATGTCCATGTAAGACGACATGTGCTGCATGACCTACACTCTCTACAAACCCTCTTAAGTGTTGAACAGCTATTCAAGCACAAGGGATGGTGTACTGCCACTGCCCGCAGACTCCTACTGCACCAAAGAATTTCCATTTCTCCACCAAGCAGCTGATGACTGCTGACAAAAAGAATGAGTCAGGCAGCACTTTCAGCACACGACTCCTGATAATGACCAAATGAAACTTAAACAGATCAAATCATGCCAATAAAAAAAAAAGTAAAGCAGTCACCTGTGCTTGACTTTATTTTAAGATGAGCACTTCTAATGTGCACTCTCTGATAACTGAGCACATTAAAAACTACGTACAAGTTACATAGAATACTACTTTGAGAAGAAGTGTCAAAGCAGTAAAGCTTAGTTAATTCGTTTATCACTATAATGATAATAAAAATACCATTTATTTTCAAATGGAGAGCATTGTTTGAACATTGTATGTGATACGTGTGCTGCCTGAACTAAATAGCCTGTCCCTAGATCACCCTACAAGGACAGTTCTCTGTGGCCACCCCATGAATGTCAAAGCCAAAAGAGGAGGTATGTGACACTCAGGGAGTTTGTATTAGTACCTGGTTTCTGTATTTAGAAGAACACCAGCAATACTTGTCACAAGTATTACCTAACAGCCTTTGAGTCACACAGAACTGAACTGATAGCCTACAACATGCTTCTGTTGCGGCAGTTTCCCTGTTACTGTAACAAAGGCCAGAGCATGGCACATAGCCCAACATGCAAGTTTTATTCACAGATATATTTAGGGTTCATGAACACGTTTAACCAGGTAGAGTAAATAGCAGAACAGGTTTGGATTCCACCCTGTACACGACTGCTTACTCACATATAGAATGCCAGCATTTCAATTCAGGATGCAGTCATTCCTGCTCCATAAAAGGCGTTCCCCTTCTAATTTAGGGGCAGAGGCGAGAAAGGGTTGCAGGATAATTGTATAGACCTCATATCCATTGATGGAGGCAGCTGTTTTGGCAAGTCCTATGGTTTCTCCAAACTGGTACAGAAAATTTCCTTCACTGCTTACCAGCTGCCTGCCAGGAGCCGCTACCCAGCATGTTTCATGTCAAGAAAAGCCTTTTTCTATTGTAGCAGGCTTTTGCAACGAGTAGCTCGCGAGCTACCAGCAAGTAGCTCGCGTGTGCAGCCCAGCCTAGGCTTTTTCTTGGTTGAATTAATAATATGTGTCTCAAAATTGTAAAGTGTGCCGACCCACAGGGCCGATATGTAATCGCTACGGGCTCAATCCATGGCCGGCCATTTGTCTTGGGTAGTGTTTACGCCTCTCCGCCCCTTACATGGACACTGACTGAGCGCCTGCTGCGGCTATGGGTGGAGATTCCCCTGGGACTGACCCTGGTTGGGGGTGACTGGAATGACACGATATGCCCCTCTATAGGTAGGTGGCGTGGTGATGGGAACCCGGTTGGGGCCCGTGAGTCTAAACTGGGGGCCTTGCTTCGCGGGTCGGATTGGGTGGACTCCTGGCCACGGCTTCACCCCGCTGAACAGGGTACACTTATTTTTCCAGCGTCCATGGCTCCTTCTCACGCATAGATCACGTTTTCTTATCAGCAGCACATATTCACAGCTTAGTGGCGGCCGATATCCTACCCCGGGGTCTTTCCGATCACTCCCCGTTACAGTTAGACTCGATACTATGCGTCCTCCCTTCCGTTGGCGCCTCTCATCGTGGCTCCTACTTGACGACAAGTATAGGGCACATATACACACCTCCCTTACAGAATATTTTCTACACAATGTTGGTTCTGTTGATTCGCCTATGATGGTGCGGGAGGCAATGAAACCTACACTACGAGGGGGGGACGTGGCCTACCGCACGGCGCAGCGTAGGATACATCGGGAACGGTTGACAGTATTGGAGGCCCAGCTGATGGATGCGGAGCGTGCGTGCCGTGCGGTGAATGGGCACGATTCACGAAGACAACTACTCTATACCCAACAGGTCTATGCCGGGGAACTACTGGACGAGGCTCGGGCAGCCTGGCTGGCTGCCCGGAGTAGAATACATCAGTGGGGTGACAAGTCGAGCGCCTTACTCCACCGCCTTTGTCAGAGGGAGCTTTGCCCTATCTCTGTCCCATGTCTGCATGATCCACACGGAGGTGTTCTCACGGACCCCTAACGGGTGGCCGCAAGTTTCGCGTCTTACTAAGCAGAGTTATATGCCCCTCGCGAGACTATCTCGCCACAGTTAGTCCAGCAGTTCATTACAGACTTGCCTCCCCGCGCCCTCACGGACCAGACAAGATACGCACTAGATGCCCCGATCACAACTGAGGAGGTCCAGGAGGCGCTATCTGGGATGTGTTCAGGCAAGGCTCCTGGCCCCAACGGTTTCCCATGCAAATTTTATAAAAAATATCAGTCCATTCTCATTGCTCCTTATCTTGCTGCCCTTCGGGCCGCTTTTGATGATCAATGTCTTCCGGCGGATTGGCGACATGCAGAAATAGTGATTTTTCAGAAGCCGGGCAGACCTCCTGAACTTCACCTCTTCCTATCGTCCGATATCTCTCCTCAATGTTGAAGCAAAACTCTTAGCCAAAATTATAGCCAACCGTATAGTCCCGCATATTTCAAGCTTAGTTCACTCCGATCAGGCAGGTTTTATGCCTGGTCGGGCTACGCGGCACAACATCCGACGCACCCACAACGCTATTGCCTCAGTAGACCGATTGGGTGAACCCGCTGCTCTCCTGCTGGCGGACATAGATAGGGCCTTTGACTCTTTAAGCTGGACGTACCTCTTTACACTGCTGCGCCACCTTAACTTTGGTCCACATCTCTTGCGATATATTGAACTCTTATATACTGATATCACCGCATCTGTTCGTGTGGCTGACTCCGTCTCACAAACCTTTTCTATCGGACGAGGCACCCGCCAGGGCTGCCCCCTCTCCCCATATCTTTTCGCACTTGCTATGGAGCCGCTTGCGGCATGGGTGCGGATCGACGCTCAGTACCGGGGCTTTGAATGGCCTGGGGCAACGTCCGATTGCATTGCGCTGTACGCGGACGACGTGTTATTTTTTCTTACACGTCCAGACCATTCTGGGCCTCGACTCCTCAGGATCATGCAGATCTTTGGAGAGACCTCTGGGCTTTACATGAACCCTTGTAAATCCTATCTATGGCCCCTCCGCAATACAGGACAACTTGGTACCTGGTCAAGGAGGTCACGGTGGCGCAGGACGGCTTCAAGTATCTTGGGGTCTTTTTGGCTGCCTCACAGGCCCTATCCCGGGAAAGAAATTTAGCTCCGCTTTGGGTGCAGGTCCGGGAGCAGACTCGCGTCTGGTCACATCTACCCCTCTCCCTATTTGGTAGATCTGCCATTTTTAAGATGGTTTCCTTGCCCCGATTGTTGTACCAACTTCAAAACCACCCATATCCAATACCACCTAGCTGGTTTATACAACTCAACCCTACACTTCGACACTTTCTCTGGGGGGGCGGGTCAGCACGGGTCGCTTTAAGGACCTGCTTTCAGTCAACTTATTGCGGGGGCTTGGGAACACCTGATATTCAGGCATATTATGCAGCTTCACACCTACTCATCTTAAACGACTGGTGGTACGGCGACAGGTCAGATCCCGCCTATGAGGTCGAGCGGTGGTTATGTGTGCCCAGTCTTTGCATTCTATCTTGTATGCAGGCGCAATCCTGAAGGCATTGCCTCTGGCGACTGTCACGGTCTTTAAGCTCTGGAAGCGCACTCTCCGACAGCTGGGATGGTGGGGCAAAATAACGAAAGAAGCTCCCCTTTGGTGTAAAGGCCTTCTGCCGCAGCTGGCTGGCCTCCCTGGTTTCTCGGGCTGGGACAAGATAGGAATCTCTACCGTTGGGGATGTCCTTCATGGACAGACACTGAAGTCCTTTCAGGAGCCGCAGCAAGAATATGCGATGCCTCACTCGCAATTTTACAAATATCTGCAGTTCCGCCCTGCCTTCTCACCATATCGGACACTTCAGGAGTCCATTCCTGAGTTTAGCCCTCTTGAGGCTAAGGTGTTCATGGGAGACTTGGGGGGAACACAAAATTGCCAAAATCTACTGCACACTAGTCACGAATAGCCATACAACACTATCCAATACACGGGAGGCCTGGCAGGCTGACCTGGGCCCACTGGACGAGGAGGACTGGACTGAGGCGCTGGCGTCCCCGCGAGGTGCTGCTATAGCAACACGGCTCCGATTCATACAGTTCAAATACCTCCACCGGGTGTATTACACTAGACACCGCCTCTGGCGGGCGGGTGTCATTGCCTCTCCGCTTTGCTTGAGGTGCCGTGCCGCCGAGGGTACCTTCCTCCACACAGTATGGTCATGTAGATCACTGTCGAAGTTCTGGCATGGCGTTATTACATGTCGATCGTGGGTTTTGGGTTGGGATATCCCCCACTCTCTTAGACTGACCCTCCTACATATCACTGATGACATTGGGGGGAACATTTACAAACGCCACTTACTGTTATTGGGCCTCACACTCGCAAAGCGAGACATCGTGAAAAAATGGAAAGACACCTCCCCGCCCTCTCTAGGAGTTTAGAAAAAGGGTCTTGATTTCTGTATGGGGTTGGAGATCCCCGTCTTTGCTGCCCGGGACTGCCCTCGGAAACATCCGAAAATATGGAAGAGATGGGCAGATTTCCGGGGGATCTACTTAGAGCCTATTCCTGATCCAACAACAGACTGACTTAAACGTAGTTGCTATGTGGTGGGATCTACAGATTGTAGTAATGTGGACTCTACAGGCATGGATGGACCCTATGTGCCTTATACTTTATAGTGGATTAATGGCACCTCAGTTAATTGTTATTGTAACAAGTTATGTGCATGATCCTCCCTTCTTTTGCTATGTACAAAATGTCGACATCAATATTTGTATTATATACCCATTGCTGCTTTGGTGTAACACCTCATCAGGCGTCTTGGCTGTTGACAATAAAATTTTGTTGTGAAGAAAAAAAAAATTGGAAAGTGTGTGTGTGAGATGAATACGTATGTAGTTTCATAACTGACGTTTGAGGAAAAAATGGGTTTCCCAAATATATTTAAAGCTGTTATTTGAGTGATAAATCATGCAGCTTTGCAGAGACTTATTATTAATAGTATTACCTTGGTTCCAGGGGCATAGCAGCTGTGGCTGTCATGTATTACTCATGCAGAGGCATTTCAAATTGCTGGTAATCGGGCATAGGATGGCCACTACTGTCATTTTGTCTGATGTGGTCACTATTTCAACACAAATATTAGTAGCTCAAGATGATTTTCATTGAACATGAATAGCTCTTATGACGGAAAAGGTTGGAGACTCCTGTATAATAGAAAGCATTTGACTTTTAATGTAGCCTCTTTCGAGGAAGGTACCAAATCACCTTGAAAATGTAGGAGCCAGACTACAATCCAAAGCCAATCTACACTACTCTACCTATACAGAGGATCATTAATATGCATCAAAATACTAGAATGACAATGTAGGGTGGTAGTTTTTTTCTGTTAGTTTGCAAGAATTTAAATGCAGAAAAATAAACGTTTGCAAGAAGTGGGGAGTCGAAGGAAAATCAAGGTTTGCTTTTGAAGTTATGAAGAAGGCAAGCTCCCCATTTATGTGCAGATAAACGCTCATTTTGGAGATTGACATAGTTACCATCATTTGCTCAGACAAGATGCAAACTATCCTACTATGAAACCCGCATAAAAAATTTCCAAAGGCAGAGTTGTTTTTCCTGACTCGAATAAAGATTTAGACTAGAACACAATATAGGCCTCATGCGAGTTGCGTGTCACAGTAATCTGCCTTAAAGAAAACTATTCTTGCTAAACGTGGGCAGGAGGCCATACTAAGGAAATGTTTCTGTTCTCCTGAACCAGGCACCTGTATACACCCTGCTGTGAGAGGCTACAATCTCAGCATCATCTCCATCTGTCTCAGCAGCAATAATCCCATTCAAGGTACAAAACATTTGGTAGACGGTTCTCATCTGTTTTGACGGCTACTCTCCAATCTTTTAATATTTTTGTTTTTCAGAAGCAATCTCACAAACTGGGAGTTTGTTTCTGAAAAACAAAAAACGAATGCCACCTCACACGCTGGGAGTCTTCTCTCAGGGTGATTATTGGCTTTTTTCTGTCCCTCCAGAAAACACATTACACGAGACACCCTATACAAGGCAGGCAGTGCAATCCCTTTCCTCCAACAGCCCTTACTCGGTCGGACAGTCTGAGGAGGCTTTTATTAGAAAAAGCCAATGGGGACTCTATCGACAGAAGGCGTATTAGTCCGCCTGTGTCTAAATGAGGCAGGTGAACCAAAAGTTTGGGGGACAGATTCCACCAAAGTGTAAATGAGGCCCCAAGTACTTAAACTGAAGCAACTAGCAGCAGATTACGGCCAAAAAACAATTGAAGGCAGAGAGAACAGAGGGTGAGATAATATTAGTAGTTGCTTCTTTAACAAATTCACTATGCGTTAGCTATATGGTGGGATTCTACATTTCATAGAAATGTGCAGCGGCTGGATTGTGCATGTGTAAACTTTTGCAATAATGTTTGAAGCAGAGTGTTCTCAATAGATCCCCTGCCTTGACTTCTTTAGGAGATCCAGTAAACCGCACACCATTAATGTTGTGCTGGCCGTTGCTCCTTGCCTTCTTTTACAAGCGCCTACCATAGCCATTACCAGGAAAACCCCATGAGACTCCCTGAATACCAAGATTGCTTTAAAAGTGGCTACAACAGAAAACAAGCATTTGCAATGCAATAGGTCTCGCATTTACACAAGTTTAAGCTATTGGCATTGTAAATGACAATGCGTTTTATTTATGTTTCAAAAACCAAAACATAAATAAAAGGCATTGTTATTTACAATGCCAATAGCTCAAACTCGCGTATATGCGAGACCTGTTGCATTGCAAATGCCTGTTGGTTTTAGTTTCTAATGTGTTTGAGAAGGGATGTGCAAAGCATGCCCTCATTTTTTTGACATTGGCCTACCTTCCCTGTCATGGGATTAGCTGTTCTGGCAGCGGACTCTGCTCTCTGAATCAGTAGTTATAACCAGACCTTTTTATCTGTTCCACATGAGTGAAGGCCTATTGGCCCACTCAAGTAAAGTCCCACTGATATGCACTAACCTAGGTCCCAGCACTACAATTCTAGTGCATATTTGCATGCACGTATGTATAGGTGTGGCCTGCATGATGCATTTTATTGTGTGTATATGAGTAAAACAGAGTAATGGAAGTCTGTGAGTTTCATTTTAAAAGCTTGTGTCCTGATGATCTTCAAAACACACAAGATGATGGACGGAATGTTGCACATTGGCAAACATTCACCCCCAGTCACAGATCTGGGTTTAATCCATCGTTATTTTGCTTCACAACGCCACCCCAGTTCAGATATAGCCATATGCAAATCAGTCTTGA
Organism: Calotriton arnoldi; assembly: GCA_963921515.1. Lineage (NCBI taxonomy): Eukaryota > Metazoa > Chordata > Amphibia > Caudata > Salamandridae > Calotriton > Calotriton arnoldi. The sequence continues at coordinate 592,247 of CAWUFW010007497.1, read as the reverse complement.
CCCTGTGCCTCATGGGAACAGTCCAGACCGAACTGCCAAGCCACGTCTTCCCTGGACCGGAATCAAGCATCCTAGGACCGGTTTCGGGCTTTCAGCCCTCATCAGCCAGGATAGCTTGACTCCAGTGGCGTAGTGAGCACGGGACCCACGTCTGGGCATACCCTTCCCACTTAGGGCGAAATGCAAAACACACAAGATGATGGACGGAATGTTGCACATTGGCAAACATTCACCCCCCAGTCACAGATCTGGGTTTAATCCATCGTTATTTTGCTTCACTACGCCACCCCAGTTCAGATAAACGATGGATTTAGGCCCAGATCTCTGTACTGGGGTGAATGTATGACATTGCTCTGCATTCTGTCCATCAACTGTTGTTTTTGCATTTGTCACCCCGAGTGGGACGGGTATGCCCAGACGTGGGTCCCGTGCTCTCCATGCCACTGGAATCAAGCTATCCTGGCTGAAGAGGGTGAAACCCCAAAACCGGTCCTAGGATGCTTGTTTCCAGTCCAGGGAGGACCTGGCTTGGCAGTTCGGGCTGGACAGTTCCCATGTGGCACAGGGTCAAGACTGATTTGCATATGGCTGGGTTCAATCTGGAATGGCATGGTGAGCAAAAAAACGATGGATTTAGGCCCAGATCTCTGTACTGGGGTGAATGTATGACATTGTTCTGCATTCTGTCCATCAACTGTTGTTTTTGCATTTGTCAACCCGAGTGGGACGGGTATGCCCAGACGTGGGTCCCGTGCTCTCCATGCCACTGGAATCAAGCTATCCTGGCTGAAGAGGGGTGAAACCCCGAAACCGGTCCTAGGATGCTTGTTTCCAGTCCAGGGAGGACCTAGCTTGGCAGTTCGGGCTGGACTGTTCCCATGTGGCACAGGGTCAAGACTGATTTGCATATGGCTGGGTTCAATCTGGAATGGCATGGTGAGCAAAAAAACGATGGATTTAGGCCCAGATCTCTGTACTGGGGTGAATGTATGACATTGTTCTGCATTCTGTCCATCAACTGTTGTTTTTGCTCCTGATGATCTTCACCAAGTGGAATTGTGTTTTTTTCCAGATGGTAGAATTGTATTGCTGACTTGAAGCTGTAAGGAGGAGGCAGGTCTCACTTTAGATTGATTTTATTAGGTCCTTTTTGCTGCATTGGGTTTCTGCTTGGTCTCCCAGAATGAATGAATGAATTAATGATTCTTCTATAGCACACAGCTACTCAGAGGATTGTCCCGGTGCTTTTAGGCACTGAAGGGAGCAGAGCACAGAACCGCTGAGATACTAACATCACTGAAGTCTGAATAAGAGTGTTTTCAGCTTCTTTTTAAATGAAACTTCCTTCGAGATAGACCTCAAGTAATCAGGCAGCTGATTCTACATACTTGCCGCTCTGACCATGAAGGAAGAGCCTCACCTCCGTTGTCTTTGGAAGTGAGGTACTGCTATAAGTTTAGCATTGCTGAAACACAGGTACTTTAATTCAGCTATATTCCTTAATCCATTCATTAAGGTACATAGGCTGAGCTCGGGCGGCCGATGACAAAGGGCAGTCTCCTTAACCCGGAAACAGGGGTGGGAGGAGTGTAGATTTAGGTGTTGAGAGGGAGGGCACCACACGGGGAGAATTGTTAAAGTTCAGTCAATGTTATGAAAAAAAAAATGGAGGTAGTCAAGCCGTGCATGCGTACCAAAACTTCTCGATAAAGTGTAAAATAAAGTGCATCTAAAGTATTCACTCTATCTGAGGTCCGTGGCCGGGAGCCCCAGGTTCCAATGTTGTCCTCGGCTTAACATCCTGTGATTCTGCGCACTTCCCTTAATCTCCAAGTGCCTACGAGAAAATGAATATGTCCTCGTGTAACGTCACTGGAGCTCATTGAAAGCGCTCCAATACCTTCGTGTCGAGTTAACGCTATATACAATAAAAAAAAAAAATCCTCAAACTGCAGGCCAGCTGCATCAATGGAACTTTTTGCATTGTACATTTCACATTTAACATGCCGTTCCCTGGGAAGCAGCGAGGGGTTGGAAAGGGTAAGCTGGGACTGTTTTTTGGCAAATGTCCATTCACTCCCTAAACACGCCATTAACATTTGGGACTTGCTTTCTTCCTCTTCTCCAGACATGGGATTTATAACGGAAACATGGATGAAACCATCTTCATCCCCAGCAATTGCCATGGCAATCCCAGATGGATATCGTATCTTGAAATTAGATAGACCACGCAGGGTAGGAGGAGGGGTAGCCATTATTCACAAAGACTCGATCAAAGCTACTCTATTAGATCATCTTAGCAATGATAAAATTGAAATTCTGGTATTCAGATTAGATCTTCACGCACAGTTGAGCTGGAAGGGAGCTCTTGTATACCGCCCCCCGGGACCGCTACTCGATTCCATCACCCTCTTATTAGAACTGATTGCCCCACATTTAATATCCTCCAATAAATTTCTTTTACTTGGTGACTTTAATGTTCATAGTGAGAATCCAGAAGACCCCAAGGCCTCTGCTCTCTTGTCCGAGCTCGCGTCATTAGGACTCACAAAAATTAACGAGGCGCCGACGCATATTGCAGGTCATACTTTAGATCTGGTTTTTTCTAACTCCCCTCACATACTGTATAAATCTACCACCCCTCTGACCTGGTCGGATCATTCCGCCATTTCATTTGATCTAGAGGGCCCCGCCGCCTTTAAATGCGCGGGAAAACCCATTACGCGAGCCCATAGACAATGGCACAAATTGACACCTACACTTTTTAGAGAAACCTTTATCCCTCCAAATTTTTCATTTTCAGACACGGTAGAGAAACGATTAGCGGATTTTCAGGACGCATTACTAATCACTTTAGATGAACTAACCCCCCTGAAAAGTTCATCAGTGGCCCCCAAGCGTCCTCAGACTCCATGGTACTCAACAGACCTTCGATTCGAAAAAAGTCGATGCAAAAAGATAGAGCGTCAATGGCGCAGATCTCAGACACCTTCTGACAAAGTAAAACATAAAATTGCCATAGACTCCTATCATAAAAACATCAAAGCTGCTCGAAAAGAATATATAGCAGACCAGCTAGCACAAGCAGATAACACCTCTAAGGCTCTTTTCCAAGTACTTAACACCTTCATTAATCCCAAAGCTTGCACTCAGGAAGACGCACCAACCCAGTTACTCTGTGATAACATTGCGGACTTTCTTACACAAAAGATTGATAACATCTACAATAAAATTACTACTACTGTTACTAGCACTAGGGATGAACCAACTGCAGAATTACCCCGACTCATATAATTTTCTCACTTTGAAAGAATTTCCTCTGCTCACTATTAAAAGTACAGAGAACTTATTACAATCTATTAAATCTGGATCCCCTAAAGATTTAATTCCATCTAAAATCTCCAGAGGTTTAGCAGCAGAGTTGGCTGCACCCCTGTGTTCTATTTTAAATAGTTCAATTAAAGAAGGCAAGCTTCCCTCTGAGTGGAAAGCTGCCCAGATAATGCCTATTAGGAAAAACACCAAACTACCCCCTGATGTAATTTCCAACTATCGTCCCATTTCACTTCTCCCTCTATATAGTAAAATGCTGGAAAAGCATATCAATACTCATCTTTCCACCTTTATAGAATCATCAGACTGTCTTGACTATTCGCAGTCGGGATTCCGTCCTAAGTATAGTACCGAATCAGCTCTGGTCAATGTCATGGATGACATTCGAATGCATGCGGATGCTGGTCGAGCAGTGATTCTTATACTGCTCGACCTCTCCGCAGCATTTGACACTATCTCACATCAGATTTTGTTGGAGAGATTACGGGCTATAGGAATACAGGACAATGCACTAGACTGGTTAACTGACTTCTTAAAGGGAAGAATACAAACAGTTAACCTTGGCCCCTTCAAATCTCAGACAAGTATGGTAACAAAGGGTGTGCCTCAGGGCTCTTGTCTCAGCCCTTCATTATTTAATATATATGTCGCCCCACTCGCAGCACTTTTAAGAAAGATTGGATTTACTCCCATCTCTTACGCGGACGACACACAGCTCCTTCTCTCCTTCGATAAAAATACACCTAACATCAAGAGCACTTTTGCAAATGGCATGAAAACTATTACATCATGGATGAGTAATAACTTTCTGCAGTTAAATGCAGATAAAACTGAAATAATGCTATTCAAAGACGCAGTGACCAGATGGTCACCGTGTTGGTGGCCAGAAGAGCTGGGACCAGCACCATCCCCTAAAGTAGTGGTCAAGAATCTGGGTGTGCTAATTGATAGCAAACTTAATTTGGATGACCATATAGCTACCACAAAACGGACTTGCTTCCATGTTCTCAGCCTGCTCCGTAAGGTTTTTCACTTTCTCCCTTCTTCAACACGAAAAACCCTGATACATGCAATGGTCCTTAGCCGACTGGACTTCAGCAATGCTTTGCTGATCTCCGCTAAAACAACTGCCTTGAGCAGCTTACAAGTGGTCCAGAACACGGCGGCCCGATTGGTGACCAGTGCTCCCCCCCGAACTCCCTCAGGTCCCCTGCTACGTAAATTACACTGGCTGCCTATACGTAAAGGAATAGAATTTAAAATTGGTTGCTTGGTTTTCAAAGGCCTCAACAAAATGGGACCTAAATATCTAGCAGACAAACTGGTTAGATATACACCTTCGCGCACCCTCCGATCAACAGATAAGGGCCTTCTTACTGTCCCGCGCATAAAACAAACTAGGCTAGGAGGCAAAGCATTGTCCTACATAGCCCCACAATTATGGAACCAGCTACCTCTGGATATCCGCCAATGCACTAATTACCTAACTTTCAGGAAAAAACTTAAAACTTCACTTTTTTAGTTCTTCGTGCCTCTCTAGTGGCCATTAGCGCGGAGATACCCCATTTGGGGTGATTCATGCGCTTTATAAATGACATAAATAAAAATAAAAAGGGTGGAGAGAAGGAACACATGTGCACCGTCCCGTGGCCGGGAGCCCCAGGTTCCAATGTTACCCTAGGCTTAACATCTTGTAATTCTGCGCACTTCCCTTAATCTCCAAGTGCCTACGAGAAAATGAATATGTCCTCGTGTAACGTCACTGGAGCTCATTTAAAGCGCTCCAATACCTTCGTGTCGAGTTAACGCTATATACAATTAAAATCAAGAAGCGCGAGCAACAAGCGCTCGCCAGGCATCCACTGTTTATTTTTGCATCGCGCTTTCACTTTAAAGTGAAAGCAAGATGCAAAAATAAACACGCGGCGCCATGTCTCCTTTTTTGTCTGGCCCATCAAGACTGGATCGCATGGCTTGTTTACATAACACGCCTCCTTGCGATAAGAAACTGCTTCACGACAGCCGTGAAGCAGGCGATCCAGTCCGGATGGGCCGGACAAAAAAGCGAAAAGGAGGCACCCCAGAAAGCTTATTTCCAATGGCAGGCCACCGTTTACCATAAACGGTGACACCAGCCAATGGAAATAAGGGGCGGAGCTTAAAGCCCTTTTCTCAAACTCCTCATTAGCAATAAATCTCGCCGAGCGAGCTACGCATGTGCGCAGCAACGCTAGGCGAGACCTAACAAACGTTGGAGACAGTATATGGTCATCAGTCAGGCCTTCAGAAGCATGTATGCAGAAGACTAAATACATTACGAAGTTGGCTGGAAAAACTAGATGATACAAAGGTACCCGAGGAGCTTGGTCTTAGTTCCTTTAGGAAGAGGGCAAAAAACAGATGAAATAGTAAATCGCCTGAATGTAAGGGTTCAGCTTAAGGGCGATTTACATTTGTATCTAAGTTGAGGTATACGTTGAGTGCAAACCAAGTTCCTGCAATGTGATGAGTGGGATAATATTCCATGAGAAGGTGAGTCTCCAGTATCTTTGTAATTTGTCCGAGGGTTGGAGCGATTTGGATGTCGGTTTGGCGGCTGTTCCATATCCTGGGAGCGTAGAAAGAAAAACCCTGCCTTCTGGTTTTCTGAGTTTATTTCTCTCTTGCACATGTTTGTCACCAGCCTGGCGATCTCATGGCTTCAGATATGGCACTATTAGTTTCTTGGCTAGATATGTCAGGGTATTGTTTCTGGTGGCCTTGTAGGTGATTCAGGCCTATGGGGGGGGAGCCAATGTCTTTTTATATTGCTGGTATAACATGGTCAAATTTCTATAGGCCATTGTTGAGCAGTGTTTCGGTGTGTAGGAAACTGCTAACGGAAATCGGATCCTCCATGTCAAAGCATTCAACACTGTGATGCACTCGAAAACTCAGGAATCAAGTGCAGCATCTGTAGACAAGAAAAGATACAGGAATGTACCATCCTCCCATATGACCTCACCCTAATCAAAGCACTCCGCTCTGCACACAGGTTCCCCGTCAACACAACTAAAGGTTCTTTTATGCTTCTACAAACCCACCATCACAGACATAATAACAGAGGCAAAGCAGTCTTTAAAGCAGTCACACAGTGCTTCAACCCAAACCTAGACCATGCTCTTTCAGAGAGTAAATGCCATCAATGACTTCTTCATTGAGATTCACAAAATCAAATCCCCATCGTCAGCACAGCAAAGACTTCCATGCTACACCCGCTTGACAAACTGATCGTCAATCATAAAAGCTTGCACACAGTTAAGAAATCCATTTTTATGCTTTTGTCAGAGGGATGTCGATTTATGTAGCTTCCCTTGAATAAATCTTAATTGAAACTCCTGGCTACTGGTGTTCTTCTCAGATTAATCCTGCTTAAAGGAATGATGTGAACATGGACAATTTTTCTATCTTTGAGCGTTTTCTAGGTACAGCTGGGATTTAGGTACTGGTGGTTTGATTTCAGCCAGCTTAATTCTCCCATAGTTAACAGGTGGAAGTAGTAAGGGGGAAGCGAAACGTACACTTAAGCACAAAGTAAGCTATCATATTCCGATATCTGTCAAAAGGCATGCTTTTTACTACTAGTAAAAGGGTAAACAGAACACTTTCTGAGATATTAACTTTAAATGATGTCTGGAACCAGCAAAGCGAGTGTTTAAAAGCATTTGTTAGTCGCTCTAACAAACTCACTGCTGATCTCTCCTAAACACCAACAAACATAAGACAACCAATTGATGACCATTGCAATTCAATTTCAAAAGGCATGCATTGAATGAGCTTTGATGCATGGTTGCTACTTGTGTAATATTGTGTTCTGTATACTGTGTTTCCTATATGTGATGAACTATCCTCTGCTGTATATTATATATGGGATAATGTACCTCCTACCTTACATTATAAGGAAGTCACCAAGAAGCTCCCTGAAATTAAGCCTAATGCAGTTTCTATATAAGGTCATAGATCTCTGCTGTGACTTGCAATATCTTTCTAATGTAGATCAGAGGGTTTTTAGGTCGAGCATTGTATATACTTTAGTATATACTTTAGTTTATACTTATATGTGTATGTAGTTTGTGGGCTCTGGAGATCAGCCCTAGGACTTGTCTGCTTCCACGTAGGAACTTTTTTTCTGTTCACCTGCCTCTATTTAACTGTTTTGTTAGAAAACGACCAGCAGAGGTCAGTAAAATACCAGAATCACTTTAGCATTCTCTAGATTCCAGTCCATAGAAATGGTCTTCCACAAGCACCCGTAGACAATAATATTTTTTTCAAATCTTGTATTTTCAGTGATATGACCACCGAAGGCCCTGATTTTATATTAAAAACAGCTTTGGACTATACCATTTCCCGCTGCTAGGCAATATTTCTCTCCATGTGTTCCCATACCTGGCGTGTTACGCAGTTTGGTTGTTACTTTCCCTCCATGTTAAAGAACAGTAGATGTTTCAGCACCAAGGCTAATGTGCTGCATTGCTAAATACAAATAAAGGCCCCAAAGGCGAGACCGATTGCATTGCAAATGCTTGTTTATTGCATGGTCTCATTATCACCTATTGCACAAACCACTTACATACTTTGTGTTTTGCTTCTTCGTATGAAAGAGATGGTATGGTGTAGACATGAAAAATAAAAGTGGAATCTCTTAGTGTGAAATAAAACACAAAAAAGCAGTTAGTAATTTGTTGCAAAAACATATTAGAATCGGATCAATTTAAATCCTATAAAAAAATTATACCTCAGAATTAGTTGTAACATGGAGATATTCTTTCTTCCTGTAATGAACTATAACGTGCTAAAAATAAACAAGTTGCTATAACTCTCTCCTTTGTGCGGATCACTGTTCATTTTAGACAAACAGACCATAAAAAAAGACATATTTAAACTCCAGCTGTAATTATCCCCGATACCTGCCTTTAACCTTAGCTCCTGGTTCTAGCAACAGGCATTATGACGGCACAACTCAACTACAATAAATTATTACAGTAGAGCAGCCACATAATTTTCTTATCACAGGTGACAGGTGGCGTCACGACAGTAATAAGGAAATTAGAGACCTCTTTTTATACTGAAAATGCAGCTTCTATGTATTATAAAGCTATCTTAAGTCAGTGAGGAGTTCCTTTATATGGTCATGGAACTCTGAGGAGACTTGCAATTTCTTTTCAACATCGGCAGAGGGTAATTTATTATAGTACATGGTGACAACATTACCCTTCCCCAAAAAGCATACATCCTAGGCCTGTTGCTCTTTTGTATGAAAGAGTACAGTTGCAGATATATAGAATCAATGCAGAATATGACATGTAATAGTAAACGCACCAATATGCAGCTAGGAATTTGTTGGAAAAAACATTGAAAGAGATTTATTCTAAGAAACCTTCTACAACGGTTGCAGTTGATAATACCCGTTGACACGCAGATGGAGTCCTGCTTTCTTTTGAATAAGAGCCCTGCAAAAAACAAACATGATCCCATAACTGTCTCCTTTCTAACTGTGGCTGTTCATTGGAGGGAAACAAACTAGGAGAGCTAAAAAGCTCTTGTAAATGTCTATTGTGCACTACTTTCCTTGTTCAAGCAAATACTTTAGTACTTTATTATAGTTGAGGAGCTATGTCATTTTCTTATTACAGGTGGCCAGCGATGTCTCAACTAGACTGTAATATGAAAATAGGATTTTATAAAAGGATTGACTGCTTCCATGTGTTATAGTGAGCTATTCATTGACTGAGCTACTGGGAGCATCATATCTTGGTGAGGGGGTGGAGAGAAAGCTAATATTGGGTTTTTACCTTTCACCTAATAAGTAGCTCCAATAAATGTGGGTGAACTTTGCAGCATGTGATCGTCATCCTTGGTGTATTGTCAGACTATTGCGATAACATAACTACTTTATATAATGATTTCAAGGTTTGGACGGTAACGGCTCAGAGCTGCAGAAACGCATCAACCAAAGATGGCAGGTGGCTTAGTCAACAGTTGAGAAACCATTCGGATATATATGCACCCTGCAGCTTCTCTGCCTTAAATAGTCGATTTATCTGCAGGAGCCTCCACATGGAATGTACGATAGGGTTTTTCAAGTCACCACCCCCACAGCTCTTGCAAAGAAGATCATGTCTTCTTATCCATCTATATATAGGCTTGGACCATGTGTTTCCTCTACAGCAATAGACTAATGGAACAATAATAAGATCGCCCTGTCCTGCTACACTGCTCCAGCATCCTTCTGCCCTTCTCATCAAGACAAGATGGCAGAGCACTCAAGACCTGACCCCGCAGCTTATAGGCCCATGGCTGGAAAGGTGTGTCAAGTAAAGGCTTCTTATATGGTATTCAAGAAATAGGACAAGCAGCTAGCGGCAACTATCTACGCATTTCTGTTTGAGGCTCGACCGACACTGGGTTGCACTCACTGCTTCCCCAGCCCTAGTGCCAGTCTCATCAATATGGCAACCCTAGATGGCATAGATCGGGACCTATAGCATTAGGGCAGCTGAACAATCTCAGGGCAGGGGTCCAATGCCTTATTCTTTGTGGCCTAAACTGTATAATAAAGACCATTGCTAACATGGTTGTTATCAGCATGAGCGAATTAATATATTCTTGCAGGTAGGTCTCCTGCACACATGCACACTCGCAGCTACAAGACTGCCATAGAGGCACAGCACCAAAACATTACCCACAGAGACCACAACACAACACTGAATCATTCTCTAGTCATCCTTAACTAGCATCTAATGCTTAAGCGTCCTGTCTCGCGCTCCTTTTCACTCTCATTCACTCCTAGGCACTGCACCAAAATCTGAATAAGAGACAACTCTGGTCCTTACGCTTCAAATTCAAACACTACCCATATATGCAACATGACAGACACAAGTTTCCATCTATAGTCCGCCCACGTACTGCCACCAGCCTGCAAATGTACTCGGAGCCTCCTCAGGGTAGAAAAGCACTGTCTAAATACAATTACAATCCACTGAGTAAGTATTCAATACCGATGAGAGCCATTCAGCATGAAAGAGCGAGAACATTGCTAAAGGGCTACGAAGTAGATCACTCCCATCCTGTCCAAGTGCCCAACATGCAACTGTCCACTGCCGCCCTTCTGAATTAGAACTCTCTACTGGACGTGTAACTTTTTGAACAGACTGCATCCTCGAGAAAGTATTAAAAAAAATCTCCGGGAAAGACGGATGTCAAGAGTTTGTACTCCCGTAAAATAAAAAGTGGTCGCTATTAGAGGACAGTACAACTATCAAGTCTAAACAGGACACTCCCTCTTTTCAAGCCATACATTTTAACATTCCTCGCCTTTATAGTTTCTCCTTCCTAAAATATCTACAGCTGTAAAAAAGAAAAAAAAAGGAAGAGCTTTTAAAAAAAAAAAATTCTAGTGTTGACAAGTACTGGCATGTGTGCGGATTATTTTTGTAATACATTTTCTTTCAGTTGAAAAGTCTAAAATAGCAGGAGGATAAAGACGCCTTGAACAAATCACATACATGCCAACATTTTAGGAGAGGAAAGTGTGAGTCTTAGAATAGATGAACGGGAGACTGTATTTCACCCATTGACTTCTATGGAAGTAGAGGACATTTCAGGCAGAAGACAGTCAAAATAAAGCCATTTTTTGCTTAAAAAATCGGGAGTCTCCCGCCTGGATCGGGTCTATTGGCATGTATGAAATCAGTGTGAAATTCAAATAAGGAGGTCACAGATTAGAACCTCGGTAGATCGACTCAGCCAATCATCAGTCACCAGGTTTATAACATGAGAGCAGTTGAATTAAGCAAACGCATCACCTGCTGTACAGCGCGATGAAGTCGCAAAACTGTGAGCAACCACACAAATACAGGTTAATATTCAAAACGAGTAAAAGGGAGTGTCTTAGTCGCAACTCACCAGTTCATGGAGTCGCTGCAGCTAATTGAAGAAGTTTCATGAATCGCGATAGAGCCCCGGAACGTGCAGGCAGGTCCCTCTGAGGTGTTCTTGACAAACCCGCTGCCACTACAGACTCAATCTCTCCTGTGCTTATTTTTTCAGTATTCTTCCTTCCGTGAACTATCAGCCCATTTCCCGGCAGAGTGTCATGAACAAAGTTGGTACAACGAGACCATAGAGTGGCGTCAAATTGAAGGCAGGCAAGACGGTGCTAGTTCGTTTCAGGACGGCCCCCACCTAGAGGCCGGAGGTATGCTTGTCGTATTGCTGCTGAGCGTCCCATCTATATATTCTTTTTTACAGTGTTTTTGTAGCTCGAACTCGACCCGAAGGTGTGGGAGTGCTTAACAAGAGCACCAGTCACTTTGCATAGGGGCACATTTATTTTCTAGGCATGAGCCGATTAAGTGATTTGCCCTGAATCACAGGATATAATGAGGCGACGACGAGACCGGAACCTGCTCCCCAAATTCCAAAGTCGGCAACTCTGTCCGTAACGCCACAACTTCTCCCCCCCATACGTTGTCAGTTTGCTTAGTATTACTGTTACTTTCAGTGTTATTCCTATGTGTGACATAATAGCAGTGCCGTGCCTTATGTGTGAGTCTATGAGTGACCCTTTCAGATAAACCATGACAAATGCATATGCAAATTCAACTGTTTATTAATTTGATAAGCTACCTCCGTTTTCAATGAGAACTGTCTAACAGTTGTAAAAAACCCACAACGTTTAAATATTGCGTGTAACTCACATAATTTGGTGAACTCCTAACTCCTTACTTGTACATACAGATTTGGCATATCCAGGGTTGTAGCTTGGTCAGTAAAACGGAAGGAGGGCTTCAGATTTTCCAACAATCACGCTGGCATATCATGTTAATCATTATATGAGAGACAGTGCATGAGGGCGGCTTAAGGACCAGTGGAAAGGAGTGCAGATTATGAGGGGTAGTTGAAACACAGTGTTTGGTAAAATAACCATGTTTTAAGACCTTCCAAACAGGAAAAACACACACTCGTACTCTCTCATCTCTGAGTGAGTATTTAAAAATGCCAGGTGAAATCCAGCAGACACCAGTCTGCGGGGTGCACGGAATCAGTCTGGCACCATCCCAAAGTTTGTCGTCCACAAACGCGCAGTTCCTACTGATTAGTGGAAACTATGCAACACTACATATCTCTTCTTTGAGTTTGGCGTGCTGGGCCTATAGTGTAGAGGACTGCCACGACTGAGTGAATGAGTAATGAGAAATGATTGCCTTGTGCTTGTGGTAAAGGGGTGCATTGGTAAGGGAAATAGCAAGATGATAAGTTCAATCCATAGGAGTTTGTTGAGTGGTTGCATGAATATGTCCTTTGCTTGTTTGACTGGACATGTGAAGGAGGAACAGGAGATTCACAGTAGTCAGATTCGAGGGATAGCATAGAATGATGCCCTGAAAAATATTGGTCCCACCCGCAAGCAAAAAAGACCTACATTTGCCACGTTTGGTTACAAAGTAAGTGGGGCTCATTCTCTACTCTCAGTAGAACACTCTTGGAAATATCCTTAAACCAGAAATGGCAGCCACTCTGTCTAGGGATGAGGCCACACAGACCGAACCACGAATGTGCCCTAACCACGCATTCCTTTACCACGCATTCCTTTACCACACATGCCTTTAACACGCAATTTTGTGGTAAAGGCATGAATGGTAAACATGTATGCATGGCTAAGCTCGACACTACTCCCCCCCCCTCCCTAATCCAGTGACGTAACAAAGGCCCCCGCAATGCGGGGGGCCCAAGTTCCAGGGGGCCCTTTCAGCACAGTACTCTGCCCGGAGAGCTCCTTCATGGGTCTGCAGGGGGCCCTTCCAAGTACCTTTAATGGGGGCCCCCCTCAAGTTTCGTTACGCCAGTGCCCTAATTTACAAACCCCCTACCTGCCCTTTAACATACCTCGACCCCTTCCCATCTTCGCGCTGTCCCTAACCCTTAGCATACACTACCCCAACCCCCTCCCACCCATGTGCTCTCTCTAAAACTATCCCAACCCTTTCCACTGCCCTTAGGCCTAAAACCCTGACCCCTAAATTAAAAAAAACTACCCTGAACCCCTCACTGAGCCCTAAAAACCCTGCCTCTCAACATACACTACCGACCCAGCCCCCAACCCCGTGTTGTCCCTTAAACTACCGCAACCCCTTCCTTTGCCCTTAGGCCTAAAGTCCTAATCCCTAATTTAAACAAGCATTAAAAATGCAATCAGTCTCGCCTTTAATTAAGTTAAAGCCATTTGCTTTGCTATACAATACCATTAGCAAAGCAAATGGCTTTAACTTAATAAAAGGCGAGACCTATTGCATTTTCAATGCTTGTTACTGGGCAAGTGACTTTAATGCTCGCGGGAAGCCTCGCGCCAGCTCCTGGGGTCGAGCGGTGACTGCGCGCGCCGCGGCGGATTCCTCAGCACTGCCGCCGGGCCCTTCAGCCTGTCTGGGAAAGCGAAAGCACGCCGCCATGCACGCGTAGGGACAAAAAAATGCGCACACGTGTGCACATCCCTACGCTAATGAAAGTAAACAAAGATGGCGTTGGGCTGTCCACATGCGCGTGCATTTTTTTGTCCCTACGCGTGCATGTTTAGCTTTGTGGATGGCTTCCAAGCTGCGTACAGGAAGCGGCATTTTTATGAAACGTTCCAATACCTTGCAAGTATGTTACGAGAAAATAATTTAAAAAGTAACACAAAAATACACACCAAGTTGCACGCCGAGAGTGAACCAAAAATAGCGACACAGATACTTTTTTGTTACAATTGCTCTGCCGCCAGAAAACAAATGGAAACGCCTGCGACTCGTTTTTAAGGCACATATAGTAACTGTTGCTCTGCCGCCAGGAAAGACACCCAAACAATGCGCACCAAGTTCCACGCCGAGCGTTTAAGTACAGCATTGAACCCGGCAAGCTGCGTACAGAAAGCAGCATTTTTACAAAACGTGCCGGTAGCTTGCAAGTATGTTACTGTGATAATCAATAACAAAAACACAAGAATGCGCACCAAGTTCCACGCCGCGCGTTGAAACACAACAAGCTGCATACAGGAAGCGGCATTTGTTGCTATGGCAACAAAAGCTTCGCAAGATGGCGTTGGACTGTCCACAGTCCGTACGGACACGCGCATGCTGTTTGCTATGGACAAATGGCAAGAGCAGCCATGTTTGTCCATGCAGACGCGTGCATGAAAGCCCTCGGCAGAATCGATTCCAAAAGGTACTCGCAATAGCGAGAGCAGCGCCTGCACTGCTTTCGCCAGGCGAGACCTAAAAACGACCCTACCTCCCCCTGAGCCTTAATAACTACTCCACCCTCCCCCCAGCCCTGAAAACTACCCCGACCCCACTCCCAGCCCTTAAAACTTCCCTGACACTCCCAGTCCTGAAAACTACCACGACTGCCCCCCTGCACTAAAAACTACCCCCCACTTATCTCACTGCGTCCTCTGCCTCTCTTCCTTGCGAGGTCTCCCCCCAGCACAGCCCCGAAACCCTCCGCCCCAGCACAGCCTTGAGAACTAGTCCAAGCAAAGCCCCAAAAACTACCACTCCCCACCCCACCACAGCCCTGAAAACTACCCCCCACCCCCAGCACAGCCCCACTTACCTCACTGCATCCTCTGCCTCCCTTCCTGGTGAGGTCTTCCTGCTTCCGTCCCAGCAGCTAGACCGCACACTGCTAACCACTCATATGCGTAGTTAAGGCAAGCATGGTTAAGCTTGCAATGTCGAAACACGATGGCGGTGTTGTATCTGTTTCCCACTCCAGTCATCAGCAGGATAGAAAGACACTGGAGAAAAAAATACAGAGGAGCAGGTTGCATAAAAGGTGATCAGGACAGTACAACTAACTCTAGTAAGGATTTTTGATCCTCACATAGTGGAAGTCAGTAACTCAGGTGCTTCTGCCTTTGTTCAGATTCCAGTGACATGTTGGTGGACCATTGCTCAGTGCTCTAGGCACTTACCACTCCGAACAACCCCTCTCAGCATACCCAGAGTACGCTTCTTCAATGGACACATCCTTCATCTTCCTCATGTTCACCCCTGGCCTTCCCTCTGTGGATGCTATACCCAATATGGGAAGCAAAAATCACTTCTCCAACACCCCAAACTGTCTACAGATGCTGCCAGTCCATGCACTGCTGCCTATTTGGATGTCATGTTTAATCTCTATGCCTCATCCAGCCATTCGTCACAGGTACCCTCTCCCTGCCTCAGTCGTCTCCTCTGCCTACCCCTCAAATTTTAGTGCTTCAAGGTGCCACAGGGAGCATCTACATATTCTGTTCACCCTCTTTACTTTCTCTCTGTGAGTAGACCCTCTGTACCCAGATGACCACTCACCCAAGTGTCACCCTAAGAGAGCCTTTCTTATGTTTCTGTACCTCAAATAATCATTGTCATTACCACCACACCAATTGCCTTTTTCGGTGGCCCCCTTGTGGTGAGTCAATATAAAGATCAGAGTACCACCTAAGAAGTCACCCCCACTCACGAAATCCTTTCATTCCTCATAGGCACCTTTCAACTGTGTCAATTGCATCACCCCTCATTTGGGTGTCCTCTGGGGGAGGGAGCAATAAATTAATGGGGGCACACATCTCAAATCGTCATCTTCCGGCAGTACCCCACACAATTGTTTTCAATTCAACCTTCCCAAGAAACCTCTTTACATGCCCCGCAGGGTTGAATAAGATCATGGGTAGCCCTGCCCTCCGAGAATCTCGCCACAAGCTTCATGTTGCCTCTGTCAACACAAGAACCGCAGTTGCCCTGTATTGTGTGCCCTTTTGGTGAGAAATAAAACCACTTAGGTCATTTTCCAGAGTCTCTTAACATTTAAGTGGGATGAATCATCATAGGGTCTTAGCACCTGAGTGTCCCGTTCTCCAGGTGTTCATCATCCTCCCTCAGTGTCCCATTCTCCAGGTGTTCATCATTGGAGGATGATGAACACCTGGAAAATGGGACACTCAGATGCTAAGACCCTATGATGCTCTATCCCACTTAATCTAATAAGCAGAGAACCAATATAGCCCGCTGCCGTGACAGTGTGGCTGAGGGTCCTCATCAGAAAATTTTGAAGAGACTCTGGAAAACGACCTAAGTGATTCATTCTTTTTGATTATTTAAGTACTGGCTCGGGAAGCTGAAAGAATCTCTGCTTCTCTCTTCCTCTTCCTGTTTTTTGGAGAAATAAAACCAGTCAGAAGTCTGTCAGCCAACCCCATGGCCCCTTTTGGGGTGCCCTCTTGTGAAGAAGAACAGTAAAAATCTATGGTGTACTCCCCCATAAAAAAAATCAAACTCAATGCCACATCATTCTGTGCCTCCTATCATCCCTTTCAATAAGGGCCTCCCACAACACCCCTTTTAATACTGCTCCCCAAAATGTGAGCGCTCCCCCCAAATCTCAGGCCCCACTCAGAGGTCGGAATGGATGTACAATCTAAATATATCTCCGTTGTTTCTAGTATATAGAACGGACACATTGGTTATTTCGACTGTAAATCCATTCTGACCTTTGTATGGAACCTCATTACTAGGTGGAGGCGGCCCATGGGTTGTATGGGATACATTACCAGTGATGCAGTCTAGATGTTGTACACGTACATAATAGATTGGGCACAAAGTGGTGCAGACCGAGGATGACCTGTCCCTGGCTTGCTTTTATCACATCCCAATTGTGGATTACATACAAACAGCCGTTGACCTCACTGGGGTATTGTTTGACCCAATGGGCAATCAAGGTTTGGAAATATGTGACTTCTCAGACACTGGAATGACTCGGTGTTTGAATCATAGCACAGTACAGTGAGGTGGCAAGACGGTGCTAGTCCCGTAGCTTACTGAGCTAGTGACGGGCACTCTTTATGGAGAGGAGAGAGGGTGTCTTATAAACGGCATGTGCTAATCAGTTGGTGCACACATGAGCAGATAGACAGCGTAATTTACAGACAATAAGGTAATTAGA
Source organism: Calotriton arnoldi (assembly GCA_963921515.1). NCBI lineage: Eukaryota > Metazoa > Chordata > Amphibia > Caudata > Salamandridae > Calotriton > Calotriton arnoldi. The sequence continues at coordinate 574,910 of CAWUFW010007497.1, read as the reverse complement.
CATCTTGCTTTTATTGTAGAGTCCGAAACGTTTAGGTGGTGCCCAAAGTCAGTGCCAAAATGCTCACACAGAGTATGACGAGTAGATGGATTAATTAGTGAGTTGGTGTTGAACCATGGATGGACAACAGTGGTACATGGACGGAAGTTCTGTTTCTCCTTTGGCGCAGATGCGATCGTCAGATGACATTGGTCCCGGACACTAAACACGTGCCGAAAGGTAAAAACCATCTCATAAGACCATTTCGAGCGATGGTCAAATCTGTGCTACAAATAAAAAAAATCACCAAAGCTTCTTCTTGTACTCCTTGGCTTGACACTGCATGCGAGCCATCGCCAAAAAATGAGCATGGCTTGCTTGCGTCATTGGCTTATTCCTTAATACTTCCAACTGAATCCATATCGGTCACGATCTCCTGCTCCTAAACTGCTTGACCTTACAAAATAAATCCTACTAACCTCCCGCCACACTGGCCCAGTCCATATAAGCACATCGTGAAACATCCTTTCTAAAGTGTGTAGGCCAGTGGTTCACAAACTTTTTTGACCCGTGGCTCCCTTGACCTAATTGGCAGTTGGCCGTGGCTCCCCATCATTTTTTTTACCGGTGGAGGGGGGGGAAATGTAAGCCCGACCTCAGGTTTACCAATCAGCCGGGTGTGGACTGTAACTATTTCCTGAGGATCATTCCAGTCATTCTCGCTAATCATTTTTTTCTGGTGTGGGAAAAAAAATCTATGCCCATTCCACTTTAAAAGTCTGAACAGTGTTTATCAACAAAAAGAAAAATAGTTTGCGAGTTACATTTTTGGGTGCAAAGGGAACTCTGCACCTATATGAGGATAAACGCTAAAGCACACAAGTACAGAAAATACATTTATGTTTTCATGCACATGGTGCCAATGAAGATCATGTAAACAAACTGAAAAATAGGTTCTGCTGGTGTAGAAACCCTAATAATGGACAGTACACATCCTTCAAACACATGCAACAAGAATTGTCAAAGCTGATAGATTTCGCTTATGCAAAATCATTCGTTGACAAATTTGCGCAGCTGTGCACTTGGCACTTTACCACTCTCTACTATTTTGAGGCTCTTCTATCCGGGTCATGAAACTGCCCTCCCAACAACATGCCTGGCGCGTGGGCAGGAGGGGAGCCAAGTGTGTGCCAAAGCAGGGGCAGCTGCAGAAGATGAGGACAGCCAACACCAGCCTGGAGTCTGAGCACCAGCCACGGTCTCCATGGACATTGATTTACTTGCAAAGACCCATTGCTTCCTTAAGGAACGTTTTGGACCCACGGCAGACGCCAGCTCGCTGTGCTACTAATGCAAGGCTGTCCCCACATCCATTTGCTCGGCGACACATCTTTCCATCCAGGAATTAGTGATGGGCACTGAATGCCCATGATCAAAAATCCCCAAAACATTTGCAAGAAAGTGCGCATCGAGGGCGCGGCACTACAAGCCCTTGCTTACCGATTTTCTTGTCAAGGGGGTCCGGCGAGGCGAGGCACGGCACGGCGGGCAGCAACAACGCACCTCAAACGCTCCGAGCTGCGTATGGCACTAAGATGGAAACTACGCCTCTAAAAGCACGTACGACGCGTACGTACGCACGTAGGCGTATGGCGGCAGTGCTTGGGCCAAACCATTTTGCAGGTGGCATTTCTAACCCCGAGGTGGCATTTCAAACTCCCCCCCGCATTTTGCACTGAAGCTGTAATTTCCCGCGGCGGCGCGGCGCCCCTGGCTTCTCATCACGGCGCACCGGGGTGCTGCGGCGCACCGTTTGGGAACCACTGGTGTAGGCGTCCCGAAGAGCCAGGAAGTTTTAATGGTAAGGAACGACGTTTGTTAATTCAGGAGAAGCTTTTATAATATGAAATCATTATTTTGAACTGCTGAACAAGTACATTAAAAACAAACGTAAGTACGAGCGTTAGGATGGAGGTTTTACAAGACTGGAACAACTCAAGATCCAAATCAGCGCGGTAGCCACCTTGGGCGATACCTGGTATAAATAAAGACCTCAAACCGGGGGCTGCTCGCGCTCACTGTTCTAGAGATTCCGAAAGGAACAGAGCTGCAGTTTCTCTGTTGATTTAGCACAAAACCACTAGGTGGCAGTAAAGCACTGAGGAGAACCGCCCGTTGTTTCGACCTAATCCCCTGTCAAGGTTTTTTTGTCTTCATGTTTTTTTAAGTCGAGCTTGGGCAGCGCATGCTCTGCTCTGCAGGAATGCTGTACTCGAGTATGGACTTGAAGCTCCGCCCATATTTGTCATTGGCTTGTGTCATTGTCCTTTGTAACTGCTGGCTTCTGATTCGTTAATAAGCTTGTTAGTCCCTCCTTAGTACCACCTTGTCTTCATTTGTAACCTCCCATGAGGACTGGCCCTTTTACTTCTGTTGTTACATGGTATGTCTAATTTTAGTCTGTAAGCACTATTTTCTTTAATGAGTTTCTCCTACTGCAAGCATGACATGCTTTCCTGTAACATTCAGCCTGCCATGTGTGCTTTCACTTTCCAAGTAGGCCAGGACAATGGCCATCACTTCTTTGAAATGAAATAGGTCTCACATTTACAAGAGTTTGAGCTATTGGCATTGTGAATGTGTTAATTATCAAAATAGATAAATAAAAGGCATTGTCATTTACAATGCCAATAGCTTAAATCTCGAAAATGCGAGACCTATTGCATTTCAAATGCTTGTTCTATTGAGTGAGTATGGATTCTACGACTTGCTGCAGGAGTGTAGACAGCACATTTTCCATATTTCTCTAGAGATAGAACCGAGCACAATACTGTGGAGGGTGAAAGTGAAGTTGATTTCATTTTGTCATTATTTGAACGAGTAAGAAAAAACACGGACCCAACCTGAAAACAATTGGACAGGACACTTTATGATTTTTAGATCGTTATAAAGATTATTAGTTTATAAAGATTTGATGAAACAATTCACAGAATAACAAAACTTTATAGACTTTTTTTGTTGTGACAAATGATACAGGAGCAGAGCAATATGATTCACATCTTGCAAGGCTCTGACCGTTTACGAGTGGGTGGCGTTACCCCGTCTGAAAAAAGACATCTAGGGGCCAGATGTACGACCCTTCCATTATGCGAGTCACAAATTGCGTCGTTTTGCGACTCACAATTTGCGACTCGCAAAATGGAATGTACATTAGTGTCTCAAACACTGTTTGTGATTCCCAATGGGGTTGCAAATGACCTGCCTCATTAATATTCATGAGGCAGGTCGTAATTTGCGACCCCTTTGGGAATGGGCAGCACTCACAGGGATGGTGGCCTGCTGGGGTCAGCAGACCACCATGTCTGTGACAGATTTTTAAATAAAGCAGTTTTAAAAAAAAAATGCAGCCCGTTTTCTGTTAAGGAAAACGGGCTCCATTTAAAACAAGCATTTGCAATGCAATAGGTCTCGCATTTACATGAGTTTAAGCTATTGGCATTGTAAATGACAATGGCTTTTATTTATGTTTTTAAAACAAAAACAAAAATAAAAGTCATTGTTATTTGCAATGTCAATAGCTGAAACTCACGTAAATGAAAGACCTATTGCATTGCAAATGCTTGTTAGATTAGTGAGTAGAAACGTTCCCTTTCGGCCCGCGGCAAATTAATTAAATAAAAAAAGATAGTGCTTACCGACTTATGAAGGAGACCGTGTAACGCCACAAGTAAAAGTTCCAGTCCTCATGGGAGGTAACAAATGGCGACAGGGCGGTAACAAGGAGGGACTAACAAGCCTCATTATCAACCGGAAACCAGCATTTACCAAGGACAATGACACCAGCCAATCAAAAATATGGGCGGAGAGAAGGCGAGGCTTCAACAGCATACTCGACTACTGCATGCCTCACAGAGCGATCAGTGCATGCGCACTGCCGCTAGGCTCGACCTAAAAGAAAAATTAAACTTCTCTGTTTAATTTTTTAAGAGTAGGCAGTGGTCCGTGAGACCACTGCCTGCTCTTAAAAAATATTTTCGGTGCCAGTCACAAAGGGGAAGGAATATTTTGGGACCTGGGGATGCTCATGTGAACAAACAGGTATTGATTGGAAAGGCAGAAGGAGAAGGACATTGTCTGTGAACCTATTTGTGACTCCTGGGTGCACCTGAGAGTGGGATGGTCAAATCAGTGGAAAGCAGCTGAGAGTTCCAGCATTATCAGGAACAAGGGGTCATCTTCATCTGTGGCCAGGAGTGCATCTTCTACAATGTGTAAGGTAACAGCCTCCATGCTGCAGTGTGATTTGAAGCCAGACTGGTAGTCGTGCAGAAGATGGTTATCATTGATGTGATCTTGGAGCTGGACATAGACTGCTTTTTCAATGATCTTGCTGAAGAAAGGTAGGTGACTGATGGGCCAGTATTTGGCGAGGTCATTTGGATTAGTGCCGATTTCTTTAAGCGTGGGAGAATCTGGTGTGTCTTGAGAGCTTCTGGGAAGATGCCTTGAGTGAGGGAGACATGGGCAATGATGAGTAGGGGTGAGAAAGCATCCTCATAGAGAGATCTGATAAAGGTTGCAGGTAAGAAATCATCTTTATAAGAAGTGTCTTTGAGGGAGTTGAGTATGTTGGTGCGATCTGCGAGAGATAGGGTTTTGATGGCTGGCAGTTGCAGGATTTAAAGGGAAGGGCTGGGTGTAAGAGATCAGGCAGGCTTAGTGCTGTCGGATGTTCTGTAATTTTAACTGAAGAAGAGGTTGATGGCGTTACACTGTTCTATGGAGTGAGGAATAGGTGGACCTGGCAGAGGGAAATGTTCTGCTTCTGTTGGTGGCTTCATTGATGGTGTGGGCACACTAATTTGCTTTGACCTATGTGATGAGCTGTCTACATGCAGCATGGAGAGACTCATGTATCATGAAGGCATCAGGAGTTATGTTTTTCTTCCATTTTCTCTCATGTCTGCGGAGGGATCATGTATTGTCCGCAGGGTCTTTAGACTACCTGGGTGCTGAAGACTTCGGTTTGTACTTGCGTGTTTTATTTGGGGCACAAAAATTCACATAGTTTTCCAAAAGAGTGTTGAAGTTACTTAAACGAGTGTTGGCATCAGACGTGGAGTTGATAGTGTGAGAGATTTGGTCAAGCATCAGGTTGTCCATGGAGAAGTCTTTAAAGGACCTGGAGGTTTGGTCTTCCTTTTTGTGTTGACCCTGGCTTGTTGTTATGATGCTGAAAACAGAGATAGGAGTTGAAAAGAGATCGGTATAGTCCAGGGGCATAGGTGGTTTGCATTGGATGCTTGGTGATGTTGAGAAGATAAGGTCAAGGATATGGCCATTAGCGTCTGTGCTTTTGTGACATGCTGTACTACGTTGAGTATGTTGATGAGGTTGAAGAGAATGTTTTTTGTTTTGTTTGAGCTTGTGTTGTCTGGGAGGCTCAAGTTACCCAAGAGGGTAATGTGGGGATGTTGAATGGACGAGTTCTGAGAATTTATCAATAAGGTCCTTTTCTGCCCGGAAGGTGTATAGATGAAATGGAAGGAGGCAGTCTGAATTTCAGAGAGTGGGAAATGGTATCTCAGCAGATCCATGGATTTGAGCATTACACACTTGCTTAGGGTGTAGGACCAGGAGGACTTATGGATGACATCAAGACCTCCTTCCATCTTATGTGCATGGTCCACACGAAGGAAGTTGTAAATTGTGGGAAGAAGGATGTCTAAGATATGCAAGGATGTAGTAGTAAACCATGTATATTTGATGAAGATGGCATCAAGCTTGTGAAAGCTGATGAAGTCTGCAATGCTGGTGCTTTGTGTACCGCAGAGCATTACTGAGCATAATATGGAATGTGTTTTCAGTAGTTTGAGTGTATGTAGTCATTAGTGGGATATGTGCAAGGTTGGGTCTATGTGTTGTGGTAATGCTAGGTGAGTGTCTGGGTTGTGCAGATCTGGCTGTGATTGTGGGTATTAGCTGTATGAGGTTCTCAGTGATTTTATCTTACCTTATAAGTTTCAGTAGAACAGGGGTTCTGGCCCAAGGCCCTTCCTGGCCCTAACAGACCCAAACAGGTGAAACCCTTGTCTGCCCTTAACAGGCCAAAACAGGTGATGCACTTGTAGTACACAATGCCTATGCGCACGCTAAAATATTCATTTGATGGTTCAAGTGAGTACACATGTGAAAGAACGAAAAAAACTTTTATCTGATGTTTCTTCTTATTTATTCGAACACGGGGTCCAGCCAACACGTGTTTCGTCCAAAGGGAAGTAACCCGGGACTTCTTCAGGGCTGATATGACAAGAAAATTAGCTGAGACCTAATAGCCGGTGATAATTCCAACCCGGCCGGTCATGCGTGATGTATTGGAATCTTTATACGTGAGACCAAGTAATTCTAAAAGCCGGTAAACGAGTCCAGACCGGTAGGTCAATTGACACGCTCCAATACTTGTTTTTGAGGTATTGGCACCAAATCTTAAAGCGAGTACGCTACAGTCCTGATTCAAAGACACCCGGGAGCGCGTAGAGGCCTGATGTTTGCCGGCCTCTACGCGCTCCCGGGAGTCTTTGAATCAGGACTGTAGCGTACTCGCTTTAAGATTTGGTGCCAATACCTCATAACAAGTATTGGAGCGTGTCAATTGACCTACCGGTCTGGACTCGTTTACCGGCTTTTAGAATTACTTGGTCTCACGTATAAAGATTCCAATACATCACGCATGACCGGCCGGGTTGGAATTATCACCGGCTATTAGGTCTCAGCTAATTTTCTTGTCATATCAGCCCTGAAGAAGTCCAGGGTTACTTCCTTTTGGACGAAACACGTGTTGGCTGGACCCCGTGTTCGAATAAATAAGAAGAAACATCAGATAAAAGTTTTTTTCGTTCTTTCACATGTGTACTCACTTGAACCATCAAATGAATATTTTAGCGTGTGCATAGGCATTGTGTACTATATTGGGACCTTGGTCCACTTCTCAAGGGGTTTTATTGTGGTTTTTCCCCTGCCTTGTGCATTGCAGAGATAGCTACACAAAGTACTGGGCGTTACTAAGCGCGCACCATTTACCTCCTGTGTTTAAACCGCCACTTTCGCTATTGTTAGGTGATGCACTTGTGTCTGCCTATGGCAGGCCCAAACAGCTGAGATACTTGACTGTTTCTATCCTTTGCTGGGGGGAGCCGGGTGATGGGATCCTGCTAATGAGTTGATTGAAGGAGAAGAAAGGAAGTAATGTTACTTCCTGTGCAGAGGTATGATGAGAAAATCAGTGATGTCACTTCTTTGACAAATGGATGATAAGAAATCAGTGATGTCACTTCCCTGTGCCGATGGATGATTGAAAATCCAGTGATGTTCTTCCTGTGTGGATGGATGAATGGAAATTGAGTCCTTTTGCTTGGCTTTGTCTTTTAAAGATGGTTTTGGCAGGAGTCCTTTACAACCAATGATATTCTTTTACATGTGTATTTCAGATTTCCTTTCCACCTGTTCCCTTTTCAAATACCCTTGCCTTTACTGGGCCATTTTGATAGTCTGTGTAAATATATCATTGCTTAGTCAAAGGTGCATGTGACAAGTCCATATCTAGTATTATCTTTCCTGAAGATGAACACGCCGCTTGACAGAATAGTCAGCCCAATAATTTTAGTCCTTATAATTGACATGAGGTAATTATGATAAGTTATCCTTTAAGGATGTGATAAAGGCCCTAGTGGCAGTACAATGTGATGTAGCAGCAGCACAGTCTGAGACTGCAACGCTAACAAATAGAGTAAATGAGTTGCAACTCAGGAATCTGATTACCAGGAAGAACAGAGCTGAGTTGATATACAAAACATTGTTCGCGTTCCAAATTATTGAAGGTGTCTAAAGTTTTAAGTAAGTGCATCCAATTTCTTTATTATGTTTTCTCTTTTTTCTTTGATTCTTTTGTCAGTTCAGTGGAATTCTGAATTAAAGAATCACAGATTAAAAAAAGATAGCCAATGCGTGTTTCGCCCCTTAATTGGCACTCAGGCCTGGGGCTTCTCAAGGCTATGGCAATAGATGCGAGTAAGTCTCTGCTGTGTGGTCTATGGCATAGGTAATAGTTGTGTTCACTGTGGTGATCACATCGCTAAGCAAAGCAGTGTAGGGCACCAGCATCCAGAGGATGTAAAAAATCTCTTGCGGTTGTAGTATTCCAAAGTCCAAACGCGATATAGGAAAAGGCTCAGTACAGCCATTTATGAAGAACACCTGAAGGCTTCGATCATACCCATTGTTCAAGAAGGGGCACTTCCTGGCGAATTCAACCCCGATCTCTCTACATATCCAGGAATCTGATTATGCCTGGAGCTTTTCAATTTCCTTCGACTAGTTCCCCTTTAAGTTCATATAATGTGCAACAGCCTAGGCACCACAAAGCATTTCAGTATTGATTCCCTCAGTTGTATTCCTGGCTACCCTGGAGAGACTTACGAAGGTTCGAATAATGATGTTCTTAGCTCAAGCATTTCACTTGCTGTACTAATGCTTTCACTGGTGCTCAGTCATGAGTTGCTTTCTTAATTTCATATTTAAGTGGAGATGTTGCCTTATGGGCAGTTCCACTTTTAAAACAGGATGACCCTATTTTATGCAAGTGGAAAAATTTCAAACTTTAATTTGAGAACATTTTTGATAGGAGGACCACATCCTTCCCTACTGATAAGCAGTGGCAGCTGCTCCAATCTTGGGTTGGTGGGGCACTGCGGCGGAGACGGGGGTAAAATATATATTTTTTAAACGTACCTGCTCCTGCGGCCGCTGCCTCGGTGCTCCTCTTCCGACCCTGGTCACGCTGCACAGGCTACCAGGGGGCAATCACAGCACTGCTCTCATGCTGGCTATACCATATTGGCCTAAGTGGGCTGACTTGACGCTCGCCCTGGGGCTTTTCTCCAACCCGGCTGTACAACACAAATGGGTTGGAGAAACATGAGTGCACATGTCTGTTCGCCTGGCCTGAGACGGCTGGCCAAATAGACATGCGCACTTACAAGTGCCCAAACACTCCGCCCTACTGTGACGCTCTCACGATGGCCCGCCCCCGCCCTAACCTCGGCTGGGAGTAATGAAAAATAAAATGATAATAAAATGGTTTTATTATCATTTTTTTTCCTGTGGGGCGACGCTCCTCCACCATAACGGAGGAGTAGCCCCTGCTGATAAGGAGTTGATCAAGCTGTGGCAAGGAAATAAGGATCTTTTAAGTTATCTTGCACACATTAACCATCTTTAACTGCGGGCCAGAAGAATAAATAACTGATAGCCCCGCTTCCCAAGGAGAAGTATGTGTCAAGACATCATAATTAGGGCTCCCAGTTTTCCATTTTTACTGATTTTAACAGATAAATACAGACAGGAAACAATGTGTTTCCTGTCTGTTTTTATTTTTAAAAGCGGAAAATACAGAAAATTGTGCTTCTTGTGAGTGACTTTCAATGCTGTCCTTCATGAATTCCAAGCCAGCAGCTGAGCAGATAGACTAGGGAGTTAAAAGACAGGATGGTATTTCTTTAAATACAGGCATATTTTAACATATATTTGTATATAATGCTAATATTTGCCTGAGGGTGCAATGTTTTACTACATTGACTGCTTAATTTGCCAAAACGCAACAGGCATCACAGTATGAGTATACGTTTATCAGTTAAATAAATGTGGAAATTTACCATTTTATCACTCCATTTGTTCTTAAAACATAAAATAAATATGTATAAATACCAAAAAGATGGGTAAAAAATAAATATGGATAAATACAGGCGGAAATGTTTAAAAAATAAATACCATAAAACCGGGAGCCCTAATCATATTAGACAATGTCTGCACTTCATAAATGAGTGCCCAGTAAAACCTAAAACAAAAATGTGATTCAAGAGATCAAAAAGCAAGCAGTGGCCGCTGTTGAAGGAATGGAACCAGAAAACTAAACTCCTCAAGGTAAGAGGAATGGACCTCATTTAGCAAATCTTGAGAAACCCCTCCTTTAATGCCGAGATCCCTCGGTAAAATTTATCACATTTTTGTCTCTCAATGCTTTTAATACAAGGAAAATAAAAATAAATGACTGGTACGGTGATGAAAGATTCTGGGCCTACTGGTAAGTCCATGGACACTCATGTGGTAAAAAAATTAAAGTTGCAATAATTTCTAAAAATACTCGAAAAACAATTATGGTAGTTGATGGTTCACAACTAATATCTGGTCCCATCACTTCACATACCAAACCTCTATGGTATGAATGTGAACAATAAAGATATGTAGAAGAAATTCAGTTTAATATAATCGCTCTGATACTTTCGGGTCTAGTTCGCGTTATATAAAAACTCCACAAAAAAAAGATATTGCAGATGTTCTATCTTCCGATTGTGACTTTTTCTGCCAAATAGATCTGATCTCTAGAGCGGACATTCCAAACTCTAGAATCTATGCTTTGATGGAACCAGAGAATGAACATTTCGAGAGTATCTTGACAAGTGTTTATACAATGAGTCTAGTACTATTAACCTCCATATTCATCTGCAGCCTATACATTGTTTTTGCTCTGAGGGCTAATGAAGACCTATGAACTTGTATGGATTACCGAGACGTCAACAAGACACAGTTAAGAACAATCCGTTACAACTCATCCCAGTCCTTCTGGATCAATTTAAAGAGGCCGTTATCTATATCAGACTAAATCATAGAGGGGGGAACATTTGATCAGACCGGGAGAGGAGTGGAAAACGGTGTTTGAGACTCATGGGCTGTTTGAGAACTGTGCTAAGTACTTTGGTTTATGTATGTTTCTGGATAAATTTGACATTGTGAATTTTGATGATATTCTGATTTATTATATGAATGAGTCTAGTCATATTCAACACTTCTTCTGTTTTAATGGCTTTGCTTAAACATCTTATATACTGCAAAATTTCGAAACTGAAACATCATGTAACAGAAGTCAAGTTCCCCAAGGGTCCGATTATAGTTGGTGTTATAACTGGCCTAAGAAAATTGGGTGTCAAGGTAAGGAGCACAGATGTGTTGTGGGAGCACCAGGGTAACAAACCAAGTATCCCTACCTGAAGCCATCCCCCCACTCGACTACCAGCTGGGCTTGTCAGTTCACCTTTAACTTAACCGGGAAGGCTTCAAGGGCGATCAGGATTTATCTGTGGTGTGGGTAGCTTTAAGCTGTGATTTGCACCTAGGTCCAGTTGACAATTTTCTCATGACTGGCTGCAGCCACTGGGCTTTATCTGCCAGGGTAGATACGGGGTCTCCATGCTGTCTGGCGGTAGAGGTGCTGGAGGTTACCATGCGGGGGTCTGCCATCTCCCTCCAGCTGTCCCGGATCCCCAAATTCTAACATTCTGTTGTTGTGGGTAATAAGCATGGCAAACAGGTCTAATATGCCTGTCTGATGCCCAAGTGTTTTAGATGTGGTCTCAGGAACAAAAATTGTTTATATTTAACCATTGTTTCTTGTGAGAAATATAGCAAGATGAAGGTTTCAAAGAGAAACAGTCCCTGACGTTTCGCCTCCATAATAATTGCGATGGCTTGTTGGTGGTGTAGAAAACACGCCATGATTTGGCTTGGACCTTCCTTGGGCGTCTGTCATCTCGATCTGATTCTGTGTGCTCCTTGGAATTCAAGAGGGTGGGCAGAAAGTGCGCCAGGAAGGACATCATGTTTTCCCCCTCCATGTCCTCCGAAATGCCCAAGAAACACAGGTTGTCTCTGTGCTTCCGGTCCTCAAGCTCAATCACTTCCTTCTGGAGGTAGAAGTGACCTTGCTCCCAGCCAATGGGTGTAGTAAGTTTCTGTTCCAGTTGGTCCAGCCTGGTTCCTATTGTGAGGAGCCTGGGATTGAAGGCTTTGATGTCTGAATGGATCGATTGTATGTCTGATGAGGTTTTGGAGGTATTATCAGCTACCATGGTTAGAGTCGTGCGTAGGGCTGCAAGTTTTCATAATCTTATGTAGTGCAGTCTTTTGTGCTGGGACTTCCACGTCTATGGCTGTTCTGACTAGCTTAACAGCGACTGGTTCCGTGAACAAGAGTTGCCTCGTTGGCTTTGACATAGTCAAGGATTAGCAGGAGCTGAAGCTGCGTGACCTCTAACATGTCCATCGGCCTGTGCCCCAGGGCCGGTAGGCAAAATGTTCCCTTCGGCAGCTGGAGGATGTGGCAAGGATTGTGTCCAGTCATAGAGGTCAGTGTCTCCTCTTGAGAAGCCGCACTAGTCCCCCCCTCCTCCCATGGAGCATAAGAACCCAGTATGTCTCTCACTGGGGCAGCCCCGTGTAGGGGGTGTCTTGTTTCTTTCGTCTGAACCACCATGCAGGGTCGTGCTAGGACGGCTGTGCCCCTGTCGCCCACAAAAGGGAAACCGTTGGTTCCGTTACTTCAAGTTCCCCAGTGGTAATCAGGACGATGTGGCCTTAGGTCTCCTGTTATGCCAAAGCTTTTCCTCCCCAGGAGGCTGTGGTGCACAATACCTGTGCCCAAGAGTCATAGTTCTGGTAACCCACATCTTAGGAAGGCCCGGGGCCCTCTGTTTGTAGTCCCTGTGGACATCTGCTGCTTCCTGGGAGCTTACCATCCAGATGGTGTTGAGGCTTGAGGAGTGTGTAGATATGTGTGGAAATACTAGGTCATCAGCCCATGTGGTCTTTCTCTGAGTCTGGTAGGCCTCATATTCCCAGTGCTCTGGTAGTCTGCCACGCTTGCTGTGGGCATGGTTCAGCGCCGTGGCACTTCAGGTGCCAGCAGGAACATGCAATACCAGTTGCAACACCCCCATCTCAAGTTGCGCACAAGCAGTCTATGCTGCCTCCCATTTAGTTACCAGGTACATCCCCTAGTCTATGGGGTGGTGAGGCCGCGGTGTTCTCAGGTAGAGTGACCCGTTAAGAAGTTCATACCCGTAACTTCACAGGAGCACCGCCATACCGTCAGGAGGCAGACCACGCCACCTGTTTATTTATTTATAATGCACAAACTATTTCCAAAGGGCATACATCATCACCATACAACAAACAAACAAATCAATCAGCAAACAAAACAAAACAATCAGCAAACAACATCACCATAAAAACACAGATGAATAGACTCACAAACCAAGTAAAATAAGTATGTTTCAAGATTTTTCCACAGGAGCGTGTATTCAGAAACTTGCCGAAGGCCCCATATATTAGGGCTTAGAACTATGAAGGGTCTCCCACCACATTGGGCTTTATTGTAACGGGGAGGCACAACAGGAAAAGTGATCCAGATCTGAGAGGTGTGAATGGACCACGGTGCAGAAAAGGTTTAGACAAGAATTTAGGAACAGTGCGATCGTACGCCTAGGCATCCTGAAAATGTGGGAGGGATCCAGATCTTGTGAATCCACGCTGGTTGGGGAGAGGATGTAGCCTTACGGCTAGAGCGATCGACCTCGAAGCTGGGGAACCGGGTTCGAGTATCGGCAATTAGGCTCAACATCCTGTGATTCTGGGCAAATCACTTAATCTCCCCGTGCCTAACAAAAATGAATGTGTCCTTCTGTAACAAAACTGGTGCTCATGTAAAGCGCTCTGATACCCGATTTCTCAGGTCTAGTTCGCGCTATATAAAACTCTAAAAAGAAAAAGGTTTTAAGTGTTATTTTAACACCAACTGGAATGAAAATGACTGAAAGGAAGATTCCTGCGGTAACAGATTGCAAACCCCCAAATCACCTATAAACTCACAATGTTTCTTGGGGTTCGCCAGTTACTGCCACCATTTTACTAGCTACTTTGTGGTCAATTGTGTGCCTTTTGTGAAAAAACCACTTCTTTCCTATGGCTCCTATAGCTGAGGAAGCTTTCCGTCAGCTTAAAAAAATATTTATCTAAGCACGCCTTTGTTAACTCTCAATCAATCAATCGGGGTTGATAAAGCACAACTACTCACCCGTGAGGGTCTCAAGGCGCTGGGGGATAAAATGGTGACTCTGCTGAGTGCTGGGGTCATCTGAAGAGCCAGGTCTTGAGGTCCTTCCTGAACTGAGGCAATGTGGGAGATTGCCGGAGGTGGAGGTCGTTCCGGCCTTTGGCTGCAAGGTAGGAGAAGGACTTTCCTCCCGTTCTGGTCTTGTAGATATGTGGGACGATGGCCAGAGAGAGTGCGACTGATCAGAGGTGTCTTTTGGGTACGTGGAAGGAGAGGCGGTTGTTCAGGTATGTGGGTCTGGTGTTGTGAAGAGCCTTGTATGCGTGGGTGAGGAGTTCGAAGGTTATTTTTCTTTCGACTGGGGACTCTGTCTAATTCAATGCAATCTTTTGTTGTAGAAGCAGACAGTTCACATCTCACGATTTCCGCCATATTGTTGTAGAGACATGAGAGTTCAGGACATCTGCCTTCAGTAGTGTATTTCTCACATAAACTTAATGCAGCCGAACTCAACTATACAATTGCAAAAACAAAATTGCTGGAAATTTGAGTTGCGTTTTAAGATTTGCATCATTATCTTTTGGGTGCTAACCATACTGTTATTAATTATGTACACAAACCATTTGTGCTTGCAGTTTCAGCACTCAGCTGATCAAGCTCATCTTCAACCTCCCACATCATACCACGCCTCAGGAAGCTACACTGGCTACCGATACACAAGCATGCACAGTTAAAGATCCTAGTAAGCACTACCTATGGGACCCACCTGCTGTATTTACTTCCACCAACCATTCATGCACCTCCGCTCAGCCAGACTCCTACTAGCAATCGATCATTCAAATACCATTTGTAAAGCGCCTGGTTACACCAATGGTGTGTCAACGAGCTAGGATCGTGGCTTCAGAGAAGGAAGAACAGTTTAATTGAGACAGAAGCAGACACTACAATGGGGAATAACAACCGGGATTTAGGACGCAAATAGCCAGGTTTTCAGTTGTTTACGAAAGGTGTGTTCCATGGAATCAGATCTCAGCATTATAGGCAGGGTGTTCCATATTTTAGCTGCAAGATAGCTAAACGAAGCGCTCCCATTCTGGCTTTTTAAATTTTAGGAACCTTGGCCAGGAGGGTTCCTCTTGATTTAAGATTCCGAGTGGGGCATGTAGGCAGTGAGCAAGGGTCGGAGATAGCTAGGGCTCTTATTCCACCAAATTCTGTGGCAGAAGCACATGGCCTTGAAGATGATTCTCTTCTCTACAGGCAGCCAATGAAGGGAGGTCCGAGCCTTAGAGACAGAGGCTCTTCTAGGAAGATTGAGAACTAGACGCGTTGCTGCATTCTGAATGCGGTGAAGTTTGGTGAGACTGCCTTTGGATGCTCCTAAATACAGAATGTTGCCGTAGTCCAATTGTGATGTGAACAAGGCATGAACGATAGTCTTCCTGGCTGTTATGGGTAAGAGATCGATAAGTTTCCTTAGAACTTTAAGAATTCCAAAGCACTTGCCAGCGACTTTCCTAATTTGGTTATCGAAAGAGAGTTTCGAGTCAAACCATTCCTCCAGATTTTTGGCTTCTGTTTTGGGGGTGAGGGTTTGCCCCAAGGACTCAGGCCACCAAGCTGAGGACCAGATAGAGGGAGCTTTCCCAACTATCAGTACCTCAGTTTTATTGCCGTTCAGTTTGAGGCAATGATTGGACATCCATAATGCTAGCTCTTCTAGACATCTGGAAAAACAGTAGGCCGTAGCCTCAGTGTCCTGAGAGAGGGTCACAATTAGCTGTGTCATCTGCATAAGACACAATTGTCAAATAGTGTGTATCCACAATGTCCGCAAGAGGACCAATATAGAGATTGAACAAGGTAGGGCTCAAGATAGAGCCTTCTGGAACCCCTTGCATAAGGGGCATGCTTTCTGACATAAAGGGATTTTGAGAGACCTGGAAGCTCCGCTCGTGAAGAAAGGAGCATAGCCATCGCAAAGCTCGACCTCTAAACCGCATTGATTTAGCCTCTGAAGGAGTAAGTTGTGCTGTACGGTGTCAAAGGCCGCTCTTAAGTCCAGTAGAACTAGTGCAGCTGTTTGTCTGGCATCCGCGCACTTTCTCAGAGTTTCAGTGGCTAGCAGGAGAGGAGATTCTGCAAAAAGCTGAAGTGCCTCCTCAAATAATTCCTCTCCCTGGGGCTAGCTCCCCACATCTTGCCTAGTGCCATGATACTCTCACAGGTTACAGTGCACTTACCAATACACTTTACATAACACTTGCTTTGACTAGACAAGAATATATCAAAGAGAAGGAAACAGTTCAGAAGCACTCAGTGCTAAAACCAGAGCAAGTGATTGGAGCATACCTGTGGAGAATATTTTGAGGCAATGAAATGTAAAATTGGTTGAAAGATAACCAAGAGCGACTGATGATACAATGAGTACTATTCCAAGGTCAGAATCTTATTTTTTCATAAAAACGTACTTAAAATAGTTTTTCAAGGTACCTTGTCATTCCTTCGTCTTCTCATCCAGGAATAGCAAAAACGTTAGATGTAGTGCAGAGACATTTTTGGTGGCCATCAAGATATAAAGAGGTCATGAATGCTGTACTGTCTTGTGATGTTTGCTTGCGAGCCACAGCGGGCCACTCACTACCTCAAGGGTTGTTACAGCATTTGCACACTCCATCCATACTCTTGAAACCTAACTCTGTTGATTTTTTTACCAAGTTACCATCTGATTAGGGAAAAGATACAGTTCTAGCTACCAACCAGTTACCATGCCCAAACCTATGTTTAAACGAGTCAACCAAACCTTAAAACAATATTTACAATGTTGAGGCAACTACCTCAAACTGTGCTTTGGCTGGCTGTGGCAGCTCACAATAATGCTGTGCATAATTCAATTAGATGTTCAGCTTTTTATAGTAGTTATGAACTTCATCTTAACACTTTATCAATATTTCACCCAAATGTTTCTGGAGAAGTCTGTGGTTAAGGCTAGGGCTAAAGATAATACTACTAGTAGGTTTACAGACCTAGCTCTGATCCTCGCGAAGCGGGAAATAACGACTCATCGCAAGGCCAATAGAGGTCCCAGACTGGCCAAATAAAGGGAAGACCTTATTAAGTGGGCAGGGTTTGAGAGTGCCATCTTGCTTCTAGAAGTAAAGAGGGGGCATGGCACGATTGACAGAGCCCGAGCTTGGGAGCACCTGGTGGATTGTCTCAAGGATACAGAGCCGGACAACTCAGAGGGTCCCCGCTACCTGTGGACTGATTCGACGGGGAACTGTTTAGGACCATTTAATCCCCAAGCAGTGCAGGGACTGTGAAGGTGTATACATATTAGAAGACTGGGCAGACACTAAGTTACCAATGGTGATAAGCATACGTGACAGCATGGCATGAGGCATGAGTTTAAGGGAGACAGGGTGGGGGGTATGTTCTTTTGAGGTTGAGTAGGGCCTGTTCTCTAGCGCATTGTGTACATTTCTTATGAATTCTATGGTATTATACTTTGAAACTTTTCACCATTGATACGAATATTCATGCTGTATTGGGCCCGAAATTGTGTTAATTATGAAAATAAAATTGTAATTGTAGTATCTCTATAGCACGTAAAACCAGACAGCATCTAAGCGCTGAGCTCAATGAGACTGTGTTACAGGTGAAGACCCACAGCAGAGAGAACCAAAACAATCCGCCGAATCAGAGGGAGGGCTAGTTTGAGAATAGCCAAGTTTTGACCTGCCTGTGGAATATCTGGTATGTATTTAAACTCCTGATGTATTCCGGGAGGGAATTTCACTGCCTGGCGGCCACCACTTTGGAGTAGCACATTCTCCCCACCTAACTTTCCCGCACCTAGAAACAACCACCTTCATTCGACCCGCAGATCTCAGAGACCTCGTCAGGGCATACCAATTAAAGGTATGCCCTGCAAGTGGAGAGCCCTGTAGACCAAGCAGGGGACTTAAAAAACCACCCACTTCTAAACTGGCAGCCAGTGTAGGGATCTCAATCCCTCCCTGACTGAACAATGTTTAAGTACTCCCAGGACCAAGCAGCCAGCCACATTTTGGATGATTTGAGGCTTGTTTAGGGAGAACTGGTTAACATTTAAATACAGGGCATTGCAGTAGTCTAAGCGAGAGGTGATAAGCGCAATGACCACTGACACCCTAAGCTCTTTCGGGAGAAACAGCAGAATTTTCTCAGGATCTTGATGATCCAGAAGCAGGAGCTCCCACTTCTATTCACCTGGTTGTCAAAAGTCAAGGAGTTATCAAAAGTCACACCCAGGTTTTTGGCCGCAACTGCCAGGGTGGGTACAGTACCACACACATCTGGCTGCCAATGGCTATTCCAAATGGAACTATCCCTTCTGAAGATAAGGATCTTGGTTTTCTCCCCATTCATTTTGAGGCAGATCTCCCTCATCCACCTGCTGATCTTCATCATGCAAGCCCTGAAACTGTCAGCCATTTCTTCCCAGTCATCGGAGATGTGAATGATGAGCTGAGTGTCATCCGCATAGGATGATACCAGAAAGCCGAAAGAGTGCACCAGCGTCGCCAAGGGGGTGGCATATAAATTAAATAGGGTCCCTACAGGGGAGCTGGAAAGAAGTAGCTCTGAAGTTGCAACAGCTAACCGTGAGCGTCCTGTCTAATAGGAAGGACTCCAGCAAATTGAGTACCATGTCCTTCAGCCCAGCCTGACACAGCCTTTGAACCAACAGAGATGGAGATATGGTGTCAAAGGCTGTGGACAGGTCCAGCAGCACCAAGCTAGCCGTACCACCCTGGTCAACTTGCCTGCGAATGGAGTCAGCAGTTGCTTTAAGCGCCGATTCGGTGCTGTGATTCCTCCTGCGCCTGTTTTGAGAGAGATCCAAGAGATCTTGATCCAGGAGAAACTGGGCTAGTCCCTAGTTTATATGTACCTGTAGATATAAAATAATTTTTTTGTTTAAAAAAGAAAAAAAGAGCTAAAGACATTGAAAATGTATGGTTAACATTCAGCAACATCTTCATAACTGCAAGAAAATATACAAATTGCAACCTGGCAAAAGACCAATATTTTCTCCAGAAGATCCAGGAGAAGAATATCTTTCTAAAGTGAAAACACAAATAAATCCAGTAACATGTGAGCTAACATTGCCTGGAACTGTCAAGATTCACCCAGTTTTTCACACATCAGTACTGAAACAAGCTCAATCAGTTGCTCGAGTGTGACCACCTCCAGTACTGGTTCAAGGACAGTGAGAATTTGAAATACAAAAGATATTGGATTCTAAGTATAAAATGGCAAATTATAGTACTTGAATGGGAAGGCTATGGTCCAGAGGAAGAATCTTGAGGGCCGGTCAATAACATTCATTCTCCTCGTTGAATCTCATAATTTCACAAACTAATCACCACCAAACCTAGTTCTTTCAGATGCCCTCCAGGGGAGAATACTATCATGAAACATCCTTTCTTAACTGATAGAGGTCTTTGAGTATGTACCTCACAGTCGAGCAAGTTTTAGAGGGAAGCAACATAGTTTGCAGATTCAGGAGAGTCCATATTGTTTCTTAAATAATTTGTTTGAACTGCTGAATGAACTGCATAAAACAAAGGCAATAGTGATCATTGAGAAGGTGGTTTTACACATTCTATAATCCTGAGCACTGTAGCCACCATGGGCATGAACCTGGTATAAATATGAACTCCCTGGTTGCTCAAGCTCACTATACTGGAGATTTCAATGACTGAGCAGCTCTTCAGGACTTTCACGGTCTATCTGGTATAAAACCACTAGGTGAAAGTGACACATTGAAGAGCGCAGTCTGTTGATCCGGTGATTGGACCTATTCACCATGAAAATTTATGAGGCTTAATTTTTTGCATTAATTGAAGACCGATTCTGCTACTTTGTGGTAGAAGTGCTAGCAGAGCTGGAAAGATTTAAAAACTAGTGCAATTGGATATTGGCACATTGGATAAGAAAGCCAATGGACAAAACCAACATGAATAAATTTATTAAATCTCATAGGTTAGTTGTGACACCATATATGGATACTGCCATGGTGTCTTGTTTATCTAAAAAGTGCTAAGACCCTAAGAAGGGTATTAATAAGGTTCTTTGAGTCAGGTTAGGGCTTGTGACTCAGATTATGGAGATCACTGAAGATGCTTCCCTCACGGGATCGCAAGTGAATTTAACAATCCTTAGAGGTTGTGATTTGTATGTTTGGTAACACAAATGTAGCTATAACAACAGAAAGAAGCAAATCTCTATTAATGAGAATAGATTGCAAACTTGCAGACATGGACGATAAACAACTGGGATGTGATACCACCAGTCATCTCTTTGGTCCCCGTTTTGTCAGAGACATTTGAACTTACCCGGGTGCAGCTCAATAAAATCTAAGAAACATTGTTTTCCTTCGTGTTTTTGGGAGAGTTGGTTGAGAAACAGCTTGCTTTTCCAGCAAGCTTCAGCCAAGCTTGTATCGACCAACCTTCTAGAGGGGCGCACAAATGCTGGTTCCAATGACAGAGGAAGGTTTACCCCTTTCTTCTCACAATGAGAAGGTCATTGCACAGGCAGATTCTAAACTGGCACAAGGTGTTCCCAGCCCAATATCAATACGTTTACAATTTTTTATTTGTTTTTCCCCAAGAAGGTTGGTTGCAGACTCACCCTCTTTGTTCACAATTGCATGTTTATTACCGCAGACCAAGGGGTATTACAAATGATTCAGGGTTACAGGACTGGGTTATATTCTCATCCTGTACAACTGTCCACTTCCTGTCCTATGGTGTTCTCTATCCTAGAAAGGGAATTGATAACACAGTAAGTGAACAAATTGTTACACTAGGGAGCAATAGAGGGAGCACCTGTCTATATGCAGGGTTTTCTCAGCAATTTGTTTTTGGTTTGAACGTCGGATGAGGGTTTTCACCCAGTAATAAACCTCAAATTGTTGAAAAACTTTGCAACATACAGACATTTCAAGATGAAAGGTGTCAGCTTCTTGAAAGATACCCTTCAGAACGGGGACTGGTTAGCAAAAGTGGATCTGAACGATGATATCTGTCCCCATTCATTTCGCACACAGACAAGCTCGGCAGTTTGATGGAACAAAACATGCCTATTAAAATCTCTTCCTTTTGGGCTATCCTTGGTGTTTCACAAAACCTTTTAAACCAGTGATAGGATTACTTCGTTGTCACAGAGAATGAGGGTCTGGATCTATTTAGATGACATGTTATTGATGGTCCATTCCAAGCATATAATGATCACACACATAGTTTGGGTAGTAAAGCTTCTTAAACAGTTGGGGCTTGTAATCAATCAAAAGAAGTCTATCTCATTCCCATCTCAATTCCTAGGCTTCATAACAGATTCTGTTAAAGCATCTCTTTTCCTTCCACTGAAAAACATACAATTAATAAGGAAGGAGGTAAGATCAATCCTCAAGGTGGACAAGTTCCTACTTATGGCTTACCATGATTGTGGATCTTTTGTCTGCATCCATTAAGGCAATTTTTCAAGCTCCTCTACATTATCAGACACAACAGCATTTAAAGGCCCTACATCTCTGCAATGGTCCCCCTCACTCACAGTATTAGTTTCCTTTTATCTAGAGGCAAAGGAGGAATTGAAATGGGAATGGGAGTAATCTTCCAGATTGTAGCCTGGAATGGAAGATCTGTTTTTGGACAGGCCTCAAATATCACATTAGAGTCAGATGCCAGCAAAACTGCCTTCCTGGGGGGCTCGATGAGGAGAAATAGTTTCCAGAGAAAAATCGCCCCTAGAAGAGAGACACTGGCACACATAAACTGTTTAGAGCTACTTGCAGGTTGTTTGCAGTAAAAGGTTTAGTTCCCAACAAAGTAAACTGCTGCATCCTCCTTCAGATAGACAATGTGTCCGTTGTCCCATATATAAACAAGTTAGGAGGAGCAAAGTCTAAGGGTCTAGCAGCAGGAGCGACCTGTAATGGTAAGAGCAGTGGGGTGGGGTGGGGGGGATTCGACAGATTTCGCCAAGGGATAATTATATAAATATTTAATTTTCCGTCATCGTCTGTCGAATCCCCCCACCCCACCACTCTTACCTGCATGAGCTGCTCCTGTCCAGCAGACTTACTAAGGGTATTTTAGCACTTTTGCTTGGATAGATGAATAATGCTTCAAGCAGAATATCTTCCAGGTCTTTCAGATTCAGTAGCAGATTGGGAGTCCAGGTTCCTTCAAGACAGAAGAGATTGGACCTTTTTGCTTCTTGCTTGAATCAAAGATTGTTCCTGATCTTCAGTTGGAGACTGGATCCAGAAGCAGAAGCTGTGAATGGTTTCCTTCAACAGTGGGGATTTCTTGAGGGTTATGATTTTCCTATTGTTGCCATAATTCTCAGGACAATAGCACATATCAGGAGATCATGTGTTTCTACAGGGCAATAGTGCATGTCAGGAGATCAAGTGTCTTTGGCTCGGGTTTGGTAACCTCAACTTCTAGAGTTGCCCATTGATTTTCTGACAATTCTTCTGACTTTTCCCCTTCTCCTCCAGGATCCTCAAGGCCATTCTCACACTTAATTTATCAGAGTTATCAGCATTTTTTGTTTGGAAGATTGCAGGTCTTTCTGCGTGTCCAGGGACTTTCAAAAGAGGTATTCTCACTTATCAACAATTCCAGGACTCCTTCCACTCAATCCAGCTATAGATACTAAAACACTGTAGGAATCTGCAGCATGGAGACCTGATGCTGTCACCTTGAAGGGGCCACTAGGATGCCATCTTTTGTTTTTTCTCCACTTCCCTTTTCCCATGGGTGCTGTTCCCATCTGGAATCATATTTATTTCTCAGGTGGTTGTAAGGCTCTGGTGGCGTAGGGAACCAGCTTCTGGCATTCGAGTCTAGCTCCAACAAGATTGCACAGCCAAATGAGGATGCGTTGTGTCCACACATTGCAGAATTGCAGGCCTAAGTTTAAAATTCTTGTCTGAGCGAGATGGAATACCAAGAACCCTCTTTGGCAGATGTAATTAATGTACTAGTATCACTACAAAATGAAACCAAGGATGTACGATCAGCATTGCAACAATCTCAAACTGAAATCCATCAGCTTACACAAAGGTTAAACGATAAGCAAAATAGTTCAGGACGCACAGGTGCTAGACCTAAAGTTACGACTAGTTCTCGTGGGGACTCTCACACTACGTTTACTCTTAAACCACCTGACTTTGTTTATTCTGACTCACAGTCATCAGAAGTTGAGGGTCCTGCAGCAGGTGTCAAACCCAGTTGTTTTGCGCCCCACACATTGTTCCACTGGCATCTAAGCATCTAAGTTCCCTCCCTTTATATATCAATATCAGTTGCATTTTATGTGAAAATCTGATTATTTTCTGAGTGATCAATTTCATGTGGCATTTTTTTAACACAAACTTTATTGCATTTTTATTAAAACAAGCAGTCTGCAATACAGAATATTGGTGTCCATCTTGGGAGCAAGAATACCTTATTGCATTCAATAGCACAGTGTCACATTACAATCATTAACTTCTGGTTTCCCCATGGCTACATATTATGCAATTAAAAGATCATGGACAATAATCAAGTGCTCTAGTACACTGCATCCCCCCTCCCGGATCCCCAACCAAACAAGAACTCCTGTGTGTCACCAAAGAACCTCCGGTAGGGGAGTGAGCCCAACCGGGGGGGCTGTGACAGCGAGAGGGGAGTATCTGCACGAGTGAAGTGTTGCTTGTCTATAAACCCGGCAGACAATGGTGACCACAAACTCTGTGCATCTATGAGTGCCAGGGCTCCACTCCTACTGTGGCAAGGATCACGTACTCACTGGGATCCCGCTACCACTCCGGGATCTGGATCCTGTGCCTTAAACCTCTCCAATATCATGTCCCACTCCATCAAGATTGGCGATTTGCGGAGTCCCTTATATTCCGCTCACTGAAGAGCTAGACTTTCAGCTAGACCCCACTGCTTCAGTTCCTCTCGCCAATTCGCCAGGCCTGGAGCCCTGGGGGATTTCATATGCAGGATGAAAAGGCGCTTTGCCAGTAATAATGCCAGGTTTGGAAATTGCACTCCCACTTTAGCGCCCCTAGGGCCAACGGTCAATACCAATACACAGCACTCTGTAGTTTCCCACCGGGCCCAGTCAGTGACCCCTTCCACCACCCTGGTTACTGAGGACAAGCCCAAAGCATGTGGATCAAGCCTGCCCCCCCTACTTGGCACCAGTGACACATAGAGAACGCTGTAGGGTATATCATATTTAATTTATGCGGTGTTAAGTTGGCTCAGTGTAGAATGGCATACTGAATAAGTTTGAATCTCGAATTATGAGACACTTTTTTAGAGTATTCCAACAGCTGTGCCCATTCTTTGTGAGTGAGTGCCCTGCCCAGGTATGTCTCCCATTTCTCCCTTAACGTTGTAAGTAGTATCATCACATGGTCTTGGAGACCTTGATAAAGCCAACATACCAAGTGCCTGCCATGTCCCATCATATGCAACGCCCTCAATAACTCGTAAGTTGGTGGCTCATGATCATCAACCGCCCAATGTTGCCGCATATACCGGAGAAGGCTGGCTTGCGTCAGGAATAGGGTGTCCAGGAGTGTGTGGGTATGTATGAATTCCTCGTGGGTCATAAGGGAGCCTTTTGCAAACAGGTCACCCACTGTGGTGAGCCCCTCTCGTTCTCAGGGTGTAAACCTCCCACTCGTTAGGGTGCCAGAGGTGGTGGGGAGGCCTTGCAGGGGTGTATTGGGTGCATACGGCGCTGGCTCCGAGAAATATTTCATCGCCATTTTTCAATATGACAATGTGATGTGTAACAGCAACTTGTGTGTGGGTTGTGACGGGGTCCCAGAGCATAGCAGGTGGTGCAGTTGGCCGCGCGCCAACTGCGTCTCTGTAAGGTTTATTTCCTGTAGGTTAAGACTGGCTGGCCAGCCAGTATGATAACCACTGCAGCTGTCCGGCAATACCGTACGCCTTAAAGTCGGGAACTCCCAGTCCTCCTCTACCCGTCAGAAGTTGTAGTTTTGCCAAACTGACTCTACGGCATCCCTGTCCCCATATCAAGTCAGTTAGTAGATTGTTGAGTTGTCTGGAAAGCCCGCTAGGGATTAAGATTGGTAGGTTCACAAAATGGTATAAGAGGCCGAGCAGCATCACCATTTTGGCCAGTGCCAACCACCCCGCCACAGAAAGGGGCAAGGTCACCCAAAAAATGATATCTGTGATTTGAGTGCTGAAATAGTGCACAAGAGATTGCCTTCTAGGATATCAGGGCCCTCTCTATAAATTTGAATCCGAGGTATCAGAATGTAGAATGGGCCACTAGGATTACATACTCCCGAAATGGCAGGGTCGGTTCAACGTACCAGCCAGCGAAGGAGAACATGCATGATTTGGTTACATTACTGTGGAGACCAGAAAGGGCCCAAAAGGTGGACATCAATTGGGCCATTTCCATCTACACATCTCAGATATCATTGAAATACAGGATCATGTAATCGACGTACAGTGAAATAGTGTGCACTGTATTAGCCACTGGGATACCCCTATGTCCCTCTTCCTGTCTCATTCTTTGTGCTATAGGTTCAACAGCGAGGATGAGGAGGAGTGGGGAAAGGGGGCAACCCTGTCTAGTGCCCCGCAACACCAAATAGGATTGGGAGATGTGAGGCTCTGTTCTAGCTCTCTCCATAGGGGCCAAATATAGAAACTTGGCCCATCTGATACAGGCCTGAAGTATTCCAAATCAGGTCAGTGTGGCAAGCATATAATCCCACTTCAAATAATTGAACGCCTGGTGGATGTCTAATGAGAGACAACCGGCATGGGGGTAAAGAGCTCAACTGGCATCCATGGTCTGGAACAACCGCTGTATGTTCAAAGAAGTCTTTCGTGAGGTACAAATCCACACTGATCAGTGTGTATGAATCAGGGTAGCAGCGGAAGCAGCCTGCGGGCAAGGGTCTCACGAAGTATCTTATACTCAGTATTTAATATCGAAAGCGGACGGTATGAGTTCAGTTCTCTGGGGATTTATCAGGTTTCAACAAGGATGTAACTAGTGCCTCTTTAGTGGAGGAAGGGAGCAATCCTGCGGCAAGGGATGCATTATACAATTTTTCTGAGGGATCAGTTGTGTGGAGTAAGTAGAATAGAATTCCACAGGGAGTCTGTCGGATCCCAGCCTTTTATTGCATGCTAGTTCCTTCAGGGCCCCTCTGATTTCATTTGTCGTGATTGGAGCTAAAAGGTCATCCCTATCCGCTGCCTGTACCCTGGGGAGGCGTACACTCTGCAGGAATTCCTGTAACTCTACAGGATTAAAAGTGGGGTGTGCTGAGTACAATTCCATGTAATAGTCTTGAAAGGCTGAGTTAATCTCAAGCTGTGTGACTACTGTTCCCCGGGTTGGGGTATCTACTGCTAGAATCAAAGTGGGGAAGAGGTCTGGATGTATCATGCACACCAAAAATGTGCCCAATCTATGTGCCTCTGTGTGTACTCTCTGTGTGTATTGGCGATAGTCCACCACCCTGAGATGTTCTAGTAGCTCTGCATAATGTACCCTGGCCTCTTGTAACCGAGGCCCCGCATCAGTGTTTTCTAACACCTCCTTCTCAAGCACCCCAATTAGTCTTCTACTTGTTGAAGCTCTCGGATGATCACCCGCCTAGCTCCTACCACTGAATTAATGGCCGAGCCTTGAATTACTAACTTAAATGCCTCCCATTTTATGATGGGAGAGGAAGCAGTGCTAGTACTGGACGTGAAATATGTATCAGTCGCCAGGGTATCACGAAAGACCACATCCTCCAATAGGCCAGGCTGTAGCCGTTATGTGGGGTTTGGGGCCAGAACCTTGCCCCTTGCTAATGAGATCTCCAGGGGATTATGATCCAATATGGTCTTGCCTAAGTAAGTGGCATGTGTGATACTCAATTGGAGATGTGTTGAGCAGAGAAAATGGTCTAGTCATGTCTGCAATGTATGTGGAGGTGAGTAAAAGGAATATTCTCTCATGCCCTCAATATGACCATTGCTCTTGCTCCTGTCTTCCCCTTGCTTTTCCTATTTTTCATTGCCTCTCCTTGCTTTCCCCCCATTTTATGAGTGTCTTCTCTTTGCCTTTCCCTCGTTTTTCACTGCTTCTCCTTGCTCCACCCCGTTTTTGAGTGCATTCTCCTGTCTCTAACCCTGTTTTTAACTGTTTTTCCTTGCTTTTCCCACTTTTTGAGTGCATTCTCCTTGCTTTTCTTTGTTTTCACTGCTTTCGCTTTGTTTTTCGCCCGTTTTGAGTGCCTTATCCTTGTTTTACCCTCATTTTCACTGCTTTCTCCTTGCATTTTCCTCTGTTTTTTGTGTGCCTTCTCCTGGCTTTTCCCTAGTTTTCACTGCTTTCTCTTTGCTTTTTCGCCATTTTATGAGTGCTTTCTCTTTGCACTTCCCTCGTTTTTATTACTTTCACCTTGTATTTTCCCTCAGCGCCTCTCCCATCCGTTATTTCCCGCCTCCCGCCTAATCCTACCCACTGCCTCCAAGCGCACCTCCCTCCTCCCAGAACCTACTTAATAGAGACCGCAGCTCGACCCCATTGAGTAGGTCCCAGGCCCAGCTCTACCCATGATGTTGCATCCCTCTTGCTCCTGTCTTCTCCTTGCTTTTTCCCATTTTGTGTGCTTTCTCCTTGCTTTGCCCTCATTTTCACTGCTTTCTCCTTGCTTTCCCCCACATTTTTTTGAATGGCTTCTCCTTGCTTTTCCCTCGTTCTCACTGCTTTCTCCTGCTTTGACCCCGATTTTTGGTGTGCCTTCTCCTTGCTTTTCTTGCAGACAGAGCTTTAAGCAATGCAAAAGAAGCCCTTGAAAGGCTAGGAAAATCTATTATAGATGTTAATGTAACCACTCAGACCTGTTGTGATAGTTAAATGGGAACACGTACCATTAGGGTCGAAAAGTCAACAATATCTGTGTTAAAGGTTCCGTATCCTCTGCCAAAAAGCCTAAAATACCCACAAAAAATACAATAGGCGTTGTCTTTTGAGCTGAAGTGGAAAAAGAAAATGAACGCCTCGTCAAATCATTTGTTCACACATTATGTTTACATCATTTGTTGTTTTTGTTGTCAGATCCACATGATCACACTGTGTCACTATGTCACTGAGTCACTTGTATGTCACTCTTATATACCAGGCGTGTTTGAGACTTTGATTTTCATACTCTTGCATAACTTCGGTATATGAATACAAATATACTGAATAACTACAGACTTGTGTGTTGTGTTAATCATTCGTTGATTTGTACAAGCTATTTGACATAAGCAGTATTTCAAAAGAAATTGTCCTTCCCGACAGAACCCATTGTAGCTTTATAACATTGTATACCCAGGTTCTGAGGGACATAGGGCAGCCCCATTATTATTAATGGTATGCAGTTACTAGGCATGCTCTACCGCCTGGTATTTGGAGCACTGGTCCCGCCAACACCCTATCTCACCCACACAGGTGAGTGGCTTGACTAACAATGCCTCACCCACTTACTTCTTGACATGGATTTGATGGATCTGAGTTTGAATCAGCTCCTCTTCCTCACCAATCCTTTCAGAGATAAGAGAGGGTCTGTGGATGTGCACAAGTAGGGGAATCTTTCTACTGGTGCCTCAACTTAGCCAAATGCTGAGTCCTGCCCCACCTCTAGGGAAACCTCTCTCCAGGCTGCGACTTCTCAGAGAGAATGAGAATCAGGGTGCAAGCCACACCTTGCAGGGCCATGCAAAAAATACTCTCTTGCATACCGCCTGGGCTATGCTCCCTGGCTGACAGTATGAATATGTTTAAATTAGTACCTGAACCATTGTTGCGTTTATATAGACAGTATGAAAACAGCATAACAGCTGCGAGATTCCTCCGAAACAAATCTGTGGTTCAAGTTCTCCAATGTCATTCCTGTGCAGACCAAAGCTAATCAACTCCATGCAAGTACAGTCTGTCACACTTGCTGTATCCATGCGTACCATATATTCTTGCTGTCACTCTACAACACAAAAACGACCTTCACTCCTCAAGTACACTGATATGGAACCATGTGAAAGGCCTTCAGGAGAACAGGGTTACAAACACACTGAAGCATGTGACCTGGTCTCTGTTTAGGGGCTTTCCAATAGGGGAAAAGGTCCCTAGTCTCTATCTAACTGAGAGCCACTGTGAATGGCCCCCCAGTGCTGTTATACACAAACATGAAGTATCTTCATCACACAAATGGGTAGTCTCCTCAGATCGCCTATACATAGAAGAGATCTCCTATGCACTAATAAGTTGTATCCCTCAGAACTTCTATGCCTGTGGCTGGTACCTGTCTGAGGTGGCATGGCTGGCAAAAAATGATGGACTGGATAGCGGCCTAGACTAATTAACCGTAACTGATTTATTTATTTTTTTAAACAGAATTTTATTAGTTTTCTGAGAAAGCAAACAAAAAGCTTCAGTGACAGCATACATTAAGGATTCGGGAGCAATATATTACAAGTGCTATTAGTGCCATAACTGCAGCCTCCCTTAGGGTGCCGCTCAACGATTCCCCTTGGCCCTCATGCCCCACTACTGAGTCCTCCCTCATCCCCCGCTGTATGCAATTATACAGTCCCTAGCAACCCCATGTATAGTACCGTTCAGAGTGCAGGGTCATCATAGGCATAAGGAAAAAACAAAAGGAATAAAGCACCCAGCCCCAACAACCCCCCACCCCAACTACCCCTCTAAACCCCTTTAGCCCCCCCACTCCACCCACCCTCCCAAGCATGCCGCTAGCCACTAATTAAAAGGTTCCAGGTATTCCCAGGTCGTCCCCATGGACCGCCCGGTATCCCATCACACAAATCCACAAACGTGATAGGGCAGAAACACCGGAGGTGATCCCCGCAGCCCCGCCAGCGGGCGCAACATCCCTCCCTGTCAGTTAGAGCTCACAATATCAGGTGTCTTGAGTGCCCCCCGTCTCAGTCAACACACTTTCCTCAGCACCAGGCGGATGCTTAGTCAATTCCACAAGCGCCACCCATGCCCTGGCCAGTTCCATTGAGTGCTCGTTCCCCGTGCGTCTAGCCATACCCATCCTGCAATTACCCTCACTCTCCGCCCACTTTACAAGCTCCCGTCTCCACCGCTCAAGGGAAGGTCCCTGCCTCGCCTTCCACCGGCTAGTAAGCTCCCTTTTCGCGAGCACTAATCCCAGGTCAATGAACTTACTGGTGACCTTGGTTTTCGCAGTGTGGGGATACTCATGTAGTAAACAAACCCCTGGTGTCAGTGCCAGCTCTCTCTCCGTCACAGTCGTTAAGGCAGCCATTGTTTCCCGCCAGTAGTCCTCCAACTGCGGGCAGCTCCAGAACATATGCAGGAACCCCGCCCCCACTAGAGCACAACGAGGGCAGGCAGACGACCCCCAAAATAGTCGTTCAGTTTGTTGGGCGTTAAGTAAGCCCTATGTAAGACATAAAATTGAATGAGCTGGAAGCGCGCATTTCGGGAACTCTTCCATGGCCTCTCAACTACCGCCCCCCATGCTCCATCCGAGAAGGGCTCCCCCAGGTCCGTCTCCCATTTGAGCCGCAGTGCTGTCAGGGGCTGACGCAGGTCCTGAGTAATCCGGCGATAAAGACAGGTCACCGCTTTAAAAGTACCCGCAGCCATCACCACGTATTGACACGCAAGGGACGTAGCCGGTTCCAATAGCCCCCCGCCAATGCTTCCTCACTGCCGCAGCCAGGGCCGCATGAAAAAGGAAATCCCCACGCGGGAGATCATGACGCTCCAGGAGGTCATTAAACGGTAAGAGGTTGCCCTCCTCATATAGATCCCCCAAAGTGAGTATGCCCAGCTCCGCCCAGGACTGCAGTTTGCTCCAGTCACCCCCATGAGGCAACACCGCACACATTGTCAGCGGAATTTCAGGCGCATACAGGGTCCTGACCCGTAGCTTCCTGGCCATACGCATCCTGCACCGCCGCACCACGGCCAAGTCCGACGGCAGCGCCTCACCTCCCGGATGCACCCGCAGCAGAACACAGGACAGCAGGCGCCAGCTAGGATCCAATCCCCCCATAGCCTCCGGATGTCTAATGTGGCCCGCCACCCACTGCGTAAACCATTGGAATTGCGCAGCGTGATAATAGACCTCCAGATCTGGCAGCGCAAGGCCCCCCTCCATCCTGGGTCGTTTCATAGTGAGCAGCGCGACCCTCCGTCTCCCCGTGCCCCACAGGAACCCCGTGATTAAAGAATTGAGCTGTGTAAAGAACCTGGTTGGTATCCAAATGGGGAGCGTCCCAAAATAATAAAGGAACCGTGGTAAGGTGACCATCTTCACCAAGGCAACCCTACCCGCGACAGAGAGCGGGAGGGATCCCCAAAACTCAAAATTAGTTTTGGCACTACGCAATGCTTGCCCCACATTACCCTCCATCAGGTCAGCACTGTCATGATAAATCCGGGTTCCCAGGTAGGAGAGGCAACAAGGCTCCCGCGGTATCGCCCCCACAGTCTGCCTATCGCGCCCGCCTGCTTTGGTAGGAAACAAGCACGACTTGGCCCAATTCACGCGAAGTCCCGACACTCTCCCCAAAGTCTCCAAGAGCTGTTTCGCCCCTTGGAGCGCATCCCGAAAGTCAGGCAGGAACATGAGCAAGTCGTCCGCATATAGCGCAATATGGTGTTCCTGTTCCGCCACCAAAAGCCCCGCATAATAACTGCCCGACCTGGCATGTGCAGCCATTGGTTCCATTGCCAGAGCAAACAGCAACGGGGACAGCGGACATCCCTGCCTCGTGCCTCGGGCCACCGCACAGGCAGCAGAAATTAAGCCCCCCGTCCTGACCCTGGCGGTAGATTCACTGTACAGCAGCGCTGTCCATCGGACGAACCGCTCCCCGAGCCCAAACTCCCGCAGTGCACCAGTAAGATAGGGCCATTCGAGGCTATCAAAGGCCTTCTCCATATCGACCGCGAAAATGCAGGCCTCCTCCTTATCATACGTGTCAGCCCCCAGGATGCGCACGAGCCGACGAACATTCATGGCGGTGTTCCGGGTCGGAACAAAGTCCGCCTGATCTCCGTGCACCAGCGTCGTCATGTGGGGCATTAGCCTGCTTGCCAGCACCCGACTCAATACCTTATAGTCCATATTGAGCATCGCGAGAGGCCTATACGAGGAGCGGTCCCACGCAGGCCTGCCCGGTTTGAGAAGAGGAACTATGATGGCCTCACGGGTGGACACAGGGAGAACACCCTCATGATACGCTCTATTATACAGCTCCACCAAGCAGGGCACCAGAGTGTCTGCGTAGGTCGCATAAAATTCCACCGGCAGCCCATCCGTTCCCGGGGTTTTGTTCCTGGCCATGTGCTTTATGGCGCTGCGTATTTCACCCGCCTCAATGTCCCTACCAAGAGCAATCGCCTCGTCAGAGCTAATCTTAGGGAGAGCCGCATCCGAAAGGAACCTCTCATCACCAGGGAGGCCAGGGCCCAGCTTGGTGCGATACAACTCGGAGTAGAATTGCAAAAATTGGTCGTTTATTCCTCTCTGAGTATAAACCACCTCGCCCCTCTGTCCCCGCAGTTCCGTTATCGCTGTCCCTCTACGCGCCGGATTGGCTAACCAGGCCAGCAGGGCACCAGATTTATCCCGCTCCGCGTGCATCTTGTCTGTGTACGCCTTAAAATCCAAGCAACGCAAGCGCTCGAGCTGAAGCGCGAACTCCTCCCTGGCCACAAGCAGCGTAGCATGTGTATCTGGGCGCTCTGGGCGCTCTCGCTCTGACACACGCAAGTGTTGCTCCGCAGCTGCCACATCTTGCAGCAGTACCTTGCGGTCTCCCACCATCTCTCCTATACAGCGCCCTCGGATCACCGCCTTAAAGGCGTCCCATTCCACAAGCAGAGTGGATGCCGTATTTGCATTGGTCCTAAAGTAATCCTCAATGGCCGACCCTATAGTGTCCTTAAACACTGGGTCGTCCAGCGTGTCTGGCCGCAGCCGCCATGTAGGAATGGCCGGGCGATCCCGTGTCCAGTGCAACTGCACCAGCAGGGCGTTATGGTCCGAGGACGTTCTGGCCAAATACTCGCTATGCATCATTCCCCCATGGACATCTGGAGAGCAAAGGACTGAGTCCAGGCGAACATGCAGGTCATGTAATGAGGAGAAGTAAGAGTAATCCCTGTCAGTCGGGTGATGGGCCCTCCATGTATCCGTTAACCCCCAACTCTGCTGCCAGATCCTTCGTGCCGCCGCCAGTCTGTGTACCGGAGCATCCACTAAGGGGGGGTGTGACCGATCTAAATGGTCATCAGTCATGCAATTGAAGTCGCCCCCCAAGAGCACAGATCCCACCAACAGAGGGGCCAATTTCGCAGAGAGATGCGCAAAAAATGATACCTGGTCGGTGTTAGGTGCATAAATGCTTCCCAACACTATGTCTCTACCATCTAAGCGCCCTGACACTACTACAAATCTGCCCTCAGGGTCCACCAGTTGGCCAGTACTTTGAAACGGGACTCCAGCCCTGACCCAGATCAGAACACCTCGTGCGTAAGCCGAGTATGTCGTACAGAACACCTGCCCTCGCCACCTGCGCTGTAAAACTAAACCCTCCTGCTTGGTCAAATGTGTCTCTTGCAACAATGCAATCTGTACCCCTCTCCTCTTAAGATAGGCATGGACCTTATGGCGACGTGTCATATTATGCATCCCCCTTATATTCCAGGACAAACAACGGATACCTACGGCGGTTCCCATAAGGTGGCAGTTCGTAGTCCATTGTCCCTACTTCCTACAGCGGCATGCTTGGCCCCGAATTCTCCCTCCCCCCAATACCCCTCTAAACCCCCAACTCCCCTTCCCCAGGACAGGTTCCCTGAAACTAGTTCCCATCCAAACTAATACAACCGTTAACTGTGCACACAGCAACAGTGAGACGTGCGCCGAACCCTCAGGACCCAAAGCCCCGCCAGGTCCCCTCCCCCCGTTACAGCACCAATAGGGGGCCCCCAATCAATAATAAGCAGTAGACATCGCCCCTCTCTCACCGCAGGCCCAAAAACACACAATAAGCAAACCCAAACCAGGCCATTAGCTCAGTCCATGCAAGCAGCTGTCGCCCGCTCAGCCAAACAGGTCTGCCGTCTGCGGAGTGACCACAGGTAGTTCGATGTCAGAACTCGCTGTCGGGCTACAGGAGATAGAAGTCTCGGAGCCCCCCAGGGGACTGCCAGAGGCAGCAGCACTCGGGCTCACCGCACCCCGACTGATCACTGCAACCGCCTGTACCGCTCTGTCCCGTTCAAGGCGGAGAGTCGGCATCAAAGGTGCCCCCACCGGACTCGAGTGTGCAGGGGAGCCACGCTCCACGGGGCTCGCAGCAGAACTTCGCCGGGAGCGCGTCCGTCGTGTTTCAAGCCATTGCCAGGCCTCCTGCGGCGCAGTGAAAAAGTGTGTGCCAGTGGTGTCCACCAGCCGCAGCCGGGCCGGGAAGAGCATGGCATATTGTAGACCAAGCTGGCGGAGTTTCCGTTTAAGCGCAATGAAGGAGGTGCGCTGCCTCTGAACCTCCCTAGTGAAATCCGGAAATATCATTACCCTGGAATTGTCAATCTGGAGCTGTTGTTTTTCTCTAGCACACTGCAAGAGGTGATCCCTGTCCCGATAGTGCAACAGTCTCTCCACCATCGGCCGCGGGGGAGCACCCGGTTTAGGAGGTCGCGCCGGCACCCTATGGGCTTGTTCCAGAGCAAAGAATGGGGACAGCCCTTCTGGGGCCACTTCAGATCTGAGCCACTCCTCCAGAAATCGGACAGCGTCATCCCCTTCTGCCCGTTCCGGGACCCCCACCAAGCAGAGGTTATTCCTGCGGGATCTCCCCTCACTGTCCTCTGCCCGGAGTTCCAAGATCCGAACCTTGGCTTCCACCTGCGTCAGGGATCTCTGCAGGATTGTCACCGCGTCCGGCACTCCCTCCATTGTTTTTCCACTGCCGATACTCTGTCTTTCAGTTTCCTGTGGTCATCTTTAAGCAGGGAGAGATCCACACCAATGGCGTCGATTTTTGCCTCAAAGGTTTCCCTGGACGAGGTAATAGCCTGCAGGATATCGGTCAGCGTAGGTCCCCCTGGTGCGACAGCTCCCGAGCGCCCCGGCACCTCTTCCTCCTCTTCAGACTGTTGACTTGACCCGTCCATCTGGAGGGCCGCAAATCCCTTCTTCCTGGACACCCGCCCCATCTCAGCAGGGCACTGCACCACTCGTTTTCCCAGTAGGAGGAGGGCTGGCGTCCCGATCCCCGAAGGCTCGTCAGTGTTCCAAGCGGCCGTCTAGTGTTGCTCGCTCCCCGCCTAGCCTCCCTGTCCCTGCACTTAGGTCCACTCACAGGCCCCTGAGCAGGTCCCGCCTGCAGTGCGTCTGCTCTAGCGCCTCCTCAGTTCTGCCATGCCTGCAGCCACTCCAGACCCAGAGCGTGCGATGAAATGTGCTCCTTGGTAGTGGTCCCCAACACAACGCCGGGTTCCCCACCACCACAGTCGCTCACCAGGGCTCTCCTCCAGCCCTCCGTGCCGCCACTTTAATACCGCTTCTCAGAGCGGGGTCCCAGCGCGGGGTCTCGGCGCTCCGCCGCCCCAACGCCCTCTCCTCGGTGATATGGCCGTCAGGTGCTGAGATCAGCCGCACCTCCAGCACCGCCGCCCTCAGAGGCCCCCGCCGATGCTAGGCTGCCCGCGCAACCCCAGGCTCCCAGCAATGGCCAGTCTCACCGCCGCAGGTGTCTTCTCTGCTCCTCTGTCTGCGACTCCACAGCAGCCTCAGGAAGCCCCATGGGACCGCTATGTCACCCGCTCAGAGGCAGCAAGCCCCAGTCCAGCGCCACAGTCTCCGGCCGCTCGTGCGCTCACCAGGTCTCTCTCACAGTCCACATAGCCACCATCTTTCCCTCGCAGCGCCGGGTCGTGATGCACCGCCACCGCAGCGTGTCCTGCCCCCGCCTGTATTGTCCTCAATCTCCAGCTCATGAGCAGGTCCGGAGCTCGTAACCGCTGTCCAGCAGCAGTCCGCCGCATCCGCAGAGCCACAGCCCTCAGAGGTCGTCTCGTCACCTCGCGGCCGCCATCTTATGTCGCCAGCCAAGCAGGAATAAACAAATTACTCTGCGCCGCAGGCACCTCGCTCATCGACAGTCGCCTCACTCACCGCGATCCGGCGGGCCTCAAGAGGTAGTGCAGCGCCCCACCAAGGTCAGGATCCCTCCGGTTCCAGCACCAGGGATGCTCCGGCGGGGCCCCCGCTCCTCTCCCAGGCCACCACAACCGTAAGGGGCCCCAGCCACGGGTAGGCGCTCAGGGCAATGCGAGTCAATGACAATGACCAGCCCTGGAGTCTCGCCACCACCCCAGCAATCGGGAAGGAAAATGAGCCGAATACCTCCTGTTCGGTGTCTCGATCATCACAGGCCACACAGCAGGGAAAAGATCACCCAGGTGCAATCACCCAGGAGGGAGACTGACCAGGCGTCCCGCCTCTAAGCAGCCCGAGGCACACTCACAGCATCCGGCAGCCCAGGGCAACCGCCGTATCTCCAGCAGACGGCGCCGGTCCGGCTCCTCTCAGGCCTGTCTCCAAGCAGTCCGAGGCACACTCACATCCCCCGGCAGCCCGGGGCAACTCCCGTATCTCCAACAGACTGCGCCGATCCGGCCCCTCTCAGCCAGTCCCAACGACCCCCGCAGCCCAGTAAGTCTCAGGCGCCGTCCGGGGCCCCAACTGCCCCACACTCAATCCTGCACACTGAACCAGCCGGGGCCGACCCCCACACTCCACCGCCGGTGTCCGGCCAAGTTCACCCCTTGCCGGGGCTTGAGAGCACTCCAGAGCCGCCCGCTCGGTGTCACAAGATCGATGGGCAACGGCCCTCCCGCGTGAGTTCCAGCGCCTCTCACCTCCTCTAAGCTGCTCAGTCCAGACGCAGGGCCGCCATTTTAGCCTCCACTCACGGCACCCAGGTCAGCCGTGCCCGCTCCTTCACCAGCCCCCCACATGCGTGGGTGACCGCAGGGCTCTCCACCGCAACCGGGCTCAAACTCCTCTCCGGGAGTCGTGGGCAATATGCTGGGCTCAGATCAGCGAAGCCCACATCCGACCGCCACCGCCATCTTAAGTCCCCGCAGTCATGAGATGAGTCGTGCAGAAAAGTGGAGCTTTCTCCGCCGCACCGCCTCCCAGGTCGTCACCAGTTCACCCACCAGGGCACCAGGTATTCCGATGCAGTGTGGCCAAATAAGGGCCCCCTTAGAACATCAGGATGACTTAGAACGAAGGGAGGCCACGGAGGAGCTCCGAGGTCCGCTACCTTCTACATCGGCGTCAGGCCACGCCCCCTAATTAACCGTAACTGATGTTAATTAAAGCAACCTACCCATCATTTTTTCTTCTTTTTTGATTATTTCAAGCAATCCACCCATCACTTTCTTGGTTTCTTTAGTGACACACCTTAGGTGCGACAGGTATGCCCAGTTGTTGTCCTGTGCTAACTGTGCAACTGGAACCAAACAGCACCCTACCAAGGATGCCCAAATTGGTCAAAACTGGTCTAGGATTACTTGTGTTCTCGCTCAGAGGGACCTGGTCTAGACGTTCATGCTTGACAGTCCATATTGGAGCAGGACCAAGGCTGAGTTGCATATGGCTTGCCTCTGTCGGAGGTGGCATGGTGGGAAAAAAATGATGGCCAGCATTGCACCCCAGAACAGTGTCATATTAAGGAATTTGGAGGACCCCGGCAAAGCGTATTTTGCAGGCCCCTATATGGTACCACTTTTAATTGTATTATGCATTTCCTGCTAATTCAAGCCATATATTACTAAACAATACTAAATTAAAAATTAAACTTTAATCCGTCAAAAACTGTTGAAATGTATCTTGCACAGAACCTGAAAAATATTTAATGTGATGCTGGGTAGAGAGATAGAGTCAGATGTAGAGATAGTCACAGAAGGTGAAAGATTTAGATAGATAAATAGAATAGTCCAGTAGGAAGAACGTTCACTTTCCAGGGGAGCCCTTCGAAAGTGGGGGTGGGGGAGCCTCTGGGCAATTGTCCACTTTGCCCATGCCGTAAAATGTATCTGCCCCAGAGTAATTACCAGTGCCTGAGAATAATTCAAACAATCCACCCATCATTCTTTTTTTTGTCCGTGTGATGCCCTAGGTAAGACAGGTATACTCAGACGTGGGTCCTGTGCCTACTGCTTCAGTGGAACCAAGCTGCACCCTACTGAGGAGGCTGAAACCATTCTAGGGCTGCTTGTGTTCTCGCTCAGAGGGGATCAGACCTAGCAGTTGTGACTTGACTGTTCCTATTGCAGCAGGTCCTGCCTGTGGTGGCATGGTGAGCAGAAAACGGATGAACTGGACTGCTGCCGATTCAAGCAATCCACCCATCATTTTTTCTTCCCTCAATACCTAAGATGGTATTACTCCTTTACACTGCTGTGAGGACTTCTCAGAGCTCCTGT
Organism: Calotriton arnoldi; assembly: GCA_963921515.1. Lineage (NCBI taxonomy): Eukaryota > Metazoa > Chordata > Amphibia > Caudata > Salamandridae > Calotriton > Calotriton arnoldi. The sequence goes on along the minus strand of CAWUFW010007497.1, from coordinate 536,395 downwards.
CAAATGTATGGGGTATGCAAATCAATGAGGTCTTTAAATGAGCCTAGATTCATTTGTAGAACGAACAAGGGCCTTGAATAAGGATCCAGCAGCTCCTATGCGCGTGCACAAGAATAACGTGAACATCTCCTGGAGTTGTTAGACCGTGTTCTTCTTAGACCCTGTGTGCATGAACAAAGTTTCCTTGTACTCATGCGCACTTGATGAGGCCTCGGTAGAGCTTGTATGGACATAAATCAGGAAGCACAGGGCATGCTTATGCGTAGAAGAAATCTCGGTCCCTCCCTGTACATTCCTTAAAGGTATAGACATCACCAGCCGCCCCTCTATTTCTAAGCACAATCATATGATCTCTCTATAGCTACCCAACCCAATCAGACTGCTTAGCCTCATGGCTTCAGTGTGCACCTGATGAGGCCTCGGTAGAGCTTGTATGGGCATAAATCAGGAAGCACAGGGCATGCTTATGCGTAGAAGAAATCTCTGTTCCTCCCTGTACATTCGTACAACCAATTAATCCGCAGCCGTCCCTCTGTTTCTAAGCACAATCATATAATCTCTCTGTAGCTACCCGTCCCGACTGCTTAGCCTCATGGCTTCAGTGTGCACCTGAATGAGGTCTCTTCGGAATGCCTAGACTGTAGGAGATACGTTCTCTTAGTTTCAACAGAAATATGACCATGCCTCGTCTCCTGTGCAGTTGTAGTATAGTATATGAGATATCAATATACACGAATGGTGTATCCTCGGTATGTTCCTCTGTGCCCTTATTCACACATGTAGCAGAAGCCTGGTACATCACAGCTAAAGATGGTACTGCGTACCACGCCCGAACGGGCCCTATTTGTTATTCACATGATCAGTAATCATGTTTGGGGGCAAAGTTCCGGAATGTTTCGTTCCGAAAGAAGACCGGTTTGTGCCTTGTCGTGGAGAATCAGCGTTCCAACCAGTAACTCCATCTGAAAACGGTAGAACGTTCCGAGCCTTTATTGCGTCGCTTGATTTTTAAAAAGGAACCGATTTAATATCTCCGACTGCGACAAGCACCAGGACAGCTCTCTGCACACTCCGACATGTTGGTTTTCTTTCACAGGTTCATGAACCGAGGCCAGCGGCTCCGGGACACTGACCACGCCTCTGGGTCCGGTGATGGAGCAACGCTGGGTATAGACCAAGGGGACGCGGCTGCTTCTCGGCCTCCGGTCGAGCTCTCTGCTATGGGCGAGGAGGCAGGAGCTGGGGAGATTCTCTCTGGCGCTCCCGTGGAACCTCTTCTTGAAAGTCCTCTCAGGAATGACACCCACTGCCCACGGGCGGGTGAGGCCCTGCTTGTTTCTTCCAAGCGAGAGGTCGCGGACGGGAGTGCTAGAGGGTGGGAAGACGGACCCTGTCCAGAGAAGGAGGATTCTCTCAGCCGGACCGAAGGGAAGGAGCGCAGTGCCGCGGAAGAAGGCCTGGAGAGGAGCCCAGTAAAGAACGCACGGTAAGCGTTTATCACACAAGGCTGGTCGTGGCGAGACAAAATGACAGTCTTGTTTTTTTAGGGGGAGGGGGTGGGTCTTATATTATTGTTTTCCGGTACATTTGTGTAATTTGTGTAGTTGCGCTGAACGACGACTAAAAGTCCCAAAAGCCCCGAATTCCTAAATGAAAGCCCTGGAAACTAGGGTTCCATGTGTCTTGGAGTTAACTAGTAACCCTGGACAAGACATAGAGCGCAGACTGCAGTACGTATGTCATGTTGCCTGGAAACGCTATGCAGATGAAAAAGTGGTCGAGGTTATCAGTTCTGCCAGCGGCCATTGCCAACTCTGATCAAAGGATGGCCTCGTAGTAGTGCCTCACTCCGTTCATAAGTTATTACGACTACCAGGGGCCGACTGAGCTTAAAATGTTTTTCTGGTACCAAAGCCTGACAACTGACTTTGCAGTTGCCAGTCTCCGACTCGGGCCAGAGGGTATCACTGCAGTCAGCGGTGCAGGGAGGTGGTGCAACACCTTCAGAATAACCTCCTTGAAGGAGGTCAGGTGAAGAATGAGCAAGAAGTGGACTTCATGTTTTGTATCAATTTCTATATTGTTGCATTTGCTGTGCGCCCAAATACAGGGGTATCAGACTGTTGAGTACAGATGGGGTTGGAAAACCCACATTCTATCCCACTTACGTTCCATTCTCTTAAATCTCACGCAGGAGACGTGGACTTACAGAACACATCTCCCTTCCTTAAATAAGAGTGATTTTTAACTAAAATAAATAAAACAAAAAGCACAAACACATAAGATTACACAACATAAAAAACAACAAACCAAATATACCCAGGGTTATACAGAATATATCATGCCATACAATAGTTAACATTCACATATACAAGCATTCAAATATACTGGTTCATTAACATTACGACCAGACTTACTTTGTGGCAGGTTGCCCATTGTTACCATCCTTTCTTCATCCTCTTGCTTTTCCCCACCGAAGTTATCTTCCACTTGCCCACTTTCTTCTTCAACCATTCCACCATGTTTAGTGTCCTCGCCACTCAACCATTCATACTGCCCTTTTCTAATTTTAGCCTCACGTAGATTCCAACCTTGCTACATCTTGCTATTCTGCTCATGTGCCATACATGTCCATCACTTAACCTCGCTGCTTTTAAAAACAGTTCTCCCACTTTTAAAAGTTTAGAAAATTTGCTCTCCGCCTTCCTCACCTGCCCTGTTTTTTCCCCGTACCATCTCTCCCACTCGCACTCTCACCTCCTTAGCACCTGACTTTCTGTTGCTGTATATATTATATTTATCCTGTGCATCTCTGATATTCCTTCTTACCACCTCAGGTGACAACTGAGCTTGCTTGGAATTTTCTATCCACCCCTGGGTATCGCTAGTAAAAGGAATTCTCCTCCGCATGATGGTGAAAGGACTGTACCCCGTCACTCCTGGAGTGATGTTGATCCAGCGCAATATTAGCCAACAACATTCATACACCATATACTCAGTTGGGCCCATACATTCACACTACACTAATACTTACGCTGGGTGTCAGATGTACTCTTTTATCAAAGTCTCTGCTACCAATTACCTTCTGATTGAAGAATAATAACTTACCAATGGATCCTTTGCTAATTGGGAAGTTTAAAATGAGTGACATTCATTATAGTACATAATCCTGAAATAACCACTGAGTCAGGAAGTTTTAAAATGTTTATCTAAAGTTTTAGCAGAGTAAAATACAGAAAACACGGTACTTGATTGAAATACCCAAGAAAAAGCATAGAAATGATTTTGCTAATAAATGACGGTGTTTAAGGAAGAGGAGAAGATAGAGACAGCAGCGCAACTAAAGGTTGCAGTATAGTTACCTAAATGCGAGAACCAAGCCCCTTGGCCAAGGAGTTGGAAAAGATAGGACCCAGGAAGGATGAAGAACAAAGACTTCTTCCAGGATCAGGACAGGACCGGTGACCTCTCTACAACGACGCCTGCGCCGTTCCCCTCTCTGATACTCGACTTCTCCTCGATTCTCCCGTTCTAATGGACTCCGCCGCCCCCTCCTCAGAACCTCTTCTGGACAGGGATTCAGTCAGCAACCGATCAGCATGGCAGTCTGGAGCTAAGAGCTCTCTCGCAGCATGGACGCCTGTTCTTCGTGAAAGCATGCTCCTACTAATTAACTAATGCTATATTCTATTATACCCTTCTACGCCCATGTACCTCCCCTTAATGTTGATAAAATATGGGACCACTACTTCTGATTGGACAGGGACAGGGGGTGGATTCTCGCACCATATCGATTTGGCCTAAATTGTAAAGCTTATTGTCTTTACGTTCCCGCCCCTTCAAATTAATACATTCGCTTTATTTCCCACCCGTCTCACGACAAATGTTATACATTTTACAGGGGAAAAGTATCATTTTGTCCTCCGGAAACATAAAGTACAGCATCTTCGGCCAATGGGTCATGGCCTTGGAAGACTTCCAAGTTGACTTCACTTGGCAGGCACACAGGACACATGCGCAGAACCATCTGTCTCTCGAGTTTCAAGTCACCAACCCAGGCCCAAGTTTACGAATTACTAAAAGTGCAAGAAGAAAATATTAAAATCACAAATAAAAAGTTTCACTGTATACCCACTTTCCCTACTCTATTCTCAATTAATTATAATACTATCCTGCATTAGTAGCATTAAGAAAACGACAATTTAATAATGACATGAGAGCAAGCTGAAGCATGTGAAAACATTTAGCGGCCATTTTAGTGCACACTGCGCAGAAGCAGAAGTTTCCCACCAAGCAAAGAAAGACGTCACACCATGTGATCAGGTTGCGACATGCGCAATGAAGTTCCCGCGCTTTAGCGGACATTTTGGATTACAGACAAGCGTTATTCATTAGTAAAACACATAGGCAAGCTTCTGTCCCTCTTGTGTTTGTGAATGCAAAGGTTAGTTTTGACAATACAAGTTTAATAAATTAATACTATGAGGAGAATTGCGTACAAGCAAGTTTCATTTTTGAAACCTTGCTCCATCAATCCCCTCTCTGATGGCGTTTCTGAGCCATCAAAAACACTACCCTCAATCAGATGCCAACTTCTAGCAATTCGTTTCATTCTCATTTTTACATTTTCTGTTTTTCACATCCCCTTTCAACTTTTTGTATAAATCACTTCTCCATTCTTCAAGTTCTATTTCATCCAGTTTTCTCTTCTTTCCTTTTCCTGTCACTTTATATGTTCCATTCTTTCTACAGCATTTGCACCATATTGTTATTGCCAATATTATTATTGCTATCCCTGCTAGGGGTACTAATATTTGACCTATAAGTCCTTTCCCTACATTAGCAAACCAGGTTCCAATTGACGCAATACTATTTGTCAATCTTTCCCATACACTATCAACTTCCAGTGGTTTAAGTTCTTTCTCAAGTTTAGTTATGTTCTGAATATACGTTCCAATTTCTGCACTCTTATCCGGAATAGAAGTGCAACAATGTTTCGTCTTCAATAATTTACAGACTCCTCCCTCTTTTGCCAATAGAATGTCAAGAGCAAGTCGATTTTGCAGCACCATAGATCTAATCGCAACCATCTCCGTATTAATCATTAGAAAACCTCCAGCAGTATCCGTTGATAAATGATCAACCACTGTAGACAATTTACATATTTTCCTTGAGTTCAGAATTATTCCCACTGAAGGTATCAATGCACCAAATATATCACCTACAATTTCTGAAAAACTAGCTCTTTTACTACGTATTAATTCATTATTGTTTTCATTGCTTCCAGTGTTTCTTTTTACGTGGTATATCTTTGGAAAAACTATTCCAAAATAACAACTTCCATACCACCGTGCAGGAAGCCTAAAGTAAGCCTTATTCCCGCATACATAATAAATTCCAGGAAAAACTGAATCTGTTCCTCCTTTGAGTCCCCAACCTCCAAGAATTAAAAAATGGTGTTCACATTCACTGGTACCGATGAAAACATTGTTATAATCAGTCTTTAACCTATGAAGACAAATTTTCCCTGTCTTTACGAAATCCAGAGCCATTGCAGCTTGAGCTTTACCAGGTGTATAACTCCCTTCTTTCTCCGCCCAAGGTGGCAACTGAGCCTTATGCTCTGAAGCTTTCTTTTGAAAATCATGTCTTCTATCTTCTACTAAATTCAAAAATATCTTTTCTTCTTCTAGTAAAGAACATGTTAGATTGTGTCTATGTGCATGTGTTATGTCTATCGATTTCATTGTTAAGAAAAATTCTCCCATAAACTGTGCGTCTTGACTACTAAGCACTGGGTTCATACTCTTGCGAATCGGAACCTCAGAAAATATCACATCTAAGTTTGAATAATAATACTGTAGCCTACCTGTTCTATAAAATAAACTTGTTAATACACTACATGAGATGCCATATGTCAGTGGTAAATGATGGTATGTTAATCCTTCCGCTACTGATTCAGGTAACTTCATACAGACATAACAATTACTAACTTCCATTGTGTCTACATACTGAAACAATAACTTTGTGAAAACATTTAAACTAGTGTCGTTATCAGCTATTTCATGATGAATTTCTGCCTCATCTTCTGCCATTAATTCTACTCTATTGCCCTTCATGTTTGCTGTCCTCCCTTTAGTTTCATTATTAATCTTCTTATCTATTATCATAAGGTAAGGAACTGCTACAATCAGGACTAACCATACTATAAGCACCAATACTAGACTACATATGCAGATTGCACAGCATCTCCTACAACAATTTCGTTTTGGTCTCCCAGTAACTCTATCGTCAGGCCTTTTTCTACAAGGAAGATTGCTCTTCTTATCTCTTCTTCTTTTCTTTAGAGGATTCTTTTGTTTCGTCAGGGTGGTCTTGTTTCTTCTTCGTATGTTAGTTCTGCACTTGTTCCTTCGCCACCACTGTCACTTGACTCTGAGCTTTCAAATAATCTTCAATAATAATATAAGTCCAGTCAGGACCCTTGAATTTGTTATTCACAAGTTTCAGTCTTTTGCTTTTTCTTTTCCCTGACTTTTTCTCTTGATCAGTTTGACTTGTTACTTCAGGTACTTGTTCTGGATCTTCACTTCTGGTTGTTATGTGGTACTTTACTCTTTTAATGACACTTGGCCAATGATCTCCTTTTCTTGTTTTCTTTGTTGGCACTGTTTCTTTGTTTTTGTCTTCAGGGATCTCGTTAATTTCACTTTTTAGCACTGTTTCGTTTTCTTCAATTACTGTGTTTCTTGTTTGCTCCTTTTCAGGTCTAATTTGTTTTTCTTCAGTAACTCCACAATGTCTTTCAAGATGTTGACTTTGTTCTTTTTTTATTTCTTTATGTTCATTTGTATCAACCCCTTTTTCTTTAGTGAATTCTTCTTGATCTAACTTCTTCTGATCAGGGCTTATTGCACTGTGAACTTCTGCAGCCTGACCGGATTCTTCTAAACCTGTCTTTCCCTGTTCAAAGTCTATTAGGTTTTCACTGTTTTGAGTCCAATTTTCTTTCCCTTTCTGACCTTGCTCAGGTTCTCTTATTGTCTTTTCTTCTTGTACCTGAGCTGTTTCTTCTTCACCTATCTGATCTTCTTCTATTTCTTCCAATTTCGCTTGACTTCTTGTTCTGTGGTATACTTCAGGAACTTCTACCACTGGTATCCAATCCTGACTTGTGCTCGGTTGTTCTCCGTCAGCTTCTCTCGAACCTCGATCCTGAGATTCCTCTGCTGGGCAACCTTCAGCTTCTTCAGTGATTGGTGTTGTCTGTGAATTCTCTTCTTCAGGGTCTGGTACTCTCTTTGTGTGGCTTACGTGAATCCAATTAGGAAATCTTGCACACTTCACTGCTGTATTGGTAGTCAATATAACTTGACAAGGTCTGCTCCACCTGGGTGATAAACACGTTTCTCTGGTGTGATTCTTCACTACCACCCAATCACCAGGATTCAGATCATGTTCTAGTTCAGGCTGCCTGGAAACTGCGTCTTCTCCAACCTGATGAGAGACAGAACGCACTAGGTCAGCCAATCCTTTGCAATAATCCAAAACCATATCATCAGATATATTCACCAGTTTGTTTGTGGGAACATGTGTTTGTCTCATTGCTCTTCCCATCATTATTTCATGAGTGCTCAATCCTGTGTTTCTGTCAGGTATACTTCTGAGTCCCATTAGAACAAGTGGCAATGCATCTGGCCACTCTAATGATGTAGATGCACACATTTTTCCCAATCTTGACTTTATAGTGCCATTTAATTGTTCAACCACTCCAGAAGCCTCTGGGCGATATGCACAGTGCAATTTCTGTTTAATTTGAAATGCTTCACAGATTATCTGGATCACTTCGCTATTAAAGTGTTTTCCTCTATCTGATTCCAAAGATACTGGGAAACCAAACCTAGGTATGAGCTCTCGTAACAACAGTTTTGCAACTGTAATACTGTCATTTCTCCTAGTAGGGTAAGCCTCCACCCACTTTGAAAACAGACATACTATGACTAGTACATATTTTAGTCCTCTGCATGGTGGTAACTGTATGAAGTCGAACTGGAGTCTTATAAATGGGCCCTCTGCCTTTCCAATCTTTCCAAACCCAATTATCGTTTTCCTGCCTGGATTATGCATGTGGCAAGTTAGACATCTCTGGCAAAGACTCTCTGCAACAGCCCTGAATTTGGGATTGTACCAATTTTGTTTGAACAGCCTAATCATTGCATCTCTCCCTATGTGTGTGTCTCCATGGTGCATTCTAGCCATTTGTGAGAGTAAACAGTCTGGCATGACTGGTCTGCCATCTGCACTGATCCACACTTCATTTTCTCCTCTTTGGGAGCAACCCACTTTAATCCACACATTTTTCTCACTTTCATCAATCTCATCTTGCAATTTCTTCACCTCATTCCATGTTTCAGGTGGCATATACAGCATAAGTTGGCAGCTGATTCCCATTCTTTCCACCCTCTTATTGACTGACGTTCTGGTTTTGGCACAATGTTGAGCCACCAGGTCTGCATATCTGTTGCCGACTACCACCCAGTCATCTCCTGACTGGTGTGCGGCACATTTCACCTCAGCCAATTCTTTTGGTGATTGTATTGCTTCTAGCAATTCCCTTACAAATTGTCCATTTTTAATGGGGGATCCTGAAGAAGTCATGAAATCCCTCTGCATCCAGAGTTGGCCAAAATCATGCACAACCCCGTAACCATATTGACTATCTGTAAATATGGTCACTCTCTGATTCCTCCCAATTTTGCAAGCTTTTATCAAAGCAATCAATTCAGCTACTTGTGCAGATTTTACTCCTGGTAAATAAGATGCTTCGACTATTCCAGTTAATTCACATACCGCATAGGCAGCAGTTAGTTTACCATCTTCATGTCTTTGACATGAACCATCGACAAATAGCTCCCTGTCTGGCTTTTTAAGAGGCTGTTCCTCTATGTCTGGGCGTGGTTTTGTACTTAATTCTGTAATTTGTACACAATCATTTTCATCTTCTTCGTCATCTTTATTTGTTTCATGATATGGGTCCGGCAATAAAGTTGCTGGATTTATTATTGTACACCTTACCATGGTCACATTTTCAGCACCCATTATTATCCTTTCATATTTAGTCAGCCGACTAGGAGTAAGATGCTGAGTTCGGGTTCTTGTCAACAGAATCACAACTGCATGTGGAACATATACTTTTACAGGATGTCCCATCACAATTGACTCGCTTTGTTCAATGCTCAAACAAGTTGCTGCCACTGCTTTTAAGCATCCTGGCAACGCGGCTGCTACTTGGTCCAATGTAGCAGAAAAGTACGCTATAGGACGTCTGTCTAGTCCATGTCTCTGAGTTAGGACAGAAAGTGCACAATTTTCTCTCTCTTGACAGAATAATGCGAATTCTCTTTTATAATCAGGCATGCCTAAGACAGGTGCTGAACAAAGTGCGTTTCTCAATTTTACAAAAGCTTCTACACTTTCATCCTCCCATTCAACAGGGTCCTTTGCTTTCTTTTTCGTCATGTTAATTAAGGGCTTAGCTAACATGGAAAAATTTGGTATCCATTGTCGACAGTAGCCTACTATTCCTAGGAACATTCGCACTTGTCTTTGGGTTACAGGCATTTGCATTCTCTTTATTAATTCTACTCTTTCAGAGGTTATTCTTCTTTTTCCCCTCTCAATTTGATGTCCCAGATATTTAACAGCTGTCCTGCAAAACTGTAACTTTTCAGGTGAGACTTTATGCCCTTCCTCAGCCAAAAGATTTAATAATGCTATGGAGTCAACAACACAGTCTTCTCTGGTGGTCGACACCACCAATAAGTCGTCGATATATTGGACTAAGACTGAGCTTCCTGGCATCACTAGTTTTTCCAGGCACTTTTTCAGTATCTGGTTGAAGATGGAAGGACTTTCTGTGTACCCCTGAGGAACACGATTCCACACATAGAACTTGTTCTCAAATTTAAATGAGAAAAGATACTGGCTGTCTGGATGCAATGGTATTGAAAAGAATGCTTGACATAAATCAATTACTGTGAACCATCCTGCATTCCAAGGGATCTGGTATAGAATTACTGCAGGATTTGGTACTATGGGACAACAAGGTTCCACAATCTTGTTTATTTTTCGCAGGTCCTGAACAATCCTATATTTTCCACTAGGTTTCTTTAATCCCATGATTGGTGAAATACATGGGCTACTCATTACTTCTTTTAGGATGTTTTGTTCTACCATTCGATTTATTTCTTCAATGACTCCTGCTTTTACTTCTGCACTCATTTTGTACTGTCTGGTATTTGGGAAAATTGCACCTTCTTTTACCATAATTTGAACTGGATCTATTTTTGCCATAAGTCCTACTTCTTTTCCGGTGAAATCCCATACTATTGGGTTTACTGTACCTTTTAATTCTTTTGGTAACTCATCTCTTGTTATTAACGAAAACATTTCGTCTATTTCTGTACCTTGTTTTGCAACCATAATTTTATATACATGGTCCTCATCTGGTGTCTGAACTGCCACACCATCTGGCGTGCAGAAAATTGTACAGTTCATTTTGCACAATAAATCCCTACCTAATAAATTCACTGGGCTAGAATCGCACACTACAAATTGGTGCATTTCTCTGAAGTTTCCTATTTTGACTTCCATTGGTTCTGTAAGAGGAGTTCTAATTCTTTGATTAGCTACCCCTACTACTTGGATATCTTCACCAGAGAGAGGAAGGTCTGGGATATCTGCTGATCTCACCGTAGACCTGGTAGCACCAGTGTCCAAAAGGAAAGTAATATCATTACCTTTCACATTACCTTCAACATATGGACCAGACTGATCTACCTGTAAGGATGCGCCAAGTACGCACTCCTTCTTCCCCTCTCCTAGGCACCGTCATGAGTTGAATTCACAGTAATTGTCCTGCAAAAGAAATTGTGATGTCATATAATCATTCTTACCACTCCCTCCTGGGTATCCAATGTCTGTACCATGCTTTGCTCTGCTTACATTACCCTGAACAGGTGGAGGTGGTAATTGACTCTGGGGATTTACACCCTGCTGTGAGTCATTCTGCGTCTGTGGATTTAAGTTTTGATTTGGGCCATTATTATTCCGAATCTTTTTACATTCGTCCTTCCAATGCCCCAATTTTCCGCATCCATGACAAGGAAATTTCTTTTTAGCTTCTTCTCTACTCATTCGTCCTCTAAATTTTCCACCATTTCCCGTATCACCACTCGTTCCAGAATCTTTTCCTTGATTTTCACTCGGATTTTCCAAATTAATTCCCTGTTTCTCGTCTCCACAATATTTTGCATACTTCAGAATCTCATCTATGGGCTTTCCCTGCCAACACAGCATGTGTTGTTTAATCATCTGGCAAATCTCTGGCTTCAGACCATAAACAAACCGATACACAAACTGACTCATGTTTTTGTCTCCAATGTCCTCAAATCCACTATACTGTTTAAACACCTGCAATAGACTCTCATAATAGGAATGTACTGATTCACTGGCTTCTTGGGTGGTTCGATCTATTTTCACCCAATCTGTTTCTTTCGGTGGTATTTTCCCTTTCAGGTAAGTTATCACCTGCTGATACTTTTTCATCACATCATTTGACGGGGCACCTGTCTTCGGATCTCTAGGATATTCATCACTAGGCCAATCGACTGTAATTTTACAATCTGTCCACAAATCGGCAAGTACCACTATGTCAAACAAACCATCTAAATCCTTCAACAATACCTTTGACACCTTCACAAACCTTTCAACCTGCTTGTACCATTCAATTGGTTTTTCTCTCAATTTTGGAAAATCATTCGTAAATGATAAAATATCCTGTCTGCTCCATGGGACATGTACATATCCTCCTCCCGCAACTTCTCGCATTGGATACATCTGGTCTGCTTTTCCTGCTTCCTTCATCACATATTCTGATGCTGTTCTACTTGTTCGTGCTTCTTCCTTTTTCTTGGCCCACCTAGTTTTCCATTTATCTAGGTCTCCCCATTTTTGCAAAACTAACATTAATTCTCTTATTTGTAATCTTCTTCCAGAGGCATTCATATTTTCTAAGTCTTTGTCTGAAAATTCTGCTCTGTAGGGTTTCTGTAATACCTTTGATCTCCCTATTTCTATTCCCATCTGTAATGCTAAATTGGACAATTTTTCATGAAATAACCTTACATTTCTGGTGATACTCCTGCATAGGAACAATAATTCTTCTTCATCATAGGTATTTAAGCGTTCTAGTCCTACATTTCCTGCTATTATTTCTTCTAATTCGACTTTTAATTTATGAATGTCCATTATTTTCGGAGGTGTGCACTGTTTAACTGACCCTTGCACCCATCTTTCTAGATCTTCAGGTGTTACTATGGTAGCACTTTTTGCTCCCGATGAAGTTACTAAACTTACATCTTTTGAACCTCCAGGTACATCTTTTCTTGGAGTACTATTTACAGAACCTCGAATAGGCAAGTCCATAAGTGATATTGTGGATTCACAGTCACTAAATTGATCCTCAATTATAACTGGAGCTTCAGGTCTGGGATTACTCACAGGAGTAGGTGTAAGTATGGGTGGAGGACAATTTCCCTGAGTACCATATAATGGAACTACTGGACCAATTGTTACAGGTATGGTCAACGAATCAGGATGTACTTTTATCTGAGTTATTTTCTGTATTAATTCTGCTCTGGTCTTTTCTAGGGCTTCTTTTTCTTTATGATGTAGTATTCTATTCGGGGTGAATTCATGCATTACCTGTGGCACTAATGGAGTTTTTGGTGGTGCACTTGGGGTGCATCCACTTGTCCCTTCCTGATATGGTGGGGGATTTCTTAACATTTCCTCCATAAATTCATCTTCAGACTCCTCATTTCTCATTAAATGTTTTGTCTTTTCTGTACATTTGCCTGCTGATTTCTCTCCTTCTGTGAATAATGGATACAGTCCTTCTGTAATCATTGCCCTTCTCCATTGTTTCATCTGACCATCCCTAGACTCACGTAGATATCTGGGAAAAAATCCTGGATAACTCCTATTACTTCTAGATCTATCCCGCTCAAATGCCTCGGTTTCCCATTCTTCTAGAGCTTCGTACTGGGTTAATCTAGGTCTGGGTTCTAAATCATTCATCCTCAATCTCAAGTTTTGAAGAATTCTTCCATTGAAGGTACCATTCTGGGGAAATGCTAATATTCCATCATTTTTGGTGTATTCTATCCAATTCTCCATCCATACACAGGTATGATAACCTCGCTCCTTCATCATGAATGATGCTGGCGTTTTAGCTGGTGGAATAATAATTCCTTCTCTAGTTTTGAGTGGTTTATCCTTTTTAAAATAGTTCTTAATCTTTTGCAGAAAGGACATTTTTCTCCTTTCTCCGTACATTCTATCTAATCTTCTGTGTACAAAATTATATTCTGCAAAACCTAGGAATCTCCTATCCGGACAAGTTCCTGTTAAAGTCGGATCGCGTTTTAGCATGCAATCCTTATCCACTAAGAATTTTGCTTCTAAAATCTCGACCAATCAAATGTCTGCTATTTTTTATTTCCGAGCCAATCCTTGCGCGGCCTTTTGGTGACGTTTATCTGTCAACCCCTCCTTTACAATCTGCTCTTTTCTGTCCTCGCTGGTTTAACCAATCCCAGGGCGGCACCTGTGACGTCAGTACTACTCCTGACTACTGACCCCTCCTTTACAAGTGTCTCTCCACACCCGCTGTTTCAACCTACCACAGCGCGGCGTTTTGTGACGTCAGCTCCCTCTCCGGCAACTGACCCTCCCTTTACAAAAATTAACGCAAACTTATTTTCTCTATAAATCTTAATTAAATTTCAGTAACAACATAAAACATTCGCTATCGTGCCAGTTTCTTCTAAATTCGAAAAAGATAGTTTCTTCCACACTTTAGTAAAACCTTTCCGTTTACTAAAACATATACTACGAGTAAAACACTTCCGTCTACTCTTCACACAAGCTCCAGAAGTACCTGTTACTTCTCCAATGTTACCCTTACTAGGTGATATAACATCAAATTTTTATCAGCGTACCCTTTTTGCTATTACTCACACGCATAGAGTCCCTAACGAGTACTGAAAGTCCTGTTTAACTTCTCAGTACTAATTCTGCCTGACAGATAACCTCACTGCAGTATGGCTTCCACTTGCCACCCACTATTCTTTTTACCCCGGGGTATTCTGGACAACATAAAACAAAACTCAAAATTTAAGCGGATGTTAGTTCATAAAAATACAAATAAAATTCTCATTACCCAATTAACAAAGAGTAACCATAACCGTCCTCTGCTTACCAGAAAACTGATCCAGTGCAATATTAGCCAACAACATTCATACACCATATACTCAGTTGGGCCCATACATTCACACTACACTAATACTTACGCTGGGTGTCAGATGTACTCTTTTATCAAAGTCCCTGCTACTAATTACCTTCTGATTGAAGAGTAATAACTTACCAATGGATCCTTTGCTAATTGGGAAGTTTAAAATGAGTGACATTCCCTATAATACATAATCCTGAAATAACCACTGAGTCAGGAAGTTTTAAAATGTTTATCTAAAGTTTTAGCAGAGTAAAATACAGAAAACACGGTACTTGATTGAAATACCCAAGAAAAAGCATAGAAATGATTTTGCTAATAAATGACGGTGTTTAAGGAAGAGGAGAAGATAGAGACAGCAGCGCAACTAAAGGTTGCAGTATAGTTACCTAAATGCGAGAACCAAGCCCCTTGGCCAAGGAGTTGGAAAAGATAGGACCCAGGAAGGATGAAGAACAAAGACTTCTTCCAGGATCAGGACAGGACCGGTGACCTCTCTACAACGACGCCTGCGCCGTTCCCCTCTCTGATACTCGACTTCTCCTCGATTCTCCCGTTCTAATGGACTCCGCCGCCCCCTCCACAGGACCTCTTCTGGACAGGGATTCAGTCAGCAACCGATCAGCATGGCAGTCTGGAGCTAAGAGCTCTCTCACAGCATGGACGCCTGTTCTTCGTGAAAGCATGCTCCTACTAATTAACTAATGCTATATTCTATTATACCCTTCTACGCCCATGTACCTCCCCTTAATGTTGCTAAAATATGGGACCACTACTTCTGATTGGACAGGGACAGGGGGTGGATTCTCGCACCATATCGATTTGGCCTAAATTGTAAAGCCTATTGTCTTTACGTTCCCGCCCCTTCAAATTAATACATTCGCTTTATTTCCCACCCGTCTCACGACAAATGTTATACATTTTACAGGGGAAAAGTATCATTTTGTCCTCCGGAAACATAAAGTACAGCATCTTCGGCCAATGGGTCATGGCCTTGGAAGACTTCCAAGTTGACTTCACTTGGCAGGCACACAGGACACATGCGCAGAACCATCTGTCTCTCGAGTTTCAAGTCACCAACCCAGGCCCAAGTTTACGAATTACTAAAAGTGCAAGAAGAAAATATTAAAATCACAAATAAAAAGTTTCACTGTATACCCACTTTCCCTACTCTATTCCCAATTAATTATAATACTATCCTGCATTAGTAGCATTAAAAAAACGACAATTTAATAATGACATGAGAGCAAGCTGAAGCATGTGAAAACATTTAGCGGCCATTTTAGTGCACACTGCGCAGAAGCAGAAGTTTCCCACCAAGCAAAGAAAGACGTCACACCATGTGATCAGGTTGCGACATGCGCAATGAAGTTCCCGCGCTTTAGCGGACATTTTGGATTACAGACAAGCGTTATTCATTAGTAAAACACATAGGCAAGCTTCTGTCCCTCTTGTGTTTGTGAATACAAAGGTTAGTTTTGACAATACAAGTTTAATAAATTAATACTATGAGGAGAATTGCGTACAAGCAAGTTTCATTTTTGAAACCTTGCTCCATCAATGTGATACATCAGATCAATTTCTTCACTTTTAACATCCAACTTTTCTTGTTGTTGCTAGCCTTTTGCACAGTATCCTTGATCACTCGGTTGAATCTCTTGACTTCACCATTACCATCTGGATGATACACCAATGTGCATTTATGCTCCACACCCTTACGTTGGACAACTGATTTAACCTCTGATGCCTTGAACTGTGGACCATTGTCTGTAATCTCTTCTTCAGCAGCACTCTCCCCTGGAACAACTCATCCAAAAATGCAAACACACTTTTTGCATTGGTACTCTCAATAAGCACCACTTTCGGCCACTTTGAGAAATAATCCATGGCGACTAATGCATTGACATAGTTCCCACTTTCATTCACCACAGGGCCCATGATGTCTCTATCAATGGTTTCCCAAGTCATATCTGGAATTTCCATCAGCATTAGAGGTGGTCTCAATGTGACTCTAGATTTGTTCTCACATTCACATTCCACGCGTTCCCTTGCTTGCCCGTTCCACCTCCCCATCCATCCCAGGCCACCAGTGCCTTTCTTTAACCCTTTTCTTACTTTTTACAATACCCAAATGACCTTCATGGCTTGATTCTATAATTCTGTTCACTCTGCTTTGTGGCGGTACCATTCTCTCTCCCATCAGTAAATTACCATCCAACAGATAGTTTTTCCCGTACTTCCCAGAATTTGCAACACTCTTCTTCCACAGTTTTTTTTATTTCCAACCTTCTATCACATATGTTTTTCCAAGTTGCAATACAGTATCTTTGATCACTGCTTTTTCCCACTCATCCTTAGTTATGGCAATCTTTTCATCCTCTACTGTCCAAGACACTCTCAACTCCTTCCAATTACCTTCTGGTACCTTACACAACGGCAATGGAAGCCTACTAAGACAGCCTGCCACTTTGTTTCTTTACACCTGGCGCAATCTGTATTTTATAGTTATAGTCCAATTCTTGGTGTAGCTATTAACAACTGATCCAGCGCTCAGAGATCAATAAATTTGCAACTAAACAAGGCCCAATTACATTACCCAACAAAGTCCCTTCGCGCTGGTTTCAGTGTAAAATGCAAAGTTCAGACCTAATTTACCAATCTCCAACTGAACCTGCATTACTCATAGAAAAATAATGTGACGATGGCATCTTTTTATAGTTGAATAGTTGATGGCAATAATCAATGTACACTCCCTAAATAAAGACAAACACAGAGTGTATATTTATAATGTTTTATCTAAATAATGTGAAATATATGCTCATCAAGTACCAATACACAGTACAAATCATGGAAAATCACTGAATAAACAATTAGCAAAGAGAAAATGACAAATCACATCACATTGACAGTGCATTGTAGGAGTGGAAAGGCGAAGAGAGAAAAGTTTCAGAGACAAAATACATTTGCAAATGATTATGCAAAATCAGGTTTCTATCTATACTAACCCAGAAGGAAACAGGAAATCTGCTCTCTGGCCAGGGGAGCAGCAGGGCCCCTCAAGAAGATTTGTAAGGGCAAAGTCTAAGTCAGGAATCAGGAACAGGAAAGGAACAGGTAGGCCTCTACAGCAAACCGACGACAGCAAAGAACACACCTAACGTCATCAGCACCTCTCGCAACAGGAGCTAACCCCTCCCACCAGGGCACCTCAATTATACCCTAAAACTCAAATGTCCAACCCACACTTGTTTCATTTCAGAGTCAAAACTACATCGTGATTGGTTAAGGAAGGGGGTGTACTGTCACACCACACTCAGCATGTCCATCTCTCTCAATGTTCTATTGTTTTGTTTTTTCATCATCATAACTACAACATCTCAGGAAATACAAGTTTCCTTCTCTCTCCGCAATTGTGTCAAGTTCTGTTACTTCTTGTGCCACTCGTGCGCTTCCAGAGGAAACGTTCATCACTTGTCGATTGCTTTTGGTCTTTACATTTAACTTTTGGCAGGCACACAAAAATTCGAAGGTCGCTCGCCTTTGCCTTCCCGCCACATTCTCTTTTGCTTTTTCAGTTAATAATTCTTTATTTTGCTTAACCCATGCTTCTACAAAAAATAAAACAAATATAATTTCTTATTTTGAAATGTTTTTCTTTACGCACCCTCCCAAATGCTGCATCTAACCATGTGCAAACCCATGTTAGGTTTGTCTGACAAACGTTAATAACATGCACAAAAAACAGCATTAGTCTCTTTATTTTCATTAGTCAAGCATTTGCGGCCTAGTTCAGTACTTTAGTACGGGCTTGCGCAGTATTATTTTCCCTCATGTTAGTTATTTAAACCACACGTTTTTCACTGCACACTGTTAGAAAAATTAGAAAATGTTACTAGGGGTCTCAATCGAGCAGGTTTTATTTTTCGAAAACCCTGCTCCATCAATGCCCCCCACGCTACTTCCTGCTCCAAGGCCGAGGAAGTAGCGTGAGCCGGCATGCTGGTGGGACGAGGCGGCTTAAACTTGACACATTATTGAGCGCACCAACCGGGATCCCCTGAACCAGCATGACCGCTGGATTATCTATGAATGGATATTAGATGACTGCGTTTTTACAGCCAATTTTGCCTTCACCTTCTACAATTATAGATTCTGATTATTTCTTGAGAAATTTTCTGACATACCAGCAGAATGCGTCTTTATTCCTCTTGCATTGAGTTTATGAATGCAGCTGTGCTTGATGCACATTTCATGTTGATACGCTCTTCATGACGACTGAGATGTTTTTATTGAAATACAGTGGACGCTCCTACATTTGACGTTTTGCCCTGATGATGACCCTCCATTTATCTATGGGTTGAAACGCCGTCGACGCTAAAAGTGTGGTTCTAATTAATGAGGACACAATTGTTTCGTTGTGTATTTCTGTTTTGTTTTGAAACCTGCCTTTGTATTTCTTCCTCAGCCACAACTTGTCTGTTTACACCTGTCATTGTTCACATTTGTAACACTGTTTGTGTAACTGTATGAGCGCCATCGTTATTGTATATATGTCTTTGATATGCTTTTTTTGATAATATTAAAAAATAATTTTTTGAAAATTAAGAAAAATAATTTGTACATGGGTATGGGTGTTTTAATAGTTGGGTAGCACTTTTCCCCTTTTTTATTTTTATTTTCTTATTTGGGGAGGTCTTTTCCCTAGTTTGATTCTCTAAAAATTGTCTCTATTCCAAGTGGTGTACTTGAACCATTGTTTGGACTATAGGGATATAAGTACAACATTGTTGTATTTTCAACTTATTACAGACTCCACCCTCTTTAGCCAATAATATATCAAGGGCAAGTCGATTCTGCAAAACCATAGATCTAATTGCAACCATCTCAGTATCAACCATTAAAAACCCACCAGCAGTGTCTGTTGATAAACGATCAACCACTGTGGACAATTTTCTAATTTTGTGCGAATTTAGTATAACTCCAACTGAAGGTATCAATGCTAAAAAAACCTCTCCTATAATTTCTGAAAAAATCGCTCTCTTATTACGTATTAGTCCATTCTTTATTTCATTGATTCTATGTTTCTCATCCGTGTGGTAAATCTTAGGAAATACTATTGCTAAATAACAACACCCATACTAATGTGCAGGCAATCTATAGTAGGCATTCTTACCACACACATAATAGATTCCCGGAAAAACAGGATCAGTTCCTCCTTTCAATCCCCATGCTCCCGTAACTAGAAAAGTATGATCACATTCACTAGAACCAATGAAATAATTATTATAGTCAGTCTTTTGTCTAAGTAAACAAAGCTTCCCTCTATGATACCAGTCTAGGGTCATGGCAGCGTAAGTCTCACCCATCTTGTAATCTCCCTCTCTGAAAGCCCATGGAGGTACATGAGACCTTTGCTCAGCAGCCTTTCTCTGAAACTCTTGTCTTCTATCTTCAACCATGTTAATGAATCCTATTTCTTCAAATCGTAATCTACATGTTAGGTTATGTCTATGTGCATATACTATATCTATTGTTTGTGTAGAATGAAAAAATTCTCCCATATATTCCGCATTTCTAGCACTATTTATTTTATTCCTATTCCTTCTAATAGGAATTTCTGAAAATACTAAATCCATGTTAGAGTAAAAGTATTGGAGACTTCCCCTCTCATAAAACAGACTTGTTAATGCACTGCAAGACACACCATATATTAAAGGTAGATGATGATATGTCACACCCTCTGAGACAGACAACGGTAATTGCATGCACACATAACAATCTCTCGCATCCATTACGTCAACATACTCATACAATAATTTGGTAAAGTCATTTAACGAAAAATCATTAATTGATTTATCATGATGATAGATACTGTAATCTTTTCCATTTTAGTATGTGAGTCTTCCTCTAAACCTTTAGTATCTACTTTTTCACTCATCACACCATTAATAGTAGTGTCATTCTTTTGATTAGTTACCATTAAGATAGGCCCAATGACAATTAGTGTTAACCATACTATCATTAGTAAAAATATACTAAATAAGCAAGCATTAATACATTTATGTTTAAAACTACGATTTTGATGTCCAGTCTCTGCTGTATTTGCCATTTCTAATTAAATTTGTACTAATTCTAAAAAAACTAAAAACTAAGAAAAGAATTCAAAATCTAACTTAGAATCAAAAAATATCTAAAAAATCTAATCTATAAAAATATCTATCCAAAAATAATATCTATCCAAAGTAGTGTATCCTCACACTAATGGCTTTTCTTCTTTACCCCCTCTTTTTCTTTTTTTTTTTTTTTATATCTTTTTTTTCTTCAAGTCTTCTGAATGATTCAGAATAATTTTCTCAAAACTGTTGCACCTTATTTTTCACAGTTCTTTTAAGGTGGTTCAAAACTATCTCCTACACTTTGCTCTGTACCAGTGTTTTCTTTGATCTGATCAGTGTTTTCAATTTCTTCCAACACCACATATATCCATTCTGGTGCTATGTATTTCTTATTTGGAACCCTCACTCTTTTTGTTTTACGAACTGATTCTTCTTCAGACTCACTTTGCTCAGTCTGATCTGAAACTCCAATTATTGTGTCAGGTGATCTTTGTTTCAGAGTGTATTTCTGTCTTTTCACTCCTTCTGGCCACACATCACCTTTTCTTGCTTTCTTTGCTTGCACAGCTTCCGTTGCTTCGTTGTCAAGTTCGCAAGTTCTTTTATTCAGTCCTTTTCTCTGTTGTACTTGCTCTTGATTCACTTTCTCTTTTTCTTTCTCAACAGCAGTCTTTTGAGACCCAGTAGCTGGTGCCCACTCTATTCGACTTGTTCCTTGTTCAACTTCAGAATCTGTAACTTCAGACTCTACAATTTCATTTTCTCCACTTTCTGCTTCTTGTCTTTTAAGTGGACTTAGGACTCTTCTCGTGTGACTTGCATGTATCCAATTTGGTAAGCCACCACACTTTACTGCTGTCGTTGTCACCAGTATTACTTGGTAAGGGCCATGCCATCTAGGTTCCAAACATGATTTTCTCACATGTTTCTTCACCAGGACCCACTCTCCTGGACTTAGATCATGTGCTTGTTCTTGCTGAGTTGTAGTTGCAATTTCTCCAACCTGATGAGAGACAGAACGCACTACATCAGCCAATCCTTTGCAATAATCAAGCACCAGATCATCAGTAATATTCATCAGTTGATTTGCTGGTAAAATCGGCTGTGTCATTGCTCTCCCCATAATTATTTTGTGTGGGGATAATCCAGTCTTTTTATCAGGAATACTTCTCAGACTCATCAATACCAAGGGTAAAGCATCTGGCCATTTCAGTGCTGTGGATGCACAGACTTTTGACAGTCTTGATTTGATAGTGCCATTAATTTGCTCGACCACTCCTGATGCTTCTGGTCGATAGGCACAATGCAGTTTTTGTTCAATTTGTAATGCTGCACAAATCATCCGAATTATTTCATTATTAAAATGAGTTCCTCTATCTGTTTCTAAAGAGACTGGTAATCCAAATCTAGGAATTATCTCTCTTAACAGCAATTTAGCAACAGTCAAGCTATCGTTCCTTCTTGTTGGATATGCTTCCACCCAACGAGAAAACAGACAAACAACAACTAACACATATTTTAGTCCATTACAAGGAGGGAATTTAATGAAATCTGCCTGCAACCTTGTAAAAGGTCCTGCAGCTTTCCCAATTCTGCCCCAACTAACAACTGTCTTTCTACCTGGATTTTGTTGCTGGCACACTGTACATCTTTGGCATAGACTCTCTGCAATGACCCTGAACTTTGGGTTATACCATGACTGTTTGAAGAGTTTAATCATAGCATCTCTCCCAACATGTGTTAAACCATGGTACATTCTTGCCATCTGTGAAAGTAAACAGTCTGTCATTAATGGTCTGTCATCTACATACACCCATACTTCATCATCAGATCTCTTTTTACATCCTGATTTGATCCACATTTCTTTTTCCTCATCACTAGCTTCTTCCTGCAACTGTTTAATTTCATCCCATGTTTCTATTGCAGAGAACATCAAGTGACAATTTGTATTATTTTTCTCTTTTCCTCTGTTTATTGAAATTGAATTTTGTGCACAGAAACGAGCCACTTGGTCTGCGTATCTGTTCCCATTGGTCACATAATCATTTCCTGACTTATGTGCTGAACATTTGACCACTGCAATCTCTTTAGGCAAGTGTAGTGCATTCAGTAAATCTTTTACATGTTTACTATTTTGTATTGGTGATCCTGAAGAAGTCAGAAATCCACGTTGCATCCACTATTGACCAAAATCGTGCACCACCCCGAAACCATATTGACTATCAGTGAATATTGTTACTCTCAAATTTTTGCCAATTATGCACGCTCTAGTCAGTGCAATCAATTCAGAAATATGTGCTGAATTTATCCCTCTTAGACAGGATGCTTCAAGAACCATAGCCACTGTACACACAGCATACGAAGCACTCAATACACCTTCTTCAACTCTCAGGCAAGATCCATCCACAAACATCACACAATCTGACTCTTCTAGTGGTGTATCTTTTATGTCAGGTCTTGGTTTTGTACACAACTCTGTCACATCCAGACAATCATGATCTGCTTCGTCTCTCACTTCTTCACAACTTGAACTCGGCAACAAAGTTTCTGGATTCAATGTTGTACATCTCGTTACTGTCACATTTTCAGCACCCAGAATCACTCTTTCGTATTTAGTCAAACGACTGTACATCATGTACTGTGTTCGTGTGCGAGTTAATAGGATCTCAACAGAGTGTGGCACATATACTTTCACTGGATGTACCATAACAATTGACTCACTCTGCTCATGACTCACACAAGTAGCAGCCACTGCTTTCAAACAACCTGGTAATGCTGCAGCCACTGAGTCCAAAGTAGCAAAAAAAATGCCACTGGTCGACGTGCCATTCCATGTGTTTGTGTCAAAACTGAAAGTGCACACCCATCTCTCTTGCAACAGAACAATGCAAAACCTTTCGTATAGTCTGGCATTCCCAATGCAGGTGCTCGACAAAGACTGTCTCGCAGCTCAATGAATGCTTTCATGCTTTCTTCATCCAATTCAATCGGATCAGTCACATCTTTGTGAGTCAACCTCTGTAGAGGTTTGGCAATCAATGAGAATCCACTAATTCACTGCCTTCAATATCCTACCATGCCCAAAAACATTCGAACTTCTTTCTGTGTTTTGGGAGGTTCCATTTGCAAAATCACTTTGATTCGATCCTGTAACACTCTCCTAGCTCCTTTTTCATTTTTGTGTCCCAAATATTGAACTTCTTTCTGACAAAATTGTAATTTTGCTGTTGACACTTTATGCCCACCTTCTGCCAAATGATTCAGTAGAGCAATTGTATCTGTCACACATGCCTCTCGTGTTTTTGATGCCACCAGTAGGTCATCAATATACTGCACTAACACTGAATTCTCTGGCATAACCAATGACTCTAGACATTTTTTCAAAATCTGATTCAAAATTCTCTCTGTATACCCTTGAGGAACTCGGCACCATGCCAAAACACGGTCTCCGAACCGGAAACCAAATAAATATTGGCTATCCGGATGTAAAGGTATCGAGAAAAATGCTTGACACAAATCAATCACTGTATACCAATCCGCATCACAAGGAATTTGGTAAAGAATCACTACTGGGTTTGGCACTATTGGACGGCAAGGTACCACAATTTTATTTATTTTTTGCAAATCCTGCACTATTCTGTATTTCCCACTTGGTTTCTTGATTCCCATAATAGGTGAATTGCAAGGACTTCCCAATATTTCTTTTAGAATGCCTTGTTCAATCATTTGCTCTATTACAGGAATAACTCATGCTATAGTCTCAGGACTCATATATGGTGGTGTTTTTGGAAACTCTGCACCTTGTTTTACTGTAATTTGAATAGGGTCAACACCCTTCATCAGTCCAATTTCTTTTCCAGTAAAATCCCACACATCTGTTCTCACTGTGTCTCTCAACTCACCGGGCAAATCCTCAAATGTGAGCAATGAGTATAGATCATTCACTTCTGTCCCTTGCTTTGCTAACATCATTTTAAAAGCAACATCTTCATCTGGTGTCTGAAAAGCAATACCATCTGATGTACAATAGATGGTACAATTCATCTTGCAGAGTAAATCCCTACCTAAAAGATTCACTGGACTCGTGTCACATACCACAAAACGATGCATATCTCTGAAGCAGGAGTCTCCAACTGGTCGATCGCGAGCTACCGGTAGCTCGCCAACAACCTAACAGTAGCTCTCGGTCTGATTCCCACTTTTGTACCCCGTCCTTGTCATTATGTTTATTTTTAGGCCTTTTTGCCTGTTTTCTGTTCTTGCCGGTGTTACGTCTGCTGTCACACTGCTGCCATTGGCTATTAAGTTAGATAGGGCGGGGAGAAGCTAGTGATGTCAGATTGCCTACGGAGAGTCGGAGACCTAAAATGCACATTACAATTTGCACATGGCTGTGGCCTTGGGGCTGGCTGCATGATTCAATCAAACAGAGCCTCACTCAGTCCTGCTGTGCCCTCCTTGTTACCACGTGGCTTGTCACAGCATGACCATCACGCAGCAGTGCCCACACATGAATCAGAGGAGCGGTGCTTTGCCTTTTATTTCTGGCAAGGCGCGCCTTTCCTCCCATGAACACGCCGAGTGTTTGCAGTTAACAATGGCGATAGCAGCTTAAATCTGCCATTCCTGGTGCCGCTGCTGCTATGCTCAAGTAGCACCTTTTCACCATGTGGGACAGAGGAAGCCGTGCTCTTTGGTGCCGCATGGACTAGGCATCGGAAGATGTATGTTTTAGTTTTTAGTCCACCCCAAGCACTGGCAGACAGTGATTGCCACCCAGTGAAAACAGGAGGAACACTGACCTGAGCCCTCATGTGGAAGGTGGAGGGTGCGTAGGGCATACTGTTGCCCCCAGATTGTATAGATCAGGGGCCCTCTCCTGACAGGCCTACATGTCGGAGAGACTGGGGCACACACCTGTTGTATAATACCGCCGTTCCCAGCAGCGCTGAACTGTCTTTAAAAGACAACCGCTGCAGTTTGAATTACTCCTCTGCATTAGCATGCAGTCTGTGCACTCTCCGGAGCCCCAGGCCCAATCAAGAGAGAAGTCTATGCATCTTTGCTTAGCGTGACGCCAGCAGCAGAGCACCAGCATTTACTGAGGCCACAGAGGGACGAGTGATGCCTGCAGCCAGCAGTGTCCTTGACATGATACCACTCGACATGCAGGAGCATGCCCCCTTCAGACAGAGCGCCTCTGTCCCTGTTGTACGCTCGATCCCAGCAGCAGATCAGCGCAGCAACCAGCAGCAAGACCAAGTTATGGTAAGTGTTCAAATAATCATCTGGGTTCACTTTGTGGAGAACCAACTAGGTAAGTCATATGCTTAGTTCATAACATGTATTACGTAGTTTGAAAAACCTTGGCCATGAGGTGCAGCCTACATGTGTAATCGTTTTAGATTTACTCTTGGCCTGAGGTCGCTGTGTAGTATTGCACAGAGAGGCATCTGTATCTATAAATTAAACATTGTATACTTAAGAACAGCTCACTCACAGATAAAACAAATAACTTGTCAAATGTGGTAGTGAGTGTTTGTCCAATTTGAACCTTCATTTGAAACGTCTTGGGCTGACAAAATGGTTATTATTTAATAACAATAGATAGAGTAAAGTATGCATCTCAACCTTCATTTATCCTATTTTTTTAAAAAGAAAATACAGTGTCGCCTTCTAGTAATGTTCACAAGACCATTCATTTTGTGCAATGAGTTTAAGTCTATGACCAAACGACTTTTTTTTTACACTACATAAAAAATATACTTTCCCCTTTAAAGGGAGAGCAGATAATTGAAGTTATTTGAACTGTAGGTTAGGTAATATTTTAAAAAAAATTCGAGGCCTGCTCTGTTGTAAGGTCAGACACTGTGGTTCGTGACCTTCCATTTCAGGGGTTTTACATCAGTTTCAGGGCTTTGCCTGATCTTTTCCTTTCTCAGAAGTGGGTAATTTGTGATATTTATTTGTTTCCATGGATATTATTGCTTAAATGTCAAACTTAAGGAACCTGAAAACTTGGCAGCTGTGAAGTTGTTCCTGGCCACAAACCGGACCCAGGAACATAATTTTACATTTCTTTTCAGTAAACTTTAATGAAATGATGAGAGAAATATATAATAATTTCCTGGCTTCGGTTTGTGCCTAGGGACTACTTGCAAGAAGTAACTTATTTTAAAGAAAATCCCCTAAAACGCTGCTTAAATTTAATGTAATAATGAGAGAAATTTAAAATGAAGTGTTAATTTTATGGCACAATGAACATAAGGCTCAACACTTCAATTTAAATGTGTCCCATTTGAAAAAAGTACCCAACCCCTGTTGTGGCTATATTTTTCGGCGGCCAATGAACAGGGAAAGTTGAGACATGAATCAAGCTTAGGTGTATGACCCCTTCCTTGCACGAGCACAGGTTTGGAAATATTGAAAATAATGACACAAAAGTCATACAGAAATGGTATCTTTTAAAAAATTACCATCTTTTATTTCTCCAACATGGAGAAGCATTTAATCGGCGCATCAAATTACACCACTGCATTAAGAGGCATTTTTAAAAGTGATAGTTTTTAAACATGAAACAGTCATGGACTGCCACCGTCCTTTATGACAATGCTATATTAACGTACTAAGAGGCAAGTCATGTGTAACAACTTTATAGTCTGTTAGGGGACAATTTTGTACAGTGCTCACCCTGAACTGAAGCAGGTCAAGTTACCGTTATGTGTGATAATAAAGAAAAAGAAGGCATGATGTAATAAAATAATTGTATCACAGCATTTATATTTAGAGCTTATTACCCTTTTGTGGGGCACTGAAATACTTACCTACATGGCCAGCAAGCTATGCCATGTAGGGTGTGTGGTTGGTATGGTGTTGTCATTGTTTTGTGATCCTATGTGGAAGTGTTTCCGTGTCATGTGTGATGACCACAGAGGTGCCTTTACCGTGTTATGGGACGGAGCAGTGTAGTGGATGACCAGGTATGAGAGACAGACGGTCAGTTTATGGTTTTCAGCATGTTGGTACCTTTACACAGCTCTGCAGGTTCCTGTATAATTTCTTATGATTGTAGTGTACTTAGCTGGTGACTACAGATGCCAGGATCACACAATCTGTTGAAGAGGGAGTCTGAGACAGGTTTTCTGGTTTCATGTTGTGCTTTGCATATATATACTAAATGGGTAGCTCTTTCTCGGTAGAGGCCCTTTAGTCAATTAAGCTGGGCGTGGGGGGTCTCTGGGAACAATCGCGAGTTGTTTGGCCTTTAGTAGCTCACGATGATTTTCACTGATCAGAAGTAGCTCTCACTACAGAAAAGGTTGGAGACCCCTGCTCTGAAGTCTCCAATATGAACCTCCATTGGTTTGGTCACTGGAGTTCTAATATACTATTTGAAACTCCTACAACTTGGATAGTTTCTCCCGAGAGGGGTAGGTTTGGAATTTCTGCTGCTCTTACAGTAGAAAGGGTAGCACCAGTGTCCACAAGGAATGTAATATTATTATCTTCCACTTTCCTATCAACAAAAGGACCTGATTGTTCTACCACTAGAGATGCGCCAAGCACGCACTCTTCCTCCCCCCTCAGGCACCGTCATTGAGATGAATCTGAATCACTCTCAGAACACTGCAACCAATATTGTTGTACATTTTGATTCTTACCAACTTGTTCACTCGAGTGAAATCCAGCATTCGCACTGTATCTCTGTACCTGCGCATTCACATTTTTTGGCATAGGAGCTTGAGGTACTTGTATTTGTTGAACCTGTGGTGTAACTACCTGTTGCTGTTGCAGCTGTTGTTGATTCACAACCACTTCATTCTGCATCTGCGGATTGAAATCTTGAATCATTCCATTATTTCCTAGCAAGGACTTACACTCGTTTTTCCAATGCCCTAACTTTCCGCACGCATGACAAGGATATTTCTTTTTCATTTCTTCTCTATTATTCTTACCTCTACCTTTTCCACCATTTAATACACCATTCATTTTAGGTACCTGACCATTTTGAAAATTCTGATTTTGTCCTTTCATTTGAAAATCTGTCTGAGAACCATTGACATAATTCCCATCTTTCTGTTGCGCCACTTTCACTTGTGCCCACATCATCTTCTCTTTTAATTTCTTATGCCTCGACTCAATATCATCACTACAATACTTAGCATATCTCAAAATCTCATCCACTGTCTTACTCTGCCAACAAATCAAATGTTGCTGAATCATATTACTAATCTGATGTTTCAATCCAAATACAAACCTATATACAAAATGTCCCATATCTTTGTCAGTTATACTTTCAAAACCACTATACTGTTTAAACACCTGTAAATGCCTCTCATAATATGCATGTACTGATTCTTTTGACTCCTGTGTTGTCCTATCAATTTTAACCTAATCTGTTTCTTTTGGAGAAATTTTACCCTTTAAGTAAGTAATTACCTGATTATATTTTTTCATCACCTCTTCTGAAGGTGCTCCTGTTTTAACATCTATAGGATATTCCTCTTTTGGCCAATCAACTGCAATTTTACACTCAGTCCATAAATCAGCTGGAACTACAATGTCAAATAAGCCATCCAAATCTTTCAACAAGACCTTTGAAACTTTTACAAACCTCTCTACCTGTTTGTACCACTCGACAGGCTTTTCTCTCAATCTGGGGAAATCATTAGTAAAAGACAATATATCCTATCTTGACCAAGGTATGTGAACATATCCACCACCTGGAACTTCTCTCATCGGATATATCATTTCAACTTGCTCTGCTTCTCTTAACGGAAGTAAAGAAGATGCATTCACATTTTTGTTAGCAATCATTTCTTCCTTCTTTTTCGCCCATCTACCTTTCCATCGTTCCACATCAACTCTTTTATTTGCAATCGTTTACCAGACTTATTCAAACTCTCCAAATCCTTTTCAGTAAAGTCCAATCTACATGTTTTCTGCAAAGCTTTAGATTTTCCAATATCCACTCCATATTCCTGTGCAACCTCTACCAATTTCTCATGTAAATTCTTCGCTCTCCATGTAATATTTTTACACAAAAACAGCAACTCTTCGTCCTGATATTTACTCAATCTCTCTGGACTTATTGGACCATTAATCAGTTCTTCCAGACCTACTCTCAATTTACCTATATCTATACTCAATTTAGACTTATTCATTTCTATCCCTCTTATCCAATCATCTAACTCCTCCGGCGAAGGTCCCACTGAACCCCCTGATACTGGAGTCATTTCTCTCACATTCAGCACTAGTTTCCTAGGATCTATCTGCACACTTCTTTTTGGTGTTTCAATCACCTTTTCATTTATTGGAAGATCAATCAATGAAGCACTCCTCTCAACTGGTTCCAATCCACTAGCATTCCTGACACTATTCATAGGAATTGTCAATGTATGCACTCTCGAAATATTTTGACCCTCACTATACAATGGAACTATAGGACCAATTGTTACTGGTGCTGCCAATGCTTCTACATTCAAACTCAACTGACTAATTTTCTGGGTCAACTCCTCTCTTGTTCTGTTTAACATGTCAATCTCTTTTTCCTGTAACTCTCGAGTACCTAATGAAGACTGTGAAGCTACCGGAACATTTGTAACTTGTGGAACTTCTATTTCAATTAACGGTGCACTCGGAGAAATCCCATCCGGGCTCTCCTGATATGGTGGAGGTCTCTTTAATAGCATCTCATCTAATAATTCATCATCGATTTCATTTGGATCAATGTCTAATTCTGAAGTCTCAACATTATTCTTTTTCTCTTTACATTTTCCTCCAGCCTGCTCCTCAGCAACTATTACCGGATATAACCCATCTGCAATCACTTCTCTTCTTTTCTCCATCTCTTCATCTGATCATCCCACCTAGCTTCTGAATATCTCCTCAATGTATTCTTATATCTGATCCCATTCCTGTCTCTCT
Source organism: Calotriton arnoldi (assembly GCA_963921515.1). Lineage (NCBI taxonomy): Eukaryota > Metazoa > Chordata > Amphibia > Caudata > Salamandridae > Calotriton > Calotriton arnoldi. The sequence continues at coordinate 505,999 of CAWUFW010007497.1, read as the reverse complement.
CTCTCTTTTATACGCTTCATGTTCCCATTCTTCAAGCGCCTCATACTGCATAGGTCTGGGATTTGGTTTTAATGAATTCATTTATCTCCTCAAATTTTCTAATATCCTCACATTAAAAGTACCATGCTTTGAAAAAGCTAAAACTCCATCATCTTCTGTGTAACCCATCCAATTCTCTAACCATGTACACGTATGATATCCACGCTCCAACATCATGAAAGAAGCAGGTGATCTTGGAGGAGGTACAGGAAGCCCCCTCTAGTAACTATCGGCTTATCCTTTTTAAAGAAATCTTGTATTCTTTTTACCATCTTCATTTTAAACTCTCTTTTTCTCGCTAAATAAACCAAAACAAATAAGGGAAACCTTCCGTAAATCCTCTCACTCTATTCGCTGAATCTCAACCAATACCAGCGCGACTCACACCAACCAACCAATCACGGCTCACTACACACCTACTATCTCGACCAATGCCAGCGCGACTCACACCAACCAACCAATCACGGCTCACTACTCGCCCACTGTCTTGACCAATGCCAGCGCGGCTTTCTGTGACGTCAGTATAACTCCTGCTACTGACCCTCCCTTTACAAAATAATACGGCAATGTACTACAAGGTTTTTCTTAACTAAATTCTTGTTAGAAACAACACAAAACAATGCTACTTTGTCTGCTCCACTAAATAAAGAGATAGTTCGATCATTCGAAGAGATTTCTTTTACTTCTAGTAAAATAACAGCCAGCGCTACTCTACTCCCAATCAAGTGAAAAGAGGTCTTGGTACTCTTCTGGGGATACTAGCCAAAGTTTCGGAAGAGGATTTTCGATTGAAAAAAGTCTTGGTACTCCTTTGGGGATGTAAAGCCAAAATTTCGGAAGCGGACTTTTCACTATTTCACACAACCTTTTCTCAACAGAATGAATCCTTAAAATAACATTAACAGCATCTCACTGTTCGATATTACAACAACAAACAAAGTACTTCTGCAGTGTGATACTTTTCCACACTATTCCTCTGCCCCCTTAAGGCTAAAATAACATCATCAGCATCATCATCCCAGGATCTTAGGCAGCTCCGTACCCGTATTTCCAGACTACATGAAACAAAACGAACACTATCTTTTCATATTAATAACCAAAAATCAATAATCAATAATTATTGCCAAACTAATCAATATTAATCAATAACCATCCTCTGTACCAAAACTGATCCAGCGGTCAGAGATCAATAAATTTGCAACTAAACAGGGCCCAATTACAATACCCAACACAGTCCCTTCGCACTGGTTTCAGTGTAAAATGCAAAGTTCAGACCTAACTTACCAATCTCCTACTGAACCTGCATTACTCATAGAAAAATAATGTGACAACGGCATCTTTTTATAGTTGAATAGTTGATGGCAATAATCAATGTACACTCTCTAAATAAAGACGAACACAGAGTGTATGTTTATAATGTTTTATCTAAATAATGTGAAATATATGCTCATCAAGTACCAATACACAGTACAAATCCTGGAAAATCACTGAATAAACAATTAGCGAAGAGAAAATGACACATCGCATCACATTGACAGTGCATTGTAGGACTGGAAAGGCGAAGAGAGAAAAGTTTCAGAGACAAAATACATTTGCAAATGATTATGCAAATTCAGGTTTCTATCTATACTAACCCAGAAGGAAACAGGAAATCTGCTCTCTGCCAGGGGAGCAGCAGGGCCCCTCAAGAAGATTTGTAAGGGCAAAGTATAAGTCAGGAATCAGGAACAGGAAAGGAACAGGTAGGCCTCTACAGCAAACCGACGACAGCGACGAACAAACCTAACGCCATCAGCACCTCTCGCAACAGGAGCTAACCCCTCCCACCAGGGCACCTCAATTATACCCTAAAACCCAAATGTCCAACCCACACTTGTTTCATTTCAGAGTCAAAACTACATCGTGATTGGTTAAGGAAGGGGGTGTACTGTCACACCACACTCGGCATGTCCATCTCTCTCAATGTTCTATTGTTTTGTTTTTTCATCATCATAACTACATCATCTCAGGAAATACAAGTATACAATATCAGACTTCAGTTTCCTTCTCTCTCTGCAATTGTGTCAAGTTCTGTTACTTCTTGTGCCACTCGTGCGCTTCCAAAGGAACCGTTCATCACTTGTCGATTGATTTTCGTCTTCACGTTTAACTTTTGGCAGGCACACATAAATTCGAAGGTTGCTCGCCTTTGCCTTCCCTCCACATTCTCTTTTGCTTTTTCAGTTATTAATTCTTTATTTTGCTTAACCCATGCTTCTACGGAAAATAAAACAAATATAATTACTTATTTTGAAATGTTTTTCTTTACGCACCCTCCCAAATGCTGCATCTAACCATGCGCAACCCATGTTAGGTTTGTCTGACAAACGTTAATAACATGCACAAAAAACAGCATTAGTCTCTTTATTTTCATTAGTCAAGCATTTGCGGCCTAGTTCAGTGCCTTACTACGCGCTTGTGCAGAATTATTTTCCCTCATGTTAGTTATTTAAACCACATGTTTTTCACTGCACACTGTTAGAAAAATTAGAAAATGTTACTAGGTGTCTCAATCCGAGCAGGTTTTATTTTTTGAAAACCATGCTCCATCACAACCCTTCCTTAGACAACGATTTCATTAGGGGTTTATGATTTCATCTAATCACTTCAAAACCCCATGCAAAATTTCTGTAGTCCTCGAGTTCCCATACCACTGCCAGTCCCTCCCTTTCTACTACTGAGTAACGTTCCTCTGCAGGGGAAAGGGATCTATATGCAAAAGCTACTGTTGTTTCCATACTACACTTATCTTTTTTGTGTAAGTACTGTTCCAATTCCCCTTGCCGCTCACATCCGCAGAAACAATACATGTCAAGTTCGGGTCAAAACAATGCAAAGGGTTTACCTTGCTTAAATCTCCCTTAATTGACTCAAATTCTTCCTGTAATCTTTCTTTCCAGTCAAATTTGACCTTGCATTTTAACAAGTGCCTCATTCCATATGTTTTCTTTGAATGGTTTTTTTTTTACAAACTTTGTGTAAAATTTTACTAGACCAAAAAGGACTTTAGTTCCTCCTTATTCTTGGGAACCGGATCATCTTGAATAGCACTCAGCAACTCCTTGGGTTCACTGGCGTAACGAAACTTGAGGGGGCCCACCTGCAAGGTACGTGGAGGGGCCCCCTCCGGACTCAATCAAGAGCTCTCGTCCAGAGTACTGTGCTGAGGGGGCCCCCTGGAGAATGGGGCCCCCCACACCGCGGGGTCTGCGGGGGCTTGTGTTAGGTCACTGCTTGGGTTTATGCCATCCTTGCTACTACATGCACCAAGTAGTTCAATGTTTGCACTCCAAATGTGTATTTAGTAAATGCTGCTGACAATCCATTCTCATGCAACTTCGCCAACACCTTCCTTAAGTGATGGTCATATGGATCCTTATCTTTTCCCATCAACAAAATATCATCTTGAAAAAATAATATTCCTTCATTTCCTTGAAATAGTTTGTGCATAAGTTTCGGGAAAACTGCGGCCGCCAATGCTAAGCCAAACAGCATCCTTAAAAATCTATAGCAACCTGAACGTGCCATGAAAGTAGTTAAATTCTTTCATTCCTGGTGCAAACAAATTTGGTGATATGCTGATGATAAATCTACCGTTGAAACCCACCTCATTTCCCTAGTCAAAGCCACCATTTCATTAATCTTTGGCAAAGGAGATCTCTCCACTATTATATTATTATTCAAGTATCTCAGATCCAAATAGTCGAGTCTTTTTATTTGGTCTCTGTAGTGTCTTGACACTAATACCTTATTTTATCACCGTATTAATGTGTTTGTTTTACTGAGTTCTACATTCTTTGTGGAATTCCTCCTCTAGTTGCTAAGTGAATGGGCAGTTAACACTGACCATTCACTCTAGCAGCTGGTCTCAGCTGTGGGTCCTTACTTTTGGACTTCATAAATAAATGATTTCTGAATATCTACTCCTGTCTTGGTCATTCAGCCACACCCTGAGACTACATTTGGTACCAGGAGTGGGGTTGGCTGTCTCTCATGACCATCAACTGTTTGCTGATTGAAGCGTGTGACCCACACACTGAATTAGACTGATTTTGAGGAGCTTTATGACTTTCTTCATTACATGGTGTGTCTCGCTCACTGCGCCCGCTTTCCTTTGACTTTCTGAGCCTTTCTACCAGCACCAGCTTTTCACAGACTTTTCCACCTTTATTGGGCACTCACGTTTACGGCGCCCTTTAAATTCCTTTGCCTCGTGCCACTCACCTGCTTCCTCGTGAGCTGGGCACTGGCTTTAGAGCTTGTGTCTGCTGCCTCCTAGCAACAGCGTCCTCGCTCCAGCACCTTCCCCTGCCCTCGCTGGGCTGTGAGAGCTCGAGGCTGCATTCCGCAGCGGTGTTCTCGCTCCAGCCTCGTGTGTGCCAACACGCATCTGTACTCTGTCTCCTCCTCACTGCTGCCTCTAAGGATTATGGGTGACTGCTTATTTGCGTCACACGCACGGTTTCATTCCGCGCGAATGGTTTTATTCCAATACACTTTCATTGTGACCAGCATTTTTAATTATTTTCCAGCAAACTAACTCTCAATTAAAGGCTGTCTTCATCCTGCAGAAGCAGCAGATAGTAATTGAACTGCTCACTTGCTTTCAGAGGCCGACTGGATGGCTAAGAATGATTATTACAAAATAGATGAAAGCAGAGCACCCCCACTGGAGGGTAATACTTGTATCGAGGCACTACAAGTTCCATCATGCACGGAGACAAGTGAACTTACCTGTGAGGCCCCACTGGAGGGAAGAAATAGCCAGGATACGTTGGTGCTCCGTTTGTCATGTAAGCCTGTGAACAAGGCATGAACTATTTCTGAACACGAATGGCCAGTTTTGCTTTGCAAATAATAAAACTCGGTACGAGTTATCTGTTGTGGAGTGCGCCTTTTTTGTGGACAAATTTGGAGTGAAGATATATATATATATATATATGCCGACAAGCGAATAAAGAAAATTTGAGCACGTTACCTGGGTCCGTGTCCGTTGTTGGAAGGAATCCATTGAGAAAACGGAAAAGCAGTGATATATATATATATATATAAATATATATAATATTCACTGAAAAAACCATAGGTTTCAGGGGCGTTATAGTTAGTTGGACATTTCACTCGTACAAAACCATAGAAATTCCCCCGTTATAGTTAGTTCAGCTAACTATAACTCGCGCGCCCGCAATGCACTGCTGATGACGTCACATATTACATCACTCATGACATGGTCAGTGACATCACTCATGACATGGTCAGTGACATCACTCATGACATCACTGATGACATCTCAAATGACATCACTGATGACATCATCCTTGTGATAGAGTGGCAGACCTCCTCTCACCCTAATATAACCTTTGATACACACACTCAAAAATACAAACTAACATTTTCAAAACAATGGACATACCAATACCAGTTACAACACACCTATTCAGTAATTCCAAGATCTACACACAGATCCACTCATTCACCAACAGTCCCTATACAGTCACTCATACATGTACTCACTCATCATATGTACTCATACACCTATACATCCTGTTACACACCGCCACTCATCCATAGAGTTACTCACACACATAGTCACACATGCAAACAAAGTATCAAACATCCATTTACTTGCATATACAGTTATACACACACTACCACACTTACTTCTACAGAAACTTACACATACTTACTCTCTTAAACAATCACTTATAGAAACACCTACTTATTTGTACAGGAACTCTTCCAATCTCTCACTCTCACATATACTCACTTGAATACACCAATACTCACATATACTAGTTTAAAACATATGTAGTTACTCATAAAGACACTATTGAGACAGTCATTCACTCACTAACACACCCATACACATACTCATCCACCTATACAGTCCTGCACACATGCTGTCTTCAACACATACAAACAGTGAGTCACTCATTCATGCATCTATGCACTAAGTAATACCCCCACCGAACCATGCAGACACTCAGACACTCATACTGATACTCAAAAAACCAACTAATAACCCATATAGACACTCATGTAGCTACTCACCAACCCATGCAGCCACTTATACACAAAGTGAGAGACTGATACAGATATTTTCATATTTAAACATTACTCACTAACCCATGTATTCACTAAGATACACTTAGTCAGTTATACAATAAATTTTACAAAACAAAATCATCCATTTAGACACTTATATACCCATTTATTCTTCCATCGACCTTGAGATATACATATATAAAACATATTTAATTTTCAGAAAAACACACATTCACTGGATGATGTCATCAGTGATGTCATCAGTGATGTCATTTGAGATGTCATCAGTGATGTCATGAGTGATGTCACTGACCATGTCATGAGTGATGTAATATGTGACGTCATCAGCAGTGCATTGCGGGTGCGCGAGTTATAGTTAGCTGAACTAACTATAACGGGGGAATTTCTATGGTTTTGTACGAGTGAAATGTCCAACTAACTATAACGCCCCTGAAACCTATGGTTTTTTCAGTGAATTTCTAAAGTTTTTAAATGCTAATTTCTAACTATAACGTGCCTGAAACCTATGGTTTTTTCAGTGAATTTCTAAGGTTTTTAAATGCTAATTTCTAACTATAACGTGCCTGAAACCTATGGTTTTTCAGTGAATATATATATATTTATTATACTATGTATACATGTGAAAATGTCTCGGTCCCCTGTTTGCCTCGGTGGCACGGGAAAAATGGGTGGAACTGACGTCAGCACGCCGACGAGGTTCTCTTATGGCTCCGATGACGTCATACGGTGTCGCGAGCGGAGCCGTGCTCGTTGACGTGGGAGAGCTAGGAAAGAATTTCCGTGGAATGCTGGTGCAGGGGTTATTCACCTAAGTGTTCAGGCTAGTCCTTTGGGAGCAACTGTTTATGTTGCCACTCCAGAAACCGAAACCAGTGATCCGAGGGCAGAGGCCCTGCAGATGGCACACGAGGTGGGGTGCCCAGTCGTGTGCACCGGCGGGGCAGCGAAGTGACAAGCACCACAACCCACAAAAAAGGTAACGAGGGCACTGAATAACACAGGATCTTCTCTTTGTATCTGGCAGGAACAACGAAGTTAAAATGCCCTAGTACCAAAATGTAGAATTAGTGCTACAACGGTCTTAAAGAGGACCTGCGATGCCGCTTCTGCCTCCCGTACCCTGGAGGTGGCACATGGGTCACGCGGTACGGTCATACTGCGGTGGGACGCACACTAGTTGACCTCTCATGGCACTGCTCCACACTTCAGGGAGGACACTTTCCATTAGCTATGTTTTCTGATGACATGTCGCGCCGGCCCGGTCCAACAACAGAACTCCTTTAGATCCAAACAGACTCTTCCACTCTCTCACCGGAAGTGAAACCAGGCCACGCGGACACTTTCACAATACAACAGCCGGGAATGCACTTTTCGGTAAAAAAAACACATTCCTTCCTCCTAATTAATCAAATAAATGTCTCACTGAAGAACAGGGGCCAGCTTCGATCGGTAAACAGCTGTTACACGACTTTTTTACTTTGCGATACCATTACAACGCATGCATTACCACGCATGCGTTGTACATCACGAAAGTCATTACTACGCATTTTTTAGAACGCATGGTCATTTACCACGCATGCCTTTACAACAAATTTTGTTGTAAAGGTATGTATGGTAAATGACCATGCGTTCTAAAAACATGTAGACGATCCATGTTGTTGTAAGGAAACAGAGGCTGTTCCGTTTCCTCACAACGACGTGCACCGCCCCTCAGAGACAACGTGAAGCAGGAACCACGAGGAGAGAGGAACCACGAGGAGTGAGAGGTAAGGGGATTGGGCATGGGGTGGGGGTTTCTTTTCTAGGGTTTAGGGTAGTGCAGTGGTGTTTGGGTGGTGTAGGGGGTCGTGCTGGGGGTAGTGTTTTAGGGTTTAGGGTAGTGCAGTGGTGTTTGGGTAGTGTAGGGGGTCGTGCTGGGGGTAGTGTTTTAGGCTTTAGGGTAGTGCAGTGGTGTATGGGTAGTGTAGGGGGTCATGCTGGTGGTAGTGTTTTAGGGTTTAGGGTAGTGCAGTGGTGTTTGTGTAGTGTAGGGGGTTCATGCTGGGGGTAGTGTTTTATGGTGTAGGGTAGTGCAGTGGTGTTTGGGTAGTGTAGGGGGTCGTGCTGGGGGTAGATTTAGGGTTTAGGGTAGTGCAGTGGTGTTTGGGTAGTGTAGGGATTCGTGCTGGGGGTACTGTTTTAGGGTTTAGGGTAGTGCAATGGTGTTCGTGTAGTGTAGGGGGTTGTGCTGGGGGTAGTGTTGTAGGGTTTCTGTTAGTGCAGTGGTGTTTGGGTAGTGTAGGGGGTAGTGCTGGGGTAGTGTTTTAGGGTTTAGGGTAGTGCAGTGGTGTTTGTGTAGTGTAGGGGTAGTGCTGGGGGTAGTGTTTTAAGGTTTAGGGTAGTGCAGTGGTGTTTGGGTAGTGTAGGGGTTCATGCTGGGGGTAGTGTTTTAGGGTTTAGGGTATGGCAGTGGTGTTTGGGTAGTGTAGGGGGTCGTGCTGGGGGTCGATTAGGGTTTAGGGTAGTGCAGTGGTGTTTGTGTTGTGAGGGGGTCGTGCTGGGGGTAGTGTTTTAGGGTTTAGAGTAATGCAGTGGTGTTTGTATAGTGTAGGGGGTTTAGGGTAGTGCAGTGGTGTTTGTGTAGTGTAGGGGGTCATGCTGGGGGTTGTGTTTTAGGGTTTAGAGTAGGGCAGTGGTGTTTGTGTAGTGTAGGGGGTAGTGTTTTAGGGTTTAGGGTAGTGCAGTGGTGTTTGTGTAGTGTAGGGGGTCATGCTGTGGGTAGTGTTTTAGGGTTTAGGGTAGTGCAGTTGTGTTTGTGTAGTGTAGGGGGTCATGCTGGGGTTAGTGTTTTAGGGTTTAGGGTAGTGCAGTGGTGTTTGGGTAGTGTAGGGGGTTGTGCTGGGGGTAGTGTTTTAGGGTTTAGGGTAGTGCAGTGGTGTTTGTGTAGTGTGGGAGGTCATGCTGGGGGTAGGTTTAGGGTTTAGTGTAGTGCAGTGGTGTTTAGGTAGTGTAGGGAGTCGTGCTGGGGGTAGTGTTTTAGGGTTTAGGGTAGTCCAGTGGTGTTTGGGTAGTGTAGGGAGTCGTGCTGGGGGTAGTGTTTTAGGGTTTAGGGTAGTGCAGTGGTGTTTGGGTAGTGTAGGGGGTCGTGCTGGGGTAGTGTTTTAGGGTTTAGGGTAGTGCAGTGGTGTTTGTGTAGTGTAGGGGGTCATGCTGGGGGTAGTGTTTTAGGGTTTAGGGTAGTGCAATGGTGTTTGTGTAGTGTAGGGGGTAGTGTTTTAGGGTTTAGGGTAGTGCAGTGGTGTTTGTGTACTGTAGGGGTCGTGCTGGGTTCTAGTGTTTTAGGGTTTAGGGTAGTGCAGTGGTATTTGTGTAGTGTAGGGGTAGATTTAGGGTTTAGGGTAGTGCAGTGGTGTTTGGGAAGTGTAGGCGGTCGTGCTGGGAGTAGTCTTTTTGAGTTTAGGGTAGTGCAGTTGTGTTTGGGTAGTGAAGGGGGTCGTGCTGGGGGTAGTGTTTTAGGGTTTAGGGTAGGGCAGTGGTGTTTGGGTAGTGTAGGGGTCAACCAACATGAATTTGTCCTTGTGTGATGTAACCAATGCTTATGTAAAGCACTCCAATACCTGACCAGTCTGCACTATATAAAACTGCAAAAAAACAAAAAATAAAAAGTGTTTTGCACACTTCTGTCATTGGGCTATACATGGGCTACCTCTGGGTGATATTTGTGCTACATTTGGGCTCTTTTTTCTCTGGTGGCCATCTTGGGAGACTTATTTGTTATGAAGTTTCCTAATTTCCTCATTTACTACAGTCTCCTCAGTAGGAAATGCTTTCAGTTTTTACTTTGATTCCATCAAGAAGGCATTCAGATGTGTCACACATTTGCCATAAATTCAGAATGTTAGCACTCTAGTTGTTCATTAGATCACTGTAGTAAAGCTACTGCTCACCAAGGAGTTAACTGGAAGTCTACTGCTGGTATTGAAAGTGATTGTTTCAGTCTGCATGTCAGAATTTTCTAATGAAATAGAAGAGGATTTGAGATCTCACTTAAAACATGCCCTAAATTTTCTTTTGCAGCACTAACCATAATTTCTATGGCAAAATGAACCCCCTCATTTTGTTCCTTTTTAAATTAAATGTTTTAAGTGTTACCAGTTTATTCCAATCAAGACGGCTTCAGGTGTGCCATACTTTTGTCATAAGTAAGGCTGTTAGCACTCTAGTTGTTCTTTAGAACACTCTGGGAAGCTGCAGTAGAACACAAAGGCATCAACTGACAGGCTGCTCCTGTTGAAATATAACAGGAAGATATTTGAGATCTCACTTAAAACATGTCCTAATTTTCTTTCTACAGCACTAACCATAATTTCTATGGCAAAATGAACCCCCTCATTTTGTTCCTTTTTAAATTAAATGTTTTAAGTGTTACCAGTTTATTCCAATCAAGATGGCTTCAGGTGTGCCATACTTTTGTCATAAGTAAGGCTGTTAGCACTCTAGTTGTTCTTTAGAACACTCTGGGAAGCTGCAGTAGAACACAAAGGCATCAACTGACAGGCTGCTCCTGTTGAAATATAACAGGAAGATATTTGAGATCACACTTGAAACATGTCCTAATTTTTCTTTCTACTGCACTAACCATAATTTCTATGACAAAATGAACCCCATCATTTTGTTCCTTTTTAAATTAAATGTTTTAAGTGTTACCAGTTTATTCCAATCAAGATGGCTTCAGGTGTGCCATACTTTTGTCATAAGTAAGACTGTTAGCACTCTAGTTGTTCTTTAGAACACTCTGGGAAGCTGCAGTAGAACACAAAGGAATCAACTGACAGTCTCTGCCATTGTTGGATGTACATGTTTTACTGAGAATGTCAGACTTCATTCTCACATGACTGAGAAAGATAATGTGAATTTACAGAAAATATGCTCTCATTTTAGCTTCTGGAGCACCTTCCAAAACTGTATGGGACAAGCCTGTGAAAATAGTTTTCTCTCAAACATGATTCATGATATCCCAGCAGAAGGTTTTTCACAGGGTAAAATCACCTCAGAACACACCACAATTCCTGAAATTAGTATGGTACCATCAACAAATGAATTCTAATGTAACTAAAGTCTGTTATCACCCTTTATAGTTCTCCTTTTGGTAACCCTCAAAATCTTCGATTCACTACAATGCATTTCAATGGGGTACTATCATTTATATTGGTCCCAAGATGGCTGCCAGCAATTCCAGGATGAAGTGCTGACAGCCAATCAGATCTCACGATGACATGTGTGGTTAGGCTCCGCCCAGATATATATGTGTTTTTACTTTTGATTTTCTCAGCAACTACTGAACGGATTTACACCATTTAACAAAAGGGTTCTTTCTGAACCAAGAACTACCTCTTTGCCAAATTTGGTGTAATTCCGTTCAGCAGTTCGGGCTGTAGCCTTGCATAAAGTTTCCTATGGGAAATTGATTGTTTGACTCTTATTTTTTTAATTTCTCCGCAACTACTGAACGGATTTACACCATTTAACAAAAAGGGTTCTTTCTGAACCAAGAACTACCTCTTTGCCAAATTTTGTGTAATTCTGTTCAGCGGTTCGGGCTGTAGCCGTGGCTAAAGTTTCCTATGGGAAAATGAATGGGGAAAACACGTTTTGGGACCCCCCTTTTTTCTCGGCCCCCGCTTGACAAATCACCCCGAAACTTTCAGGGTAGGAGTGGACCGGAGCGGGCCATAAAGTTTGAAAATTTCGCGAAGATTCGTCAACCGACGCAAGAGTTATTTCAAATAGAATGTTGCGGATTTCCTATGGAAAATAGGTCCTAACTATAACTATCTACTGGCGACCGCCAGTAGATAATATATATATATTTTTTTAATTCTTTCAATTTTTTTAGTTATTCATTTTGGGCAGTTTTATTTTATTCAAACATGGCCACTGCACTGAATTTACTTCAACCGCCTCCTTTTCTGTAAAAAGCAGGTAAACCTGAAATTAAATGGAAACAGTGGGTACGCAGTTTTGAAAATGATTTGATTGCTATTGATGGCCTTGCTTATGCTCCTCCTAGGAAACTTGCTGTACTATTTAATCCCTTGGGGTTTGCTGGCCAAAATATCTTTGATAATCTTCCCATCATTCCGTCTCCTGGCAGTGATGCTGTTTGGAATATTTACATTGAAGCCAAAAAGAGACTTAAAAACTGTTTTCTGAAGAGGCTAGCGTACTTTTAAAGAGGCACGGTTTCTATAAGCGTAAACAAGTGTCGTGTAGTTCCTATATTGCCCATACAGGACCTCCGCGTTTGGATAACATAAACTGCGGGTTTGGTGGCAGACTGATTCTGAGCACTCCCACCGAGAAATGTTAGCCTGTTTGCATAAGCTAGCTCACAGTGCCACTAGTGTCTCTTCTTATCGGGGAGAGATTAGTTTCTGGCAACCTTAGAACATGACAACCCTGATCCCTCAAGATCGTGGAAACAATGTACTACTTTACGCTCAGTCACTCGTGCTTACTTATCTTGTCTCAGTGATACACAGAATAAACAGCCTGGGCGTTTCAATAAGGATTTATTGAACAGTTGTTATTCTCGTGTAGAATATATGAGCTGCAACAACCATTAGACAGTAGCAGAGATATATGATTAGCAGTACAGTAAATATAAATGGATAGTACAGTTCTACCATCTTGCAATAAGCATGAATAAATACATGAATATAAAATGCATTGATAAAAGGAAGCGCGTACTCCTATGATGCCTGTCTAGATGTACCTAAGTGTATCTAGCATGTGAGTAGGTGTAAAGCCAAGAATCCCTCTAGGATTTAGTCGAACCTCATTACCTGAAGTGTGAGAATGTAGGAGCCCTTCTTGGTCTCGAGTTGGACACCCCGCAAGGGATGTTCAGACCACTGTCAGCTGGACCGTCTGCATGCAGGAGCCTCAGCGTCTCTGGTCAGTGTGTCGGCCTGGAAGTCTCGGTTCCCTCTGACTAACATTAGCAAGAGGTGCTATATTTATACGGAAAGTATCTAGGGCTCCTTTGTCCCTTGTTGCTTGTATTAGCCCATGTTGGATTTGAGGATGACGTATGGGATGAACCGTGTACGTAGATATGGGGAGGAAGGTGGTGTAGCCCCAGCCTGGTTTCTAAGAACCCTTATGAATATTCATTCATACTGTGTGAGTCTATTGATGGAGTTATAGGACAATATTGTTCAGGAGAAACCCTCCTTCTGCACCCAGGACCAGAACTAGGTAAAGGTTCAATCCTAAAAGGCTCGTTACAGTGTAGTGTAGGGGAGGTAATGTAGGTGAAGGGGTATGATGTTACCCGGGCCTATATTAGGGTACCTATATGAAACATAACACCCACTCCTCTTCCGAACAGTCAACAATGATAAAAATGCTAGTGAACTCTACTCGTTACTAAATAGTAGTGCATAAAACATTTTTCAATGAGTTCTGTAAAACCTTGTTCTGAAATCATTTTTAAAAACAGTTTAAAAAAAAAAATTACTACGAAAATCATTTTTTTGGAATGGTCACTTAAGTCACAGTCCTAATTGAGTTCGTTTATATAAGTTGAAGTTCTACAAGCGTCAAAAGGCCATGCTTTTTAGCGAAAAAGTATCAATTTTTGTAATAAACGTTCCAAAATGTAGTTAAGTTTAGAGAAAATTAAAATCCGAATTCTTTCCCAGCACACGATGAGCCAATTACAGATTAAATGTCCTGGGTGGGAGACGCAACATCATCGTTGCTTGCTGCTGCAGGGGACGGCCCTTGTAACACCTCGCAGAGTACGTCAATGTAGCACAAATGATATTCAGAGCTGCCAATAGCTGGTGTAGAGGCTTCCGGTGCTGTTGTCGATACCTGGGTGCTAGTGGTGCTAGTGGTGGAGCTAAAGCTTACCCCAGTTGTAAAAGGCACCTGCGGATTCTTGAGGAATGCAGCAAGATGGGAATACGCTGGGGACATTGCCGAGCATGGGCCCTCAGGGGTTCCAGCCTGGTATTCAAGTCCGCAGGCGTGTTCGTTGCGAGTGTCAGACAGAGGTCCAACACGCATTCGTCACCGCAAAACAGGCATCGAAGAACAGGTAAGATGCAGTCCATCCAGACTGGTCTAAACGATAGGAACCAAGAGTCGCTCAGTTCCCGTAGGCGAGCTGTGCCCAGATGCTGTACCATGCGTTCACGGTATTTCCGCTCCTGGAGCGTTTTTGCCATCTCGTTGGTAATTGGGCCGTCCATTGCGTAGCAGGTAAATGACAATCAGAATTCCCGCTATTGATAGCAGGATCAGAGGTAGACCTCCAAAAATGCTTCCAAATACGGAGTGTATAAAGTTCGGGATAACTCAGAGGATTGTCTGAAAGGTGCTAAGAAGTCCTGACCCTATGGTCTTAAATAGGTGTACAATACCACTCGTATCAGACATATTAAAGATACGACCCACCATTTCTGCGAAATGAATGGGGCAGTTTGTACGTATAAGTGCCTGTATCTCAGTCGAGGTCCTTGCGATTTGAAGATCAAAGGTCTCTCGAGCGGAGGTTAAGGGTACGGTTTGCTGTAAAAGCATGGCTTTCAGTCTGCTCAAAATATCTAATTGTATAAAAGAAACATTCAATGAAGGCCATAACGGCGCCTCCCTGACTGTACTTGTTGGGGGAAATAATACGTGCATACAGCAAGTAACCCTGGAGTTCACAGTGACCAGCTAGGCAATGCCCGGATGCATACCACAGCAACCTTGATCGTTCAGCATCAAGTAACTCCCATTTGAGAGCAGCTCGAATACCGGTTTAATCACGGCAGCTGGAGTCCCTTTCATGCGGCAGGACAAGTTTGCTATCGACCCATTACACGCTCCGTGCAATGAAATGTCCCGGCACATGAGAGAACCGCTCAAAGCGTTCTTGCTGTTTGTACCACTTAGAAACACTTCTCGATCCCCACTCCGGCATCGAAATCTATATGGTAAATCCCAGGGTTCCTTAATGTATTCCTTACCCATTTTTTCATATTTGCCTGCCTGCCTTTGTTCAAGGCAATATTGAAACTGAAAAGTAGTGACCGGTAGAGTTATGTGGCCATGGATTAGCCATTCAGTAGACTGAGCTTCCGCTACTGTAAATGTTGGTCGGTCCAGTTTTTCAATATGCAGCATTGTATATTTAGCTCCCCTTTGTGCCATTTCAACCTGTTTATCTGTTAGATTATATTCAGAAAACAGAGACGTACTGTTTATAAAACGCCAAGGCACAAAGCCTGTGCGCAGAGATTGCAGCGTCCAGCTCAATAACATGATAGAACGTAATTGAGATTGCCCGTGTTGTAATATGGCCAAATCTTGTTCTAGGATGTCTATCTCAGAAGACACAATGTTGCCCAAAGAATATATTCTGGAGGACAAAGTTGTTAACCCATTGTCTACCACAGCCAATGATTTTTCTAAGTTAATACGGTCTATTTCCCATGTTCTCTCTGTGGCCTCTTGTTGGGATATTTTCCAATTTTCATTATAGGCAGCATAAATACCGGCATATATGAAATGTTTCTGACGTTGTTTCTTGGGACCTTGTAAAAAATCCCTAAGATCCATATCTTGTGAGAGTAAGGCTAAGTGTTGTTTCACTTCTGTTAGTGTTGAGGTTTCTAGCCAATCAAGGCACAACTTCCCAACACTGTAGGATGTCACTACCCCTGGGTGTTCTCTTTGTACATAACGTGGGTCTGGCCTATGGATATTGAACCCTTCGGTGATACCCAAGAATAGTTTATGACATATGTTTGTGTCTAAGGGCCAAACCACCCATTTTTCCCAATTAGGGTCTGATATATTGTACTGTAAAATGTCATCTACTGTTGCCCCTTCCTGTGAAGTCGAATTTTGCCACCCTCCCATCTGTGATGGTGTTGGAAATCGAGGTGTGTTCAAGTCCTTGATCTTGGCTAATCCAAGGCAGGATGTCTGTTGCACAGTTTCGTTTAGAAATATCATCTGCTGTGGAATGAGGCATGCTCTAAATAGCGCTTCTGTTCCCTGGACTTGCCAGTCCCTAGAACCCCAGACTGATTTTAAGTCTATTGTATCCTTCCATAGGTCAAAACCCTGTTCGGACAGTTGGGCAATACAGGAAGCAGAGTAAATCTGTTTGGTGTTTGTCAACATAATTTTCAGTGCTGATGTTGGTGTAACCTTATAATAATATGAGGTTGGGTCAGTGGTGTTAAAGCCTGAAAAGTATGAACATTTCTGTGCAAATGTGTGCGAACTACTTTTTGGTGGTGTAGGGCAATGTTCCCACTGTTGGTACTCAAAAACATTTCTAGGTGAAATAGATTGGTGCAGGAAATGATGACCATAATGCTGGTAACAGTACAAAGTGTCATAGTCTGAATTACTTTCTAACATTTCAGTGTTCGGAAATGCAGCAGTTTTTTCTAAATCAGACAACATGTTATTAACAGTTTTAGAGTCCCAATCATCAGAAAATGTACTGTAGGGTAATGATATCACTTAATGAAATTTTAAATAAATGAGACATTTTTAAAAGTTCAGTCGGACCGAATATTTCAAAATCAACCTTGTCCCAAACTATACCGTCCGGTATAGGAACCGCTGTGATGTTCACTGATAACAAGTCTCTCTGTTCACGATGAGACGATTGATGTGGTGTTAAAATCAAATTAACTTTCGGGGCTGTAGAGCTTTGCTGAAGATATCGTCCATTAATAAGCATGCTAAAAGTTATTACTAAGCCTAGCCAGAAAAGAAAAAATAGAATCCCAGTAATTACCCAAAGTTCTAACCAAGGTGATACCAGGTAAGTCTTTTTGAGAAAGTTCAGAAAGTCTTTAGCTTGCTGTTTGCGTGGTTTTTGGGCTGGCGTCGTTTCCGGTTCACTTGGATCCAAAGAAAACGTATCAAAGTTCATGAAGTAGCCAGAAGCAGTTCAATCAATTGTAGGAATTGCATCGGGATTTGTTGAAATCGCATTTTGCTCTCGTCGAGGCATGTTGACGTAGACGTCTGTATTTGGTCTGATTGCAACTTGAGTGGTTTTTTGAGTTTCATTTTGTAGATGAACTTCGGGTTCAAGGGGAACGAGTTCCATAGCATTGTTGCTTAGTCCTTCATTCCGCACAGGAGGCTCTTCAAACGTGATGAGTCTTTCTGTTTGAACTTCTTGGATTGTAGCTAGAGGAGGGCGTCTGCTACTGTGGAGTCCACGAGGCCTACTGTACAGTATCGGCCACATAGTGTGGTTTGATTAAGTCAATTGGGATAAATCTTTTCTCCTTTTTCCCAGCAAGAGGCGGCAGAAGTGCAGTTCTTGTTCCTTGTACTGCTAGGACCGGTACAGGCTTTCTGTAGGATGGCCCGAATTCTTTCTTGTCCGCTATTTTCTCTCTGACCAGATCCCCGACTTTTGGGATCCAGACAGGTCTTGCCATGACTGCCTTGACTTCTCCAGTGGTGGTCTGTTTTAAGTGGACGTTGCTTTGTTGTGTCCTAGATTCATTTAGATCCTGTAAAACAGCCAAACGATCATGGATATCAAATGGTTTCTCATCCGCCACTGTGCCTTCACAATCAAGATCAGGTACCAACATTCTCGTTCCAAATAGGACCTCATATGGAGTGACCCCCCCAGTGAACTTCTTGGCTAGTTGAGTGCTCTCTGAACCCCATATAAGTGATTGACCCAACTACCGCCCTTGCCTAATACCCTAGCTGTTAAAGTTTGCTTTAAGTCCCGGTTTTTCCTCTCCACAACTGAATTTCCCTCAGGATGGTACGGAGAGGAGTACCGCAATGCTATGCCCATACTTTCCATGGCCTCTTTGTAAGCCCGAGAGCTAAACGCTGGGCCATGGTCAGAATGTAACGTGCCAACTGCGTATGTCCCTATAAAGACTCGCAAATCTTTTATAACAGTTCGATCGTCAGCCGAGCGCTGAGGCCAAACCCATAGGAATCTGGAACAAGAATCTACTGCCACCAAGATATACCTGTAGGCCCCATCAGATTGTAAAGGACCACAGCGATTCAGATAAACACAAGCAAGAGGTTTGTCTGATTTTAATAATGGTGTCTGTGCCCGGATTGTAGTGTGGAGCCTTTCATCTGTTGACAAGTGTCACATTTCAAGACATATTCTTTAGTTTGTTTTGCAAGACCTGGCCACCAATAGCGCAGTTTCAACAAGGAAATAGTTGCGGTAACGCCTGTGTGTGCAGAACCCAAACCCTTGTGTGCTGCAACAATCAAACATTGCCTACGATCCATATTTGGTATTACTCTATCCCCCACTCCAGGAATCTGAGCATATGGAATGTTTTGTGCATCTAATTTGTAGGAGCACTTGAGTGGAAATTTTTTCGGTACTGCTGAGCTGCCCTTGCGTGAAGCAATGACAGCAACCATTATCTCGCCGTCTATTCTCGTTTTAGAGCGTGTGATTGCAGCGACGGAAGCCGTTCGCACAGCCTCCTGTGCGGCTTCATCAGCCAATGAATTCCCTTCAACCTGAACGCCATCACGCTGATGACTCAGTGTGTGTATCACGTGAGCCCTTGGTAGTTCATTTTTCAACTCCACTACCTGTTCCCATAGCATTTTATGCTTACTTGTGCCACCTTTTGCATCTTTAAACCCGTTTAGTTCCCAATGTTGTAAGTACTCATTGTATGACTGTACACAGTAAAAGAAATCACACACAATTAGTGTGGGGAATTCGTGATCCGTATTTACAAGTGCCAGTATCAGTGTTTTTAACTCTGCCAACTGAGCCGTGCAGTCTCCTAGAGATTGCGTTTTTGTGCAACTCGGATGGAACTTTCCATCCTGCATGCGACCTTTAACGATAGCACACGCTGCGCTGTATTGTTGCTTACTCCCTATCGCCGGTTGAGCAGATCGTCAGTGTAAATAATATATTCATACTGATCTAGAGGCAAAATCTCATTTGGTAGAGGATATTCTTGTTTGTATTGCATGAATGCTTGTGTTTTTAGACTTGGATCAAATCTGTATTCAACATATGTTGCAGTAAGAGAATTAGCCCATTGTATCCATCTCGGATGTAAGGCTTTTGCATTCGGAATGCTCGCCTTAGTAACAGCTTCTAAAGCTGGTACCGGGGTTACGACAATTATGCGTTTCCCCTGAGCCAGTGCTCTTTCTCTTGCTACAGCGGTCTGAACAGCTGTCAGTATTTTTTCTGTTGAAGTGAAATGCATTTCTGCGTTTGTGTACAGGTGTGATTTGTATGCGATCGGTACTGTTTCGCCTTCATTGAAGGTTAAGTAAGTGTACCCGCATTGACCCACTATTACACGGATCACCAAGTTGCGTACGTTTACGCATGCCTGTAAGTGTTTGGAAGCAATCATGTCTTCTTGTAATGAACGTAGGATATTTGAATGTTCCAGTGTCCAATGTCTAACTGAAAAGTCAGGTTTTATTAAGTCGTAGAAAGGTTTTACTCTTTCTGCGTAATCCAAAATGTATGTTCTGCCGAAATTTAGGAATCCCAGTATTGATTGCAAGTTTTTCAATGTTTTTAGAGGTTGGAGCAGCGCACAGTTTTCTAAAAAGTTAGCTGCCAGACTTTTCCCTTCACTTGAAAGCTCATATCCTAAAAATAGGACATTGAGGTGGGCTATTTTAGATTTTTTTAAATTAAATTTGTAGCCCTCAGAGGCGAAACCCATATTAATGGTACTCACCCTGGTCAAGTGCCTCTTTAAGTCATCGTCCGTCAGATAAATATCATCCACATAGGACAATGCTTCTTCATCAAAATTTTGGAGTAACTCAGTTACTCTTGCTGAGAATACCCCCGGGCTGTTCTCATACCCCTGGGGGAGACGACAAAATTGTCGTTGTGACCCCAACGCTGAGAATGCGGTCAAATACCTGCTTTCAGGCGCTATATTTTGGCAGAAGAATCCATTTGAGATATCTAGTGTAGTTTTGTACTTTTTCCGCACAATGTTATTCATTAATGTGGCACTGTGCGCATTTTGGACAGCGAATGTCTTTGTGCATGTGTTTAAATGTCTGTAATCCAAAACTAGATGATATGAGTTGTCCAGTTTTGATAGGGAAACAAAGGATTGTTCATTGGTGAGGTGCATGTTTCAATCACCCCTTGGTATTCAAGTTGATCTAAGATCTCCCTGACCTGTTTTTTTAGCTTCTTGCTTTATTGGGTATTGTCTCTGTGCATTTGGTGAACCTTTTAACGGGATCACATGGTGGGTTGACCCCTCATCCCACCCTGCATGATTTTTATACAATGCTGGAGCAAGGGCTACTGCCCACTCCCGTGTATATGCATGTTTAAGGTGTATGGGAACGAGGTCGGAGAATGCTGGAAAAATTATGTTTTCCCCCCTAGGGCACTTTTAACGAATGCTGGCGGCCAATCTTGTTCTGCTAATATGATGTCATACCCAGATGACAGATTTTCCCAAAAGAGACCCTTAACTTTCCTGGGCTTGTCCCCCTCCATTTGAAGTGTTATCTCGTGTAACTTATGTGGGACGCTCACCCTGGTGTCTGGTGTTTCCACTGTGATGTAATCATTCAAGTCCGCTGTCACCAGAAATTCCTTCAGGTTCTGGCGAGCTATTGTTACCTCTGCCGCACTGTCTAGCATCGTCTGAGCCCATTCCCCGTTCAGAAGTTGCGTCCTCAGAATTCTGGGCATGTCTGATCTTTATGCCTGCAACTTTCTTTTTCTTAAATTGAGGTTTTGATTTTGGCTTATCTTCTTTTTTGGAAGTATATTCTTGAGCGTGCTGCTTGTCTCTGGGCTTTGTACGCTCTTCTTTGTGTTCTGACCGTCCTTCTCTCTCGGAAGTTTTCGTCGAGCCCTGAAAGGAACGAGAGGAACGTGTATCAGTATCCTGATACCTGTCAGGTTTCATAATATTATCCCTATTCCTGAGATTATACCTCTCTTCAGAGGGCTCCTGTGGAGGAGATCTACCTCGGGATTGAGATCTCTTTTTTGTAAAGTTTTGTTGTTTTTTATTATCCCACTTCTTTTTAGAAGAAGCTGGTGTCTGCTTAGAAGTTTCCTTTTCAGGACTGCCCATCAGTTGTGGTTTTAAAGCTTTCCCACCCAAACTGTCTCTGCCTAATTCTGCATATGCAGTTTCGATTATTTTGGGTAGTTCGTGTGGTTGGTCTAACGGACTGAACTCCCTTAGGCGTAGGTGGATTGCTACTGAAGCTGCTTCCACTTTAATATTAGCTAGTATTATGGCTGATACCTGGTCATAGTTATTTAAAAACTTCATCCTTAAGTTCAGGGCAGGCTCTGCTCCGTACTCGTTTTGTATTTGTCTTAATACATCTGGTACTACCGCCAATGAAGGAATACCATGAGTTCTGGTATATATGGCAGCAAAGACTGTACCCCAAGTGGTACAATCCTCTAACTGTGGTGTTATCCCCGTGGGCAAGCAGATTGTTAGCATTCTGTGTTTTTCAAACGTGGTAGTATTTGGAAATACTGCCTCGAGCTGAGTTATTTTCTGAGCTACCCAGAATGGTATTTGTTCACGTTTCGTGGGCATTTTGCCCATTACTGCATGTAATGTTTGTGGAGTTATTTTAGTTGCTGTACCCTGAGATTGAGTTCCATTTGTTGCAACTGTTGTTGGTTGGACTGTGAAAGGCCTCATGACGTATTGCATCAGGTTTCTGTAGATGCTAATTAAATCTTTATGTTGTATGAGTAAGTCCGGCTGTGGCATTGTTTCAATGTCAGGATATGGTGTGTATGCCGCTAATATCGGCCATGTTGCCCCGTCTCCTCCGAGCGGGCCTAATCTTACTCTGTATCTTATATGGGGTAGGGTGCCTTTAAACCAGTATAGGTGTTCCTGGTACGTGAGTGGAACTTCTATGTCCTCGCAAGGACCGGATTCCGCTGGTGCATCTCCTTCTACATAGTAGTGAAATGTGTGTGTTCTTGCATCTGCTTCTGGGAATGTAACCCATGAATAGAATACCTCTGTTTTATTTGATTTGTGTGCCTCAATCACGAAAGCTACTAAGCCACCCCTAGCTGATAAACCATATTCTAGTAGTTTCAGGGTGATAGTACGTCTGAATTTAGGTGCAATGAGTACTCCATCCACCTCTTCATCTTCTACTGAGATGCGTCTAGCCACCACCAGGTTATCTTGGTTGGTTGTGTCCTCAGTCATTTTGGAAAGTAGTTTGTTCAAGGGAACTAAGATAAGATGTTATGCACAATTTTAGGAACCGAATGTCCTTCAAGCTTGATTAACCAGCAGCCAATAAATAGGATATTTCGCCTACTCAGCTGTGGCGGAGTTTGTGCCCACCCACTCCAGACGTCTCTGGTGTTTGTGAGTATGGGTCTCTGAGAAATAGCACGACTGAACTAAGATTCTACTGTTAAATAAGTACCTAACCAACGTTGGCGGCGCCATGTCGTGTAGTTCCTATATTGCCCATACAGGACCTGCGCGTTCGGATAACATAAACTGCGGGTTTGGTGGCAGACTGATTCTGAGCACCCCCACCGAGAAATGTTAACCTGTTTGCATAAGCTAGCTCACAGTGCCACTAGTGTCTCCTCTTATCGGGGAGAGATTAGTTTCTGGCAACCTTAGAACATGACAACCCTGATCCCTCAAGATCGTGGAAACAATGTACTACTTTTCGCTCAGTCACTCGTGCTTACTTATCTTGTCTCAGAGATACACAGAATAAACAGCCTGGGCGTTTCAATAAGGATTTATTGAACAGCTGTTATTCTCGTGTAGAATATATGAGCTGCAACAACCATCAGACAGTAGCAGAGATATATGATTAGCAGTACAGTAAATATAAATGGATAGAACAGTTCTACCATCTTGCAATAAGCATGAATAAATACATGAATATAAAATGCATTGATAAAAGGAAACGCGTACTCCTACGATACCTGTCTAGATGTACCTAAGATTATCTAGCATGTGAGTAGGTGTAAAGCCAAGAATCCCTCTAGGATTTAGTCGAACCCCATTACCTGAAGTTTGAGAATGTAGGAGCCCTTCTTGGTCTCGAGTTGGACACCCCGCAAGGGATGTTCAGACCACTGTCAGCTGGAGCGTCTGCATGCAGGAGCCTCAGCGTCTCTGGTCAGTGTGTCGGCCTGGAAGTCTCGGTTCCCTCTGACTAACATTAGCAAGAGGTGCTATATTTATACAGAAAGTATCTAGGGCTCCTTTGTCCCTTGTTGCTTGTATTAGCCTATGTTGGATTTGAGGATGACGTATGGGATGAACCGTGTACGTAGATATGGGGAGGAAGGTGGTGTAGCCCCAGCCTGGTTTCTAAGAACCCTTATGAATATTCATTCATATACTGTGTGAGTCTATTGATGGAGTTATAGGACTCTATTGTTCAGGAGAAACCCTCCTTCTACACCCAGGACTAGAACTAGGTAAAGGTTCAATCCTAAAAGGCTCGTTACAGTGTAGTGTAGGGGAGGTAATGTAGGTGAAGGGGTATGATGTTACCCGGGCCTATATTAGGGTACCTGTATGAAACATAACACAAGCTAGTGATGAGTTAGTTGAAGAGCACATTGCAGCCTTATGAGTTTTAGCTTCGTCTTGTGAGTTTGAGAGTTCAGTTGACATTTACATCAGGGACCCATTCATGTTCAATTGTTTTTTCAAAAAGATGCAAGAAAGACTTCTCGCTTGCAGCAATCCACCCCTTTCTGAAGTAATTGATATTGCCAAAAGCATAGAACGTTCAATTATCTCTACTCAAGCATTGGCCAATCAGGAGGGACATTCTCCAGTATCTTTCATAACTGATGAGAATACTATTGCGACTATCAAGTCTACTAAGGATATAAGAAGGCAGATTATCTGTAATCTCTGCGGAGCTAGAAATCATGGAGGCAATAGCCCGTCATGTCCTGCTATTGGGAAAAGATGTGTAAAATGCAGAAAAATGGGAGACTTTCAGGCAGTTTGTAGGTCTCAGTGGGTTGGAACCAATGTTAGACTACAAAATGTAGACATACAGAAGTCTTCCAACAATGTTAATGCTAACATCGATGTTCAAGAGTGCTGTAGCAGGTTCTCAAATGTTGTTTTAACTATCAATAGTGGTCAAGATAATGTTATGGTAGAAGATCCAATCTGCCAAGCTGTGATTGATGGCAAACCTTTTCAAGTTATGGCGGTTTCTGGTGCCCCCATTACTGGCAGATAGCACCTTCTCTTCACTGTGGCCTGCTACATTTAAACTTGAAGCTCCAGATATTTGTTCCAAGGCTTTTGGTGACAAAGACATTGATCTACTGGGTTTCTTTCGTATTGTACTGCAAGTCTTAGAAAGACGTTTGTGCACAAAGGTATATGTGGCAGTAAAGAGTAGGATTTGGTTGGCTGGATAGATCTGGCCAAGCTGGTTATCTATTTAAAACCTTGGCACAAAAATCCCATACTTTCTATTAATTCTAATTTTCACATTTTGCCCAGTATGATTTCCAAAGTTCCCAAGGTTTTCAAAGATGAAATAGGAACTGTTCAGTAATTGGAATGCAAAAAAAGGGTGAAGAGCAATGCTATACCTGTTGTTTACAAGGTGAGACCAGTTCCCATCAAATACATACAAGGCAGAATAAACTATCAAGCAGATTGCCTTTCATGCTTGCCATTACCTAGTTGTGATGACGTCATAGAAGACTGTAAGTATGTTGTGGCTGCTATTGATGATCTATCTGGGAGTGAGGAAATTATTACTGAGAAAGACTGGCTGGATGCTGTTTCTCAGGATGAGGTCTTTCTGAGAGTTGTGGATTTTGTCTAAAAGGGCCGGCCTCCTGTTCATAATCTTTCCGATGCATTGAGACTCTTTGCTGAGATTTCTGCTTAGCTTTCTATTGAGAATTGTATATGCACTAGAAATGGTTGCTTTGTCCCTCCAAACTTTTTAAGATAGAAATTGACTAAAATAGCACACAAAGGGCACTTGGGGATCACAGATACATGTAAGAAGTTGAGGTAGCACTATTGGTGGCCTTCCATGAATAGTCAGGTTCCATCTTTTGTTGATTTGTGTCCCCAGTGCTTAATCTCTGACAAACATTGGAGAACAGTAGAAAAACCTCTTCATCCTTTTCCACAACCTTATGAACCCTGGCATAAAGTTGCTTTGGACTTTGCTGGTCCATTCAACTTACTACCAGCCTGCAAAAGGTTCTTATTAGTTTTAATTGATTATTTCTCAAAGTGGACCTATTTTTCTTTTGTTGAGTTAGCATCCACACAGTGTTCTACTTTTTCTTCAGGATGTTTTTTTTCAGTTGAGGGAACTCCCAAGGAAATTCTAACTGATAACGGCACTCATTGTTTCCTCAAAAATGAAAACGTTTCTCTTCAAATTTGACATTTAACATCTTCAAGATGCACTGTACAGTCCTTCTGACAATGGTTTGGTAGAAAGAGCCAGTCTGCTTTATCCTCAGGTGTTGATGTTAAGCAGTTCTTGAAAGACAAATTGTCTGCTTATTACACTACACCATATTCTACCACAGGTTTCACTCACTTTGAATTGTTAAGAGGTAGGAAGTGCAGGTCAAGGGTTTTACCTTTCAGGTTGGACGATCAGCCTGATTCAAGGGGCAAGCAGCCCTTTTTGCAGAACAGAGTGCAAATGAATCGGGAAAAACAAAAACTGTACTATGATGTTTCCAAACATACCTCAGAGAGAAAATGTCTTACAGACAGCTGGGTTCTCCTTAAGAAGGCTATTAAAGTTAGAAAGGGAGAATCTATTTTAACTTCTCCTTTTAAGATTGAGTGTGCTGGAAGGAACCCTGCATTATTACATGGTAAAGGGTTGGTGGAATAAGAGCAGATTGGTTCCAATTTCTGATGCACAATAGCAAATTTTCAATAGTACACACACTCTTAATGATGAACCTGTCTTTTATGAGGGTCAGACTGCCAGAAACATTGACATGTCTTCACAAAATCTTCCGAATTTTGAATCTTCCTCTGATGTTTCTAGAGTGATGGGGACTTTATGTTCACAGAGATCTCAGCATGACATTGTTGATGATTGTTTCTGACAACTCTACTTCCACCTCATTGCAGGAACCTGCACCTCCTAGAGAGAGTTTTCAGGTTACCTATACGATTTAAAGATCATGATTTAACATAATTTTTTCCTTTATGGGGGAGGGATGATGTAGTGTCTTGGCACTAATACTTACCTTATTTTATTACCATATTATTGTGTTGCTTTACTATTGTGTGTTACTGTTACTTTAACTGTGTTTCAGAATGCTTCACTGAGTTCTGCATTCTTTGGGAAATTTCTCCTCTGGTTGCTAGGTTAATGGGCAGTTACCACTGACCATTCACTCTAGCAGCTGGTCCCAGCCGTGGGTCCTCACTTTTGGACTTGATGAATAAACAACTTCTGAATTTCTACTACTGTCTCCTGTCTTGGTCATTCAGCCACACCCCGATACTACAGTTTCCTTGCCACTACTATTGAACAATCCATTCTGACGCTTCCACCCTTTCAATTATGCCAGCTTCAAACAGCCTTTCAATCTCCATGCTCACCTCTTCTCTCACACTCCAAGGTAATTATTTCATTTTATGCACCTTAGATTTTGCATCATCTGTTAGGATTATTTTATGAGAGAATGCCTTCAACACACCCATCTTCCCAGAAAATACTTCTGGAAATTATTTCAAAAATGCATTACTTGTCCTACTACCACTATCACCTGCTCCGGACTGTTAGCCTCCAAGATTTTGTTAAGGGCTTATTCATCACTCCAGCCTAAGACAGAAGGGCCTTTTTCTGCCACATACAATTTGCACATTACCATCCTGTTTTTAACTTCAAAGCTAACTAATCTGTAACCCACCATAGGTATAAACTCGCCAGTGAAACTCTTTGGGACATTATCAGGTTGTAATAGATGGGGACCCAATACACCTTCAGATTTCTCCTTCCTTGTTCACTACAGTATAAGATGATCTGGCACTATCATAATCAGAACCCCACCTAACTTCATCTCTAGTTTGTTTCTCCATTTTTTGTTAAATTGCATATGACCTTTGAAGAAGTTGTTCCAACCCCATCTATACTCCACATACACTCTCTTTCCTTACTCTCAACTTCTTTCTCCATAGTGTGAGAATCCGATTTAGAACTACTGTTGTCGTCAACTAATATCATTGTCATTTCCTTGTTTTACCTTTTACATACCTTGGCAAAATGCCGTCTAAAACCACAGACAGAGCATTTTTGATTGACTGCAGGATAATTTTTGCTGTATGCTAAGTGTTCTGCACTCTCACATCTAAAACATCTTTCAGGCGGATTCTTTTCCCCAAATTGGTTTTATAACCCTTCGTGCCATTGATATCCTTTTTTTGGTTTGCTCTTCTATCATCCTTATTCTGCACACATTTCTTTTTCCCAGATTTAATTTTTGCTACTATCTCAGTAGAACTTTTACCCCCTGATCTTGCCAATACCGCATTTGAACATCTACTGGATACCTCCAGTGGTTAATTTGTAAAAACAATAAGTGCTGAGGCTCTCGTCAGGAGGCAGCTTGCACCAACCCATTTCTCCTTTTAGCGCCGCCTAAAACAGAACCAACCACTAACCATGAAAGTGGCTGGGGCTTCCGACTTTGGAGCTGGGGAATCAAGTTTGAGTCTCGGCGTTGGCTCAACATCCTGTGATTCTGGACAAATCACTTAATGTCCCCGTGCCTACCAAAATTGAAAGTGAATGTGCCCTTATCTGGTGCTCATGAAAAGCGCTGGTGTTGATGATTAAGTGCCGGTGTTGAGCACCAGAAACCACTGGCTCAAATTAAGCACTGGATGCCGCCTCTTTTTTCACAATAGAAATTACCTCTCCCAATACAGAATCCCCATATGCCCACAATCTCTCCTATATATACTCATTGTTGACATGAATAATTATCTAATCCCTTATGAGTTCGTCATGGAAGGGACCAGATTTGCAATTGATTACTAAGCGTTTTAAAGCAGACATAAAGGGGTCGATTCCGATTCGGGCCGGAAATTTCTCCGACCGAGCCGGACCCGGAGAGATTTCCGACCGAATCGGACCCGTGCAGTCCGACCGAACGAGTACGATGCGTCCGTATGTTATCGGACTCGAGTCGGTCGGACTCCCATTGAAGTCAATGGGAGCCGGTCGTACAACGCGTACGCGGGCTCCCATTGACTCAATGGGTGCGAGTCGGACAAGGGCGCCCCCTACAGCGGGTACGCGGCGGAGCGACTTCGCGCCGTGACACGCACAGGTAGGGGGGACCCATGGGTCCCCCTGTGTGCGACTCACGCGGCTACGCGTACAGGGGGTCCGACACGGACCCCCAAAGTACGGCTCCGACAGCTCTTACGAGCCGGGTGCGCGGCTCGGTCGGACTGCTCGCGGCGCGCATCGTACTTACCCGGCCGGGAAACGTCTCCATTGCGCGGTGCGAGTCGAGTCCGAGCGAGTCGGTCGGAGCGGTTCGAGCCGGGAGCGAGTCGGTCGGAGCGGTCGGGACGCCCGGACGAGTCGGTCGGAGATTTCGCATCGTACTCGCTCGGCCGGACCCATGTACGGTTCGGTCGGGAAACAGGGCTCCGAATCGGATCCGGTAAAGCCGAATCCGATTCGGAGCCCTACCGGCCGAGATCGGAATCGGCCCCAAAGTCTTCAGTGGATTCAGATTTTTTCTGTTTCCTGTGGAAAAAATGTAATCTATTTATAAGCGTTCCCTAAAACAACTCCATCTTTTGGAAGTCTTGTTTTTTCCCAGTCTATTATAAACTTTTAATCCTTGCAGCCCAAGAGAATGTAAAAGAATTTTCTTTTTCCTCTCTTAACTGAATTCCTCATCCTCTATAGTGTCTATATAATTCAAGAAATATTCTTTCAATTCCTGCCAGTTTAATGGGGGGTCCACTGGTACTGCTAGAAACTGTTGTGGTGGTTTCAAAGAAAAGGCTTGTGATGCACACATTGTGAAAGTTCTTGCAAGTAATAACTGTAACCACTGTGTGCAAAGTTTTAAGCACCTTCTCTCTTTTTGAAGAGCTCCCTAATGGCCACCTGTATTAAAAACAATAGTGTCAATATTCTTTAATTCCTCCCCACAGGTACCCTACACCAGAGAGCTTATAATATGATGAGTTTACATACCAAACGTTCCACCATAAGTAATCCCCATTGAGTTTAAATAAGTGTACATACGTTGATTAGTCTCTCCACCACTCCTGAATATTGTGATAAGTGGATAATTGGTGTACACGCGTATACAACTCTGTCCCTTTGGTGCCCCTTAACCTAAGTACATGACTTAACAAGCATTTGCAATACAATAGGTTTCGCATTTGCGAGAGTTTAAGCTATTGGCATTCTAAATGACAATGCCTTTTATTGATCTGTTTTGCTAATTAACACATAAATAAAAGGCATTGTCGTTTACAATGCCAGTAGCTCAAACTCTTGTAAATGCGAGACCTATTCAAAGAAGCGGCAGTCATTGTCCCAGGCTGCTTGGAAAGTGAAAGCAGCATGGCCCGCTGAATGTCGTGCCTGCAGTAGGAGAAACTCATTAAAGAAAATATTGCTTACAGACTATAAAAGACGTACCATGTAACAACCGAAGTAAAAGGGCCAGTCCTCATGGGAGGTTCCAAATGAAGACAAGGAGGTACTAAGGAGGGACTAACAAGCCTATTAATGAATCAGAAGCCAGCATTTACGAAGGGCAATGACACAAGCCAATGACAAATATGGCGGAGAGTGGGCGGGTCTTCAATTCCATACTCCAATACAGCATGCCGCAGAGCAACGCATGCGCTGCCCAGGCTCGACCTAAAAAGTATCAGTAAGCAAAATAAATGGCCGCCTCCAGTGTTCACGCTGCGTTACCTCGCAACATGTGACATCACGCTGGGATGTACTTCCCTAGTGTTGCTGACTGGCACGCAGTGCCGATGCACTATGCCCGCTCCTTTCTCCATGCCACGGTTCATGCTCCACTGCTCGTGACAAGAACAACCATGCACGCTCCACCATGCAAACGAGGAAAGCTGCGCAACGTGTACCTGTAAAGTCACTCGCTCCTATGCACGTTAAGTAAAATGGTGCTAAAAATTGTTTCTCCTTGGCATAATTCCGTTTCTCTTTTTCCGCTTTGTTCATGTGACATTGCCGTATGACACAGCTCTACTCTTCTTGGATGTTCAATTTCAATACATCCACTTGTCAACACAGGTTCCTTGCTGGGGCCGAAACTCGTTGCCACTTCTGTGGTGTTCAATAAATGACCCTTCTTCAATCTCTCCATATTACAATTTTTATTTGGCCCCCACATTCCATCCCACTTACATGCAGTTCTCTTACATTGGAGAGGAGAACTTAGAACACAACACAGACAAAGTTTACCGACAAATTGATGCATATTTTTTAACATGGAGATTGGTCTTTACTTTTCCTTTCTCTAACTGCATGGCGAGGGAAATTTGTAATGTGAACCAAGAGACAATCTTGTGGGGTACAGTGAGCATGAAAGAAAAGGCTGCAGGATGTCAGCTATGTTATAACCCACAGTAACATAGTTGTAATGAATTGCACATATATTTCAAAATATATCCTCAACCATGAACTTACAAATGAAACATGTTTTTTAATCCTGAAGTGTGATGGAAACAAAGATTTCAATAGGATCAAAACTAACCAAGACACTACACAATGAATAAATATACGCTGAAACCCTTTCCCACACATATTGCATGTGCGCCATCCACGTTTAGCAGTAAAACTGCCTGTATGAAACAAATGTAGTAGTCATTGAAGGAAGCCATTTCAATGGAAAAGTGCTCTTTGTAAATGGCGGTGTCCTACCACACCATACTTTAGTAAGATATTCGGGACAATGGGTTCCAAAATGACCACTGGGCACATACTGCTCCCGTACAGCTCCTGTAGAATGGGCCTTGCTGATTTTCTTCACTTGTTATTTGTGTAACAGTTGGATTTTTCACTATCCACAAGACTTCAGTGACTAATCATTGATGGCTGCACCCTAGTCTGAAAATTGTTCCAGCACTATCGAAGTCAGTGTGTGACTCTTACTAGTCATAGGCATCTTCTTGCTAGTGGTTGCCTCTGGTCACAAGCCTATTTACAGGGCACCCTTGCAGGCAGTGTCTGGCTTCTGGTTACAGTATATCTTTGATATGGGACTCTCATCAATTGATGACCACTGTAAGGTCACTTCTACATCCCTCGACTCTGTTTACAAGGGGCACTGCCAAAAATTGTGATTTTAGTCACAACTTCCAGTGACTTACTTCTGGATACACAGTGTCCCAGCTTCCGGTGCCTTACATATGGATATAAAGTAGCACAGCTTCTATTTCTGACTCTGGTTATAATGGTGTACTGCTGTTAGTGTCTGACTCTGACTAGTGCCTGAGTGATCAAAATCAGACATTTGTGGCATGCCAGAGTAAGGCACTGACAGCATTAAAGCACTGAGATTAGAGTCAACCACTTGTAACCATCCCAAGCTTTGATATGCCTTTTTATCAATGTCACGGGTGAACTGTCTGACCTGGTCAGATCGTGTCACTGCTGCCATTGTTTACAGTTCTAATGAGTCGTGTACCATTGCCTGGCACAGAGCAGAAGGTGTTACCTGGATATGACTCTGGTCATTCATGCATTCCTAGCGTTGTTCAGTCTATGTCACGGAATGGCTATTATTCAGAATACCAGGTATCAATGATCTGACTTTGCTCTCAGAGCAACACTGATTCAGGTCCCGACTCAATTTACAAGGTGACAGTGCTTGACTTTTTTACAAGATGTCACAGCAGCAGTTTCTAACTTCAGGCATAGTGGTGTTGTATTTTATATTACTTGTTAAGTTGTTTTCCATTTATTAAGTTTGTAATAGACTTACCTGTTGAAGTCATGAGCTCATGCATCTTTGTATCAAGTTCATTTACTTGTGTTCTGATTCTGGAATCTCCAGATGCTTTGTCCATTGGAGGTTGGGTTTCGAATTAGATACACACGGATAGATTGGCTTAGTTGCCTATGCGTTATTCTCCTGAAAATAAACTTACCTTGCAAATCGCATGGAGTCCAAGTCTTTCCGACCTAAGACACCACATATTGGCAACAAGGAGGCGAGATGATTTCCTGGAGAACATAGTCCAAGCATGAACCTGTTTTGTGTGTTGATGGCCATCAGAATCATCTGTTCATGTCTGGCCAAGCGGTTTGGGATTCTGCAAGGAAATTCTCAAGGAACGAATGCAGAAAGGAGTGCAAAACGTCTTTGTTGTTAGTTACATGGGCAATCTTGATTATGGGAAGGTCAGGCATATGAGTTTGAGACGTTGCCTGGTGCTTGCTTTGCATGCGTGCTACGTGCTGCCATTTTGTATGGCCATTGGTTGGTAATGTTCACGCAGTGTGCACGCTATGTGGCAGCCATTTTATTAGGTTGTCATCATGCTTTTCGTGACCGCTCATCATTATCATTTATCACAAGTTTAGAGTGTTTTAGTATGCATTGATACTCATTTACATTGGAGTGTTTACCACGGAATTTGTCATGGAAGCATTAAGCAGGTTGTGGTAAGTTGACCACAAAACAATATTTGCATACTACTTCTCTACTTCATTCACTCTGGTAATTTTTCATATAGTTATTACATTTACAATTGGCATTGTTAAGCTGCAGCAAGGTGATTTTGTTTTGCGAGCTAACAACATAGTAAGTGGTTGATACATTCATCAACCACCAAATTTTCTCCAGAATCCAGAAAAACCCTTCCAATAATGGAAACGTTGGTTTTTGCGAATTATTTACTGACAATTTAAGAGTCAAATTATTCACCATCTCGTAAGTTATCCCATTTATTTAATTTTTTAGGAAGTAACGGGAAAAAAACGTTTTGCCAATTTACCACAATTACAGACATCTGAGGATGAGAGGGATACTGGAATGTATATATGGAACTGCTAAAATGGCTTGCAAAACACTTTCTGGATGAACCAAGTGTGGTGAAACAATTACATTTTTCTTCCCACAAGGAAGCCACTTGTGAAAACATTGATCAACATGCTGCTTCATTACGGATATTAGCAACTGCTTGCAAGGTTGAACATCGTGTTGATCAATATATACGTGATCAAATTGTGTTTTACTGTGCATCAAAAAAAGTGGAAGAACACCTTTTGTGTTGTGTGAATCCTTCGGTTGAATAAACTGTTAGAATGGCTAAGGGTCTAGAACGATCAGCTGAATCCGTGGGAGAAATATCTTGTGAAGTAGTAGACATGTAACATAAAAATATTAGTGCAGCTAACAAAACCAAGGATGTTAATTCTAGAAACACTAGGAGGGTCATTATGATGGCGGAAGGACCGCCACCGCCGGGCCGGCGGTGGCGGTCCTTCCGCCATCGCACTGGATTTTCCCACCGCCCAATTAGGATGGCGGTGGGTAACGCGGCGGATGGAAAGTCCGTCCGCCACTTCACCGCCAAAGGCAATCGGTCCGATTGCCTGGTGGGCGGTGCAGGGTGCCCAAAATGGTGGCGGTGCCTAGCAGGCACCGTCCACCAAATTAGGATGTGTGTTTAAACTGGCCTTTCCATGGCGGCGGTGCCGCCATGGAAAGGCTGGCGGGGATTGGGTTTGGGGGCCCGTTGCGGGCACCCTCTGTGTGGGGGGAGGGTGGTTGTGCACTGGGGGATACCCATGGTACCCCCTGCATTTCCCTGCACAAAGTGGCAGGCACCGCGTGGTGCCTGCCACGTAGTGCAGGGAAATGCACCACGTGGCATTTTCGCATTGTGAACGGTGCTGCAGCCAGCAGCACCGTCCGCAGTGTTCAGGCCCCTGGATGCGCCCGCCATAGTGGCGGGCACATCCTAATTCACTTATTGGGACCACCGCCTTACCGGCAGCCGGTCCCCAGCACCGCAACGATGGTGGGCGGACTGATGTCCGCCCGCCATCGTAAAGTGCCCCTAGGTTATTTTCATGAAATACATCTTGTTTCAGATGTGGATCTTTTTCACAGATTGGTAGTGCAACAAGTCGTCCCGCTGAAGGAAAACGGTGCAACAAATGTAAGAAAATTGGACATTTTATGCTTGTATGTAGGAACATGGCCACATCTGTTAAAGTAGGTAGTGTTCACAGTGAAAAGGAGGACAGTGATAACCTTAGTGAGAAAGAAAGAGTACATTTTGTAAGAGAAGAGAATGTGATTTTAACAGACAGATTGGATGATGATAAGGGTGTGGTTGCCAGAAAAAGGCCCCTTTTGTTTAGAATAAATTGATAATGTTGAATTAACCGTTATGGCTTTTTTCAGGTTCTCCTGTAACCATGTTAGCTGAATCCACCTCTAAGCAATTTTGGTGAGATAAAATTATGAAGAAGCCTGGCATCAAGGCTGCACGGTGACAGTGAAATAGAAACATTTGTTTTTTAGGATGCTCTTTATTTCTGGGAGGGAAATTTATAGCTTGATTTATGAAGCAGTAAATGGAAGGGACATCATGGGGTGGGTGGATCAAGGCAAGTTGGGCATGACTTTCAGATCTGGCACGGATACTACTGTAATGCTGATTTAGCATGAGGATAATGACCTTGCTTTGATTTTGGATAACTAAAAAGATGTACTTTCTGATAAGGCATGGTTGGTATCAGGGTTTCAGCACAAAATTATTTTCAAAGAAAATGCTGTTCTTATTACGCATACCGTCTTAGATGTTCCTCTCAGTGTCAGGGAAGAGGTAAAAAAACATCTTGCAGAGTTGTGTGCAGATGGTAAAATAGAACCTGTTAACTCACCTAAATGGATCAGAGCTGATGTATAACTAAAAAGAACAAGCATTTGCAATGCAATAGGTCTCGCATTTACGCGAGTTTGAGCTATTGGCATTGTTGATGACAATGCCTTTTATTTATGTTTTGTTTTTAAAACATAAATAAAAGGCATTGTCATTTACAATGCTAATAGCTTAAACTCTCGCAAATGCGAGACCTATTGCATTGCAAATGCTTGTTCAAATGGTGACGAGGTGGGACGCTGTGCAGGGGACAGTAAGACGTCTTCACCCGTGACTTGAGTTCTTGCCAGTTTGTGTGCATCAGAGACAGCTCTCACGGGACTTCATTCAGTTGGACTTAAAGAAGGCTGCTCTTTTCGTGAAAGTAAGAGCCCAGTGCCTATTCACAGTGTGAGAGCTCGCGAGGTGTGGCACCAGATCACCTAGGCATACGTTTTGCCATCCGCTCCGTAATTCTTTCCAGGCAGCATCAAATATTGACTTATGAACAGCTTGGGTGGCCACGCAAGCAGCTTCCAAACTCCCGTTCTGTAACTCTAATCTGCAGAGTGATATTGATGTTCGGCCAGTTTTTGGAGCAGCACTACCATCTGTTTGACATCTCGTGGCCTGAGGGTGTTATTAGAAGATTATTAGAGGAGATTATTAGACTTTCCAAACCTTGTATCAGCGACTCCAACAGGCATTTATATTGCTAGAAAGTTATAAGCTGTTGGACAGCGTGAATCTGTGGAGGTTTGTTTTTGATCCTGCGGAAAAAACAGAGCTGTAGCGTATGGTGCCGCAGTGAAACTGCAGAAGCGCATCATTGTGAAATTGTGCTTAACAAACACAGCCGGAAAGCAGTGTGCCTCAGTAAAAACTCTTTGAGGTACGCAACATGTACTTTCAATTTTGAAGCGGGAAGTGGGTCGCTGAGGAAATTCAAGAGTTGGAATACTCTCAACCCACAGCGGAGGCGAATGCCGAGTATCCCAACTGGCGCGTCCTTCTGAGGAGATTTTTGAGCTCCGGCTCGGACACCGCGCGATGCTGCAGAAGTTATTGAGGCACGGTTGGGCCCAAGTAAATTCAGTGGCATTTGGAAAGAAAATAAGTCCAAATAAACGTACCTAGTTTATGTATACAGTGAACGTCAGCAGCAGACTCGGAAGAAAAGCGGCGGCTTCTGTATTTCAACAGTGTTGCTCTTAATGAAATCGCAGCAGCAAACTCAGAGGAAAAGGGGCGGCTCCCACCTCTAACTACAAAAATATTTGCAATGCTATGGGTCTCGCATTTAAATGCGAAACTTATGGCTTTGCAAACAAACAGCCGCATTGTCCCCGCTGCTTTAAACGTGAAAGTGGGCGTGGTGCACTGAATGTAAACATGTACTGTGTAACAACCAAGTAAAGGGGCCAGTAGCCATTGGAGGTGACAAATGACGGCATGGCTGTACTAAGGAGGGACTAACAAGCCTCATAATGAATCAGAAGACAGCATTTACAAAGGACAAATACATAAGCCAATGAAAAACAAGGGCGGGGGAGTGGGCGACGATTCTCTCTGTACTGAACTACCACAGATCTTCGCAGAGCAGTGCTTGCACGCTGGCTCATGCTCGACCTAAAAAGCTATGCAGTGTGCCCTCAGCTGATCTATAAAACACAACTACCTGTTGCTGGAAAGCCAGCAGGGGGGCTGTACGCACACGTTGACAGCATGATAATAGTTTGATCAATAACAGATATTGACACGGCACTCATTTCACAGCAGATCAGCCCCACGCCGTCTCCCATTCACACCATTGCCCCCCCGCACATGAATTGCAAAGCATTAATAACTTGTTTTAATAATAGATTATCGGAAGCACATCTGGTCGCCACATCAATGGCTGGGTGCCATTAAAATCTGTTTCCATGCTAGATTCATGTGCATCGAAGGCACTGTTAACAAAAGTTACAAAAAACAACTTATCGCACTGCAAGCAAGTTAAAACAACGTTTTCTGCACATATTGCAATCAACAATCAGCCACCAGCCCTCCCGGGGGCTCGCCTGACACCTGCACCCACGAGAGACTGGCAGACAACAAACAGACCCCGTTAAACTCTATGCCAGTTAGCTCTCCTTCAAGCCACAGGTGAACATATCCAAGCGTTGTGCAGTGTGAACTGTTTACGTTTAAACACCTCTCTAAAATACATACTCCACGCCAACACAGGTTCGTAAATACTTGCAAAACCGTAGACAACTTTACTTACATTGGCAGCTCTCTGCAATCTGGTTTCCTGGGACGTGGCTGTCTGGGGGTGAAAAAAATCAGTGCTGGTATCTTCAGCTGATACCCCACCGGAGGTTGTCTCTCCTCAAAGTGAATATTGGAGCAAAAAACAGTAAAACTTCGGCTGCCGCTGGAGTTTGTAAGAAGTGAATAAAAGCGATAAAAGTTGCGCTCGGGGCGGCCGCGCTCACCTCCTCTCTCCTAATAAATAAGGCGCTTCCTCATGGGGCTGCCCTTAATAAAGAGCGCACTTTCTGACATCATAATCTGCATTCCCTTCTGGGCTGACAATCACCTCCGCTCTGCCGATGATGCTGCGCACATGACTGTTCAGCCCTCTTTTCTTTCCTCTCGCCTGGAGTAGCGGACATGTAGGTGAACGTCAGCAGCAGACTCGAAAGAAAAGCGGTGGCTCCCGTATTTTGACAGTGTTGCTCTTCATGAAATCACAGCAGCAAACTCAGAGGAAAAGGAGCGGCTCCCACCTCTGACTACAAAAATATTTGCAATGCTATAGGTCTCGCATTTAAATGCGAAACCTATGGTATTGCAAACAAACGGCTGCATTGTCCCCGCTGCTTTAAAAGTGAAAGCGCGCATGGCGCACTGAATGTAAACAAAGCATGTGCGATTAAAGTAGGAGAAACTCAATAAATAACATAGGGGCTCATTACAATGGCAGACGGCCAGCCACCGACAGCCTGTCGGTGGCGGGCCCTCCGCCATCGTGCAGCTGTTTTCCCCCGCCAAGTTATGATGGCGGGGGAATCGTTGGTTGAGCGCGGCGGTTGTAAACAGCGCCCGCCACGGTTCCGACAGGCGGTCCTTTTCCGACTGCCTGTCAGAACCAAAACATTGCCCAACATTGTGGCGGTGCCTTGCAGGCACTGCCGCAGGGATTATGATATCCCTTTCCTCCGGTCGTTTTGCGGCGGACAATCCGTAGCAAAACGAATGGCGTGCACGGATTTGGGGGCCCGAAGCTGGCCCCCCTTAATCCCTGGGCCTGGGGCAAGGGCACTGGGGGGCACCTATGGTGCCCCCCTACATATCCTTGCACCATGTGGCAGGCACAGCATGGTGCCTGCCACGTAGTGCAGGGATATGCAGGTGCCTTTATCTGGGCATTGCGGCGTGGGCTGCTGACTGCATCCCCGCCGCAATGTTAGGGATAGGGTCTGCGACCGCCGCGGTGGCGGTCGCATCGTAATGTGGTAGGTGGGTAGGCCGCCTCATAGGCGGCCAGTCCCACTACCGCAAAGATGGCGGTCAGACGAAAGTCCCACCGCCATCGTAATGACCTCCATAGTACATGTACTGTGTAACAACCAAGTAAAGGGGCCAGTAGCCATGGGAGGTGACAAATGACGACATGGCTGTACTAAGGTGGGACTAACAAGCCTCATAATGAATCAGAAGACAGCATTTACAAAGGACAAACACACAAGTCAATGAAAAATAAGAGCAGGGGAGTGGGCGAAGCTTCTCTCTGTACTGAACTACCATAGATCTTTGCAGAGCAGCGCTTGCGCGCTGGCTCAAGCTCAACCTAAAAATTGAAAGATTTGTTTGTGCACTAAACTTAGGTCACTCAACAAAAACATTCTTATAGATTGTCAACCATTGCCAAAGGAATAAGAGTTGTTGACCCTAAATGGTGGCGCAAAATATTTCTGTTCTATTGATTCATGGTCTGCTTACCGTCAAGTACTTCTGGAATAAAAATCACAAGCATTGACTACATTTCTAACACATTTTGGTGTGTATAGGTATTTAACGTTACCATTTGGTTTAGCCTCAACAGCTAGTTATTCTCTTGGGAATAAACTTACCTTGGAAACAGCATGGTGTCTTGAAGTCTTCCCATCCTAAGACACCACGGGACCTTATTTACTAGAGAAGTGGTAGAGAGTGGCGTTAGCCTCCTTGGCTTAACACCACGCTCCGCCACTTCTGAAAAGCAGGGCTGCTTCATGTTTACAACAATATGGTGTAGCCCTGCGGGTCCCCGAGCGTTAGTGCTAAATTTAGCAGCCTTGCGCCAACACAGGCACCCTTGCACCATAGTGCAAGGGTGTCTGCGTTGAGGGGAAGAATGTTTATGTGCAAGAAGGTCTCCTTTCCTGCACATAAACAATCTTTAAATGCCGGTATGTCACTTCTATGTGTGCTGCTTAATGCAGCACACATAGAAGTTACAAAATGTCATTTTGTTTTTAAAGATTGTTTAAGTGCTGGACGGGTCATCTTCCTGCACATAAACAATTAATGGCCTTTTGCTGTTTCTGTGTGTGCTGCACAATGTAGCACACATGGAAAGAGCAAAAACAAGGAAAAAGAAAGCATTTCTCCTCGTTTCACCTGTTTAAGACCAGGTTTTCCCTGGTCTTAATTTTGGCGCTGCCTCCTATTTACGCAGCCCTTGTAAATGGGGGCAGCGTCAAAATCAATGAGTGTTGCGGTGGAATGCCCACTGCAACACCCATTACCCCCCCTTTCATTCTAAGTCCAGCGTGAAAGGGTGCCTTATTTACAAGGCAGCATTAAGCCACATTAAGTAGCTTAACGCTGCCTTGTAAATAAGGTGAAGCACATATTGCCACAGGAACGTCACTAAAAGTGACGTTTGTGGTGATAGGGGCTTGTAAATATGCCCCCACATGTGGCTCACAGTGACTGCAAGATGTTTTCTGCCTCTAGTCACAGACACTGCAACAGTCACACTTGAATCTTCCATTCACCACTCTCTAAGCCGTCGGAGGCTTATCTAAGTATGTTGTTGAGCTTGTATTGAGCAATCTTTGTCAATTGTCTGTAGTTTACTAGAGTGCAGTGCAGCGTCTCATAGAAACATAAAGATTGGCAGCAGAGATGGCCCTTCTCCTCAGTCTATCTTGTTCCTACTAATGGGCATTCCGAATGTCCTATTTGGTCTCCATTTCCTTTCTCCCCACAACAAAAGGCTTCTTTCTTTCAGCACCTCTACCTCTAGCCGCCTTTCATCTCTCTAATTCATATATTTTTCTACATTACTTATCCCTCTACCTCAACACTTTGAATACTGTATCTCTCTGCTCCTTTCTGCAATTTCTTCTGTATATTTCTCAACCTCTCTACTGCACTCCAAAATCTTTCCTATTTCTCTAACTCTTTTTCTCTGCACACATCTCCTGCTTGCTACCTCTCTTTAGCTACTTCCCCGTCCTCTAGTTACTTTACTTCTCTCCTGTTAGAGGATGGTTTTGCCACATAATTTAGCGCAGAAATGTGCTATCTAAAATAACAAGACACACGTTTGAAATGCAGGAACTGAGTCAAGAGTGGCACTATTTAATCAAACAATTTAGACAATAAATATCAAAGACACATCATTAATCAAAACTAACACCATGCAATCTAGAAAGTTACAAGTGTCAAAGACACATCGCAGATCATGAGCAAAAACATGCAATCTAGTAAGTTTAAAATCACGGCAATCCAAAAAAAAGAGAGAAAATGAACATCAAAGTACAATGAAGCATTAGAACCTCAATCAAAATGCTAACTAAAACGGTTAACTGGGAGCACCTCTGTCGTGAAAATAGTACACTGCGTGAGGTGGTCGACGAATTGGAGAGTAAGCAGTTCTTTTATACAGTTTTAAGGAGGAACTATTGACCGCAAGATCTAATTTTGGCAGGTGCTTGACCGCAGAACATAACAAAAGTTTGAACTTTTTATCAAAAACACTTTGGATCACCTCTCGGAAGCTTTAAGGTGGAAGCTCCTTATAAGGCTATTGTTTATTTTAAGCCATGTTGCTATTTTAGTTTCCAAAGCTGCGGAAAGTCCCAGTTGGCCCCCACTCCTACTCTTAGCCCATCTTGTCTTCTAGATGACAGATGCATCCTGTTATTGCTACATCTTCTTGATGTTTAGAAAGATGTACACGTAGAGGACAGGGGCTCGAAGACTTGTTCATCAGAAAGACAATGACTTGAGGTTATTGGCCTTCATAGGAGAGATACAACTGAGGTTACAGGAGGGTGTGAGGCCTACTGCCTCTGTAGACGCTCAAGGCAATGTGGACAATTTTAGCATAGCCCTGTCTGTGAACTGGCAGGGACAATTGAGACTCTCATGCTTCAGATGTGTACAGAATGGGTTTGGGGCACTATATGGTAAAGCAAGACCCTGCTTCATTCCCTCCTCTTGTTCATTCTTGAACAAAACTCTTAAAGCATACTTTGCAGGCCCTCCTCCTAGTTGGGGTATCCAAGGGGTGTAATTCACATTGGAAAATTGGCACATTGGAACATTGCCTCTCCTGCGGCTTCCTTAACTCTATATACTCTCCTTCAGGTATGTCAACAAGGGATGTATATGGTGTTGGTGTAGGTGATGATGGATCTATATTTAAATCCTATCTCAGTTGGTAACTACTAGTGGTGAATTGGGGGCTTTTGACCTGGCACTTGGTAATGGTAGTGGGCTGCAGTAAGTGTTGTCCTGGCATTGTGAGCTTTCAACTTCTAGCAGCACTAAATTATCCCCATTCATTGTTCTGTCCTTCATCTTGTGTATAGGCTTTCTGAATGTTCCCTATTCCTACATAATTCATACCTACTAATGTACTACCAGTATGTTTAGCAAAATGACAGAACAACTGTACCGCACGACAGGGGAGCAACAGCACACCGAAAACCGGTAACAAATGTTTTAGAATGGCAGACAGCCACTAAGGCATCCAGTCAAAGTTCAACCAATCAGTGGCTGTGTCTGCTATGGCACCTCCTTCAGGAATCATTTTCTTTTCTATGTTGTTCAACTCCTCAATGACCTTGGTGATGGAGCCTTTTTCTTCATCGTTGGCAGATACTTAATGTGCAGCACGACCTCCCTATCCGAAGGCATTCCCTCCTCTTGGTGTATTGAAGCCAGCGTGCATTCGCTTT
This sequence comes from Calotriton arnoldi, assembly GCA_963921515.1. Lineage (NCBI taxonomy): Eukaryota > Metazoa > Chordata > Amphibia > Caudata > Salamandridae > Calotriton > Calotriton arnoldi. The sequence goes on along the minus strand of CAWUFW010007497.1, from coordinate 463,731 downwards.
GATCTGGAACATCATAATGATAGTGTTGAAAAAAAGAGCTGAACCTTGTTGAATAGGCCGAACTCCTGGGGTATGTCTTTGAAGGCTGTCCACCCAAAGTACTCAGCATACCGCCGATGTCAGTGGAGCAAGGTAACTGAGCCTGTCATTGGATGGGCATGGATGTGGGAGATATTGGCTGTAGGAACAACCAGGGAGACTTCGTGCATTGTTCTAGTGAGCACAGGCTGCTCCATCGAGGAGGCAGTTGGAGATGAAGACGTTCTCCACAAGCCCAGTAGAAATCCATTAGGCTGGAGGTGCCATATTGCATGTCCAAATTATAGATGGTTCTGTTGCATCCAGAGTTCCGCCCAGCAGGTACCGTGCCATTTCCTAGAAAACAGAGAAGAGGTGACTTTAGTTTGAAAGCTTTTTTAGGTTTGGACATTTTCTCCCCACCCCATGTGTACCTTCCAGTCTATCCCATCTAAATTTGTGGAAATAGATGAAGAGCAGTTCTGTTTGAGCATGGGCAACTTAAGGTGTGCAGTAAAGAGCCATTACAGTGTGAGGGTGATCTTGTTATCATGAACCCATTCTTCCTACCAAAAGCTGCACTAAGGTCGATATCAGAAACTGCTATCTTGAGCCTCTTTGTTACCTTCCCCTCTATTCTGGAATTGTCAGTGATAACCTCGTGCATTATTGGGGTGTGGTCCCATACTGTGTTATTTATGAGCGCTTCAGAGATATTGGCCTCAATAATCTGACCTTGTCCCCGTATTCTGTAGAGGAACAGGCGTAGGAGACATTTTACAATGTGTTGTTGTACTTCCCTGGGAAAAATCAGTCTATCTGCATCTACTACATGGGGAATGTATGAGCCACATAAAAGTATTCATTAGTCTTCCGCCTCCATGCTATTGTCATCTGGCTTTAACTCATAATATCATAGAGAGAATCATGGACGCAATGCTGCCAGACCAATGGGGCATCCCTACGATGACAGGATGACTTAAAGGGACACATTGTAACATTAGTAGTACCATCACAGGCAATGGAGGTATTGGAATGCGTTGCGTTATTAAATGTGCCACTACTACTGCTACAAGTGTCAGCAGGTGAAGGGGAGAAAAAGATATGGGATGCAGATGTAGTGTGGACAACTTCAACCTTTTGAGGAATACAAGTCTTCTGAGCCAAGCAATAAGAAAGAAAAGCAAACTAATTAAAACATTGTTAGTGCCACTCCGAGAATAATATGAAGACATAAAATAAAGCAACATATCTTGTTATAAGGATCTTTCGCGCTGCTGGTGTTGCGGCTATATCCGTAGACTACAAAATCGATCACATTATCCTTCTCAGCTAGTCAGTGGGAACAAGTTGTCCTCCTCTTGTTCATTGTTCAGTGCTGAGGTGATGCATGGTCGGCCCTGATGTCGCTCTGATGTATCCATGTTCTTCAGCTGTTGGTGAGGAGTCTGTGACTTTAAATGGTCCTTCAAATTTTAGTTTTTTCCGCCGATGGAGACCTTTCAGACAAAGATCTGTGTTTCCAGGAGGGATGAGTAGGAGCTCAGGATCGATGGGCCCTTCTCCTTCCGCTTGGATATCTGAGTAGAAAAAGAAACTTCCCAGCGCTTGTTAACTCGTGCAGATACTGATACATTTCCGCTTTCATAATTTCAGAAGAACTTTCAGTATGAATTTTAAGTCTAGTTGCTGGTACTGATACATTTATTAATTGTTCAGTGACAAGCATATGGGGCGTTAGGTCAGAACTTGGAATATTTCTGAGTGAAAACAGGGTAATTGGTAGGTAATAAAGCCATTTTGAATTCTTAATGTTTTTCTTTTTTTTCCCGTCTCAATTGAATCTTGCTTATTTTATTTTTAAGCAAAAATTCAGGCATTGCTGAAATTGGCTGCTGCTTTAGCATCACAGTGAACACATGGTCCAGCTTTGAATCAAATGTGTGGGAAACTTGTAGTAAGGCCTGTGGCATGACATGTTTTCCTGTTAGAGTCTGCCTATAGATAAAATCTAGGGGATCTAATTGTACTCCCCTCTTTTTCTTTATATATTTTTTTTATATGTTCACACCTGACCCACCCGTCATACCAAATATGTTGTCTACTCCTCACCAAACATTCTCTGTCTATGACCCGTGGCTAGGTGAGAAACAGTAGTTGTGCAATTGTGCGGGCACAATATTGAGAAATAAAAAAACACAAATGCACTGGTGGAGCTCCTAACCAGACATGAGGAGGTGGGAACATGAACATTGAGCATAAGTATGCAAATATCTCGAAAACAGGAAACCTAGTACACTGCTTAGGGACGAAGGGAAGAGCCCAAAAATAATGTCTGCAGTGTGGAAAACCTCGAAACATCAATTAACTCCGAAAGCGAAAGAAGAACCAAAACATTGTACTATAATTGTTCCCAATAGATAGGAACATCTTAATAATCTCCGTCCCAGTACAGGGGTGTGGAATCTAATAAAATATCTTCTTGTCCATGGGGCAGGTTGCTTCATAAATCTACTTGTCCTGTAACAAAATCCACTTGTCTCTTTTGTGCCATGTAATGCGGTGAGAAATTATGGCAGCAATCTCATTATATAGGAGCTCTGAAATAGCCTCTCTGATTATGCCAGGACTCCTTCCATAGTAGGGTTCAAATACTAGCAATTCCCTTATGTTGCCACGTTTGCACAGATCTACATACTGGGGCTGAAGATAATGGTAAGCAACAGTTACAGGTTTGGAATGCCCTTTTGAGTCTGTGCAAACCTACTAACGTGCATTTTTTAAGGGTTTTCACCAACTCTTCTCTAATCTTTTCCCATACTGAGAAAGGTTGGATGTTTACTCCTGACAATGGCAGACACAAAACTTCTTCCTGGTTTGGGAAAAAAGTGGTTGGAGGGGAAGTAAACTTGCAAACACTCAGATTTTCGCATGAGCAAATCTACACCTACATATTTGCTCATGCTAAAATGCTGTCCACAAATATTTTCTAGGAGTACTATTTCTTGGCCTACTTCTGTAAAGTCTTGGGAATTCATGAAAGTCATATATCGGCACTTAATCCAAGGACATGGGTGCACTTTATTTAATAATTGGGCCCCTAATTAGGTCTGGCGTTAACCATGACCTTTTGTGTTTATTAAAATGTTGTCCCTCTCTGTCTATCAGCTAGCTTCACTGTGAGTGACAGCATTCTGTTCTTTCACAAGGAGCATATCACCACACAGTTGTTTTGTTCAGTGCCAGGAACTACTGTGCAATGTGTGCCTTTTGAGACCAAAACAATTTTTGCTTTTGCCAGTGTTTGTTATAATTGTGAGGGCCCGGCAGCTCCCAGACCAATAAGGTTTTACAAAACCATGCCAGTGACGCATTGACAAAACCAAAAGGCTGACCAACAATTTCAGACCTACTGGCTTTACCAATGCTTATTTATTTGAATGTTTCCCATAATCTTATTAAAACTGGTTACACTGATTTTCCATTATGAATATTTTTGGGAAATACTAGCGTACATCAACACATTTTACTAAATGATGCTGCAAAGAATTGGTACCTAAATATTTTCAGTAGTTTAGCTAAATGTTTTTGCATTTTTATTTTGTGAACATTTTATTTTGAAAGCAAAGAATCATCAATATTGCTTTCAGGCTTCTGCAAATATTAGCATGTAATCAGAGAGCATTATGGGAGCAGTATACATAGCCTCATATTGCTAAAAATTGAAAATGTGTGTACACATTTTTATACTCTAACCACTGTCAGTAGTGCAGTCTGAGCTTACAACATTTACTTAGAGCGCTCGCCCTAACAATAAAGCCTTTGCATTAATGAACCATAAATACAAGTTTGAACAGCATTAACACATGGATATAAATATTACCTTAACTTCAGGCAATGCCTTTCCTGATTCATAATGTGTTACTGTAAACTGGCAGCCAAAGGGTTTATGCTGTAGGGGGTTGGGCCTACTTGTCCCAAGGACAAAATATACATGAAAACTTGTTGCCCTTGACCCCAAACAATATGTCCCGGGCGTCGGGCTATAGGAATTCCACATCCCTGCAGTAACACAATTGGGAAACAAAAACTCATAGTGGTTGAACTGCAAAATATTTGCCACCACCCCTAAAGTCTGCACCTGTAGTCTAAAAGGCATTTTTAAATCTACACACATTGTATTCTGAAAATATTGCAATACTGAACATTGCTACTTAATGCATATTGCCCTTCTACATTGAAATACACTTCATATTAGCATGTATTATTCATTCTTTGTATTTCCTAGCACTGGGGCGTGTGTGGAGGAAGTCGGCGTGGTAGCTATCTGTGGTAATCTATTCCTACGGATCTCTGGTCGCTGTACCATGTTTCGTATGCTGCACAGAGCTGCACATATCCCACAGCTATTCCTTCCCTCCTGCCACACAGCTGCACTCATAGTGCCCCTGTGTTAGAGAGGCCTCTAATGTGTCACAATTTAGAACAACAGTGAATTAATAAAGGGATGTCCCCATCACGTTCATTGGACAAGATCCTGACCTGCCGTATTTTGCCACCCTTCGTGGTCATAGTCTGCAAAATGTGTCACTGTAGGACATGTGTATATTTATATATCCATGTACACTTTACTGACTTTATTTCAAGCAGTGGTGATGCTGGTGGTATTTCACGTAGTGACATAATCTTTTATTTCACTTTTCTGCTGCTGCCAAAAAACCCACAAGTTCCTTCACTACCACATTTCTTACGTACTGCAACCTGTCACTTACTCTGGCACTCGTCAAAAGATCGCAAAGTGGACCTTATAACCGAATTGTTGAGAGGTCTAATTCACACACTTAAGATGAGGGAAGTCTGTGAGCAAAGCACTGATAGATAGATAGATAGATAGATTGATAGATAGATAGATATTTACATACACACATATACAAATCTCCTCGTCTTCTACTAACTATATATATATATTTTTTTTCTTGTTCTGTTTGTAACCACAGGAGATCTATTGCATTATGTCTTTCTGGCCTGGGCTCAATGCCCAGACTCTGTGGCCAGCCAGGAGCGTTAATATAAAGGCAGCCCAAGAAAAAAATCTTTTATTCCTTCAACAACTCGTAATATCAAAAAGCATGTGTTTTGCTGAATTGTACGTTTTTGCTAAATAGAGCCTATTTTAACATAACATGTGCATTTGTAAAGTGCACGTTCACCCAGAAGGGTATCTTGGCGCTGAATAGCAGATGTTTATTGTTCCCCAACTCAGTGGTACTCATTTTTTCCTCTCAGAAGGATGAAAGGCTGAGTAGACCTGGCATTTTATCCACCTCAGAAGGATGAAAGGCTGAGTAGACCTGGCAGCATTTGAAACTGTGACCATGAAGTCAAACACATGCCCCAGCAGACCCAACTGAGGTGCATTATGTGTCATACATGTTGTGTAATACGTCTGATTTTTTTTTTAGTGTATTGCTAATAAGGGCTTATAATAAACATGAGTCCCCTGCCACGCAACCACATTGCAGATGCTATTGTATCTGTTGCTGTGTGCAAATGTATTGGACCTATATTTTGAAGCGTATTCTGGTCCAGCCTATTGTCCCTATTCTCATCCAGAATTTTCATTACGTATTTGCATGTACGCTTTTGTCGCACTTTGGCAACCATTTCCAAGATGAGACTAAGGGGCCGATTCCGATTTCGGCCGGAAGGGCACCGAACGATGGTCGGAGCCCTTCCGACCGAATCGGAACGTGCCGGCCGGATTCCTTTCCGACCGAGCCATTCCGATGGGCTCGGTCGGAAAGGAATCTGACTCGGATTTCCGGATGGCTTACGACGGGTTCGGAGAGCCCGTCCGCCGTCCGGAAATCCTTCAGTACTCCCCCGGCCGCCTCTTCACGACCGAGGAGTACGATGGCAGTATTTCACTGCCTTTTCGTGCCGGTCTTTCCGGCACGAAAAGGCAGTCGGTAACTGTCTTTGGGGGCCCCCAGTAGAGCCCCCATGGGTGCGAGGCCCGCCGAATGGCGGCCTGGGGACACCTATGGTGCCCCTCTGTTGATCCCTGCACCCGGTGGCATGCACCTTGGGGTGCCGGCCACAGGGTGCAGGGATGAACTGCACCCCTGCTTTTCACAATGCAAGCATGCATTCCGCTCGGAATGCATGCTCCCATTGTGCAGTATACGAGTGCGACCGAACAGGGTTCGGTCGCATCGTACTTGCAGGGCCGTAACCGACGACAGCAGGTCGGTCGGTTACGGCTCCTGGACGATGTCGGACGGACCTGAGTCCGTCCGACATCGAATCGACCCCTAAGTGTAGGGGCCAATGTCATGGATAGGGGATAGGTGTCATTGAATCTTTGGGGCCAGGAAATGTTATGTGTTATCCAAGACGAAAATTGGGTGTAGTCAGTGTGCATTCCATTCCACCAATTTGTCTCCCCTCTTGTCTCCCGAGTTCTGTGCACTTGAAATCGGGAGAGAACAACAGGCTTATTTAGCTAACTCCTTCCTTTTGTCTATTGTTCACCATCTGTACCAATATTTCCGTTGCTCTAGTCCAGTGTCACTAACTTCTTTGTTCTTTTGTATTAGCTAACTGTGTGTGCTCTGTGGCTGTACCTACTTGGATGGGTGTTTGCATTCAGGCAACTGCTGGTGCTTGGAGGGGTGGCACTGTTTACTGCATGGGCTGTTGTTGAATTGGAGGCAAGTAGGAGTAAATTATTCGGGGCTGAATTGCTTGAGCCTGTGGCTGCATGTGGGATGCAACACCTTGCGTGTTGCCTGCTAATGCATATCAGGGTACTTGCAGTGTGACTGGGACCATATGATGGTGCACATTTTTTTAGTGGAGTACCGTCATATTGTGCTTCTTCTAGCGTTGTTCCTTTTATTCCTGCTTTTAGTATGTCTTCTGCTTCCTCTCCAATCGGGAGGTGAGCAGGCTTTTAATGTCACCTACCGCTAAGGTGATACCAGCTGTATGTTTTTCTAAGGCTGCTATCCATTTACTAGCACCTTCTGTTAGCGGCGGTGTTTGTCCTTTCAAATTGTCTTTGTCCATTTGGGGCCATGGGACACATTGAGGGACAGCGTCTGGGCTTTTGAACAGTAGGGGCATTTGATGAGTCAACTGGGGTATTTGTTGTTGTGGGTCGTGTGAGCATCATTTTTCTGTCATTTTATTTTTTTCTCCTCTGCCTAGTGGAACGTATTAGGGCCGTTGACAGGATGTTACCTTGATGTGCAGTAATTGGACTTTTTAGTCTTATTGACTGTTAAGGAAGGCTACTGGTCTGTTCTGCAATAGATGCTGACTTACGTCCTCTCTCCAACTGCGTTATTCATATGAACTTATTTTTAGGGCAGTTGACCTTCTTTAATTTGGCGTTAATCGTTACAGGGAAGCTAGTATTGGCTGTATTTGGAAGTACTTTTTATTGCTGCCTATTTATGTAAGAAAGTCTTTATTTTATTCACAGTCTAATACGTTAATTGGTGAGCCTATTTTAATCTTTTTCTAAAGACTTCATTAGCAGGAAGTTACGCTGGTGTTTGAGCTAGATGTAACAATGCACTATTAAGGGCCCGATTCCGATCTCGCTCGGAAAGCCCTACGACTGACTCCATCCCCTAGAGCTTTCCGACCGACTCGTGCTCCGGGGCTCCGAGCGACAGAGTACGATGCGCTGCAGCGCTGATGGACTCGGGTCGCTCGGAGCCCCATTGAAGTCAATGGGAGCTTGTTGTACGTCGCGTACATAGGCTTCCATTGTGAAAAATGTACGTCTTGGAAAAGGGCGCCCCCTGTCGCGTGTTCGCGTCGGAGCCCCCCGCAATGTACATGCATGGGTGAGGGGGACCCCTGGGTCCCCCCGCTGTCCGAGTCGTAGGGCCCTGTGTGAAGGGGGTCTGGCGCGGACCCCCGAAGTACGCTTCCCAGGGCTGTTTCGAGCCAGAGGCTCCGACTCGCACCGGCTGCTCGCAACGCGCATCGTACTTGGCAGGCCGGAAACCGTACGCATTGCACTGTACGCGTCGGACAGATTTGAGTCGCTCGGGAGGCATTGGTGAAGGGTACGAGTCGGTCGTAGCGTGAGGCTTGAAGCGCATCGTACTTGCTCGCTCGTCCAGCTGTACGAGTCGCACGGAAATCACGCGTACAACTCGGACTCGCTACTGACGGATGCCACTAGGAGCCCTTTGAGCGAGATCGGAATCGGCCCTTAAATGTTTATTTTCTACCAACAGGATATAATGGCCAGGGACCAAAAAAAATGGGTATTTTGAGCTCAAACTAACATGGTACTAACAGGGTATCAACTGGGTACACATACATTTAACAAAATGGAGCACTCCAAAATGCATACGACATATACATATACAATTTTATACACCTAGATTATGTCTTGCTAAAAAATAAAACACAATTTGAATGCAAAGAATGCAAGACTGAGTCGTTGCACCAGATACAGATCTTAGAAGGAAACACTTGAAAACGTGGAGATAGAAAAACCATGAGCTACCCATGAAAAAAGGCAACAGTTTTTTCAAAAGGTCGACAATTCCTTCACAATTAATAAAAGGCAAGAATGTGCACTCCATTGCCAGGAAACAGAAGGAGAAGACGAATCCGTACAATGCAAGAAATGTTAATAGACAAGAATAGTTTATTTTTCTCTTAGACGGAGAAAGCAGGAGGCCGAGAAGGAAACTAGTTTCGGAAGTGACGTACTTCCTCTTTATTTTGCTACGCAGTTAGAAACGTTTATTTTGTTAATGCGAAAATATGAGAAACTAGTCGGGCACCCTTTCACAAGCTATTTATTTTGTCAATTAGCCGTTAACATTGTTAACTCTTTGGGTCTGCAGAAGCTGGATATTTCTAATATTTTCAGCACTAAACCTCCCTTGCCAGTCACCAGGCATGGACTGACGAACACATTTTGTAGTTCTAGACCCTTCTAGAACCCGCAAGTGCTGAGAGAGCAAAACACAACTCTCCTTTCCCTATTTGTACTAATTAAATTGGTGCATGACTTCTCGCATCAGGTATTAAAGAAAATACACTGGCATGCCCTAGGCGCATGAGAGATTTGGTTTTTCTTGCCCTATCTACTCGCATGACATGTTTCACGGACAGACGTGAGACAAGCAATCCCTTATCTTGTTAGACAGGCGATATGAAGAAAAATACAAAATATTAAAACCGTGCACGGGAAACCAAAAAACCACAACCTAAAACGCCGAATTTGTACAATAAATCCTGGCTCAGTGCCCGCTCATGTGTGTTATTTTGAAAAGAGAGTTTTTTATCGTGGCAAGACGCCAGTCTGCAGAGAACGGTGGCCTGGGCAGTGCTACACCTGCAAGCCCCTACCCAACCACACCCAGACACTACACCGAGGCAAGGCAAAAAGGAAAAGCAAAAGCTCTTTGACTTACCCGTGTATGTCCGGTGGTGCAGTCAGGAAGAGCCAGCGAGGGGCAAACCACGGCCGCAAGCCTCCCTCCTAACAGTCTGGAAAATCTTATGCACGTCGCTTCCTTGGTCGCCAACTGTTAGAGGGTGGTTTTTACCACATAATTTAGCGCAGAAATGTGCTATCTAAAATAACAAGACACACGTGTGAAATGCAGGAACTGAGTCAAGAGTGGCACTATTTATTCAAACAATTTAGACAATAAATGTCAGACACATCATTAATCAAAACTAACACCATGCAATTTAGTAAGTTACAAGTGTCAAAGACACATCGCAGATCATGAGCAAAAACATGCAATCTAGTAAGTTTAAAATCACAATAATCCTAAGAAAAAGAGAGAGAGAGAGAGAAAATGAATATCAAAGTACCATGAAGCATTAGAACCTCAATCAAAATGCTAACTAAAACGGCTACCCGGGAGCACCTCTGTTGTGAAAATAGTACACTGTGAGAGGTGTTCGACGAATTGGAGAATAAGCAGTTCTTTTATACTGTTTTAATGAGGAACTATTGACCGCAAGATCTAATTTTGGCAGGTGCTTGACCGCAGAACATAACAAAAGTTTGAACTTTTTATCAAAAACACTTTGCGTCACCTCTCGGAAGCTTTAAGGTGGAAGCTCCTTATAAGGCTATTGTTTATTTTAAGCCATGTCGCAATTTTAGTTTCCAAAGCTGCGGAAAGTCCCAGTTGGTCCCCACTTTTACTCTTAGCCCATCTTGTCTTCTAGATGACAGATGCATCCTGTTATTGCTACAACTTCTTGATGTTTAGAAAGATGTACACGTAGAAGGCAGGGGCTCGAAGACTTGTTCATCAGAAAGACAGTGACTTGAGTTTATTGGCCTTCATAGGAGAGATATATCTGAGGTTACAGGAGGGTGTGAGGCCTACTGCCTCTGTAGACGTTCAAGGCAGTGTGGACAATTTTAGCACAACCCTGTCTATGGGCTGGCAGGGACAATTGAGACTCTCTTGCTTCGATGTGGACAGAATGGGCCTGGGGCACTATATAGTAAAACTAGACCCTGCTTCACTCCCCAACTCACATATCTTTCTACATCGTCTCCATCTCTATACCCTTCTCCATCTACTTTCCGTCTCTTGCTATAATGTTCTTTTTTTGTCTATATCCATCTCCTGTATCCTGCCCCATCCAATTTCTTCTACTCAGCAGGCTCCTAGGTAACTCCTTAACTAGAGAAGTGCTCAACTATAAAGAGAAGAAAAGGGACAAAGTATAGGAAGAGAATTTCGGAGAAAGTTATAGGTGCAAATTCTCATAGAAGCACTTTAATTTTCACTGTTGCAGCAAGAACACCAGTAGTGAAGGAGGTTGTATTTGTGATTACAAATACTAGGCAAATTATGCTACAATTGCAAGTGTTATTTGCGTATGTCTTATTATAATTGTATGCAGTAGTTGACTAAACATATAGCAAGTCACCTTTAGCATGTTTTCCTATCATGGGAGTAACAAGTTGGTTAGAAAATCAATTCCACATAAAATGTTGTTGTTACAAGTAAAAAAAAATCTAGATACAAACTCAAATGAAATGGCTTTACTAATGCTTGTTTACACTTTTGTTTGTCATTATTTGACTGGTCGACACCAGGCAGCTTGAGCTTTTGGCTGTTTTTTGCAAGAGAAGCATTTCTGAAGGCTTAATTTATAATTCAATAGATTGTCATGACAAAGGTTTGAATGCCCTGAAAGGAGGCAATACATTTAAAGAAGGGGGTGGGCGGAACTCGCAGAGTTTCACTCTGCAGAGTTACATAGCTCTGCGAGATTCTGCAGAGTTCAGTGAGTGAATGGAATTCCGCATGTCACGCTACTCACGCTGATTTTTAGCACCAAGAGATTGTTCCGTGCTGTAAAATCAGTGCGGGCGGCACCATCCCGCGCACTACAGGGCTCTGCTTCTTTCTGCCGCTCAAGTACATTTTCTGCTTGAGTGGCAGTTTTCTCAACGTAAACAGTCGCGACTTGCAGCAACCACCCACATTGAGAAATCTCGCTGGGATGCGTTCTAGCACCCAAAAATCGTGCTAGTGGACGCAAATTCTCGCTCGCCAACTTAATGCTGGCAGGCTGCCCATGAAAATAAAACTCCGCCATGCAGCGGTTGTCAGAGTTTTTGCTGGAAGTCCAAGTTCCAAGCGGAACACGAAATGGGCAAAACTCCATGAACTCCGACCACGGAGTGGAATTTTCGCCCACCCCTAATTTAAAGCTGTACAAAATCGGGCACCCCAAAATATATATATTACTAGCAGCCACACAAATCCTTACATTGTTACTGCCAGCTTGTAGATGCAATCTCTTTAACAGTTTACTAGTGTAGTACTTACCTTTATTACTTCACAGATCTTTAATAGCCCTTTAAGATATGATGTCAAGGTATGTTGTCTATCAGTGTCCCCGTAGAATGATATCAGTTTCCTTATATGGTCCGACCAGAAATGCGGGCCTAAATCAATGTTGTTGTATTTTCTCAATTTAAATGCACACAAACATCAGGCTTATTGTATTATCCACACTAAAATACATGCTTTCATGAATGTTCTCTTATTATCTGAAATTAAATGTGTGCATACATTAACATTTTCTTATTGTTGCAATTGAGATGCTTGCAACAAACTGAAAAGTTCTATTTTACATTTTCAGATATTCACACTTTTCTTCATTCTTCATGCATATCCAAACTGTTTGTAATCACTCTTTTTCAGATCCAGAACATGGAGGGTCACAATGGAGCCTCAAACTCGGACTCAAGGAACCACTGGCGACTGGTAAGGTGCCCCACAAGGTTAACCCTTACATCGTGCCCAATTGAGGAGTAGCATGGGAGAAATGAGTGTGCCATTTATAGCAGTGGCCACAAAATGCCTGCTGGTTCCTATTTGTTCGAGATTTCGATTAGTGTGTGCTTTGCAGTAGGTGATCGTCAATTCAGATGCCCTATGCACAGTTTATGTGCTTTAATTTGCTGTTCATGCAGGTGCATCACTTATGAGCTCATTAGTTTTGATGGCCATTGTGCATACACAAGATGGAGTGCTTATCAAGGTGAGATTAGCATAATTAATTAACAATTAATTAATTAATTAATTAATAACAATTAACAAGCAAAATATAAATAATTAATAATAAATTAATTCACACAATTAACACTATAAAATACAATTAATTAAGTATTATATTAAAAATGTTAATAAATGTATTAAAATTAAATTACTTCCCACCCTACTCCCCTATCAACCCACAACCCGCTCCTAAAAAATAACACAATTAACATAATTACCAATTAATTAATAATAATTAACAACCAATTAATAAATAATGAATAATAAATTAATTCCCACAATTAACAATATAAAAAATAAAATAAATAAATATTAATTAAGAAAAAATATTAATAAATTAATTATAATTAAATTACTTCCCACCCTATTCCCCTATAAACCCACAACCCGCTCCTAAAAAAATGGCACAATTAACATATTTACCAATTAATTAATCAATAAAAATTAACAGCCAATTATCAATTAATTAATTATAAATTAATTCCCACAATTAACACTATAAAATCAAAAATAAATACATACTAATAAATAAAAATTTATATTCAATTTATTATAATTAAATTACTTCCCACCCTATTCCCCTATAAACCCACAACCCGCTACGGAACTAAAACGCAAAATCTAATTAAAATAAAATTAATAACTTCTAAAAATTTAACACATGTATTACAAAACAAATGCAATACTTAGACAAAAAAATAGAGCACATACATTTAAAATACATACTAAAATACATAACACTAACTAAAAAAACAATACTTTTTACAACTATATTTTTGCAAACGATATTAATTACTTCGATATTTTAGAAAACGATATTTCTTACCTGAAACTCGATATTCTTGACCACGATATTCTTGCAGTCGATATTTATGTATCTCGATATTTTGCACTCGATATTAGTGCAAGTCGACATTTCCTACTCGATATTCTGACTCTTTACCATTCTTTCATACTTCTGTGGGACCCCACGCCTTATACACCAGCGTTTCCATCGCTGCGCAAGAGTCCATACCTCTGACCCACGTGTATATTGTCAGTGCCTGCTCATCGATCCAAGGTCTAGCCAGGTCTCTCTTGGCCACCAAGTATGCCATGGCGATCAAGGAGCGGAAGGCTCTGGAGTCTCCAAGCAAATCCATTATTTCCAACAAACAATCATGGGATCAAGCACCCAGGGGTATTCCCACCACCCGCCCGATATGCCTATTAATGGCCGCCCAATACGCTTGCCCCCCTGGGCAGGGCCAAATAGTGTGGTAAAGGGAACCTGGGGAAACCCACACCGCAAACACGTTGGGTCGTGGGCTTGACTCGTGCGCCAAAGTTGCTTGGCAGAATAATACGTACAATGGAAATACCAGAACGGAATCAGGCAGCACTGTTCTTTTATTTTAATAAATGTTTAATATGTTTTCTTTTTTCCCCACATTATAGAGTATGATATAATACAGGTTATGCTGCACATGCAGAAGAATACACAAATGCTGCATCCGCTCAAAAAATATTGGGTAAACTATAACGCCTAGATCCAAAACTTCCCTTAAGATCTTCCCCTATCCAACACCCCTTCCATCCAAGAACTATGATAAATGTAAGCATTAAACTGATCATTTCTCACATGAACAGACCCATTGCTCTATGTACCGAACTGGCTTGTCCATGATTTTAGGTTTTATTGTCTACCAGGTATACCTTCAGTACTGGAATCTGCAAAACTGAATTGTGTGATGATGTATGGACTATATGTCTAGTGAATCGTCCTGTTTCTCCATGCTGCCTTGTTAAGGGAAACTAAAAGTCGCTCAGAGAGGTTGCATTTATATATGCAGGAAGAGACCCCAAACTCTTTCAAAGACAGGTAAACACTCATTTATTTGATAAATTACCCACTCGTAGGATGCCATTAGGAAAATTTCCTTAAGACAAATCTGTGCTGTTGGCAGTGTGTCAGTTCTCCAGAATCTCAAGATGCAGGCATTAGCAGTCGCGCCAGTGCCATTGCAATCCATCCTCCCTGTTGTGGAGTAATCTCTTAATAAAGGGGCATGACACGAAGGAAGGCAGTTGACCCTACTAGATCCCCTGTCATCTAGGTCTTTGATTTCATTAATCTCCAGATCGCTGCCCAATAGGTTTGCAGCTTCTGGCATGACCAGACCTTGTGGACTATGTTACAGAGGTGGATATTTTAGCTTGAACCAATCTGTAAGTGCCACCTGTGAAGGATTTTGAAGAAACCCAGTTTTAGCCTAGCTTCTCTGAGATATTTGTAATGACATGCTAGAAGCTTTACCCAGATTTAAGAGGAATAGTCCATGTGTAATCGTTATGACCACCAGTCCTTTGGCTGGGCTCTGAGCTGGAAGGAGTATGTGCCTTCTGTTAAGATGTTGTATAGCCCAGAAACTACGCCTGTAAAGGTTCCCAAGTATGTCCAATCTATGTGTATTAATTTGTGTGCTCCTCTGCAAGCGTGAGCTGTCGCCTGCAGGATCAGGTGGGAATCGATCAAATTACATTTGCCTATGGAGTAAAGAATGCCCATTCTACTCAGATTGCCATCATAACGTTTTCTATCTGGGCCCACCTAGGGCTTTTCAAAGAGGCATCCATAAAGTAGCACACCGGGGATAGTTGAAAGATAACCAGTTTTGTTATTGGTAAAGTAGTCGTGGGCCTCTGCTTTCTGAGTCAGCATGCAGTTTACTCAGGTTTAGGGGGGGGGTTTCTTTCTGCCCCACAGAAATAATTTAAGCATGCAGGAGAGGTTTCTGAGAGCCCAATTAGGTAACATGAGGGGGAGCATTGCAAAAAGTTAATAGACCCTGTGCAGTATATTCATTTTCCCAACTTGTACCTTCCCCCACATTGAAAGATTTAAAGCAGACCACCTCTCTAGATCTTTACGAATTTTCTGGGCCAAGGGGTTTAGGTTGTCCTCCACCATGTCTGTTAATGCAGGGTTAAGTAGAATCCCTAAGTATTTTAAATTTGTCTGCTTCCATTTGAACGAAAGTAACCCCAGCGAGAATTTTTTAGCAGTTCTGGAGAGGGGCATGGCCTCACATTTCTGCCAGTTAATACGGTATCCTGAAAAGCCAGAAAACGAGATCTGTGCAGTGAGATGTGTAAGTGATGCCTCCAGTCTAGACAACGGTAACAAAATATGCGTATGAAGCAGTGCCTTGTGCTCACTAGCTGAAATCTGGTTTCCGTGGATGTCCGGGCGATTTCTGATGGCTATTGCCAAGAGTTCCAAAGCCAAAATTAAAAGTGGAGGTGAGAGAGGGCATACCTGCCATGTTCCTCTATGGATTGCCAGGGATTAGCAAGGAATCCACGACCTAAGCCATTGCTTCCAGTATTCGAAACAGGTAGCCCCACTCCACCCAGTCAAAAGCCTTCTTGGCATTGAGTGAGACCACCAGTATGTCTTCAGTATTATTCCTTACCTGCCAGAAGAGATGTGCCATGGTGCGTAAGTGAAAAGTAGAGGATCGATGAGGACAAAACCCATTTGAATTGAATGGACTAGAGAGGGGAGGAGGTTTCTCAGCCTGTTGGCTAGTGTTTTTGTCAGGATCTTAAAATCAATGTTAATCGAGGCAGTCAGTCTGTACATTGCACATGAGTGGGGTCCTTGTTTGGCTTTAGGATAACTGTGCTTCTAGCTTTCTTACCCTCCGATAACATGGAGGTGTCTACATGTATCTCATTAAACAGTTTGTTGAGTACTGGGACCAGTGCCTGCTTACTAATCTTATAAAACTTAGCTGGGTATCCGTACCCTTACCCTATTTCTTCATTGGTAAACTCTTTCAATAAGGAATCCACTGCTTCTGGGGTGATGCTAGGTATCTTAGTCCAGCAGAGGAACTCTGTAACAGACTGAGTATTCTCAGGGTTTTCAGATGTGAATAGTTGCGCATAAAACAAGTCTGAAGCTTGCCCTCTATTTGTGGGGTGCATGAGCGTGTTTTCCTGGTCATTTCTTAGAGCTGCAGTCATATTGACAACTTCTTGTTGCTTTAATTGATAAGCAAGTAGTCTCACCACTTTTTATGTTGAATAACTGACTAATGTAATAATGTTCTTTGCATATTCATGTTTAATGCTTGCTTCCATTATATATAGATAATAATATAACAGGCATCCATTTTGATTTTCGATAGAACTTAGCTTGCCATTAGGCCTTGCTTAAGTGCTGCCAGTATGTTGATTCTTTCTTCTGCAGGTGCGTTATCAGGCTTCTTATTAGCTAGAGAAAGGCTTATTGTTTTGTATTAGACTACTGATAGTGAGGCCTGTTGGGAGGAAGTTGGCAATGAACTCTGAGAAATGATGGAGAGAGGAGACCTTCTGTTCATGGTGTGCCAAGAGGGCTAAATGCTCAAGGCTATCAGCTGCATGCCTAATTTCGAGGGGATGAGAACTTAGGGAGTATGCTGACTCTCGCACATGGTTTCTGGATTGACTCTTGGTAGTGGGAGTGATATATGAATGTTCTTGAAGCTGCTGTGTATATTTAATCGCTGTTTCCATAGTAGTTAGGCAGACTTCCTCTTGACTCTGAGAGGGAACAGATCTCTGTGCAGACCTTTCTTGAGTGTAAAGCTTCATGCTGAACACTATTTTTCATGAACTTCTACAAAAGTTCAACTCTATGGTGACACATTCTATCCTCCCCTGTTAGAATTTCCCTTAGAAAATCCTGGTCTCAACTTCTGTTTAGATTAGAAAAGAGAAATTTCTGTATGGAACACCTTATTGTGACAACTGGTTTTCTTTGCATTGTGGCTGTTGCTATTTTGTATCTCATTTTATTACGATTAAACTCACTGTCACATTTTGGCCTTTTAAAGATATTGCTATACCTTCTGAATTGATTTCTACTTTGCATATATACTGACTGGAATAATGTGTCAAATTAAACCCATATATTTGAATCAATTGATTCCTGATCTTCGTTGGGAAGTCATATTGGTTAATGGGGTGGCTAGTATGATGGACAATAGTGGACAATAGTGGTGCTATTGAGGTGATTGGATACCGCTAAGGTGGTTCGGCTGTATCTCTGGATGTATATCACACAGTTTGGTGCCGTATTGGAAGGTGTGACCTACATCCGTTACACAATGTCCATTATTACGACCTTTTGAAGAGTGTTTAACCCCCTTTTCCTAATCTCCCCCTTAGGTCGGACTACAATTGGCCCTTCGATTGACCTTTATTGGTGATCTTAACTTATCTCTCGCCAGGTGCTGCTTTCTTTGGTCTTGTGCTTGGGGCCCATCGACAAGCTCGTCATAAAATCTTCTAGACGGTCTCTTTCTCACTGGGCTGATTGGATCGGCTCAATGTCTCCCTTCTGTTTTGTAGGTCCAGGAGAATGCAAAGGTTGTGCAGTTTCCATATCCGGTGTAGAAATGGAATCCAGGAAAGACTCAAGTTGACCAGGGTCATCAAAGTCTCAGGTGTGAACATCCTTGGTGATCAGTATCCTTGTTGGTTCCAATAAACCATATGGCATGTCAAGGAGTTTCAACCTGGGTCTTAAAGCAAGGAAGTGTTTCCGTTTGTTATACAATCTTGCAAGGAGTCCTGATTCATGAAGATTTTGTGGCCCTCAAAAAGGAGTTGACCCCTCTGCTTGGCCATTGTAGTAACTGCCTCTGCTTGTTGGTGCTGCAGGGAGGACACTATTATCTATTGCAGTGCACTGGAGTTGCAGCTTCAACATGATCTAATTCTATGGGCTCTTTGAAGCTCAAAGGAAGGCTGAAAATATATAATAATAATAGGTATAAACCGGAACATAAAGGCCATCCTAGTCCTTCAGGGTCCCATGAAAAGCAAACATTGTCACACCTGTTTCTGTCTTCCAACTAGGTCACTTTGACTTGCATATGCCAGTAGTCTTGCTCTGAGTCAGTAGCTGTCGTCATTTTCCGCTTAGTTTAGGTCAGTTAGGTCAGACATTCCATTGTAGTGAGTTATGAGTGGAATGTTGCAAGATCCATCTTTATCGAAACCCGATCCTGAGATGTTTCAGATATGGTCATTTCTACCAGTGACATGAAAGTTCTGATGCCAGATAGCTCTTTAAGTATACTCTCTGAGGCAGAACAGGAGCTAGTGGGCAGATTTAGACATGTGGATCTCATAGCAGGGGTGGTCCTGCTTAGGTGTAAGGGAGGCGTTTGCTGGCACTAAAGAAATGGTCAGTCGTGTTCTGTACCAGTGAGGCTTTGTTCTGGATATCTCTGGTCTGGGCACTGAGTGTTCCAGGCCAACAAAACTATATATGGTACTGGGATGATTATCAGACATAAGTCCCCCTTTGATTGTCTTTCATAAGGTCACTACCTGCATAGGGAAGAATTCTGGCACCAAAGCTTCACTCCCTGGTCTTGGGAGTATGTCTCAGGTTAACAGTGATCTATGCCACCTGTTAGAGTTGCATGCGTAGTAGGGACTGGTGGCCTCAGTAGACTAGGCAAGGCAGTGAAGCCTCTCCTTGTAACTAAAAGTTCTAGCATAGTCGTTAAAAGGAGTCTCCTTTGGTCATATGGACCTTTGGTTGTCAACTGAAAGTGTATGAAAGGAGCTAGCATCAGCAACAAATTTCAATGAGAGTGAAACCAATTTGGATCCATATAACGACAGAGAGGATGGAGTCCGAACAATGGAGACTTAGTTGATTTAGTAGAACTTACAAATTGACCAATTATTTAATCAATTTATAATTGTGCAATCTGAATTTGTATTTTGTAAAGCAAAAGATGAAAAATATGACAATTCAGAGAGCACAGAATAAAATGTAGATTTGTTCCATAAAGGAACTTAGCTAATCTAAATAAAGCATTGAAAGTGGCAAAGGAGAGTTTAAAGAGGAAGGTGTCAGCATCAGAAGAACCACATTAAGATTCTAGGTAAGGAAATGGGCACTCAAGTATGAAGCTCAGCACCCTGGGCAGGGCAATCAGCAGAGTTTGAGAAAGGTCTTCTCTCAGGGAATTGAGGACAGGATCTGCAAAACGATGCTAAGGAACACACAATTAATACAAAATAGAAGGTTCTGGGAATTTCTCTCCACCAGCTCCCTCTGGATGGTCCACTCACGAAATCATGTTCTCTGGTAGCAGGTACCCAGGTTCCCAGGGTCGGACAAAGAGGTACACAGCTGCACAGCCTTCATGTTAGCAACAGTTCGGTTGGCCTGGTACAGGAGGCTCTCTCCCATCCCCACATGCTGTATATCCACGTCCAGAATTCAATTAGGCTAACTAATCTAAGAGTTCCCAACAATACACAAGCCCTATAATAACTAACAAATGTTATCGAGACTGAACCTGCATAGGAGAAAAAACATGAAATTTGCAATGCATTTATTAAAGAAATAATTTGAGTGGCTGAGGCCTAGGCCCAAGTCATATCAAGCTTTAGAATAGAATAGAATGACTTTTATAGAGCGCATGGCTACCCGGAAGCTTCCCAGCGCTGAGAATCACTAAGAGAGGGCCGGTCCTCTAAGGAAAGAGCCATGTCTTGAGCTGTTTACGGAAGGCTGAATGATTACATTGACTGCGAAGCTGCAGTGGGGGGCTATTCCACAGCTTGGCGGCATTATACGAAAAGCGCCTGCCTCCACTTCTGGCCTTCTTGACCCTTGGTACCACTGCAAGGTGTAGCTCATCCGAGCGGAGGTTTCTATTGGCTTTGTAGGGGCGGATCAATGATTCAATAATACGAGGACCATTTCCTCTCAGGGACTTATGGGCGACACATAAGGCCTTGAAATCAATTCTTTCCTTCACTGGCAGCCAGTGGAGCATCTGTAGTGCCGGTTTTGCAGAGCTGTGTTTCTGGGTGCCCGCTAAGAGCCTGGCCGCAGAATTGTGCACAGTTTGCAATTTGGATAGAACATTTTTGGGGGCTCCAAGATAAAGAGCATTGCCATAGTCTATTCTTGACAAGATAAGGGCTTGTACCAGAACTCTTCTAGCTTGATCTGGTAATAGCGGCAGAATTTTACGAATCATCCTTAGCAGGCCGAAGCAAAGTGCGGTGGTTTTCCTGGCTTGCACTTTGAACGAAAGCTCTTGGTCCAGCCAGATACCCAGGCTTTTTATTTCTGTTTTTGGGATGGGTACTGGGCCCATACATGCTGGCCACATAGTGTTGGCTTTGAAGTTTATCTGGTTGCCCAGGAGCATAAGCTCAGTTTTGTCACCATTGAGCTTTAGGTGGGAGAGGCTCATCCACTTGGTGACTTCCTCCAGGAAGTGGTAAAGATCCGGGAGCAAATGGTTGGTCTGAGTCAGAGCCACCACCAACTGAGTGTCATCGGCGTAAGTGATTAATTGGATCCCAAAGGGGAGCACAATTTCAGCTAGTGGGTGCATGTAAACATTAAAAAGGGTTGGACTCAGAGACGAACCCTGAGGGATTCCACATTTAAGAGGGACCGGTCTAGATCGAGCGTCGCCTGAGAACACGTGGAAGCACCTATCATCCAGGAAGGATAGAAGCCAAGATAGCACTTTCCCGGACACACCTAGGTTCCTAAACCGGTGGGCCAATGTCTGGTGGTTCACCGTGTCGAAGGCTGCGCTTAGATCGAGGAGTATTATTGCGGCTGTGCCTCCTTGATCTAGAATCTTCCTTTGCTTCTTCCACGACTACCACTAAGGCAGTCTCGGTGCCTTGGCCTGGGCGAAAGCCCGTTTGGGAAGGGTGGAGCAAGTTGCTGAGTTCCAAGAAGGAAGAAAGGGTCTGGTTGACTATTTTCTCTGTAATTTTTCCCATAGTAGGAAGCAGCGAGATGGGGCTATAGTTGCCCAAGTCTGCCGGATCCAGATTTGTTTTTTTTAACAAGGGCTATACCATAGCTACCTTCCAGTCGGGGGGGACAATCCCTAGTGAAAGGGATGAGTTGATCAGGTTGATCATACTAGGGGCCACTGTGTTGGCTGCCAACTTTAGAATATTGAGCGGTACAGGGTCCAATGGTGACCCCGATTTTACCTTGCTAAGGGTGGCTAAGAATAATTCCTGGGTCAGGGGGGTGAAAATCTCAAGATTGTGTCTCTTTCCACGATTGTCCTTAGCCATAGACTCTGGAATATCGTTGTCTCTTTGTGGGAGCAATTTCAGAATCTTTTGCACCTTTGTAGCAAAGAATTCTGCCAATTCATTGCAGCGGTCTCCAGACGGATCCGGTATCGCTGGGGGATCTGGGGCTTTAAGAAGTTTCTTTGCAATCAGAAAGGTCTCTCTGACAGAGTGGGCTGCTCCTGAGATCTTTTCCGCGTAAAAGAGGCTTGCGTTCTTTTTACTTCGGCCTTATAGATTAAAACGGCTCTCCTATACTCCTGTTTTTAGTTATGGAGAAGTCTTTCCTCCATGACCTCTCAATGCGTTTGCAAGCTTGTTTTAGAGCCCTCAGTTCAGGAGTGAACCATGTGGCTTTATTGCCGCCTGATTTCTTCTTGATAGGTTTTTAGGGAGGACTGAATTGAGTGAGTCCTCAATCCAGTGAGTAAACTTCTGATAATCTGGAATGGGATTAGATTCCAGTATCGGTTCCGTGTTTACCATTACCTGGATCCACTCTTCCAGCGGGAGTTTAGACCAGCGGCGGGCGAGTGTTCCCGTTGGGTATGGATGTAATGAAGGTGTCGAAGGGGCCCAGGTTGCCGAAATGAGGGAGTGGTCAGACCATGGAATAGGCATAGGGGTTTTGGCGGTAAAGTCCATCAAGTTGGAGAAGATAGGATCTAGGAGATGTCCTTTAGTGTGAGTTGCTTGGGAGACCTTCTGATGGAGTTGACATGCCATCAGGTCTTGTGTTAATTCGGACGCTGATGAGGCCGAGGGATCATCAAAGTGGAGATTGAAGTCTCCCAAAAGAGTAAAGTTAGCCGAGGTACTAGCCAGGGTCATAACCGTCTCCGTCAGGGATTTGTCAAATTGGCCCATCGACCCCGGAGGGCGGTAGATAAGAATACCCGAAAATGAAAGTAAGGGGGTAAATTCAATAGCAAAGTGGACATTTTCACAATCTAAGAGTGGACTATCTAATAATCTACAAGTCAAATGTTCTCTGTAGATTATGGCTATCCCACCTCCTACGCCCGCCATTCTATCTTTCCTTTGGATTAAATATCCAGGGGGGAGTGCCTGGACCGTGTCAGGATCTGAGCTGGGGTTAAGCCAAGTTTCCGTGAGAAACAAAACCTCCGGTCCAAGATCTGTTAACAGCATAAAAATCTCGGCCGTGTGCTTGGGTAGGGATCTACAATTAAGCAGGAGCAGCTGGTAACTAGGTCCTATGGGTGCTATAGGAGGGGCCAGAGGGGTAGTAAGTCTAAAGTCACAGTGTAGGCATTTGTTGTGGTTCTCTTCCAGGGAGATTGTGTGCATACAACTGGGACCTGGCTTCGTATTTAGCTGATTCAGCGCCAAGCTAGAATAGAAGCATCTTTCTGCGGGGCCAGGTCCAGGGGTTCTGGCCCCTGGTCCCGGTCGGGCGCGGACGGGCGCAGACGGGCACGCCTTAGGCGCGCCAGCGGCACGCGCGGTCGCGCCATCTGGCGTGTTTATAACGTAGGCTGTGCGTCGGGTTAAGCAACTGGAATGCTAACCCGGCACCAGCCTCTGCGTGATCCCACGTACTGAGATCCCTACTTCCCCCCGGAGCACCAACAAAGCGCGGTGAGGCGAAAAGCAGTATATTTTAAAAATAAAAGATAGCAGCAGTGACAGCAATATACACAGTTCAAATTCAGTTCAAGTTTAAAAGCAATTTTCCGAACAATTTAAAAAACGGCTAAGCTTTAAGAGAAAAGATGACGACTAAACATTTACAGTTAACATGAGAGAATACAATGATACTGTTATGTTTGTGACTCTCACTACAGGCTAATACAGCCACATAAAGTTATTTGATTATTAGGGTGCACACAGATTAACATTGTCTTTGTATAATCTGTAAATATGATGTATAGGTGCGTGAAATTGCGCTGGCTAAATTACAGAGGCTCGCACAAAAGTCAGTCTGCCGGTCCAAAGCTCTGGCTGTCTGAAGGTATCAGGGCCTTACCTTGCCTCTGTGCCCACTCCGCAGATGTCTGCTGTTTGCTTGGGCCCAGTTGAGGAGCCCTGAGGCTGCATAGATTCAAGCTGCATCTAGAAGTTAGACAAAAATGGTTGTTTGCTTTGTTGTTTCCCGGGCCTGGTGTAGTCCTCTTTTTATGACTAGAGTCACCATCCCATTGTTCCTGGCCGACTGGAGGCTGTTCGTTACAGTGGCGGGCAAAGGGACATTTGATTAGTGTGCCAGCACTGCATGCTTCCTCTAGACTTCCTCCAGACGTTGCCTCTCCTATCCATCTTAATAATGAACCTAGTGTTAAAGTAGGACACTGGATGCAATTTAGTAGTAAATCCTTTAATAGCTGAGGAGCTCACGAAGGCACCAGCAGTCCCATAGGTGTCCTTCTTCCAACTGCCCCACTGTTCACATATCAACATTCTTGGAATGCTTGCTGACCAAGCATTCTTCATAACTAAGCAACCACAACACATCCCCCTCCTTAATGGAATAATTAAAAAAAAAAAAAAAAATAGCAAGAATTAAGTACAACAAAATAAGAACAAGATAAATAAAAAAAATTTAAAAAATCAAATGTTTGATAGAGCGACATAAAACAATACGCATAATATGTTGAAACATAACACAGAAAGACTCATGAGTTGTTTACAATGAAATCTTTAAGCCAACTCGGAGCTTTCCTCTCTCTTACAATTTTATGTTGAACATTCTAGACATCCATATTGTTAACCACATCTGTGGTAACTGGTACATCTTCAGTGGTGGGAACAATAGGAACAGGAACACTTACATCATCGGAGGAAGAAATGATGGCACTAGATTGAGAAACCTGAGAAGCAGGTTGACTTGAATTCTCCTCCTCCATCCAATTAAAACGGTCACTATCAACACCATTATCATTAATGTTACCTAACTTGGCCACTCTCCTCAAATTCCAAACCTTCCCACTCTTGAATCTTACAGAATTTTGTAAAACCTCCACCACCTCCTCAGGCTCAAAAAAACAACTATCACCCTTACAAACAAAACCTGGTTTCTTAACCCGTACCCAATAACCAACAGAAATCTGAGGAGTTTTGACCCCATGCTTGTCATCAAAATACTTTTTACTTCTGTCACGTACCTTTTCCATTCTGTTCCAAACATCCTCTAAGGACCATTGTTACCAGAAGTAAATAACCACCCAGTATTGAATTTCGACCTGGGTTTGCGTCCCCTCATTATCAAAAATGGAGATAAACCTGTAGCATCAGAGTCAGTGACACGATAGGCCCATACCATCTTACCAACATGCGTGGTCCAATCTTCTCCGGCACTAACAACTAATTGTATGGTGCCCTTAAACACACGGTTGAAGCGTTCAACCATGCCGTTGCCACTTGGATTATATAAAGAGGTGGTTCTATGCTTGATACCAAGTTTTTCAAAATAAGATTTTGCTTTCTTCGAGAGAAACTGAACACCATTATCACTCAACAGACATGAAGGAATCCCCTCAGAAACAAAAATATCATCAAAAAATTTCAAAACAACGTCAGTATCAGTGGTATCAACAATCTTTACAACTGGCCAGCGAGAAAGAAAATCCATGAGAACAATAAGATACTTGTATGTACTCTGGTGAAAATCCATAACAGGACCCATTATATCAATAGCAACCATTTCCCAGGGATTTTTAGGAAATTTAGCCTCGCTCATGGGAGGACGTAAAGTTTGTAAAGATTTATCAGCACAAGAACAAGCACTGCACTCTCTGACAATTCTTTCTACAAGCTCATCTAAGCCAGGCCACCAAAATAAACTTTTTATGAGCGATTTAGTTCTGCATATGCCTGAGTGGCCTTAGTGACATAAATCCACAATAGATACACGCAAACTTTCTGGAGGAATACTTTTCTCACCACGTAGCAAAATTCCATCAGAATAAGAAAGTTCAGATCGAACTTCCCAAAAGGGTCTGCAGGCCTCACTAAGTGCCTCCTTGCGGGGCCAACCATTCATGATAAAAGTAACAATCTCTTGTAAGACCACATCTTTTTTGAATTCTTGTTCCTACTCTTCCATTTTAAAAGTAGAATATCCTTGATCGTGTACGAATGCAACCTGGAAATCATTCCATTTATCATCCTCACACTTTTCCAACATGACAGGCATTCTAGATAAGAAGTCAGCTATCACATTGCTTTTGCCAGGGGTATAGACAATTTTATATGTAAAACTTTGCATGCGCAGAGATATTCTGGCCAGTCTAGAGGAAATATTATTTGAACCATCAGAGGACAAAATCTTGATTAACGGTTTGTGGTCACAACGCAAGGTGCATGCTTTTCCCCAAATGAATGACTTAAAATGATCTAAAGCCCACGCACAAGCCAGCGCTTCCCTTTCAATAATTGGATACTTCTCTTCACATGGAGAAAGGGACCTAGAAGCATATGCTATAATATGTTCTTTTTCAGTGGAGTCAATTTGAGACAAAACAGCGCCCAGTCCCCTATTGCTTGCGTCAGTAGTAATTACACTGTCAGCTAGAGGATCAAAACTGCATAAAGCAGTAGATTTCGCGATGGCTGATTTAATACTTTTGAAATCATTCTCACATTCTGGAGACCAAAAGAATTTACAATCTTTTTTGAGTAACTTACGAATGTTGTAACTTTTGTCTGCGAAATTAGGTACATATTTAGCACAAAACTCAGCCATCCCTAGGAATGATCTTACATCATCTTTACTGAGAGGAGTAGAAGCGTTCTCTATTGCAGAAACTAACGAGGGTTTAGGTCCCACACCATTTTCGTCAATTACATGGCCCAAATAAGTAACACTATTTTGGGCAAAGTTGCATTTCGAGTGTTCATCAGTGAGACCTTTTTCTTGTAAAATTCCCAATACTTTAAGTAGCCTAGATTCATGTTCTTTCCTGTCAGCACCAAAAACCAAAATGTCATCCTGAAAAAAGGTAACACCAGACACATCATTAAATAATTGAAACATTAAGCGTTGAAAAACAGCTGCCGCTGAAGCCAGGCCAAAGGGCATTAGCTTGTATTGGTAGCAGCCAAAAGGTGTTATGAAGGAAGTGTATTTCCTTGATTCAGGAGATTAGGAAATTTGATGGTATGCTGATGACAGGTCGATGGTGGAAAACCACTTGGCACCTTTTAAACACGTAACCATTTCATTAATTTTTGGTAAGGGAAACTTGTCCACAACGATCTTATTATTTAAGTGGCGCAAGTCCACACAGAGCCTAATTTTACCATTACTCCGTCTGGCAATAACTACTGGAGAAATCCAGTCTGAAGCTTCAATAGGTTCTATTACATCAGTGTTGACCAATTTGTTAAGTTCATTTTCAACCTCACCTCTTATAAGTAAGGGAACATTCCTACATTTATGGACTTTGGGAATATCATCATCTCTGAGGCGAATTAAATGTTCAAAACCTAAAAGTTTGCCCAACTTGTCCTTAAACACATTAGGAAATTGACATTGTACTCTCTTACCCAAGGTGCTACTTTCATCCACAATAAGTACCTGTTCTTTGCTATTAGGATCTAATATAATATGAAGTTCTTTTTGATCCAGCCAACCTAACACCGGAGGAGCAGTTTTAGCTACATAAAGTTTGCCACGGTTCTGCCAGTTTTTGAATTCAAAATTCAACCAGCGAAATCCAAGTAAGCCAATTTTTTCCCCACTGTATCCTTCAGGATGAATATCCAGTTGAATCAAATGTTTTCCTATTTTAGCTACAAAAGATGAATTCCATAAATCCTCATTAATAATTGTATAAGGGGAACCAGAATCTGCATAGATTTTGAGTTCAATACCACCAATACTCATCCAACACTCAGGCTTATTTTTACAAAGAGTATCAGTTATATTAAGTACTAGATTGCCTCTAACATTCATAACCAAATCGTCCATTGAAGAATCCTCCTCACTCCTGTTCTGTAAATCAAAATCCTCATCCGTATCATTCACAAATTTAACTTTAGACGATCTGCGTTTGCAAACTTTGGAATAATGGCCAATAATGCCTCAATTGCTGCACTTTTGTTTGACTGTTGGGCAGAGTTTACTATGGGCCAAATGATCTAAACTCCCACATCTATAACACCAAATTTGTTCTCTGGGTTTGGCTCTTCCTCGACCAAATCTGGATGAACCTGGTCTGTCAAACCTTGCTGGAACAAACCTGTCAAATTTTTCATTAGTATTACTATTAATTTTGCTCACAATGGGGTTTTGTGCATCATCTTTGAGGACAACAGCACATCTGCTAGACATCTCTGCCTCGCGGACCAAGGCAAGGATCTCTTCCAGAGGTGCATCACCATTTATCCATAGCCTATCTTGTATAGATGGATTGGAAGCATGCATGACTACCTGATCTCTTATTAAATCGTCATGCAGAGTGCCAAACTTACAATCCAAGGCTAACTTCTTAAGTTCTGATACATAACTATCAATAGTTTCGGATTTACCTTGTTTCCTTTGAAAGAATTAGTATCGTGTAATACCAATGCAAACTTTAGGCGTGAAATAATTATCAAGATGGAGTAAGGCTAAATCAAAAACATTAATATCTCCAGCAACTGTAATTTTGGTAATTTGATTGTACACTTTTAATCCTGCAGGGCCCAAGGCGTGTAGAAGTAACCTTTTCTTTTGTGCAGCAGCCATTTTCCCAGCTTCATCCACAGCCTCTATATAGTTAGTAAAGTAAGATTTCCATTCCACCCACTTAATAGGTGGCTCAGATCCAGTTGCCCAAAAGGCTTGAGGTGCGCTATTGTTGAAATTTTGAGTGGCCATAGTGTTAAATGTATGGACTAGTTCAGTGTCAATTCACTGTCCTGATCTTCACCACACAGAAGAGCAGAAACAGTTAGTGAAAACTGAAGAATATCCCAAAATGTAGAATTCCGGTGTCAAGTCACTGTCCTGATCTTCACCACACAGAAGAGCAGAACAGCTAGTGGAAACTGTTGAATACACAAGATGTAACTTTCCGTTGTGAAATAATAAAGAATTACAGTAGAAAAGTAGCTTCAATACCTCAGGAACTACTGCAGTAGCCAGAAATTCAAAATTTAAATTCAAGAGCTGATGATTCTTCGTTTCCAATAACCGCTGTAAATGAATGTAGATGCTTATAATATATATATATTTTTTTAATTAACATTCGCCGGTGAAATCTGAGTTATTCATGAGAACACACAGCCAAAAATAATAAAAATGGCCACCAAAGGGGTCACGCAAAGTGACCTTGCGTCGTGACGTGAACGACGTTTCCAGAACCGGCATGCATTTCGGTGTTCCGGTTGCAGAATGAAGAAGACACTTCACTCGTTGCCAGGAGAAAAGGTAACAGAACGAAGGGGACGCAGCTCGGTTGCTAAGAGGTGAGAACTGGCGCCCGCTGTAGGTTACCTGGTAACAAAGATCCTTCACTCACTTGAAATGCAGTGAGATTCGAGATCCGTTGCGCATCGGACTTGACGCGATAATCCAAAAATGATGAAAATTGTAAAAAAAAAAAAAGTGGTTCCGTCGGTATCAGAATAAAGAGGTTGACAAAGCAAGGAGGTTCTTCAGAAACAGCAGCCATAAGGACGCTCATAAATAAGAGCAGGAATAAAGAAAAAAAAATTAAAATCCAGGAGAAATCCAATTTTCATGCACGCGTAAAGGTTCCAGGCTCCTCAGCACTCGTCGCCAGTGTTAAAGTAGGACACTGGATGCAATTTAGTAGTAAATCCTTTAATAGCTGAGGAGCTCACGAAGGCACCAGCAGTTCCATAGGTGTCCTTCTTCCAACTGCCCCACTGTTCACATATCAACATTCTTGGAATGCTTGCTGACCAAGCACCTAGTCTCTCCCAGCCACGGTACTGCACGTCCGCCCTGCGGGTGCAGCCAGGTCGGGACATTTGGTCTTCCTAGGCAATGCCCAGCATAGTGCACCACGGGCAATGAGATTGGGGGTCCCCCAGGGACTAGCTTGCCTTTCCTCAGGAGCACAGTCAGAGTCTTCCATGGCTCCCAGGTCATGTTTTGTGCTGCGACAGGAGCTGCAGAGCGGAGGCTTACACAAGCGCCACCATCTGTCACGGTGGCTAGCTCCTTCTCCCTACCACCACTGTTGAGCACAGTTTTGGACTCTTTACAATTGCTTCATTACCATCAGCCAGTAGTTGGGAGGTAGCTCTTGGGCCCTTAGCCACTCCTTGCATTATGTTGCCCAGCTCTAACAGACCCTTACCCAGCACTTACAGACCCCTGTCTAGTCTTTATAGACCTTCAGCCAGCCAATGACAATCTTCAACAAAGCCTAAGACATCTGAACGTAAATCTCAGCCAACCAAAAGCTAGTCTTCAGAGGGTCTCTGTTAGTTTAGAGATGCCCTTTTCCAGCTCTAAGCCACCCTCTGGCAGCACTTGCAAAACGCTCAGGAAGCAGCAGAAATCCTTTGATCACTCTGTTGTCACTGCATCTCTGTCACACTTGGATATCTTCATGCCCATTTTGAGTCTGTCAAATGCCCTCTGCTTAGCATCTGCTTTTCCATAAACACCCCTGACCTGCTCTAGGACACCATTAACTTCCCTGAGGAGCCCTTAGTGAGCGAGACTTCACATTCCTTATGACTGTTTTCACTGATCCTAATCTGGCCCTCACATCCCAGTGGAGCTTCCTGAACCTCAGCCAGATGTTATAGTCCCTTAGCCACTGACAGTGAGCCACTAGAGCCTCTGTGTCTCTCTTTAGGAGCTGTTAGTCACCCAGCTATGTAGTGCAACTCTGCTAGCACTCAGACCTTCACTGTGAGATCTATTCATCTTCAGTCCACCTTTGACTCTCAAAGTCCTTTAGAAAACATTTTCTATCTCCCTGTCCCCCTTCCCACCCTCACAGAGTGCACAGCTCCCAGCCAGTCTGCCCCAATTCCTCAGTCTTCCAAGTCACAGGCTGTGGCTGCCTTCATAAAGCAGTTGAGCATTTCACTATTCTACAGCTTGACATATGTTAAATATAAAAATCTATAAACCTACATATATACTTATTTTTTAAATGCCACTTGTTACTAGAGTTTTAGTGTTTTGTAACAATGTTAAAATACCTTCTTCACATCTCTATATGTAAGTTAATAGGTTTAAATTCTACGACAACTTCGACGAAGACAACCAACACACGGAACCCCCAGCTACCACCCCCGACGCCTTGAAGCCAACGATTGACAGCTGGACAGCCCTCACCACCGAAGACACACTGAAGACAATGAAGTCAATCCACTCCGGGGCCCCCACGGACCCCTGCCCCCACCACATCTTCTACAGAGCCGCCGACACGATCGCACCTATGCTTCGCCACACCATCAACCGCTCCCTGGAGAACGCCTCCTTCCCCGACGACTGGAAAGACGCCGAGATCAACCCCCTCCTGAAGAAGATCTCGGCAGACCCCACAGACCTCAAAAACTACAGACCCATCTCCCTGCTCCCGTTCCCAGCGAAAGTCATCGAGAAAGCCATCAACAGCCAACTCGCCACCTTCATCGAAGAGCACAACATCCTCGACCTGTCACAATCCGGCTTCAGAAAAAACCACAGCACAGAAACCGCCCTCCTCGCCGCAACAGACGACATCCGCTCCTTACTGGACAAAGGAGAAACAGTAGCCCTCATTCTACTCGACCTCTCGGCGGCCTTCGACACGGTATCCCACCGCACCCTGATACGCAGACTCCACGACGCAGGCATCCGGGACACGGCCCTCAACTGGATCTACTCCTTCCTCTCCGGCAAAACGCAGTGGGTCAGACTCCCCCCCTTCCTCTCGGACCCTACACCAACCACCTGCGGAGTCCCCCAGGAGTCCTCCCTCAGCCCAACACTCTTCAATGTATACATGGCTCCCCTCGCCCCCATCGTCAGAACCTACGGACTCAACATTGCCTCTTACGCGGACGACACCCAACTCATCCTCTCCCTTTCCAACGAAGCCAACACAGCCAAACACAACTTCCAAGAAGGCATGGAAGGGGTCGCCAAATGGATGAAAAGCAGCTGCTTACAACTCAACACCGACAAAACAGAAGTACTCATCATGGGCCCACACCCCGATGCCTGGAACGACACCTGGTGGCCCACCGCCCTCGGCAGCCCACCCGCCCCCACAGACCACGCACGCAACCTTGGAATCATCCTGGACTCTGAGCTCAAAATGGACCGACAAATCAACTCCGTCACATCCTCCTGCTTCCACATCCCCCGCCTCCTACGTAAGACCTTCAAATGGATCCCCCTCGAGCACAGAAAAACCGTCACCCACGCCCTCGTCACCGCACTCTACGCCGGAATAAACAAAAACCTCACCCGCAAGCTACAAAACATCCAGAACGCCGCCGCAAGACTGGTCCTCAACTTACCACGACACTGCCACATCTCCCAACATCTGCGCACACTCCACTGGTTCCTCATCAAGGCAAGAATCACCTTCAAGATCCTCACCCACGGACACAAAGCCCTCCACAACACCGGACCAGCATACCTCAACAGCTGCATCAACTTCAACGCACCCCAAAGAACCCTACGATCAGCCCAGCTCGCCTACGCCATGGTCCCCCGCGCCAGAAAGACCAGATCAGGAGGCCGCTCCTTCTCCTTCCTCGCGGCCAGTGCATGGAACGCCCTACCGCTCCACCTCAGGCAGACAACATCACTTCCCACCTTCACGAGAAACCTCAAGACCTGGCTCTTCGACAGACCTCCTCCTTGATGGACTGGAACCCAAACCCCCTTCCTCCCCAGCGCCTTGAGACCCTTACGGGTGAGTAGTCGCGCTTTAACAAACCTATGATTGATTGATTGATATCTCCAATGGTTCTGACAAAGAGCCTTGTTTAAACCTTAGGTCACAAGTTCTACTTTTAAGAAATAGGTCAGGTGTTTATGCACCTGCTGAAAACATCTGCATGATATCTGAGACATCTGATTTCATTTTTGCAGGACTTCATTATTCAAACATTGATAAAAATTAATGCGATTGAATTGGGAAGAAATTAGTTAACATGGGAAAAAAACTGTTGTTCATGTCTAATTTGTTAGGTGTGCATGCTGGAAGCTTGCACTGCTGATGCTAATTCTAAAGTCGAGGTGGCATCTTTATGTTTTTGTGTGTGAGAGAAGTTGTATCATTGATGCAATGTGAAACCTGTTCTATATGTCCAAGGGAAAATACGTTTTTATAGTATGCATGATTAAGAAATAAAAAGCACCAACCCTCGTGATTTGACCAGAGAGGAGAAGGGAGTCCTCAAAGAATTCTCCACGATTACAAGCAAATGCCACTGGGACATGAGGGGTTCCTAAATCGATTGACCACCATGATGGAGACCAGATAGAAGAAGGGCTTCTAAAGGTTAATACTGTAGCTTCATCATTGTTGTGTTTCAGTAAATAGCAATTCACAAAGGTGGCAATTTCTGTCTTTTAAGCTTTAAATCTAGATTGAGTGTCACCCAGTTCATCGCTGAAAGGGAAAATTATCTGGTTATCCTCAGCATAGAACATAAGGTAGAAACTAGAACATGTGATGAGAAAAAAATAGGGTGATATAAAGATTAAACAAAGTAGGGCTAGATAGGATGCCCATAGGACTCACTTTAAGGTTTTCCTTGTGAAGAGTAGAAAGAAGGGATTTGGACGGCTTGAGACCTACCTAACAGAAAGCATTCCAACAACAAGAGTGCATTTACACAGATGCATACTAGGGAGAGACAGTGGTCCAGAATCTAGTGGGAAAGGTATCCAAAGTGATCCCTGATGGATTGAAGAGTTTCCATGACAGGACCGAGGGCGGTTTCGGTCCCGTGGGCTGGACAGAATCTGACTGAACCTGGACTAAAAATGCATTGGTCTCGATGAAGTTGGAGAGTTGATGGTTGATTTCCTTTTCCTTATTTTTTGTGAAAGGAAGCAACGGAATGGGCTGAAAGCTGCTCACGATATTAGGATCCACAGAAAGCTTTTATAGGCGGGGTACAACTAAGGCAGATTTCCATTCAGTGTGATCTGTGGATGTGACAAAAGAGAGTAGTATAAACTGAGGGGGAACGCTATTTTGAGAATCTGCTGAAATGTGGGTGCAACATTGGTAATTGGGGGAATTAGATTTAACAGAAAGGGTCAATGATATTGTATCATTGGATGTAAGGAGTGAATACAGACAGACTGCAGTTAGTGTCAACAGAAGATATATGCTCAAAGGAAGAAGATTTGGTGAGAGTGGAACATATTTTCTCAATTATTTTGATTTCAATACATTTGTATTGAATTTTCTATAACAGTACAGAAGTAACAGACAAAGCAAGAATAGCAGGGTAAATAGTGCATAGCTGCGACTACAACGTACATTTGTTGCATGTACATCAGTATTCGAGCATTTATGGGAATATTCTGCTTCCATAATGTGAGGAAGCAAAATTTTAGAGCACCACAGATGATCTATGAAACGTAAAGTGGTGTACAAATTTGATGAACTACCTTAGCACACATTGATGCAGATCTTATAATTGAAAAACTAAGATGGTTATCTGATGGTGTTTAGATTGCTAACACTGTATAGGCAAAGGAAACGAGCCAAAGATCAAGAGACGGAGAATAATAATGAGAGAGAATCACTATGCTGTCAGGAGGGTTGAACCAGTT
Source organism: Calotriton arnoldi (assembly GCA_963921515.1). Classification (NCBI taxonomy): domain Eukaryota; kingdom Metazoa; phylum Chordata; class Amphibia; order Caudata; family Salamandridae; genus Calotriton; species Calotriton arnoldi. The sequence goes on along the minus strand of CAWUFW010007497.1, from coordinate 429,291 downwards.
TGGGACAGTCTTCAGCAACGTCTCTTACAATTTTGAGCAGTTCTCATGAAGAATTATTGTCAAAATATTTGTAGAATGTGTCTTTATGTTTAGAGTTTTATGTTCTTTAAGAGCAATGCTATATTCTTTTATATTCAATTTTAGCACAGTAAATAAAGTTAGTCAGCCAGTTTTTTGCTTGATGGAGGCAAGCTCACATGCATACTACAATGCAGATGGTATCATTCTGCAACATTTAGATTAAGTGGGGATGTTGTGTTAAGTGATGAGATAAGCCAGTGACTATAAGAGGAGAGTGGGGATGAGAATGTCCCCTGCACGGGGAACAGTTGTGTTCCCCTGTCGTGACTGCGTGTAACTGGTATCCTGAGTTTTTATTTTTAGCCCTAAGGTCACCCAAACATTGGCCTTCTGTCCCTGTCGTGGGTTTAGTACATAAAAAGGTGGTCGCAGTGTACCGTATTTTTTGAATCCATAGATATGACAAGACCTTTCTATCTCTGTCACTGGAGTGCAGGCCTACTGGCACACTCAAGTAAAGTTCTACTTCTATATGCTATCCAACTCCTAACGCTAACATCCTAAGAGAATGTTGTGCGTATTTTTATTTGTAGCCTGAGTGGTACATGCATGGGGTGTGTGTCACATCAGTGGAAGGGATGCCTGTAGGATCTATTTTAGTTACCCCAGGCCCGGCCTCTGCACAGGATGGAGGTGAGGTTGTTTTTCCCGACAGTGGAAGTGTACGACTGGCATTATTGAAGCTGGAGAATGGAGCCCTTGACACTGATGTGAGCAGAGTGAAGACAGAGCTCCTTTAGAAATTCGATTAGGCCTTTGTTTGGCAAGGAGCTGTGGATTAGTCATTCTCAACACTGCCATTTGGTTGATGATAGGGGTCAAGGGTGGGATTGCAGACTCTGTGCTGCATGGTGAGGGAAACCTTTAGGTGAGGCTCTCTCTGTTGCTTTGCCCAATTACACTTTCAGTTGGCAGACAACATCCACATGCAGAAAACATAAACCTTTTTGCACATCTATTGCAAGTGTTCCAAGCTTAATTGTCTCTAGGCATGCAGTCTCTTTGTTGCAATTCTGGGATGGAACAGCCCAGTACTGCTCATTACTGATGCACAACTGGGGCTGAATTTACAAGTCAAGAGAATCAGCCTGTGCATGGCTACATCTTCACCCGTACAACAGCTTGTGCATAGCCCTGTCATCACCATAGTATCAGCCTATGCATGGCTACATCGTCAGAGCATTGGCTTGTGCGTAGCGGCATAGCCACCAGGGTATTGACCTGTGCGTGGCTGCAAAATCACTATTGTATCTGCCTGTGCGTGTTCTCATCACAAGAGTATCAGCCTGTGCTTGGCTGCATCATCACAAATGATTTGGCCTCTGTGTGGCCGTATCGTAACCAGAACAACTAGCCTGTGAGCGACTTCAGTTGCCAGCCTGTGCAGGGCCTCAACTGTTTATAATAAATCAGGAATACTGACCCCACATCTGCCAGGTGGGCGGCCCAACAGCTGTCATATAGCACCCTTGCTTACTGGTGTGCCACCTCTCAGAAGAGAGAGTGGGACGAGCACATTGATGGAGAAGCTAGTTAGCTGTGCTAAGGACAGATCCACCTTGTGTGGTAAGAAACTTATGGCTGAGTCATAAGAGACTGACCACAAGCCATTAAGTAGTGAGAACTTCCACTAAGCTCCAATCACACTAATATCTATTACCCTGAAGTGAGGGACCACCTACATCAGAGTGGGGCCAGGGAGAGATAGCGGGTAGAGGCTCAGTACTGCCTGATAGTGCCCAGGGACAGCAAATCATATTTAGTTGTGTCAGTGTGTAGTATTATGTTCTAATGTGCATTAAAGTACTTTTTTCTTGAAAGGTAAGCATGTGGTTGGACATTTGTTTATTGCACCGTTGCATGATTGCACTGCACCCTTGAGAAGGCTGTGACTGTTTGGCATTGCTGTCATTACTACAACTGACTGTCAAATGCAGAATGGTTTGTACTTGACCCAGTTTGCAGAGTCATTGAAGGCCGAGCTTCAGAACATCAGAGGCAAAGAACATCAACACCATAGCAGCCCTCATCCTCCTGGACCTATCAGCCGCCTTCGACACGGTCTGCCACCACACACTACGAACACGCCATCACGACGCCGGGATCCAAGAGAAGGCCCTGGACTGGACCACATCCTTCCTCTCCGGCAGAACACAAAGCGTCCGCCTCGCCCCCTTCCGATCCAAAGCCACCAAGATCATCTGCGGCGTACCCCAAGGCTCCTCCCTCAGCCCAACGCTGTTCAACATCTACATGGCACCCCTCGCCCACGTCGCCCGACAGCACAACCTCAACATCATCTCCTACGCCGACGACACCCAGCTGATCCTCTCCCTCACCAAAGACCCTCACACCGCCAAAGCCCACCTCCACGAAGGAATGAAGGCCGTCGCCGAATGGATGAGTACCAGCCGCCTGAAGCTGAACTCGGACAAGACGGAGGTCCTCATCCTTGGTTCCAACCCTTCAGCATGGGACGACTCCTGGTGGCCGACATCACTGGGAACAGCCCCGACACCCACCGACCACGCACGCAACCTAGGGGTCATCCTCGACCCCACCCTCTCCATGACTAAGCAGGTCAACGCCGTTTCCTCATCCTGCTTCAACACCCTCCGAATGCTCCGCAGGATCTTCAAGTGGATCCCCACCGAAACAAGAAAAACAGTCACCCCAGGCCCTCATCACCAGCAGGCTGGACTACGGAAACGCCCTCTACGCAGGAACGACGGCTAAGCTCCTGGAGACGGCTGCAACGCATCCAGAACGCCTCTGCACGTCTTATCCTCGACATCCCCCGACGCAGCCACATCACACCCCACCTGAGAGACCTGCACTGGCTCCCTGTCAACAAGAGGATAACCTTCAAGCTCCTCACCCACGCACACAAAGCACTCCACAACTCCGGACCAGCCTACCTCAACAGACGACTCAGCTTCTACACCCCCACCCGCCAGCTCCGCTCCACCAGCCTCGCCCTCGCCACAGTCCCCCGCATCCGGAAAACGACCGCCGGCAGCAGATCCTTCTCCCACCTCGCCGCCAAGACCTGGAACACCCTCCCCACCAACCTTCGGCAGACCCAAGACCTACTGGCCTTCAGAAGACTCCTCAAGACCTGGCTCTTCGATCAGTAGCAGCACCACCACCCTCTTCCCCCAGCGCCTTGAGACCCTCGCGGGTATGTAGTGCGCTTTATAAGTGACATGATTGATTGATTGATAGTTGAAGATATGTAGCCCCTGCTTGCCCCATGGCTCTTCAAATGGGGCCTGACAAGCAGTGTTGTAAAGCAAAATTGTGGGGTACCCTTTAAGGGTTGAGGCCCCCTGAAGGGATGCCCCCCCTGCACTGCAGGGGCTTGTGTTAAGCCTCTGCTGAGAAGGTGGCTTTAATATTATTTGTATTATACATTGTAAGGGGGAAGGTAAAAACATAAAGTAGTCCTCAACTTTGAAAGCTTGATTTTGGAGCATGAGCTGAGGAGCCACAGAACATTAATTTATGGCACCACAGCTCACATTAATTGTGTGGCGCCAAGTTAGGGATAAAGGAACCTCATAATGATCTGTTCACTTGAAATGAAGAGGTGAGGATACTAAAGGTCTTCTGAAGAAGTGAGAACAAGGTCCAGAATATGGTCAGCAGAGTGAGTAGGAGCAGTTACCAATTGCCATCAACATATTTTAAGACAACATATTGTTGACTCGAACATATCAATTTAACTAATTTTACCCCCAGCTCAATTTGTTATATAATAACATCCACCTCATCAAATCGGCATACGTACTATACTTAATTTGTGGAGAGGAATGTCTTTCATTTTCCCTGGAAACCCCAACTTTGATCAGGGTATTAAATTGTGTTCTAGAGCCCACTCATCTAGGTATTTCATCGCAATTCTAGCCTAAGTTTTTGCTTCAGTGTCTAAAAGGAAACTCAATCAATGGTTTTAAAGCTCTGTGAAAAATCCCGTTTTGCACAGCTGGTGGACTTCTGAGCCCCACCAAGAGTAAGGTCCCTTGGCACTTTGTATACAATGATTTACTAACAACCTTGGCAAACACAAGGAGATATTGGACAGAGCGCTGAAAATTTTCAGACACTCACCCCCAGTCACAGATCTGAGTTGAATCCATCATCTTTCTTTAGCTCATTTCGCCACCCCAGTTCAGACTCAGTCATATGCAAATCAGTCTTGACCCTGTTCCTCATGGGAACAGTCCAGCCCAAACTGCCAAGCCAGGTCTTCCCTTGACCAGAAACAAGTATCCTGGGACCGGTTTCAGGGTAACACCCCATATCAACTAGGCTAGCTTGAATCCAGTGGCAAAGTGAGCAAGGTACACACATCTGGGCATAACCTGCCAACTTAAGGCGAACAAAGGAAACTCAAGACACTCACCCCAAATCAAATATCTGGGTTGAATCCATCATCGTTCTTTAGCTTACTTTGCCACCCCAGTTCCAATCCAGGGAAGACCTGGCTTGGCAGTTTGGGCTGGACTGTTCCCATGAGGAACAGGGTCAAGACTGAATTGCATATGGCTTGGTCTGATCTGGGGTGGCAAATTGAGCTAAATAACGATGATGGATTTAACCCAGATCTAATAGTGACTGGGGGTGAGTGTCTGAAAAGATTCAGTTCTCTGCCCATCCTCTTATTGTGTTTGCATTACTAACAACCTTAACCATTGGAACCAAACTGTGAGTCACCTTCGAAAAGGACTGCAGGGAGCCTATTTTGGCCAGGTACTCCATTCCTTCTGCAAGCTATAGTAGATGCAGTAGCCCTCTGTCTGTTAACTTCAAAAACAGTACCAGCATGGCTTACAGATGTAGAAACAAAGACTCACTGTGCCTGAAATATGGGGGATTCATTTAAATTGTGCAGCTCATTCTAAAGAGTGCTGTTTACTTAGAGGTAGTTCCTCACTACTAAAACTGTTTTCCTATTTCCACTCTTGCTGATGAATATATATATAGTCACCTACATTGTCTATGACTAGCATCGCCTTATCAAAAAACTGTGTCCCCAGATATGACGCCTCATTTTTCAACTTCATCTTTAACTCTGACTTAAAAAAAGACTAGAGTGCTAATCTAAGCCTCCTCAGATTATGCCTAATCCAGTCAGTCTGGATACACTTAATTTCAAGTCAATAAGACCAATAATCCCCTATGAGAATCCACTTCATGTTCCTTTACAACCCTTTCAGCTGTCAATTCACAAGGTGATATTGAGGCCACACTCAATATTTCCACTACTCAATGGAAGACAAAATCCAACATCTTCTCAGAGATATATCTATAGCTACCGTTGTAGCTATAGGGGAGACTGGCTGTGGGTCACCCCCCACGGCCGTCACCTACCCAGCCGGTCACTGGGCACAATTTCCTTCGTCTCTCCTTTTGGTTCTCCCACCTCCCCCGCCTTTTTCTACGACTCACTGAGGTTTTTCTCTGATGGCGGACTTCAATTCTGCGCTCCATGCTGCCCGGTGGAGTTGACTGGTGGCTGCTGAGGTGTTGGGTTGGTGATCTACCCTTCGGCCGTTCTCCTGCCTTTCCGGGCTTGTCCGCAACTGCTTGTCCCCTGGTTTCGCTTTGCCGGATTGCCGACGGAGGTGCGTAAATTTCGTTTCCCCCTATGGAGGTGCTACGGAGGGATTCCCACAGCACTGATGACCAGTGCCCCCGTGCTTGTTTCCACTCCTCGAGCCGGTGAGTGAAGCGCCCTCTTGGTCTCTGCTGCTGCCTCCCCTTTTTCTGGGGCGCTCAATGGTGACTTTTGCGGCTTTCTGAACGACGGGGGAGCAACGGAGGGCTTTCCATAGCACTGGTATCCAGTTCCCCCAAGCTCGTCTCCACTCTCCGAGCCGGTGAGAGAAGCACCCTCTTGGTTCCCGCGGCTGCCCCCCCTTTTCTGGGGCGCCCAAGCTGACTTTGCGGCTCATTGAACGATCACTCTGCCACCCATGCAACCCTGAGTTCTGTACTCGGCAACGACCCGTTTTTTAACGGCGATCTCCAGCCCCCCTCCCTCCTAGCCCCGGCGGCTGCCCCCGGAGCCAACTCCTTTGTTATTTTGTTGTTTTTGAACTTTTTCACATGCTTCCGCCATCTTGTGTTTATGCTACTCTGTGCCCGAGTCATGGGTCCTCCATCTTGACGGTCCCTGTCTGATTCGCCTTTCGAACCTTTTCCCCCTATTTCCTCCCCCTAGGTCGCCTTCACCCCTTCTCATTTTGTTCCAGCCTCCGTGACCCTGGGGAGTTATGATTGTTGATCTCCAGCCGGTCAGTTGTTACCCTGAACTTCTACCTTCCGTTGCCGATTTATCTGACCTAATCGCTTTTCTTCTCCAGCCACTGACTCTTCCCCCCTTTTCCTCTTTTTTCTCCTTGGACTTGTTCTTTGTGTTTTGTTACTATGCCCATTTTTTTTATTGATGTAACTGTGAAACTTTATTGCTATGTTCCTCATGTAAAGCGCTCTGATACCTCCGGGTCTAGCCAGCGCTATATAAAACTCAATAAATAAATAAAAAAATAAAAATCTCCACCCTCTACCCAATGTATTCTGGGAAAGAGATCTAGGTCTTTTATGATAGACTCATATGATACGAATTCATCTTATACTTCAACTTTACCAGCCGTGTCATCATCTTGTGTCTCTCCCATCAACAGCATTAACAACCTTTCATAACGTACTAGCCAGGAGAGAGGCTAACCTTACCATTCCTCGGGAGGCTCCACAACCAGCAGTTTTATGTTATTCTAGAAACTCTACAGCCAAGAGCAGCTCTGAAACTCTTGCTGCTTTAGTATAGCGCCTGCTTGACATTTCAGAGGAATAGTTCCTTATCAATGACACAACAAAACCAGGCACTCTGCGCTACTAAACAAATGTAAGACACCACGACAGGATCCAGACTTCCTGAAAACTGAACCAAAGTCTGATTCAGTTATGGTCATTCAGTTTAAACAGTGCTAGTTTCGACGATATTCCTCAGAAGGAATCAGAAGGAAATATGTTGGGCATCCAATTCTTTATAGATGTCTTGCCAAAACATCTGCAGCAAGGCTTTGCTAAAATGCTGCTTGAAATTTCTCTGGTTTCTAACCAAATTATTAGTGCAGCAGTTGTTTTAGTAGAATTGCCAGTTATGAGATACTGTCATGAAGTATCCATTCACAGAGCCTCCTGGCTCCTTCTAGCCCCATTAAAACCAGAAGGCACTGCTAAAAATCTTGAACCTCTCCTTTTTCAAGGTTTGCCTTCTTTTGTCAACACATGTAGGAAGATATACTAAAAATGAACAACGAGGGATAGACGCTTTTGGTAGTGGGCCATGAAGAAAAAAATAGTTCTTCAAAGAGCAGTTGAAGCCAAAAGATAGACAGCATTACTAGCACAGGGTTCAACCCCTTCTTTGGCATCTTGAGCCTCAGCAGCACTAATACCCTCAAGGTCAAAGATACTCTTACTAGAGAAAGCTAGATCATCATCAAGGAAGCCTCGCACCTCCAGAGGAAGGAACTCCTCTGGTAATAGGCAGTGAGCATCTTATACCCAAACCTCCGTTTCCAATTCCAGTGGGGGAGCAGTATCTTTGCTTCTGGAAGAGTGTACTTCAATCACAAGTGGCTAATGGGTGCTAAATACTGTAGAGCTATAGTTCCCAAGCTATTAGTCACAAGAGCTAATTTTTGGTGGGTGTGATAATCTAAGCAATTAATAAAGTGGCCTTTAAATCAAGTATTTATCTTGTCTCATTTGCTGCACTTCAAAGATAGAAGTCAAATTTCAGACTGTGTCTTCTAACAAATTGCTGCTCATTTTGTTTTTTTAACATGGAGATTGATGTTCACAACTTTCTCTCACTTTGCAGTCAGAGAAAGAAAAGTAAATTGATTTGTGTGACAGTCTTGCTGGGGTACATCAAGATAGAAAAGGCTGTAGAATGCCTTTTTTTTGTATCACACAACAAAATGAAAATACATGTGAATGTGTACTGTACACATTCAACAGTTAGGAAAGCAAAAATGAAGAACATTTTTTGTAATTCTGAATGAAGTGTGATGGATACAAAGATTTTAAAAGAATCAAAACAAGCCAAGACACTTTTCTTGGTGATACATGTGAAAAATATTAACTTATACGCAATTTTCACTCATTATCATCTTTGGGCAATATAGTTGTATCAAGAAACCACTATGTCTGTCCAAATTTATCAGTCATTTCAATGAAAAGTGTGCTGTTTGTAAATGACAGTGCCCTACCACACAATGCTTTAGTTACATAAAAAAATCGCCCGCCTCATGCCCATTAAAGCTAGGTGGGTCGCGGCAGTTTGTTGTTCTAAAAAATAGGGTCAATTGGGTCATGTTTCAAAAAAAGTTTGGGAAGTACTGCTGTATACCATAGATATTTAATACATTTCAAGACTTTCTATCACAAGTTCCTTTAACGAACCTGAAAGCACCAGACGCAGATCCTCAGGAAAGGAATGAAGATCCTATTTTTAAAAAAAGGGCAATTGAGTCAGTTGCACCAGCTCAAAAAATCCAAGGGGTTTACTCAGGTATTTCCTGATACAGATAACAGATCTAAAAGACGAATACAGACTAGTATTAGGCCTATGGTTCGCAAACAAACTCATCAAGAAGGAAAAAGTTTGGATGTTGATATTGTATCAGGTCTATCCACATTTGTGGCACAGGGGATGAGTGTGTAATGTAGTTGCAAGATGCATGTTTTCACATTCAGTAGTAAATCCACACAGAAAATGTCTGACATTTGTAGTAGGAAACAACCACTATGAATGCCTGGTCCTTTATTTCGGCCTTAAGTGTGCTCCTCTCACTTTCTTAAAATGTGTGGCAGTAGCTGCCGCTCACCTTGAAGGTAGGGAATTTTATTCTGCCCTTATCTGGATGACTGGCTTATAAAGGTTCTCAGTCAGGAAAAGGTGAAGCTGCTTTTTGTGAACGCTTTACATGGAAGCACAGACAATCTGGCACTGGGCCCTGGACAGAAAACTAACAGGAACAGTCATGCATATTGCAGGGACAGCGAATCAACACGCAGACTTTCTCATTCGCTATTATGAAGAGTGCATGAATAAGTAATAAGCGGAGTTCTAAATGGTATTTTTAAAGAGTGGGCATCACCTTCCATTGACCTCTTCACAATGGCAAAAAATGCTAAAGCTTCACATCCAGGTTACTAGAACAGGGGTATCTAGGGAATGCCCTTTTGCTAAGTTGGTCAAGTCTATTTGTTGATTCCTTTCCTCTGATTCACTGATCCCCACAGTATTACTGAGGCTGTAGAGACATCCAGTAAAAATGATATTAAGAGTGCTTGATTGGGTGAGGCAGTGATGATTCCCGAACCTTCTCAAAAGGTCCATGGAACCACATAGGTGACTCCATGCAAGCCAGACATACTGACCAAACTTCAGTGGCAAATTCAGCAACCAACTTTAACATCATTGAATTTGGCTGCATGGCTCCTGGAGTCAAACAGTATGCCATTTGAATCTCCCATCGGTCTGTATGGAAATATTGAAAAAGCAAAATAAGACTATGTTATTCTATAAAATAGAAATGATTCTGCATTTGGTGCCAGGATAATGGATATATTCCAATCGCCAGTAAGGAGGAGGATATTTGCCCTATTTGGTTCATTTAACCTAAATCAAGCTACAGTTCACATCAATAAAAGTTAATTTGGCTGCAATTCCAGCCTACAGAAAATCTACAAATCAGCTATCATTCTTTAAAACTACCTGTCAGACCTCTTAGAAGGACTTAAGAAAGTGTTCCCTCCAATTAGACTTCCTGCTTCACCGTGGGAGTTAAACTTTCTGCTAAAGCTTATGGACTCCGTTTCAAGCTGATACACAAGGCTACAATTCAGCATCTCTCCTGGAAGACAGCTTTCCTGCTAGCCATTATTTCAGCTTGGAGAGTAAGCCAGTTGCAGGCTTTACCGACAGTGGAGCCCTACACAGTTTTCCACTCCAATAGGGTGGTAATGACAACACATTCTTCTCTTCTCCCAAAAGTCATTTGTGACTTTTATACTAACTAAATTGTCACTTTGACTACTTTCTTTTCCAATCTTTCGTCATCTGCAGAACATGCCTAGATATTAAGAGTATTTTGCTTTTACATAGATAAACAAAAGACCTGAGAAAAACAAAGTAACTCTCTGTTAACTATGGCCAAATCAGACACGGTCTAGCTACATTAAAACAATGTGTTTCTAGATGGATAGTATTCTCTATCACATTATGATATCAGCTAGTGAACAAACCTCTGAGGAAAGCTTGAGGCTCTTTCTTTCAGAGAAAAGGCAGCTACAACAGCTTGTATCAGGAATGTACCAATTGCTAACCTCTGTAAGGCAGCAACATGGAAGTCTGGTCACACATTTGCACCATCGTTTAGATTTAGACATTCAAGCAGATGCAAGATTGGGCCAGCTAACCTTGAGCAATCTTTTTAAATAGAGAATTTATTTTTTGTCAATCTGTTCTCTGTACACTTAGAATTAATGTTATTTCTGTTTTCTTCCTGCTGCCCAACAGTTGCCTATTGGTTGTAAAAACAAATAGCTTGCAAGTCTTGTTTAGAATTTAGGACTATCAATGAAGATCCTATGTTGCAGAAAAATAGGTTACTTTTTTGCAGTTCAAGTTCTTCATCGTAGGAATTAAATTAAATCTATCACCAGTATTACCGCAAAAAGGAACTGGCTCTGTAATGTAACAGCTAGCATAGTGCTTTGTGGGTAGTGGAAGTTCCTGGACTCTTAAAGAGATAGAACCCTTTTTCTCACTGTTCAGTGAAAGCCTCTCCCGCTGCACTTTTTCCTTCAATTTCATACACTTTCACACCTTTCGTGCACATCAGATGATACAATACAGGCTTGAAAGTTCTCATTAAGGTTCATTTATTGGATTTCCACGAAAATATTAAGTTGCTGGTAAGCTATTATGAGTGTTTGCTTAACATAAGGACAAATGAACACGGACATCCTGTGTGACCTTTCAGTGGACAATACATCTATGAAGAGTGGTTTGGGGTTCGCACACACAGGGGGTAAATATTTTAGTTTTTATGACTTAAATGAAGATGCCTATGATGTAGAACTACAATTAAGTAACCTTTTCGTCTGATAGAGACTTCTAACCGCAGGTTCCTCACCTTTTGAATACCTACAGACATCAGACTGGATCCGAAAATGTTTGTATAGCAATGTCCTCCAGTGTTGAGAGGTGGCGTTGTGCGATGTCTTGGTTCTACGCGTGATTCCATCTCATGCAGTTCTGATGTCAGCTCTCCTACATATATGTCACCTGCTCTCGCTGGTGTCAGTTCCTTTCTTTCTGCGCTAACCGACTCGGATCCGGAGCTCTATCCATCATTTGACGATTGCTAGTTTATTTCCTTCAGAAATTACTTTTTGGTGAGCAGAATGTCACCAAAACTTTCAGGGTTTAAACTATGTATGACCTGCAACTGACAGATGCCGGTTCTAGATCCACATTGTGTTTGTTTGTGGTGTCTTGGCTCCGGCCACGACTGAAAGTCATGTTGGTTGTGTGCCAAGATGAACAAAAAGCCAATTTGAGAGTGGGAAATGAAATTCTCATTTGCGGACTTCAATAAATCTAGGTCCCGTTTGATCTCTGTCGAGGTCAATTTACCAGTCTCGTTCTCCTTCAAGAGGTTGGTCAAAGGATAGGACTTAGCCAACGTCAACTAAGTCAAGGAAGAGCCACAAGAGGCGTAAGAAGTCAAAGTATGGTTCTCTTGCATCACACCATTCTCATCGTTCCCATCATTCAGCGTCACTTGAGGACCAGGGAGCCTTCCACTCAGAGTTGTTCTTCAGCTATGCCTCCTTCAAGGGATCCTCCTTTGATGTGTTTTCCCTTTTGACTCCCAGTGGATAAGGTAGCGACGCGGGATCAAATCTAACAGCTTAAAAACGTATGGACTCGATTTTTGGGGTTTGTCCGGAACCTGTTGGTACGCCTTTGGGCTCCACTGATCAGAGGGGGCCTCTAGTTGGTCAGATACCAACGTTTTATCCTCAGTGCCAACTGTGCCTCTTGTTTAGAGTTTGAGTCCATAGACGTCTGGGTTAATGGTTATGCATCCATGGGCTTCATTATCCCACTGCCTTAATTGACGCACACAGGCACCTTGTCCGAGTGCGCATGCGATGCCGGGATTGACGTCGCCATTAGCGAATCCAATTATTTTATCAGATTCAGACGGTCAGTTGCCTTGAGTTGTGGTGTATACTAGGTCAGAACCTGATCTTTCAAGAGGTGAGTATCTGTTTGATACAAATATATCCTCACAACGAAATTCTGCAGGATTTACAAGACACTAGCAGTCTTGATACTTCTCCTGATGTAAGTTTACAATCCCCTACTCCAGTTATGGCTCCTGAAGAGGCATCATCTTTTGTTACTGCAATTCATAGAGCATCAGAAACACTTGATTTGGTTTTACCTACACAAGAGGTTAAAACGGCTTTACTGGTGGAAATTTGCCATTTATGAGGCTTTAACGGTTGTTCTAATGGGCAATTGGGCTAAGCCTGGATCTTGCCCTTCAATAAACAGGCAAATTGTGAGGAGACACCAGTCAGCACTGGGAGATCCAGATTTTCTCCTACAACATCCAACTCCAGAGAGTTTAATTGTTCAAGCTTCTGCAAGTCGAGCTAATCCAAATCCATCCACACCACCTGATAGGAAGTCCAAGAAGAAGGAAACATATGCAAAGAACGCTTTTTCTTAAACACATTTGACGTTACGCTCTGTAAATACTTCCCGTTTGTTGGGAAGATATTCTCACGCTTTGAAGGGACAGAGTTGCTGGTTTTTTACCAACTATGCCAGAGGATACTAGGAAGATTTTGCAACGTTGGTTTCAGATGGACAAGATGCTGCAAAATTTTCAATAAAATCCAGTTTAGATACAATATATTGTTTGGGTAGAGTTTTGGGGACCAGTGTAGTGATGAGGAGGCATGCTTGGATCCGTACGACTGGTTTCTTAACCGATGTCCTGCATTCTTTGATGGATATGCCATTTGATAGCTTTGGGGGAAAAACAGATACTGCCCTTTAAATATTTAAGGAGAGCAAAACAACTGCTCGTTCTTTAGGATTGGCAATTCCGGTGCGTCAGTTGTTACAGCAACAGCACTCCTTTTGGTAGAGGGTGCCTTTAGAGACGGTGATGGTACATGCCAACAGTGCAGCAGTCCAACCAGGCATTTGGAGGATGTGGTTGAGGAGCAGGTAGACATCGCTCAGCTACCCAAACACAACAATCTTCCCAAACTTCTGCTCCCCCAACAGCAACATATTCAAAGCCTCTCTAGATTGACCTTGATGCCTCACTATCGGCCTGTTGTGGGTCGTATCATCTTCTACTTTCCAGCTTGGAGGAGCAAAACTTAAGAATCATAAGTGCTCCAGACCGTGGGACAAGGTTACTCCTTACCCTTAAAAATGAAATGTTTCCTCTGGACATACCAGCACCGCCACAATTTCTTTTGGTGGACCACTTGTCAGTCCTTCAGACAGAAATTGAGGATCTGTTGGTGAAATGAGCAATAGAAGTACAGACTGGTTGTTACTCCTGTTATTTTCTAATACCAAAAAAGAACGGAGATCTTCACCCCATTTTAGATCTTCGAACCCTAAACTTCTTTTTGATTAAGGACAATTTCAAAATACTCATGTTGGCCCATCTGCCTTGGATCCAGGAGACTGGATGGGATTGTTGGATCTGCTGGACATGTATTTTCATATTCCCATTCTGCAGTCTCACAGACATTATATGCGTTTTCAGATGGGGGCAGGAGCATTTTTAATTCTCCGTACTCCCTTTTGGGTGTAGGAAGATTCCTTGTGATCGGTATTCAGATAAAAAACATTCGGTAATATCCACCGTGTTCAAGCAAAAAACGTTTTGCTTGAACACGGTGGATATTACCCCGTACAGACGTTAGCTGTTGAAGATGACAAGTGACTTGATGGTGTGACCCACTTCACAAGGGACTTTCCTGAATGATAAGTCTGCTTCCCTGTTCGAATATTTTTTATCTGAATACCGATCACAGGGAATCTTCCTACACCCGTTGTTAAGGTATAGGTGCTGGAGTTTCTTATCAATTTATTCCTGCTACTGACACTATTTGGACGTCATAAATCGGTCAAAGTGAGATTTATACTTATAAACTTCTTAGTCGTCAACCCCTCCGGGTGGTTTCTATTACCTGCAGTGAGGTCTGCTTGTAGTCTTGTTACTGATGCCAACAGAGACATCCTTCTAATTATCCGTTGGTGAACAGACTGTGGCTGGGAGACCTCTTTTTCCTGAAGAAGGTGGCTGTGATACCATAATACCCACCGAAATGCGTCGATGCTTTTTAATTTTTTAGAACGCTAGATCTTTGGGACATTTGTGAGTCAAAAGACACTAAAGATTCAACATGAAACAAATGATCCGACACAGACTAGTGCTGATCTAATGACATGATATTCTATCTAACTAGTTCTCCCACTGTGTTGTTGTTTTTTTAAAGAAGTTATATTTGTTTATGTATGTTGTATTATTGGCGTCGTCATGTGTTTGTTCTGCATGACACAACTAAAATTGCTGTCTTTTATACTGTAATTGTATATGTCTAAAAAAAAAATGTAATGGATAGTGTGATGTTTTTATAATAATGAATATACAGAGGATACTGGCTTAATAAATTTGGCTCTCTTTGAGAGTAAAGATATTTTTAATCTTTATTTACGGTTCCTTTAATGTATTATCATTTATGTTTTGGTGATATGGGCTGTAAGTATACTATGTGATTGATTGTGCCAAAGAGGATTTCTTTATTTGACCTTGGTCTTACAGGTGCCCCACCTCTTTGGCGTTTAAAGGGCCCCTCTCTTCTCCGAGATATGATAGAGGTAGAAGGTCAATCAATTTTCTTAGCATTTTAAGAATGGTAAAACAATTGCCAGCAACTTTTCCAGTTTGGTGGTTGAAAGAGAGATCTGAATCAAACCAGATCTCAAGATCTTTTGTTGTTTTTTTAGGAGTGGGGACCTGACCAAGGGCAGTGGGCCACCATGCTGAGGACCATATGGAAGGAGCCTTTCCTACAATCAATACCTCAGTCTTATTGCTATTTAGCTTGAGGCAATGATTGGCGATCCAAGTGGCTAGTTCTTCTAGGCAAAGAGAGAAGCAAGAAGCCTAGCTTCCGGGTTCTGAGATAGCGTGACTATCAGTTGTGTGTCATCAGCATATGACACAATAGTCACCTTGTGGCATTCCACAATTTCTGCAAGTGGGCCAATGTACAGGTTAAACAAAGTTGGACTTAAAATAGAGCCCTGGGGGACACCTTGCGCTAGAGACACTTTCTGAAATAAAAGGCTTTTGAGAAACCTGAAAACTGCGCTCGTGGAGATAGGAACATAACCATCGGAGCGCGGAACCTACAATCCCACAGCTGCTAAGTCTTTGGGAAAGGAGATTGTGGGAGACCGTGTCAAAGGCCGCGCTTAAATCTAGGCGGATCAGTGCGGCTGTATGACCTGCGTCCGTGCATTGCCTTATAGTTTCAGTGGCTAATAGGAGAGCTGATTCTGTTGAGTAGGAAGACCTAAAGCCTGATTGAGTAGAGTGATAGAGATCATTTGTGGTGATGTAGTCCGTAAGTTGGTTGTTAACCACCTTCTCTGCTAGTTTAGCAATGGTCGGGAGTAGAGAGATGGGACGTAGATTATCTAGAGTCATATAATCACTCAAGGGCTTTTTTTGTAGAGCTATAATAATAGCTTGTTTCCATTTCAACGGAACCTCTCAAGAACTGAAGGAGAGTGCAAGTAGTTGTTGGATAGACGGAACAATCATATTAAGTCCTTGCATTAGAGCCTTAGGTGGAGCAGGGTCAAAAGGCAAACCTGATTTGATACCGTGAGCCAGCTTCTTCAGACTATCTATGTTAGGGACTATGACTTCTTTAAGGCTGAAGGCCTTGTCTGAATCAGTTGGTTAAGCATCGAAACTCAAAGGGTTTCTAGCTTCCATTAGGAAAGATTCATAAATTTTAGCCACTTTGAGTGGAAAGTAGTGCGCAATCTTGTTGCAATTCTCTCCCGACGCTGGGAGCGGCACCCTAGTACGATCTAGGGAAGACAGCAATTTCAGAATAGAATAAAGTTCTTTCGATGAGTTGTTTGCTGATTCGATTTTGTTAGTGTAGATATTGCATCTAGTTTTTCTAATCAGTACATGATATTTTTTTTAGTTCTTCTTTGTAAGTATTTTTGCTATCCAGATTGTAATCTCTTCTTCAAATACGTTCCAGGCGTTTAAACGCTTTTTTTGCTACCTGGAGTTGCTTTGTGAACCAGGGAGCAGATTGCTTAGCTCTACGGTTTTGGTTCCCTGATGACCATGCTACGGCTTCCTCTACTGCTGACATTATCCACTTTTCAGTCTGGGGATTTGCAAGATTAACATTTGTATCTAGCTGGGGTAAATTACAGCTAAGTGCATCATTAAAGGTTTTAGAATTCAGTGAATTCCATTTCCTGCTCTTGAGCGACCAGTCCGTAGTCTTACTGGGGGGCGACCTTGGACCAGGGATGCTAAACGGTACCGCGTAATGGTCAGACCATGGGATCACTAAAGGGTCAGTGACTTGTAGTATGGGGAAGTTGGCAAAAATGGGGTCGAGAATATGACCTAATTGATGCGTTGGGTTGTGAACTCTTTGGGTCATGTTCACCGTCTCCAGTTCATTACAGAGTGTTGCCGCGTCTGGGTTCGAGTCAGTCCCAAAATGCATGTTAAGGTCACCTAAAACTAGCAGATTGGTATGGCGTAAGGCAGGGTGTATGAGGAAATCAAAGGGGAGCCAGGCACCTCCCAGCAATGGAATGCTACAAGGAAAGTACATTTTAGAATTAGCAGTGAAACACATAATAAAACACTCGGCTCCGAGTGGTGCTAGCACTAGGTGGGGTGCGGGGGAGTGGGATTACACTAAAGAGCGCTCCGCTTTTACCGGAGGTCTTGTTCTGGCGCATCCACGCCGCATGCATGCAGAAATAGCCACCTACAGGGGCGTGGCCCAGTCACACCAGTCCCGCGAGAGCAGGGCGGGCGGGGAGAACACACGCCATGCCCTCCTCTCGGGTCAGGAACAGATAAGGACGGGGAAGAGAAAAAGCGGAGTCAAGCAACTCCGGCACAAAGTGCTTACAAAAGGAAGATAGAGTCTCTACCAGCCAAGGCGTTACCGAAGGAAAGTAACTTTTTCTTATTGTGATTGACCCTGATAAAATGGGAGCTTCCTGCCCTATGAATTTCACATGTGTTTCAGGCATTCTTGTAGAACGTCTATCAAGCAGACAGTGCATTTTTCTCTTCTGAAAAATCTGTGAGCATCACTTCAAAATGAGTGGGTGTTCCATATCTGGAACATTTATCAACGAAGTAGTACGTCTCTATTTCTGACATTTTATAGAGATTTCTTTAGAAAGTCATGTGGAACTTTCTACAGAATTATGCTGAATGTGGAAATGCTAATGCAATGGGGAAACTATACTTATTTTTCTCCAAATGTGTTCATGGAAATTTCTACATAAAATGTAGCTAAAATGTTCAACTGAATTTCCACATACCATAGAATAGCAATCCCTTTTTCCAAACATATTTTGTTTTCGTCTATTCTGCCATCTTTCACAGTAATACATATGTCCTGTGCAATCTGTTGCTATTGAGTTTTTTATGTATTTGCTTCTCTGCAAAAATTATTTCGCATTTGAAGACTATATTAAGTTGTTACACTGAAGTATTGATATCCGTGTCTTAGAGCAGATGACTTGTGAAAATCATAAATACAATGGAATGCAAGCATGTTTTAATAAGGTTTTTGCATGCCCTCATATGTTACACCTTATATTAATACCATAACTTCTGAGTCTGGTTCTCAGCATTCAGACAGCAGAGTCCTCACTTCTGGAAAATGGAGGTTCCAGTCTGGATGTATCCTTGACATCTTGGGAGATTTCTGCTGAAGTATCCAGCACTGACGAAGATGAAAGCGATTGTCTGCTGAAAGGTGAGCATGAATAACTGCACTGTGTAGATGGAGGGCACAGTTGAGAGCATACAGGCACGCATTGCTTTTTTTTATCCAAGTCCCTATTTTATGTTAGAATACATAAATACCATTTGGTTTGCATTTCAGTGATAAAGTCAATCTTCTTCACCATAGTAACTCCTACATTCTTAGTCCTTCAGACTCGCATATTGGTTGCAATCTAGCAAAAATGCTTTTGATCATAGTAAACTTCAAATTGTACATATTGCCTTTATAAGCAGAACCAAAATAGTTGTATAAAATGAAGATGAATTATTATGCCATTTGCCTAGTGCTTTGTCTGATACGAATATAGCCTGGTTGCACTGTCTCTTTTCTATGCCTTTAAATGCAGACCAGAAATTCGGTCATTCGTCAAGGACATATTTGGATATTGTAGTCGTCTGTTTATAGGTTGAAACACATTATAGTTTGGTATCTGTCAGATGTGTGGCTTCCAAATATCAAATGATTGGGATAGTTTAAGTGTGGTTTTGCTGGCTTTGTGGCACATATAAGATGAATTAAGTGTGTTTGTAGATTTTGTTAAATGTATTCTTAGTGTTGCTTGATGATCTGTCTGATGAGGATATCTCCATAGAGGTTCATGCTGTTGTTGTTTACAAGGTGTAGTGAATGTATGTGTGTAAGCTGTAATGGTGAATGTTTGTGAGAGGCATATTTTGCTGGTAGGGCTAATTCCTTAAGGTAAAGTAATGCATCAACTCTAAGCGTGACATAACGATAAATGTCTACATAGAGCCATAAAGATCAAAGTGAACTTTATGCGGGAAGCACGCCAGATGCTGACAATTTTGCATTGTTTCTGCTTAGTGGTAAATGCTGTTGGGACACCTGAGCTAACAGATTATATGATGCATGTGAGCTGTGTTTGATTTATAAAGTGTGTTTTGACCAATATTTTCTGTTGCGTGTGGTTCAATGACAAAATATCGATGTCAAAAATATAGATGTCAAAAATATAGAAAAAAAAATATATAGAAAAAAAAATATTGACTTCCTATACTTAAACAGGTAAGTACAAAAATATTGAATCAAAAATATTGAAGTAAAAAATATAGGCGTAAAAAATATCGATTTAAAATATATATATATAAAATAAAATATATTAAATATCAATATTATTTTTAACAAAATAAATTAAATTTAATATACATTTTAACTAAATATAACAAATAAACTTAATTAAAAAAATATAAACAAAGAAACATAATAATTTACACATATACATATATTTACTTAAAAAGAATATATTAATTTTTATCATTATTTAATTTTTAAACTTTAACATTATATAAAAATAAAATATATATATATATATATCAATAATTTAAAATAAAATAAAAACATTCTATAATAAATTAAAACATTAAACTATTGAAAAAAATGTAAACCTACATTTCCCAATACAATAAGTGCAACAGTAGGGAAAGTGTTGGATAGCGGAATAATTACATTTACTATTACAACTCCAGTGAGTGCAACAGTAGGGAAAGTGTTGGATAGCGGAGGGGTAAAATTATTATTCCCACTTCAGTGATAGCAACAGTAGGGAAAGTGTTGGATAGCGGAGGGGAAAACATTTATATTCCCACTCCAAAGATGCAACAGTAGGGAAAGTGTTAGATAGTGGAGGGTAAAAATTAATATTCCGACTCCAAAGAGTGCAACAGTAGGGAAAGTGTTGGATAGCGGAGAGGTAAAAATTACTGTTCCCACTCCAGTGAGTGCAAAAGTAGGGTAAGTGTTGGATAGCGGAGGAATTAAATTTACTATTCCAACTCCTGTGAGTGCAACAGTAGGGAAAATGTCGGATAGCGAAGTGGTAAAAATTACTATTCCCACTCCAGTGAGTGCAACAGTAGGGAAAGGGTTGGATAGCGGAGGGGTAAAAATTACTATTCCCACTCCAGTGAGTGCAAAAGTAGGCTAAGTATTGGATAGCGGAGGAATTAAATTTACTATTCCAACTCCTGTTAGTGCAACAGTAGGGAAAGTGTTGGATAGCGGATGGGTAAAATTAATATTCCCACTCCACTGAATGCAATAGTAGTTTAAGTGTTGGATAGCGGAGGGGTAAAATTTATTATTCCCACTCCAGTGAGTGCAACAGTAGGGAAAGTGTTGGATAGCAGAGGGGTAAAATTACTATTCCCACTCCAGTGAGTGCAACAGTAGGGAAAGTGCTGGATAGTGGAGGGGTAAAATTATTATTCACACTCCAGTGAGTGCAAAAGTAGGGTAAGTGTTGGATAGCGGAGGAATTAAATTTACTATTCCAACTCCTGTTAGTGAAACAGTAGGGAAAGTGTTGGAAATGCGGAGGGGTAAAAATGAATATTCCCACTCCAAAGAATGCAACAGTAGAGAAAGTGTTGGATAGCGGAGGGGTAAAAATGAATATTCCCACTCCACTGAATGCAACAGTAGGATAAGTGTTGGATAGCGGAGGGGTAAAATGTATTATTCCCACTCCAGTGACTGCAACAGTAGGGAAAGTGTTGGACAGCGGAGGGGTAAAAATTACTATTACCACTCCAGTGAGTGCAACAGTAGGGAAAGTGCTGGATAGCGGAGGGGTAAAAATTACTATTTCCACTCCAGTGAATGCAACAGTAGGGAAAGTGCTGGATAGCAGAGAGGTAAAAATTACTATTCCCACTCCAGTGAATGCAAAAGTAGAGAAAGTGTTGGATAGCGGAGTGGTAAAAATTAATATTCCCACTCCACAGAATGCAACAGTAGGATAAGTGTTGGATAGCGGAAGGGTAAAATTCATTATTCCCACTCCAGTGAGTGCAACAGTAGGGAAAGTGTTGGATAGAAGAGGGGTAAAAAATACTATTCCCAGTCCAGTGAGTGCAACAGTAGAGAAAGTGCTGGATAGCCGAGGGGTAAAAATTACTATTCCCACTCAAGTGAGTGCAACAGTAGGGAAAGTGCTGGATAGTGGAGGGGTAAAATTGCTATTCCCACTACAGTGAGTGCAAAAGTAGGGAAAGTGTTGGATAGAGGAGGGGTAAAAATTACTATTCCCACTCCAGTGAGTGCAGAAGTAGGGTAAGTGTTGGATAGCGAAGGAATTAAATTTACTATTCCAACTCCAGTGAGTGCAACAGTAGGGAAAATGTTGGATAGCAGAGGGGTAAAAATTATTATTCCCACTCCGGTAAGTGTAACAGTAGGGAAAGTGTTGGATAGCGAAGGGGCAAAAATTACTATTCCCACTCCAGTGATTGCAACAGTATGGAAAATGCTGGATAGCGGAGAGGTAAAAATTACTATTCCCACTCCAAAGAATGCAACAATAGAGAAAGTGTTGGATAGCGGAGGGGTAAAAATTAATATTCCCACTCCACTGAATGCAACAGTAGGATAAGTGTTGGATAGCGGAGGGGTACAATTTATTATTCCCACTCCAGTCAGTGCAACAGTAGGGAAAGTGTTGGTTAGGGGAGGGGTAAAAATTACTATTCCCACTCCAGTGAGAGCAACAGTAGGGAAAGTGCTGGATAGTGGAGGGGTAAAAATTACTATTTCCACTCCAGTGAATGTAACAGTAGGGAAAATGCTGGATAGCTGAGAGGTAAAAATTACTATTCCCACTCCAAAGAGTGTAACAGTAGGGAAAGTGTTGGATAGCGGAGGGGTAAAAATTACTATTCCAACTCCAGTGAGTGCAACAGTAGGGAAAATGTTGGATAGCGGAGGGGTAAAAATGACTATTTCCAATCCGGTGAGTGCAGCAGTGGGGAAAGTGTTGGATAGCGAAGAGGCAAAAATTACTATTCCGACTCCAGTGAGTGTAACAGTAGGGAAAGTGTTGGATAGCGGAGGGGTAAAATGTATTATTCCCACTCCAGTGAGTGCAACAGTAGGGAAAGTGCTGGATAGCGGAGAGGTAAAAATTACTATTTCCACTCCAGTGAATGCAACAGTAGGGAAAGTGCTGGATAGCGGGGAGGTAAAAATTACTATTCCCACTCCAGTAAATGCAACATTCGAGAAAGAGTTGGATAGCAGAGAAACAAAAACTACTAATAACACTTAAACAATTGGAAAAAAAAAAAAAATATTACAAAATTTAAAAATGCCAAAAAATAAACAATATTTTAAAAATATAAAATTAAATATATTAAACATATAAAAAGAACACATATAATATTAATTACATATAACAAAAACCTACAAATAATATATAAAATAAATTAATAAATGCATTTATAATCAATAATTATTTAAAAATAGCAAACATTAACAAACAAAAATGATTCAAAACATAAATGTATTTATTTTATTTCCTACCCTATACCACCACACCAATAACAAAACACTTCAACATTTTAAATTAAATTTATTTCCATGATTAACATAATTAATAATCAATTTTAAACATCTTATTAATTAAAAAAAATAATAAACATTCATTGAGTACACATGCTTTAACACTATAATATTCACAACACACACCTAAATTAAACTATAAAATAATAAAACACAATTACATTTTTTTTTTTTTTAACTATTACTATTAACAACTAATAATTAAATCATTAATATGTATTTAATACCCACCTTTCCCCTTTAAAAGTAAATACAACACACACAAAAATAAACAATTACACACTATAAATATCAAATAATTAACATTAATTAACAACTATATAATAATTAATTAAACACAAATTACTTACTACCCTTTACTCCTATAAACACCACAACACACACCTAAAATTAATAACTCAATTACCATAATTAATTACCAGTTAAAATTAATTAACAACCAATTATTAATTAATTAATAATAAATTACTTTACACATTTAACATTATAACATCTCAATGAAAAATATTCAATAAATTTAATATAATTAAATTACTTCCCACCCTATTCCCTATAAACCCACAACCCGCTAAGGAACTAAAAATGCAAAATTCATATAAAAAATTATTAATAACTACTAAAAATAATTAATTAATTGTATATAATTAAATTACTTCCCACCCTATTCCCCTATAAACCCACAACCCGCTACGGAACTAAAAACGCAAAAATCTAATTAAAAAAAATTAATAACTACCTAAAATTTAACACATATATTAAAAATACAAACAATTCTTATACAAAAAACATACATCACATACGTATAAAATATATACTAAAATACATAACATTAATAAAAAATCGATATTTTTAACAACTAAATTTATGCAGACAATATTTTAGACTTAGATATTTTTAACATTGATATTACTTACCTAAAATCGATATTCTTGACCACGAGAATTTGTATGTCGATATTTCTGACCCACGATATTTTTAACTCGATATTTGTGTAATTCTATATTTTTGATTCGATATTCTGTCTCTGCAACAGCTGCAGGTTGGTAAGGGAATGGAAGGTTAGATAGTTAATATGGAGCTTGCAGCAGGCCTAGAAGGCAGAGGAAAACTATGACGCAGGTAGAGCTGTAGGTGGATGGAGCATAATTCACTTTTTACCTATTATAATTTTATGTTATGTATGGCCCCCTAAATCATATGACTTTGATTTCAACTACTACATGGGGCAGAAGAGTAATGGAGGAGTCATACATAACATGGCCTTTCTTCGATGTTTAAAATGTTTAAAGTACATGACGTCCTGCCACCCACCTCCACCACTGTCTGTGCCCTCTTCTCCAGAAGCTGTGCTCCCTGGTTTCCAGCACTGTTCTGAAAGGCTCTGTGAAAACCCTGCCAGAGCAGCCTGGAATTCCTTTATGACCTAGCAACAGTGGGATACAGCTTTTGTTAACAACTATTGCTACATCATAGCAGTGAGTTACTGGATTTGAATCCAGTTTTTCATGCTAATGGCCCTCTACTACAGCCTTACATAACATTACATATAGTTAATACCATGCTGTACAATTATGTAGAAGGAGAGCGGGCAGTTGTTGCTAGGACCCGCTGTGCATTCCTTGAAGATTATGTTCCTGCAGAGCAGCAGGACTACATCATAGATCCTCAAGTGTTGCTGGTCTCAATGCCTTAATACTTAAAAGGCATATATTCATGCTCTGCGTGCTCTACTAAATCATGATAAGGGAACATAATGTCAAGTAGTGCATCCCAACAACATATTCAACTAAAAGCAAAAGTCCTCGCCAAATCCAATACACTTACAGAGAGAAGGGTCTGCCTGTACTCCTCACTGCAAAGTCTCACAATGACCACGCGCTCTAAAAAAGAAGACGCGGCAGGTGTTCACCAGTTATCTACCCTACTATTCCATGGTGGACTATACTGCTAACCCTTGGTCCACCAATTTGGGGGATATCAGGGAGGGTGATGTACACATGACCAAAAGGAGGAAAAGAAGCGTCAACCTCATGTGCCAATAGATCAGCAAAGCTTGAGGATCTATGAAGTAGTCCTGCTGCACCTTCGCAAGTAGTAAGTAGGGGACGCTTTGTCTCTTTGTTCCATGGGCATATAGGGGTGTCTTTGTTGAGTATATATACATCGTCAAACAGGGGCCAAGAACAAGGACGAAAAATCTAACTTACAAGGCAGCCCACTACCCTCAACTTCTGTGCCGGTAGGAGGAAAAGTAAGGGCATAAATACCTGCCTGGTGAACCCTAACAACAGGTATTAGACATATTCTAGTATTGACAATAGAATATAAAACAATGCCACCAACAGTGCCTCCAATCAAGGAAAAACACAACCACTTAGAGACACCAAAACAAGAAATAAAAAAGCTGCTTCTCAATAATGCTACACAACCAGTGCCAGGAAGTGAAAAGAACCAGAGATTTTATTCAAGATTCTTCCTTGTTCTCAAAAAATGAAGAAAGCAGTCCTATTCAAGATCTTCAGAAACTGAACACATTTTTGGAAATGCAATCTTTCAAAATGCTATCCTTACTGAATGTAGTGCAGTCTATAAACAAAGAGGATATAAAACCATTTCTTGATCCATCAAAACAGGAAAACTACTGGCCAATATTACTGCTACCTCTATTTTAAAAAAATCACTGAATGTGAATAGGCAGTTGTCCAGCTATCTGGAGGATAATAACCTATTGCACAGGGCCCAGTCTTTTGTCTGGCCCTTACATAGCACAGAATCTGCCCTGCTGCTGGCCTCTGAATCAGCTCTTCGGATTATGGATGAGGGGGACACAGCGGGCATCCTGATGCTGGATCTTGGTGCCACCTTTGACACAGTGTCCCACAATATTCTGCTGGAAAGGTGTCGGAACTGTGGAATCTATGGCAATGCACTGCATTGGCAATCCTCTTTCCTGTGAGGACACACCTTCCATGTCTCTCAGAGACCTTCCAAGCCCACAGTGTGCCCCCTGCAGCAGGGAGTTCCACAGGGCGCCTCACTCAGCCCGACTCTTTTTAATGTATATGTCCGCCCTTTGGCAGAGGTCATTGAGCGACATAGTTTTCCATTATCTCATATGCTGATGACACTCAAATTGTCATCACCCTGTCGCAGAACAGCTACATCGTGGCCTCCGTGTATCAGAAGTAGGGGCATGGATGTACTCAAACTGTCTGAAACTTGATGCTGGGAAGATGGAGGAAGTGGTCCTAGGCAAGCATATCAACATCTTGTCCAAATCCTCGTGGCATGGTGTCCTAGGTCATCTACCCGTATCTAAGGCCAAGGTTAAAATCCTGGGCATCTGGTTTGATGCTAAACTATCTTTGGATGCTCAGATCACCGCTCTCATAGGGAAATGCTTCAGGATACTGAGATCTCTGAGGAAAGTCCTCCATCTCCTACCAGAAGCCGCCCAGAATACTATGATCCAGGCACTGGTGATATCCAGGCTGGACTATTGCAACATTCCATATCTGGGTGTGTTCTAGGCCCGTCTGAACAGACTACAATGGGTCCAGAACGTGGTGGCTTGGTCATTGTTGAAGTTCCCTAGGCTGGCCTCTATTAGAGGCTTCTGATAAGGTATAAAGCCCTTTTGAAGCAGTCTGTTATTGCTTTAAGGCTCTTTCCTCCCACAGTTTGTTCATCAAACAATTGTTGCATCAAGCAAGTTTTGCACTGTCTGAAATCCAAGATCTACTAAAGAGAGTGTGTCTTGTACTACACTGAGCAAGTCTATCTTAAGGCCGTACCAGAAAATATTGTTCCTAGGCAGAATAATCTCTGAAGATGAACTGAAGGCAATCCAGTTGGAGGAAAAGGCAGAAGGATTGCTTTCTGTGATTCAAAAAATGAGTACAGAAACGTGGATAACAGCTAGAAAACTTGAGGTGCCCCTAGGAATAATATAGTCCAGCAATTAACGTATACTGCAATGCAGGCTGAGAATAAGGCCCCTTCAGCAAGGTTTGGACATGCAATTGAAAGGAATAGCAAGATGCTGGGAAGACTTATTACAGGTAACTTGCAAAATGAAACAAGCTTTAGTCTGGTAGAAAGAAAAGGAAAACGTCTATCAAAGCAGGATCTTTCACCATGAACCAACCTGCTTTCTCCTGGCTCCGTGACTTTTGCAGACCTAGAATTAGAATTGTTAAACACATTCTGCAAAGCTCTAGAAACATCCTACAAGCAGCAATGACCACTTTAATGGTAAAGACTTAGGGGTCGATTCCGAATCGGGCCGGAAATCTCTCCGACCGAGCCGGACCCGGAGAGATATCCGACCGAATCGGACCCGTGCAGTCCGACCGAACGAGTCCGATGCATTCGTATGCCACCGGACACGAGTCGGTCGGACTCCCATTGAACTCAATGGGAGCCGGTCGTACAACGCGTGCGCGGGCTCCCATTGCCTCCATGGGTGCGAGGCGGACAAGGGCGCCCCTACAGCGAGTACGCCGCGAGCGCCGCGGCGTGCACGCACAGGTAGGGGACCCATGGGTCCCCCTGTGTGCGCCTCGCGCGGGTACGCGTACAGGGGGTCCGACCCGGACCCCTGAAGTACGGCTCCGACAGCGAGTTCGAGTCGGACGGCGCGAGTCGGTCGGAGCGGTCGAGGTGCGCATCGTACTTACCCGGCCGGAAAACGTCTCCATTGCGCGGTGCGAATCGGGTCCGAGCGAGTCGGTCGGAGCGGTACGATCCGGGTACGAGTCGGTCAGAGCGGTCGGGTCGCCCGGACGAGTCGGTCGGCGAATTCGCGATCGTGCTCGCTCGGCCGGACCCGCGTACGATTCGGTCGGGAAAAAGGGCTCCGAATCGGATCCGGTAAAGCCGAATCCTATTCGGAGCCCTACCGGCCGAGATCGGAATCGGCCCCTTATTCTTTGAAGTCGAAAAGATTATACAACAGGGCATAAGCAAACAAGATTGATCACATTTCTGTGTATCCACATAAAATACTACCTTATCTGCTGAACTTGGCACAGTGAGGGCTGCGGTACACTTCTATCACATTCCACCTAGAGGCCATTTCTAGGTATCTAAGAACTCCATTGTATAGGAGGCTTGTTTTGTACTTTTCCAGCGTTACAAAAACCAGCCATCTTGGGAGTAAAACAGGGTTGTAGGCCAATTGATCAGAAAACCATTTGAAATACATAAGGCATCACTTCAAATATTGTCTTTGAAGACTGCTTTCCTATTGGCCATCACTTCAGCAAAAAGAGTTTGAGAATTTGAGGCTTCTCTGGTTAACCCATAGGACATGAAATTTGACATAAACTATATAACACTGTCTACCAAAACAAAGTTCCCTCCAAAAGTTCTCACTACATTTCATCTTAATGAAAAAGTACATTTACCAAACTTTCCTCAACATTTTATGGCTGCTGAGAAAGTTCTCTACTGATTGTCGACAAGAGATGCTTAAAATTCTTTCTTGACGAACAAAGCACTTTCAGAAGGCTGCTCAGTTGTTTGTCTTGTATGGAAACATTTACAAATGCTTTCCTTCCTCAAAACAGAGCATTTTAAGATGGATTACATCATGCATTTCATATTGGCACATAAAGCTTGTGAACCTTTGTGAGACAAGGTTGCAAAGCATTCAACAAACGGCATGACAGTGACAATGACTGTTTACAGGAGTACCTCTATTGGGCACTCGCAGAGCAGTTACCCGGTCTTTGACCCACACCATCGCAAAACATTACTACCTGGATGTCAAATCATTCACTGAGATTAAAGGTGCAGCTCAACCTGTCTCATTATGTTAAGCCTTGTGCTGTCTAAGTTATGTTTTAGATATTGCTTTGTTAATCATGCTTCAAGCATGTGAATGTATGAATGATCCAGTTCTGCAGAAGAAAACGTTACTTACCTGTAACTGCAGTTCTGCAGAATTGGCATCTTTCATAGATCAACATGTGCCCTCCTTCCTTCCTAGTAATGAGGGTAATGCATAATTATTTACCAGCTATGAAAATCTGCCAGTTGGAGCCTCTGAAGAGGGTTTGAAACCTTAGTCCCTCCACTAATTGGCAGGACTATAGACAGGTATATAAGGAGGTGGATGGATTGGAAATTATCTATTGATGATTGTCAACTTGTTTTCAATGTTAGTTGCTATATTGGTATACTGCCGTAATAACATGGTCTACTGGGGGCTCCCAGTCTGACATTGGGAGGTATGTCAAGAATGTCAATCTATGAAAGACACCAAAGCTGATGAACTCTAGTCACAGGTAAGTAATTTATTCAGCCCTCAATGTGCGAATTGCCAGGTTGGAGGAAGCCGTGGTCAAAATGGGGAAAATGGTGGGGTCTATTTGTGATCATTCGGCAAATATTTTAAGTAAAGTGTTCACGCCAATAACATTCCCCCCTCTCAATAATAATTTACCTCAGGTGGGTAGCACTAATAGTTTTCTCCTTCCCAATCACTAGGGCATGCAAGGGGTGAGAGGAACCCTGGTAACTCTGAAATCAATCCTATTAGCACTTCAATTAGCACAGGAGGCTCAGTTAACATCAAAGGGGGCCACTATCGGGGTGTTGAGTGGAAGGACTCGCACTATTAGTAGTAGTAGAAATATCTTTATTCAATTTTGTAAAAAATCATGAAAGCACAACAAAACATAGAAAAACAGTTAATAATATCTAGTCGCCCATTATAAAACAATAAAAATTCTGGAATGTAAGTATTTCCATGCAATTCAATTAAGGAATTCGCCTAACCGTTAAAACAATACTTGATGTAATTGTATGTCCAAAGTTCGTATCACAACTATATTGATGTGCATGATGTGTTATGTATGCCTTCGTGCTAAATAAAGTGCTGTGTGCAAGATTTCATCATTCTGAATACAGTATGAAGGTTTTATCACTAGAATGAATTAGTTCTACCAGTAATTAATATCTCACCCATTCTAAAAATAATAATACAATTTTAAAAACATGAATACTTCCACAACGAGAGCACTTAGGAGTAATTCACCTATCTCCTAAGGCCTTACTTGGTTGTCCAAAATTCATGTTACAGATTATGTTGGTGTCAATAATG
Source organism: Calotriton arnoldi (assembly GCA_963921515.1). Taxonomy (NCBI): domain Eukaryota; kingdom Metazoa; phylum Chordata; class Amphibia; order Caudata; family Salamandridae; genus Calotriton; species Calotriton arnoldi. The sequence continues at coordinate 399,536 of CAWUFW010007497.1, read as the reverse complement.
AGCTTAATAAAGTGCCATGTGCAATATTTCATCAGTTTTTTACTTGCATAAAAGTTTCATTGTAGGAATGGAATTAGTTCTTCTAAGAATTAAGATCTGCTAAAAACTCCCCTTCTAAAAACTAATAACAATCTCTCAGAATATTCCTGAACAAATAGGTGAACCATGAAAACAAGGGCGTACAGTACTTCGAGGATGGTTCAATTATTACTCACTGGATCCAACGTCATAGCTCTTAGTCTTCAAGCATATAACAAATATCTAGACACAGCAAAAGATAAAACCTCTGTACAATCACTTTTTAATATCCTAATGACGTCTTTCAAACGATTTGCGGCTAAGATCCGACAGATCGATATTAACCAAGTTCTTCTGATCTGTTAGTACTTGGGACAAAAGAATAAAAATGTTCTTCAGTTTACTGTTCACCCTTACATACAGGACAGCTGGGCAAGATATTAGCACCCCTCCACTTTCTACAAAAACTGTTTACTGGTATGATGCTGTACCTAAATTTTAAATATAGAGATTTAGCTAACGGGGTTCTATACAGTTCAAAAATTCTTCTTGATGCATGTTATCTTTAAAACTCAAGAATCGAAATTTGCCTAGCATCGTAACTGTAAGTTTCAATTCTATTAAGGACACGGAGGCGAGGAGTATGCTTACTCTCTCTTCGCTTTATTTTAACAAATTTCACAGCAGCCAAAAACCAAAACTTCAGAGAAAACAACAACTCCCATGAGTCATCGGGAGATCCACAACATTGCAGTCCTTTTAGAGTGTCCATCGTCAGCCATATAGTCCCTTCACACTGTCTTTGCCTCCTCTTTCTTCGCGCGAGTTACGCCAAAGCCTCCTCACTGGTCCTGTTTGGAACCATCGTTTCCTAAGAAAAAGAGGGACAGCGTAAGGAACCATCCAAAATCCAGCTGAAGGCACCAAGGTCAACCTCCTGATAAGGAGGAACTGAAATTCATCATAATGGCAACCGCCGCAGATAACAGTACTATTAACAAGACTCTGAACACATTACTTACCACCATACGGGGAGGATTCACCCTAAGGCGCTCCGGGCGGGATAATCCTCGCCTCCGTGTCCTTAATAGAATTGAAACTTACTGTTACGATGCTAGGCAAATTTCGATTCTATGTCAGAACCGGAGGCTCAGATTATGCTAGTTCAAAGCTTACTTACCACTAACTGAGCCATTTCTATTGCCGGCTTGAAGTAAAATCTCTTGAAGGTCGAGTCTGAGGACCAATCTGCCGCATGCATCAAGTCCTCCAGACGGGCCCCCAAGGAAAAAGCTTTTGAGGCCATGGCCCCCCTTGCTGAATGTGCCCCAAACTGTTTTGTGTCGATGCCCGCTTCTTGCATGACCCAACGCACCCACCTGGCAATGGTGGGCGAAGAGACAGCCTTGTGGGGCTTCTTTAGGGCAATGAGCAACTGGCGTTCGCCCGGAGGACGAAATTCTTGAGTCATTTCTTCATACGCCTTAAGGCAGCCCACGACACACAGCTTCGGCACGTCCGGGAAAGCCGGATATGAAATCGTGCGAGTGAGGGATTTAGTGCGACGTCCCACTGTGAAAACCACCCCGTCAGGGGACAACACCCTTGCTGAGATATCCAAGGCTCGCACATCAGAAACTCTCCTGCAGGAGACCAAACATAACAGCATCGCCAGCTTAGCTGAAAGCTCTTTCAGTGACAGGTACCGGTTCTGCTGCCAGGACAGAAAAAGGTTCAGGAGCAGATTAACGTCCCATAAAACGGAATAGCGCAATTCCGGAGGCAAGGAGAGGCGAATCCCTCGCAAAAACCTGCATACAAAAGGGTGTTCACCCACCGGCGCCCCTTCCACCGGGGCATGGCCCGCGGAAATCGCCGATCGAATCGCGTTGATTGAACGATACACCAAGCCTTTCGTAGCCAGATCAGCCAAGAAGTTCAAAATCTGAACAACATCTGCTACCACGGGATCCAGGTTCCTCCGAAGACACCAACGAACCCATCTTGCCCAGGCGGACCGATAACGCTTGGTGGTACTATCCGCCCATGCCTTTGATAAGAGGCGCTCAGCAGGCTGCGATAGGCCAGGGGGCGACCAGCGTTGCCTGAAAGTCGCCAGGCCATCAGCTGGAGGGAATCCTGAGCCGTGAGGTGATAGGGAACCTGGTCCGGATTCAGGAGCAGATGAGGAAACCGGGGGAGTTGGATTGGGGAATCCCAAGAAAGTTCCAGTAGAACCGGAAACCAAACTTGCGATCTCCAAAACGGAGTCACCATTACCACCTCCACCTCCTGACGATGGATCTGGGCCGCCGACCTCGTGATCATCGAGAACGGAGGGAAGGCATAACCGTCCTCCTGACTCCAGTCCTGTAGGAAAGCATCCGTGGCTGCTGCCAACGGATCCGGTCTCCAACTGAAAAATCGCTGCAGTTGATGGTCGAGGCGAGACGCAAAAAGGTCGGCTGAAAACGGTCCCCACAGGTCCTCCAACCACCTGAAGACCTGAGTGTCCAGCTTCCACAGGCTGGAGTCGAGAAGATGCCTCGAGTGCCAATCTGCGACTTGGTTGGCCTGCCCCGGAAGGTACTCCGCTGTTACCGAGATGTGGTGCGCTAGACAAAAGTCCCAGAAATCTTTCGCCAGGTTCGCCAGGGTGCGAGAGCGGGGACCCCCTAGGTGGTTGACATACCGAACCGCCGAAATTTTGTCCATTTTTAGAAGGACACATGACTGAACCTTGTCCTTGGTCCAACACTTGACGGCAAAGGACCCCGCCAGGAGCTCCAAACAATTGATATGAAGGGCTTGTTCGTCTAATGACCAGACTCCGCCAGTGGAGAACTCCCCACAACGGGTGCCCCAACCTGTCCTGCTGGTGTCGGACTCTATGATCAGGTCTGGGGCAGAGCCGAAGATTGCCCGGCCGTTCCATGCCTCCATGTGGGCCAGCCACCACTCCATCTCCTCCCTTACTTCCGCATTGAGGGGCACTGACTGAGCGTAAGACAGACCCTTCCGAAGATGGTAAGCCTTCAATCGCTGGAGGGCACGATAGTGCAGGGGCCCCGGGAAAATCGCCTGGATGGAAGAGGAGAGAAGCCCCACCAGCCGGGCGATTTGCCTGAGTGACGTGCGCTGTTTGGCCATGGTCTGTCGCAGCTCGTGGCGGATCTTGGCCATTTCCCGTGACGGGAGACTCAAGGAAGATTGAACCGAGTCCACGACAAACCCGAGAAAGGTTACTCTTTGTGACGGAACGAGAACCGACTTGGGCTCGTTGATGACGAAACCCAATCCTTGTAGGAGGTTCACCGCTTGCTGAAGCTGCGCGGACAAAATCTTGGGGCACTGCGCCATAAGGAGAATATCGTCCAAATAGACGATCATACGAACACCTTGCACTCTGAGGAACTCCACCGCTGGATGGAGCACCTTGGTAAAGCACCAAGGTGCTGAGGAAAGACCGAACGGAAGGGAGGTAAACTCGTAGATCTGGTGTTTCCAGCGGAACTGTAGAAACCGCCGATGCGGGGGATGTATCGGGACCACCAGATAGGCGTCTTTTAGATCCAAACGCACCATCCAATCCGAAGGAAGTAGGACATCCCGAAGAAGATGGATCCCCTCCATCTTGAAGTGGCGGTATACCAACCATCCGTTGAACTCCCAGAGATTGATAACCGGCCGACGGCCGTCGTCGGGTTTGTCCACTAGAAAGATATTGCTCAAAAACCCGTCGCGATGCAGGACCGACTGACAAATGGCTCCCTTGCGCAGGAGCGCGGAGACCTCTTCGTCTATAAGGTCTGCATCGCGAGCTGTGAAGCAAATAGCCCGAGGGTGGTATTGCTGACGAGGGTGGTCGTAGAAGTCTATGTGGAACCCTTGTACGGTTTGTAAGACCCATGCATCCGAGGTAATAGAAAGCCATGCGTTCAGAAAGCCTGCCAACCGACCCCCGATCAGAACTTGAGAGGAAGGTACCACACTTACCGGTTGAATTTCCGCCTATGGCATTGTTCTTGAAACCTCCATGGCCCCTAAAGCGCTGGCCTCTGGTGGGGTAGAAATTTGTGTAGTTGGCGCTGGTATTATATTGTCCGCGACCGGAGCCTTGTCCCTTCTGGGGATTTTGGAAACCCCGGCCGGCCGAGCGGCCCCTGCCTTGGCCGGCCCCATGGAAAACCCGCTGGTTAAAGACGCGTTTGATATTGTATTGGGCCTTATCCAAGGATGTAAAGGTCGCAACAAATTTTCCGAGTTCCTTTACAAAAGGTTCCCCGAAAAGGCCTCCCTGTGCCACTGCCCCCGCCTCCGAGGAGGCCAAATCCCCAAGCTTTGGGTCCAGCTTAATCAAAAGCTAACGCCGGCGTTCCATTGACAGGGCACAGTTGGCGTTACCCATGAATATGATGGCCCTCTGAGCCCAGTTTGAAAGCACTTCGGGCGATATAATGGAACCTGAAACTTTTGCCTCTTCCGCCATGTCCAAAATCTTGGTCATGGGACCTATGGCGTCAAGAAGCTTATCTTGACAAGAAAGCCAAGATCTGTCAATCCCTTTGCGTGGGTCTTTCATATATTTGGCTAAAAAGGTGGCCATTTTTTAGTCTAGCTCCGGGGTACAAGCAACATTGTCTTCAAGGGAAGGCCTCGGGCATTCCGCCTTTAAGCAGCCCCGGACTTCCTTCTCTAGGGGTTTGCGAAGGCGGCCTGCAACGAACTTCGCCACTTTGTCCCCAGGGGTCCAAGCAGCGGAACGCGGGTGGATAATCTGGTCCAGGTCTAGCATGCCTGAGTCGTCCCCCTGGGTTGAAGTTGAAGCTACCACAGGGCGCCAGGGCCGTGAAGACCCTTCCCCGTCATCCGAATCCTCCGGAGAGTCCACGTCAGGCTCAGGAGAAGCCGGACCAGGAGTCTCCGGTGGTTATGGCGCGGTCAAAGGAATCGCTGGCGCGGGGTTTCCCTTTGCCAAAAACGCGCTCTTAAGCCACGCGAAGGCGTCCCTGTCCACCCCCTCAATACATTACTTTTTTGCTGGGGGTGGGGCTCGTCCCCTGCGGGGGGTGGGGCAGGCGCGGTAGTTGGGAGATCAGCTCGGGCCTTTGCCATCTTAGCACACTCTTGGACAATCGTGTCCGAGAGGCGCTGCTCCATAGGTGCCATGACCTCATTGACTACCCTATAAATAGAGGTATCTACAGCATCAAAAAAGTCATCGTCCCACTGCATGTACCCCTGGGACTCCTCCTCCTCATAGGAACAATCCTGCGCCTCCATGGTAATTAATGAGAAGGCAGGGCAAATGGTCTCGCCCCCAAAGCAGGGTAATTAATACTCAATTATGCTCAAACAAATTATAGGCAGCTGGTGGGAAACCAGAACTGATTTTTAGGTAGACCGGAGGCCCACAATCGGGCTTGCAGATCCCAGCGCACAGAAACCCTCAGTTGAACTGACAGGGTTCCGCTGCCCAGCCGTGCGCGCCTAACGAGGATCACCCTCGAGAAAATCTGCAACAAAAATACCGCCCTCAGGCGTCACCGCGGGATTTCCCCACAATACGGACCCCCGCCGGAGCGTTAATTGTTAATTAGCAGGTAAATACCGACCCTGAGCTCCGGGCGTAACTGTGGCAGCAGGGACAAAGCTTAGTCAGCGCGACTCCCGCAGCGCGGTCTCCTCGATCTGAAGAGACGCGCGGGCATACAAAGCACCACACCAACAACGGCCTTGGCCGCGTAAGGAACGCCGAAGCGCTCCCGCAGCTCAGGGAATCTGAAATGGAAACCAGAAACGCTCGAGAACGGGTTTCTCCCGATACAGCAATACCGGCAACCAAAAAACATCAATTAAACACCAGAAACACTCAAAGTTACAGTGAATAAGGAAAACACACTTAACTGGCTGCGAAGCAGTGAAGAAAGAGGAGGCAAAGACAGTGTAAAGGGACTATATGGCTGATGATGGACACTATAAAAGGACTGCAATGTTGTGGATCTCCCGATGACTCATGGGAGTTGTTGTTTTCTCTGAAGTTTTGGTTTTTGGCTGCTGTGAAATTTGTTAAAATAAAGCGAAGAGAGAATAAGCATAATCTGAGCCTCCGGTCCTGACATAGAATCTGCTTGTCAGCTCCCCTGCTGTTCCTTTGTTTAACCACTTGTCCTTTACGTAAAGCCAGTAGCTCTTTTTAAGGATGGGCAAGATTATTTTTTGAATGCTACTGGGATTTGTCCAGAGATCACTCATACCCAGTCTAACCAACCAGCCCTTAATGAAGTTAAGCCATTATATACTACCTCTAGTGTCGAGTGATAGTCCATTGAGTAGTGATTCTTTCAGAGGTAATGGAGCGTTGTTTGACCAAATACGGATCCAGTAAGCAAGGGGCCTAAAAGTAGTCGCATGAGCAACATTCTTCAGATCCAAATCCAGGCGCATCGGTGTCAGTGGGGCATTCCGATGGGAGCTCTAAGACCGATCTCATAAATGAGTTTTCAGTTTTTACTATGGCATCTACATTGTTATGGCCCCATAGCTCTGCCCCATAAAGTGCGGCTCCAATGTCCTGAGCTTGGTACACTTGAATTACTGGAGCCAGTGGTCTATAAATTGAATTTCTTAACTTTTTGACTAGAGCAGTGCCTACATGTTGAAGTGAGAGCTGGCTTTTTACAATTTGTGGGACCCATGATTGTGTGCTGGTCAGCCTTACCCCCGGGTAGTCAAATTGCTTCAACTCCTCTAGTGTTGTTAAACCCACAATTATACTCCCTCTAAAAGACTTGTCGGTTAAATGACATAAATTTGGTTTTCAAAGTATTTATTTCTAGTCCAAATTCCTCACAGGCCGCACCAAATTGATCCATTATATTTTGGAGCCCCAACGGGGTTCTGGAAATGAGCAAGGTATTGTCTGCAAAAAGCAGTGCAGGCACTGCTCATCCAGCAAACTTGGCAGGATCACCTCTACAGTCTGTTAGCGATTCAATCAGACCATTGATGTAAAGGGTGAACAGAGTGGGTGCAAGGACCCAACCTTGGTGCACTCCTCTGTTCATCCGTATCCGGTCGGTCAGCCCCCCCTAGCTCCCCCACCTGACTTGGGCGTAATAATCCTTATGGAGTCTAATGATGGTCTGCAGCAGTGCTTGAAATGGAAAAATAGAAGTGCAGGTACTCTGTATCAGATTACCTGCTTGTTTCTGAGAAGTGCTGGTACTCTCTAATGAAAAGTAGTACATCTCTCTTGAGAAGTGCAGGCACTCTCCCTCTCAAAATAAAAAAGTGCTGATACTCAGTACCGGACAGTACTGCACCATTTAAAGCACTGGTCTGCAGTAAATTTCTCTGGACTCCCATTTTATTTAGTGCTGCCCAGAGTTTCTCGCGAGGGACTAGGTCAAATGCGGCGCAGAGGTCCACAAACACAACATATAAATGATCCTTTTTGATTGTCACATATTTCCATAGGATCAATAGAAAACAAAACAATTGGTCTATTGTGCTTGTGTTACCTCTGAAACCTGCCTGCAGAGGTGATAGTATATTTCCTTCCCCCATCCAGTCAAGGAGTCTCTCCAGCAGTTGCCGACAGAATATTTTCTGCGCAATATCGATAAGGCTAATAGGCCTGTAATTCGCCGGGTTGCTTTTATCCCCTTTTTTGAATACAGGCACTACCTCTGCACCTAACTAGGAATCCGGTATTTCTGCTCCGTTTAATATAGCATTGAAGCTGTGATTTAGAATCACATCCAAAATTTCCGGTTCAGAGAGAAAGAGGTCGCCCGGGATTTTGTCGGGTCCTGGTGATTTACCCCATTGCAGAGTGCAATTGCTCCCTGAGTTCATTCTATAGTGAAAGTAAGTTGATCTATTTTAAAGTCCACAGAGGGGTCCTCAATAGGTACTCGGCTAATGTCCTTTGGTCCTGCATATAGTTGACCAAAGTGATCTTCCCAAGTCTGTGGCTGTATGTGAAAGTTTTCCTCTGCAACTAGGTTTTTCGACTCTTTAGAAATCAAGTGCCAAAATTGATTACTATTAATGGCTTGCACTGCAACTAGTAAATCTCTCCAAAAACCTTTGTGCCAGTTCCTTTTTGCCTCATTTTTGGGTGTTTTTATATGCGTTCCTTTCCATAGCCACCCTAGTTCTTGAGCCAGCTTTGATAGCCACTATCAAGGCTTGCCGAGCTAGCTTACAGAAATTGTCAAACCACCCATTCTTATTTTTAGCCTTTATCTTGCCCCTGCCTTCCTTGCAAAATAAACTTTTTGAGGTTACTCAATAAACACATGAATATGTCCACCAGAGGTTGCACCTCTAATCCCTGGGTGCCCAAGTCAGCCAGTGAGTGGACTACTATATTGTAGACTTGTGCCAAAGTATCAGCATTCCTCTCAATCGTGGGCCATTTGACCCTCCTGTTATTACTGAGAACAGTTGGAGTGGGTAAACTACTCTTTAAGCAAGGCTGGTGGGAAGTGAACACATCAGATAATTCTAGAGTTAAAGCATTATGGTCACTATTGAATCTGTTGGTTACCCACATGTCCACTAACTTGCACCAAAGGCGAACATTGAGCAAGATATAGTCAATCCTTGTTTTACAATTGGCTCTTTTATATGTGTGGCAGAGCTCTTGATGAGAGGTAGATTGCCCATTGCATGCCCTCAACCCATACTTAAGAGTGAGAGAAGCAACTTGAAATGCTACCTTCACGTTCTTAACATGGCTTTGTCTGCATCAAGCGTGGAATGCCAAATTCAACATCCTCCTCGTTCGTGACATTCGTGGTGACCACAAGGGGCTCAAAGGTAGTGTTTAGGTCCCCAGTGAGAATTATGTTGTGTGCTGGCCCTTCCCTTTCCAGGAACTCGTCTAGAGCTAGAATTGTGGGAGAATCATGGTGCTGGGAAAGAAATCTGTGGTAGATGTTAACCTGGAGCATTTTTTTTTTTATGTGAACCCATAAATTAATTTTAGTCCAGATAATAAGACCACCTGCTGGACGGCCCTTTTTTGATGGTGTAGCTTCAACACTATAATTGGTGAAACCCACTCTAAATATTTTGTCAGTAGCCCATGTCTCCTGAAAAATACATGTGATAACTATCCACCAAATTCCTCCACTCTTCACACGCAATTTTGGACCTAAGACCTGGTAGGTTCCAAGACAGTAGTCTCAATTTCTTAGTGGGCTCCAGGTTTGGGTGAGTCTGCTGTTCTTCTTGACTGGTCGAACAAGTTGTGGTAGTTGGTAAGGTGGGCATTTGAATAAGAGACTGCCCCTTCGAGTCACTGTTCGTGCTTAGGCCAGCTGGCTGTGTTAGCTCAGTTAGGGTATGGAAATAATAGCCTATCTCTGGTGAGTTTGTTGTGACACAGTAAGGAGACAGTCCCTGTGCATGTCAAATATACTTAGGGGCCGATTCCGATCTCGGCCGGTAGTGCTCCGAATCGGATTCGGATTCACCGGATCCGATTCGGAGCCCTGTTTCCCGACCGAATCGTACGCGGATCCGGCCGAGCGAGTACGATGCAAGCACCCGCGAAATCGCCGACCGACTCGAACGTGGCTTCAACACGCTCCGACCGACTCGCATGGACACGACTCGCACCGCGCAATGGAGACGTTTCCCGGCCGGGTAAGTACGATGCGCGCCGCGAGCAGTCCAATCGACTCGCGCCGTCCGGCTCGAAGAAGCTGTCGGAGCCGGACTTTGGGGATCCGCGTCGGACCCCCCTGTATGCGTAGGCGCGTGAGTCGCACACAGGGGGGACCCATGGGTTCCCCCTACCTGTGCATGTACGCCGCGATGCGCATGGACGCGTACACGCTGTAGGGGGCTCCCTTGTCCGCCTCGCACCCATTGAGTCAATGGGAGCCCGCGTACGCGTTGTACGACAGGCTCCCATTGACTTCAATGGGAGTCCGACCGACTTCGGAGTCCGATAGCATGCGTGCGCATCGTACTCGTTCGGTCGGACTGCTAGGGTCCGATTCGGTCGGAATTCTCTCCGGGTCCGGCTCGGTCGGGGAGATTTCCGGCCGGAATCGGAATCGGCCCCTTAGTGTCTGGATCTGCCTGTCCCTTTGGAGTTTTATTGTGGAGGTAGACGATTTGTCATCTTATTACTGAATGGCATTGCCTCACCTGTCTTATCCAGTGGATGACTTTGTTAATCAAGGCTTCATTTGTTTCTCCTGAGACATGTACCAATTTAGGTACATTTATCATGAAAACTCTATGTCTCACCCTTCTAGAGAATTCCAAGGGGCTGTGATAGTTGACCCCCTGCCAGGGCCTAGGAATCTCACCTTCAGTACCTGATCTTTCGTTTAATAGATTTGGCCCTAGCACCCCAAGCAGAGCCATTGCAGGTGGGTGTTCTATCGCAGTTAGTTTTCCCTTGCATCCTACCTTGATCACGAAAACTTCCCTGAGCCCACTGACCTGTGTGTGGGTTGCAGAATGTTTTAGAATTCCCAGCAGCCTCCCCTTTATTAGGACATGGAGGGACTTCTTTTTTAAGATGCTGTAGGTGGGTGTGCTGAGTTATAGGTATACTCGGTGGAGCTATAGTCATAGGTATGCTTCTGTTTCCGCCATCCATGCCCACCCAGTCTTTGCTCTGCTGGTGAGGAATGTTATCCAGTCCCGTCCCTCTACTTGAATCTGGGCATGTCCTGCTAAGCTGATCCGTGAGGGCCCCTACTGACATTCTCAATGAAGTTAATTGCTTAACAGTTGTTCTAAGCTCACTCAGTTCGCTGTGGAGAATACGGGTGTCCGCTTCTATTAAACTGTTCCTCTTCCTTCTCTTAGCCTCTGCCTCACAAGCCATAGGGATGGGTATGATGTCACTAGTTATCCTGTTGAAAGTTGCTTCAATGCTGTTAGCAAGAGGGTTGAACCAGTTGGTGCAAACAAAATCCAGGGGTACTATGTCCTCAGCAGTCGAGATAATATGACTATTACCGGAGGGGACAGGTATGGGAATAGGCTCTAGCTGCTTCCCTTCACTTGAGTCTCTGGACTGCACTGAGCACGTAGCAATACTGCTGGGGACTGGGAGCATGAGTGTAGGCTTCTTAGAGGGATTTGTTTGCAGGAAAATATCTGCCACTTTCTGGCCTGCTTTAGGATGCTTGTTCTGACCACTGAGTAGGCTTTCAACTTCCTCGATTAGAGTGTCTATGTCGTCCACCACACAGTTTGCTGCTGCACTCACTGCGGTCCTTTTGACTTGCTTTGTAGCTCCATTTGGACTACCCTTAGCCTTCCGTTTGCCCATTTTACAGTGGTACTCTAAGTATCACCTAGAACTGTAAGCAGTCAACAGGCCTAGCGGATGCAACTCCAGTTGAAGGGAGTGGGTCCTTCTTACTGGTTTTATGGTCTTCTCAGCTGCTATATTAATCAAGAAAGAGGGAAAAAGCAATGGTACCTGGATTGGTGCTTGGTGATGGCATCTTCTTTATGTTAACAAACAATATGAGGAGTACAACCAGGAGACACAGTAAAGTCTCCAAAGTATTGGGATAAAGGGCACAAGAGAGGAAATGTCCTTTCTTAAGAAGACCCCTCACTCACCAACCTAGTTGGTGACATGCTTCATCATCGGGGTCCCACCCGAATGGCCGAATGCCATCCGGGTGTGCTTCAACACCTGATTACAGTGGAGCAGGTTTGTTTTCTGTGTAGGTGAGTGAAATGGTGATTTAAAAATTGGCCAAATATAACTCAAAATTAGTTTTTTAATAATAGAGCACCTGGACAATATTAAAAATGAATCATAAGACACCCTTTTGGTTAAATTGACCAACTGGTATCTTTAAGTAAAAATGTGCAAAAAAGTGTGAAAAAAAGGGTCTACATGTTTTAACCTAATGTCGGTATTACTAGGTTTTCGTCAGGACCAAGAGTACGTGACCCGGGCGGTCTACACACGCTAAGGTGTACCCTGCCCTTGATCACTGTTACCTAACTCTGTACTCACAGTTAGGAGTCCTTTCATCCGAGTAATTGAAAGGAAAAAACTATGTAACGCATGATTGCGTGCCTCATGGGAGTGGGGGTCATGGTGCTGGCTCAGTTGCGTAATAGCGAGTCACCAGTCACCGGCTGCTACGCCTATACTACAGACCTGCTACAGCTCCCCGATGGCATTCGGCCATTCGGGTGGGACCCCGATGATGAAGCATGTCACCAACTAGGTTGGTGAGTGAGGGGTCTTCTTAAGAAAGGACATTTCCTCTCTTGTGCCCTTTATCCCAATACTTTGGAGACTTTACTGTGTCTCCTGGTTGTACTCCTCATATTGTTTGTTTACTTAATTTAAAGGGGATCAGGAGTATACCCCTCCACATTTGTGGCAATCCCTTTCTCTCTTTTGTGTTTTTGTATCTTCTTTATGTTCCCATCTTCTTGAGCCAAAAACCAAGAGGGGTGGCCCAGCCTAGCCTCCTATGGGCTCCAACGCGCGTGGACGGGCCCGCCCTCGGGCCACTCAGCGCTTAAGAGCGTGGAAGGGGCAATATCTCCTGGCTGGTGTACTGGGAGGTGTAGTCCTCCCCGCAGGCTTGAAGTCCTGGTGTCTCCCGGTGGCGGCGGCAGTTACAGCAGCCGCGGGGCCACTTAGCACTTAAGAGCGTGAAAGAGGGGTGGCCTCCTGGCTGGTGTACTGGGAGGTGTAGTCCTCCCCGCAGTCTTGAAGTCCTGGTGTCTCCTAGTGGCGGCGGCAGTTACCCGCACTATTTATCACTTCCCACACTCAACAGGTGGCAGCTCAGGGAGGGCCCTGTATACCTCAGACGTGTTTCACACGAGTGTTGCCCCATGTGATGTGGTTATTCAACTCCCCCCTGCATTCACCCCTTATGTAATAGTCCTGGCTAACATCCCACCTTCAAAACAGAATGAACTGGAAAATCACAAGCAACTTAAAAATAAGGTGGTACATTGGCTGCTGGGGACGATTAATTTTAACATCAGTCAGTCTCTTTTTGAGGAGATTATAACAGGTGTCTCCAACCAGTCGATCGCAAGCTACCAGTAGCTCCCAGACATCTTCAAAGTAGCTGGCAGCCTTGACTTCATTTTTAAATAAACACACGGTCACATTTTTCTTTTTACATTAAGGGAAGGCTGTGTATACATTATTATCATCAGGCTGCAGATAGCAGAGCCCAATTAATGAGCAGTTCTCAGTCAAATGTATGGGCCAGGCTGGGCCACAGAGGTGAAGTACTGAAGCACTGAAGTATTTAACTCTGAAATAAAATTAGTTGTTTTTGAATGCTTTTAAATGGGAGAAAATTAAAACGAAAAGTTACCTTAATGATTAACTCTTCATTTTAATTTTCTCCCATTTCAAAGGGTCGCATTTACAAGCAGCAGGCCTTTTGCTCTCAGTGGCCAGTAGACAAGTGCCATCTTTATAACTGAAAAATAGTAAATTTTTTCAAATGGGAGAAATTAAAGTAAAGAAGGCTCATTCTGATGTTGCAGTGGAAGTGAAACACCCTGACTAGTTGTCCACTTCCGGTATTCCAATGCAACCGCCAGCACGGCAGTCGGAAATATGCCTTTTCCAATTGCAGCTTGTGCCACGGCCTGAAAAAGGGCCGTAGCACAAGCTGCAATTGGAAAAGACATATTTTACACATCCATGCCCCTTGTGCCAGGCACCATGTGGTGAGTGGCACACTGCGCATGGTTGTGTGGGGGGTACCCCATGTAACCCCCAGGCCCCATAGCGGAGGCCCAGGGGCATGGGGGGCCCAGCTAGGGGCCCCCAAAGTCCCTTTACATCTTCCATTTCATGGCGATTGGACCGGCATGCAAAGGCAGAGCGAGACGGGTATTGTAATCCCTACCGCGGTGCCTGAGCAGGCACCGCCCCCATTGTAGGGATTACTGTCCGTCCACTGTACCTACGAGCTCCTTAAGCCCATCCGAAAAGCAGCGGTTGGTCCCCCCGCTGAGTGCCTCCGACCGCCGTATCAGAATCTGGCGGTCGGACCGCTCATGTAGATGTCGGTGGGACCACCACCGACGGCCTGTCGGTGGCGGGCTCACCGATAATCGGAATGAGCCCCTAAGTATTAATGCCTTTCTCCACTTTCAATTAAGCCAAATATCTCTTAATATCTTATGAAGTATGTTTATTCACTTAAAATTCCTCCCATTTAAACAAATGTATTTCTCTGTTATAAATATGGTACCATGTCTACAGGCCACTAGGAGCAAGATGCTTGGGGGCCGATTCCGATCTCGGTCGGAGGCGCACCCAATACTATTCGGTCGGGAAAAAAGCCATGCGAAAGCCTGTTTCCCGACCGATCCGTACAGCACACCGAACGAGCAAGTACGATGCGCACAACAGCAAAAATTCCGGCCGAGCCGTACTCACCCAAACCAGGTCCTGTTCTCCGACCGAGGCGAATCCGGAAACGCCGAATCGAGTCGCACGGAAGGGAAAATGCAGCCCCGTCCGGCCGGACAAGTACGATCGCGCTTTCCGTACGCGCCGAACCCGTCGCTACGCACGGCACGTCAAAGCATCCGGGAGAGGCGCACATAAGCTCCGATTCGCGCCACAAGGCGATCCACGGCTACGAGACGAACACAGCACAGACGAGGGCGACGCGAGCGGCGAGGGACGAAGCGAAACGGCGAGGACGAAGCCAAGCGACGAGGACGACGCGAAGCAACGAGAAGGACGAACGACACGAACCAACCATGAATCCCTTCGTCCCGATCATACCAATATTCTACATCTACTACCGGAACAGGCACGGACGCGTACGGCGCAGAAGGTAAGTCAGACACCAACCACAAAACACATACAACACGTACACGACACATCACACACATACACTGGGAATCTGAATATACTTACACCAGCAACAGCAGCACCATAGGGGCGGGATGCCCATCACCAATGCCACATATGCACACAGGGGCCTGAATGCGCGCCACCACCCCAACCCAGGGGGCTGGATGCCTACCACTACTACCACCCTTAGCCAGGGGGCAGGATGCCCACCACTACTACCACCCTCACCCAGGGGGCAGGATGCCCACCACTACTACCACCCTTAGCCAGGGGGCTGGATGCCTACCACTACTACCACCCTTAGCCAGGGGGCAGGATGCCCACCACTACTACCACCCTTAGCCAGGGGGCAGGATGCCTACCACTACTACCACCCTCACCCAGGGGGCAGGATGCCTACCACTACTACCACCCTCACCCAGGGGGCAGGATGCCCACCACTACTACCACCCTTAGCCAGGGGGCTGGATGCCTACCACTACTACCACCCTTAGCCAGGGGGCAGGATGCCCACCACTACTACCACCCTCACCCAGGGGGCAGGATGCCCACCACTACTACCACCCTTAGCCAGGGGGCAGGATGCCCACCACTGCTACCACCCTCACCCAGGGGGCAGGATGCCCACTACTACTACCACCCTTAACCAGGGGGCAGGATGCCCACCACTACTACCACCCTCACCCAGGGGGCAGGATGCCCACCACTACTACCACCCTTAACCAGGGGGCAGGATGCCCACCACTACTACCACCCTCACCCAGGGGGGCAGGATGCCTACCACTACTACCACCCTGAGCCAGGGGGCAGGATGCCCACCACTACTACCACCCTCACCCAGGGGGCTGGATGCCTACCACCACTACCACCCTCACCCAGGGGGCAGGATGCCTACCACTACTACCACCCTCACCCAGGGGGCAGGATGCCCACCACTACTACCACCCTTAGCCAGGGGACTGGATGCCTACCACTACTACCACCCTCACCCACGGGGGCAGGATGCCTACCACTACTACCACCCTCACCCAGGGGGCAGGATGCCCACCACTACTACCACCCTTAGCCAGGGGGCTGGATGCCTACCACTACTACCACCCTTAGCCAGGGGGCAGGATGCCCACCACTACTACCACCCTCACCCAGGGGGCAGGATGCCCACTACAACTACCACCCTTAACCAGGGGGCAGGATGCCCACCACTACTAC
Source organism: Calotriton arnoldi (assembly GCA_963921515.1). Classification (NCBI taxonomy): domain Eukaryota; kingdom Metazoa; phylum Chordata; class Amphibia; order Caudata; family Salamandridae; genus Calotriton; species Calotriton arnoldi. The sequence continues at coordinate 383,452 of CAWUFW010007497.1, read as the reverse complement.
CACCCTCACCCAGGGGGGCAGGATGCCCACCACTACTACCACCCTTAACCAGGGGGCAGGATGCCCACCACTACTACCACCCTCACCCAGGGGGCAGGATGCCTACCACCACTACCACCCTCACCCAGGGGGCAGGATGCCTACCACTACTACCACCCTCACCCAGGGGGGCAGGATGCCCACCACTACTACCACCCTTAGCCAGGGGACTGGATGCCTACCACTACTACCACCCTCACCCACGGGGGCAGGATGCCTACCACTACTACCACCCTCACCCAGGGGGCAGGATGCCCACCACTACTACCACCCTTAGCCAGGGGCTGGATGCCTACCACTACTACCACCCTTAGCCAGGGGGCAGGATGCCCACCACTACTACCACCCTCACCCAGGGGGGCAGGATGCCCACTACTACTACCACCCTTAACCAGGGGGCAGGATGCCCACCACTACTACCACCCTCACCCAGGGGGGCAGGATGCCCACCACTACTACCACCCTGAGCCAGGGGGCAGGATGCCCACCACTACTACCACCCTCACCCAGGGGGCAGGATGCCCACCACTACTACCACCCTCACCCAGGGGGGCAGGATGCCCACCACTACTACCACCCTTAACCAGGGGGCAGGATGCCCACCACTACTACCACCCTCACCCAGGGGGCAGGATGCCCACCACTACTACCACCCTCACCCAGGGGGCAGGATGCCCACCACTACTACCACCCTTAGCCAGGGGGCTGGATGCCTACCACTACTACCACCCTTAGCCAGGGGGCAGGATGCCCACCACTACTACCACCCTCACCCAGGGGGCAGGATGCCCACCACTACTACCACCCTTAACCAGGGGGCAGGATGCCCACCACTACTACCACCCTTAGCCAGGCGGGCTGGATGCCTACCACTACTACCACCCCACTCATAGGATGGACAATGCATGACACAACAAGCACACCACAACCTAGGGAATGCAAGATTAAGACATCCCCCACCACCATGACAAGCGTGTGAGCAGGCTGTGTCAAATGCCTACAACACCGAACATGACATTGAACATACAATGTGACCCCTAGCACATGTGCCACACATATATGTGTGTGGCACCCACAATGCTAAGCAGCCCATGACCATTGTGGCAATGGGGCCTAAACCCCCATCATCACAGTGACCAAAAGGCAAGTGTGGGGTCCATAGCTGAAGCACATTTTGACCATTGTGGCAATGGGGTCTAAACCCCCATCATCACAGTGACCAAAAGGCAAGTGTGGGGTCCATAGCTGAAGCACATTTTGACCATTGTGGCAATGGGGTCTAAACCCCCATCATCACAGTGACCAAAAGGCAAGTGTGGGGTCCATAGCTGAAGCACATTTTGACCATTGTGGCAATGGGGTCTAAACCCCCATCATCACAGTGACCAAAAGGCAAGTGTGGGGTCCATAGCTGAAGCACATTTTGACCATTGTGGCAATGGGGTCCAAACCCCCATCATCACAGTGACCAAAAGGCAAGTGTGGGGTCCATAGCTGAAGCACATTTTGACCATTGTGGCAATGGGGTCTAAACCCCCATCATCACAGTGACCAAAAGGCAAGTGTGGGGTCCATAGCTGAAGCACATTTTGACCATTGTGGCAATGGGGTCTAAACCCCCATCATCACAGTGACCAAAAGGCAAGTGTGGGGTCCATAGCTGAAGCACATTTTGACCATTGTGGCAATGGGGTCCAAACCCCCATCATCACAGTGACCAAAAGGCAAGTGTGGGGTCCATAGCTGAAGCACATTTTGACCATTGTGGCAATGGGGTCTAAACCCCCATCATCACAGTGACCAAAAGGTAAGTGTGGGGTCCATAGCTGAAGCACATTTTGACCATTGTGGCAATGGGGTCTACACCCTCATCATCACAGTGACCAAAAGGTAATTGTTGACAAAGAAAGAGCTGCAACTGCCAAACTGCATGGATCATTCCTGGTCACAGAACCAAAAACTCATCTGTGGCAAAGTAGTGTATGTGTCCCATTGCAACACAAATTGGGGGAGCCAAATACTGCAGTGCAAATGAAACATTCCTTTGGCCATGTGCAGACAAACAACACCCATGGGGGCTGAGACCGTCAACAGTCATCAATGACACAATGACAGAAGTGACCATCAGAATGCAGACCCACATATTTGCACCAATGGGCACACAAATGCAGATACCCTGTGGAGACTGTAGATGTGAGGTGAACAGATACCATACCATGGCAGCAATGGGACACACAAACCATGATCATTGTGCTGACCGATGACCTAGGGAGTCCCAGGGACAGCAGGGGAAAGCCACCAAACTACAAACAGCCAATGGCACACCCAAGATATGCCAATGCAGTGGTGCAGATGCACAAACAGGCAGACCCACACTGCACATCATACACAACAGGTGAGGGGTGGGGGTGCCAGTGTCCCCAGGCAACAACACAACACATGAGGAGAGCTGAATACCAATCATACAGATGTGCATACACTGCCACACTAAGGTAACTCATGGATCCAAATCCCCTATGTGGGCAAGCAGGCATTGACAGGTGAGAGGGAGCACAAAACACACATGTCACACAGGCACGTAGGAACAACAACTGACACAGCAAGTCACAGACACACCACAGCACCACCCCCAGGGCCCCCACAATGTGGTGACCCTGGGCTGAAGAAGAATACCACTGTGATGACAAAGCTAAATGTCGTTCACACTGTGAACCACAGTCAGGTGTCCTGAGCAACTAACTACCATCACACCTACACAAGCACAAATCAATCAGCATGGCCAGTAAGCCAAGGCCAACATGGAGGCAGGGGACTAGCCGGGCAACAACTCTCATCTGCACACACTCAACACCACACCCCTCGACCTCCAACAATGTGCAGCAGCGAAGTACACATGCACTGGTGACATTGCACATGCACCCATTACTATTCCAGGGTGGTGGGTGGGAACCAAGGTGTAGAAACACATCACACATGGACACTCAACAAGACTCCTGAATGTCTGACACACTGCACACTACGCTGTACATGGACATGACGGCAATACCACACCGACCAATGGGATCCCAGCCACAGCCACACACCAATGAAGAAGCCAAGGTCACCCACAAAGAACACACATAGACAACAACCAACATTGCAGCCCGGACCCTAAGGAGTGCCAGCAGTCACACACACAACGTGTCACAATCACTGAAAGATAACACAAACTGGAAATCACATGACAGGGGCAAACAACAAGTGCCAAAGGGAAACCTGACTGTGACCCATCTGCGTCAGCACACAAACTCTGCCCTGACAGCAAACACACCTATGGGTGACACCCTGATGACCAGTAATGTGCCATGCACCCACATCACAGAGAACACAGGGAGAAGACTTTGGGGGAACATAGCTCAAGTCAGCAAGCATCACAAACAGGTACAACACTAGGGATCACAGCATGCGCAGATGAATGGAAGTGAACACACAGACATGCACATACAACACACACCTTGGGCGCAGGCAATGTCACACGTGTACACACTGCCATGAGGGGACTCCACTCCTGTGTGAGGAAAGCTGTGCCATATGTTGCCTCAGTAGGGCCCCATCATGTCAGCTGAGCACTTGGTCACACAATCAACAATTAGCACCAAATGAGGGCTCCCATCACATCAGCCTGGTCATGGATGTGCCAACGGAATCATCAGCACAGATCCAACACACTTGTATAGCAATGTTGCACTGACTACACGGATGAGTCCCTCCCCATTGATGCCCAAACCTGCATGTCCACTGGAGATGGCAACACGGTCAGGGAAGTAGACAAATGCAACGATGGCAGGCACAACAGATGTGCAGGGGTGGAAGCCACAGATATGAAATTGCCAATGTAAGTAGGAAACCCATTGCCAAATACTGAACACATGACACCCTCAGATGCTGCTATTGATGACATGGATACACCACATGATAGGACACATTCCCCCTGGACCACATGGGTTCCTGCACAGTAACACTTCATAATCATGAGACCAGATATCACCATCACTGCAGCAAGGGCATGGTTAGCTGCACCAACAACATGTACATCTGAAGCATGAGCACTAGAGAAAAGAAAGTTGCTTTATTCAGCATATGTGTTGAGGCCAAACGAAGTCCTGAAAAAGAGCAAAGGCCAATGGCCAGTCCATTGTCAAAGTTCAAACAGGGTGACACTGGCAGATGTCACCCTACGCATGCCTGCACAATACCAGGGACAATCCACTAGGAGGGGCAACCGGGGGCAGGCCAGGCACCGCAGGGACAGGATCAGGGCTCACCAGGGGGAGTCAGGGAAGGGGTGGTGGGTGCTGGAGAGCCACTGACAACTGCAGTGGAGGTGTCTGACATGGTGTGTGCCGGCACAACTGGGGGCATGACACAGATGTCGTGGGTGCCGGCACAACTGCAGTGGACCCTGCAGATGGGGTGGACAGGTCCGCCACTGCAGTGCCCAAGTCAGACAGGGCGGTAGTGGACTCCACTGCAGTGCCTACCTCCAGGGGAGGAGAATCAATCAATCAATCACGGCATTTATAGAGCGCGCTACTCACCCGGGAGGGTCTCAAGGCGCTGGGGGAGGGGGTAAGTTACTGCTCGAACAGCCAGGTCTTGAGCTGCTTCCTGAAGGCGAGATGGTCCTGGGTTCGCCGAAGGTGAGTGGGGAGGGAGTTCCAGGTCTTGGCCGCCAGGTAGGAGAAGGATCTTCCTCCGGCGGTGGTTCTGCGGATGCGTGGTACGGTGGCGAGGGCGTGGCTGGTTGATCGTAGCTGGCGTGTGGGCGTGTAGAAGGACATGCGGTCGTTGAGGTACTTTGGGCCCAGGTCGTGGAGGGCCTTGTGTGCGTGGGTGAGGAGTCTGAACGTGATTCTCTTGCTGACGGGGAGCCAGTGCAGGTCTTTCAGGTGTACGGTGATGTGGCTGTGTCGGGGGATGTCCAGGATGAGTCGTGCGGAGGCGTTCTGGATGCGCTGGAGTCTCTTTTGAAGTTTGGCTGTGGTTCCGGCGTAGAGGGTGTTCCCATAGTCCAGTCGGCTGGTGACGAGGAATGGGGAACAGGCAAGGTGGGTTGGACAGAGGGGGGGGACACCCTCACCACATCAGTGGCACAGACAAGCGCAGCGGGGGGTGTGGTGCTGGGAGAGCAAGTGGCAGGGGAGAAGGCCGGAGCATCTTGGGGATGGTATATCTGTGGGTGGGGGAACCTGGGGCAGGGTGTGGTGGGGGCACCTGTGCAGTGGGGGCCTGAGGGATGGAGGACGGAGACCTTGTGCCTGAGCTGCAGGGCGGTGGCGGGGTCTTGCTCTTAGCACTCCGGGGGACTTGCGGGTGGGGGCCTCAGTCCGTCTGCGCCTGGGGGAGGGTGTCCGGGGGCGAGGGGCACTCTGCTCCGTGTGGGTGGGCTTCCTCTTCCCCCGGGATGCTGGAGCAGCTTCATCGGTGGGGAAGAGGCCGAGGTCACAGAGGAAGAGCTGCTGTGACTTTGGGGTTGCAGGTGAGGCAAGGGAGGGTGCTTTGGAGGGAGAGGGAACTGAGGACTGCGCAGTGCATGTGGATGCGTGTGTGTGTGCCAGGGCCCCATCCCCTGTGAGTCTGGCTTCAGTCCCCTGAATGTGCGTGCGTGTGCGTTTTGTCATTGGCGTGTGTGTCAGTGTGCTGGATGTGTGTGTGCTGGTGTGTGCCAGTGTGTGTGTGCCTGGGATGGGTAAGGTGCTGGGGAGTGTGGATGGAGCAGAGGCAGGAGGGGTGAGGGACCGTTTGAGGAGGGACACTGCTGCCGTCAGGGAGGAGTCCATGGACCTATTGCCCCTCTGTAGGTCAGACATGCCCGATGAGATGCCCTCCATGAACGACACCAGCTGAGTCAACAGCGCGGTGTGCGCATGGAGGACACTCAGCATGGCTGTCTGCCCTACATGGAGCTGGCGAAGGAGGTACACAGACTCCTCACTCAGGGCAGCAGGGGACACAGGGGCAGGGGTGCGGTGCCTGGCCCAAAGGAGACACGCTCCCGGACATGGGAGCCTCCACGGACCTGGGGAATGGGAGCCGATGGGAGGGCGGTGGTGGTGCTGGTGGTGGCGGGGACAGCAACACTAGCTGGGGTGTGGTGGCTGCTGACACCCGCCTCCACAAGGGAGTCATCCTCCGAGTTACTCTGGTCCTCAGCTGAGGTGGATGCTGCTGAGGACTCCTCGGTGTGGCTCCCCTCGCCCTCCGTGCCACTGGGTCCCTCCGACCACTCCTCGGCTGCTGACCCAGTCTGGCTCTCCGGCTCCTCCTGGTCCGTGGAGCTGTCCCCTTCCGTGGCCGTGGATGTATCTGCAAAAAATGGGGAAACAGACAGACATCAGTCACCTGCACATAACGCACACACCACTGTGAGCACAGCACATCACAGAGCAAGCCCTGGCATCATTAGTTGTGCATTGCTAAAAGTGCACTAATTGAACAGGAGAAGTCAATTGTCAGTCTGATGCCAAGCATGGCACTCACATCCCACATGGCCTTGCACCCATCTGTCTGGTGTCTGTTGGATTGCAACACCCCAGTGTTGACACATGCACCAAGTACACAGTAGTTGGACAGTGCAGAGGACACGGTGTGGACACATCACAGCTCTTGCCACTGAGTCAGTACAGGTTTACGGATGTAAGGGATGCCCAGAGTCAGATAGGAAATGCATGTGATGCATACCAGCGACAGACACCATGATGCACCCATGTCCTGATAGCCAGCACCACTATGGTGTGCATGTAGCACATGTCACTCCCCTGCAGGCTCACCAATCAGTAGACACATGCCATGGCGGAGGCATGACTGCAAAGTCATACATCACTGTCTCAGTGATGTATGACTTTGCAGCCAGACAACAACACTCTGCACTGTGTCACAATAGTAGGTCATGGGGAATGCAAGTCCTGGAGCTGCACAAGTGCACATGTACATCCCCCACAACACATCCTCTTAACCCTCATCTGTCCAGGTCATACCTATTGGACATATGGGAGACCTGTGACACTACCCTCTGAACCTGAGCCCCTCACACTCTGCTGTGCATGGGGAACAGCTGCCTGAACTTCACATTTACATGCCCCAGTCTGCATGGGCAGCTGATCAGACACCTATGTGTCACACAAGTATCGTCTCCTATGGTCACATCTCCAGTGGCATGCTGAGCCCCTACCAAGAAACTCCACAGCAGTCCTGGCGACTAATCCACAGCACACTGACACAGAGGCAGACACCTGAGGGGCAAATCACTGTGCACAATGTGTCCTCTGATACACGGGAGTGGGAGTACAGAGTGTATTGTATGGCCTGGAGTAGGCATGACTGTCCAGCCCCACATGAATGAGGGATGAGCCCTGGACTGTAGGCAACTGGCTAAGTATGTGTGACACACGTCATATACATACTCCTGGGGCCCAAACATTGTTCCCACCCGCAGCATGGGTGTGTGCCAGGTACCCCAGACACATGTGGTGGATCAGCTCAGCAATTGGACCACAGATCAAAGTAACACGCTGAATACATGTCAGAATACAGGCATTGTGTAAGCAATGGACCCACCCATGATGCCCACCACAGAGTCAGGGAAACAGATGCTGTCTCCCACCTTGAGTCAAGCAAACTGCAAGGACACAGTCCTAAGTGACAGAATTCCCTGCATGTAAGGGCCACACCTGGGTATCAGATGAGGAGTGGGCAGTGCACAATAGAGGGACATGGCTCCTGGACAACATGACTGCTGTACTGTGGCAGTTCAACCTGGCCCGAGGAGGGCACATAGCATGTTAGACAGAGTACACAGTGCAGTCTTTGACTCACCCCCTCCTTGCTGCTCTCTGGCCTTCAGCTGCCCATCCAGGTCTGGAAAGACCACCGCCAGGATCCTGAGCATGTGGGGGGTCAGGGTCCGTGTTCCGCCCCTCCTGCGAGGAGGCGACAGCTTCAGCTGGACCCGTGCAATCCTCCGGGTCCAGCCCCGAAGGTCCTGCCACCTCTTTTGGCAGTTGCGGATCCGGCGCTTGTAGACCCCCACGGACCGGACAGCCCGGACGATGTCCTTCCAGATCTCATGCTTCCGATGGGCAGAAGCCTGTCAGGATGACAAAGTGATAAGGCCATTACTACACATGCAACATATCCGTGCATGACACAGTTGCATATACATGTCGCAATCACAGGGGCACATGGTGTACCCAGGCAGTGCACGGCTGCCCATGGACAGTTTTCCAGAAGTCACTACATGGTATCATTGCATGGGGAGTAAAACCCTGTTCAGAAGCACTGTCACTGCACCATACCTGTCCAGTGCAAGTCACTACACACTATGGGGGTGACAACTACTCAGTGAGCCTGCTAGCCAGTGGTGTGCTGACTCTCAGCCTTGCTAGTCAGACAAAATGCACATTCAGAAAGGCAGTGCACAGAACACTCACCTGCTCCCCTGGTGTCCCATACAGCTTGCTGTACTGTGGAAGTAGGCTGTCCAGCAGGGCCTGGTTCTCTTCAAGGCTGAAGGCTGGGGCTCTCTCCACAGTACGTGCCATTGCAGGGTCCAGAGGGGCAGAGACAGCAGCAGTGCAGTGGCAGATGTCGTCCTGGAGCATGTAGTGCAGGCAAGTGGGCTCTCAGGGGAACATGCAGCAATATATATGTGCTGGAGAGGCAGATACTGTCCCTTGTGTCCAAAGTGATAGGTCCAAGTCGTTTGCATCTTCTGAATCTGGCCAATCCATGGAATAGCAGCACCAAAACACGCCCACAGCATCCTTCAAAATTTCAACTTCATGACATACATGATTTTGCAACATTGTTGTGGGTGACCAACTGATTTTCCAGCAACCGACTCGTTCGAATATTCGAAACGCGTCCGTTGCCAGGCAAGCCCATTGTCAATGGGTGCGCACCGATCGGTCCATTGCAGTACAACGCGCACAGGGGTACAACGCGTACCCGCACACATTGAAAGCAATGGGCCGGCCGGAGGCACCGATCGGTCCATTGCAGTACAACGCGCACAGGGGTACAACGCGTGCACCGCACACATTGAATGCAATGGGCCGGCCGGAGGCACCGATCGGTCCATTGCAGTACAACGCGCACAGGGGTACAACGCGTACCCGCACACATTGAATGCAATGGGCCGGCCGGAGGCACCGATCGGTCCATTGCAGTACAACGCGCACAGGGGTACAACGCGTACCCGCACACATTGAATGCAATGGGCCGGCCGGAGGCACCGATCGGTCCATTGCAGTACAACGCGCACAGGGGTACAACGCGTACCCGCACACATTGAATGCAATGGGCCGGCCGGAGGCACCGATCGGTCCATTGCAGTACAACGCGCACAGGGGTACAACGCGTACCCGCACACATTGAATGCAATGGGCCGACCGGAGGCACCGATCGGTCCATTGCAGTACAACGCGCACAGGGGTACAACGCGTACCCGCACACATTGAATGCAATGGGCCGGCCGGAGGCACCGATCGGTCCATTGCAGTACAACGCGCACAGGGGTACAACGCGTACCCGCACACATTGAAAGCAATGGGCCGGCCGGAGGCACCGATCGGTCCATTGCTGTTCAACGCATCACTGTACATGTGACTGGCATATGTCAGCATGCCTGTCTCAGATGGACATATGCCAGCCACAGATAGCTCCCAGGGAGTGAGGGGCACACCTACATCACGACAGCCTGTCCAAACCTTATCATAAGGCATGTAAGGCTGCATTTCCTATTGTGTGTATGTTGGTGTACATGTTGTCCTGTGGGTGTCACCTGTGGGCAGCCACCCCCAGGCTGTGCACGTGTTCATGGGGACAGGATCCTGGGTGTTACGTGTACGTGACCACTGTGATGTGCAACTGTTCATATCTGTGCATGTGCCATGGTCACATTTCACAGTGGTGTTTGTGTATGTCATGTCACATACCCCGTGAGTCCCATGTGGGACGGTATGTTTGAGCCAGGGTGTCCCAGTGGCACAATAGTGATGGCCCTCCACAGTCTTTGTGCATGTAGTGTTTACAATGTCTCTGATTTGATGTGCACAATGGGAGACAGTCTCCACATCCACGTTGTGTGTGCATGGACTCTGATGTTGTGCGTGTGTGTCACAGACGTCCATGGCTCTCCTGCCATGGCAAGTGTGGCCACTACCTGTGGGGGTCATGTTTGTTTTGTTGTGGTGTACACATGATACTCCAGGTGATGCCAGTGTCCATGTGGCATTACAGGGTCCCTGGGAATGTGCCTGTCGTTGAGCTGTGGTGCCTGGGGCACATCTGTCCTCACATGTCACTGGGGGTGACTGTGACACAGCATCATGATATCCAATGGGCCAACCTGGGACAAATTGATGCCACCTTTAGGACCGTGTTGACAGATGTTGGCCATGTATGTACCATACATGTCGTTCCGGTACTGCACACTTCATGTAGTTGTGCCTCATGATGATGTATGTTGGGATCTTGAGTGTGTTCAATGCCGCATATGTGGGGTGACTGACGATCTTGCTTACTTCTCCTCTGCACTGCAGGGCTCCTGCTGTCCATCGGCCATTCCCAGACCTGGCAACGATGGTGGAACGGGACAGCATCCGACGGTACCGCTTCACCAGGCAGCTGATTGAGGATTTGGCAGTGCAGTTGTCCCCACATTTGCAGCCTGGCCGGCCGTATCCTACAGCGCTGACCCCCAAGGTGAAGGTGATGGCAGCCCTACACTTCTTTGCCACCGGTACCTTCCAACATACTGTGGCGTCTGCTGGTGGGATGTCACAGACCATGTTCAGCCGTGTGCTCCGCGATGTTTTGGCGGCAATGTTGCTCTTCCTGAACCGGTACATCTATTTCCCTAGACTGCGACGACTCACTGACGTGAAGAGTGACTTTTATGCCCTGGGGAGGATGCCGCATGTCATTGGCTCCATTGATGGGACACATGTGGCTTTGGTACCACCACAGGCCCAGGAGCAGGCCTACAGGAACCGCAAGCACTACCACTCGGTCAATGCACTGGTGGTGTGTCTTGCAGACATGACTCATCACACACGTGTGTGCCCGTTTCCCTGGTTCAGCACACGATGCCTTTGTGATGAGGAGTAGTCGCATCCCCAGGTTGATGGCACAGATGCAGAACCAGCGTGCCTGGCTTGTCGGTGTGTACTGACTTTGTGCCATTGTGTGTGATCTGATCTGTAGTATTCCGCCCACTTTTCCAAGTCAGCTGATGTGCACTTGTCTGTCCGTAGGTGACTCGGGATACCCCAACATGCCGTGGTTGCTGACACCCCTCAGGAACCCTGTGACACCTGCCCAGATGCGCTACAATGAGGCACATGGTCGGACCAGGAGAGTGATTGAGCGGACCTTTGGTCTCCTGAAGAGCCGCTTCCGCTGCCTGGACAAGACCGGAGGGTCCCTCCCATATGCCCCTGCGAAAGTGTGCAAGATTATCATCGTCTGCTGCATGCTCCACAACCTGGCAGTGCGGAAGGAGTTGCCTCTCATCCAGGATGACGATGACCAACATCCGCCACCTGTGGAGGATCCTGGCCTGGACCACGATGCCAGTGACGATGATGATGATGATGGTGATGGTGATGTCCGCACACAGCTCATCACCAACTTCTTTAGCTGAATGTGAGTATCCTGAGGTGTCATGTGAATGATGTGAGTTGGCATGATGTGTGGGTGGTGCTCTGGTGCTGTTGGAGTGTGTCCATGGGCTACTTGACAGGATGTGTGTTGCGATGTGTGGTGACAGGTGGGCTGTACTCCCCAACAGTGTTGACATGCTAACTTGGTTCTGGGTGGGTATCTTGTAACATGTATTGTGCATGAGTTTTGCTATTCTGTCCTGTACTGCATTGCTTTTGACTGTGTGTCATTTCTGTCCTTCACAGGGTACTTTCAGATTCGTTTGGTCAACTGTGTCCACCGACGACGTGATTGCACATCCAGGCTGGTAGCTGTTGTGTCCCTACAGGTGATGTGCGCCACACCCATGGACTTCCTTCTGTCTACAGTTGTTGACTGTGTGCCCGCTACCAGGTGGGGTTACCTTGCATCTGTAGTGGTTACGGCATGTTGCTACTGTGTAATAAACCTGTGCTTCACTTAGTGATGTGCGTTGTCTGTGGTCACACATTTGACTGCCATTTGCTTACTGCACCTGTGGGCTACTTGACTACAACTGGGAATGGGTGTGGTGTCTGTGCATTGCACCGTCTTCCCTGGCAACATCAGTGTAGGCAATGAGTCAGATGGCCTAGGTGTGTATGTGTTGTGTAGCCCTGGTGGTGTGTCTCCCTCATATGTGTCACGTTGCCTGTACTCACATGCCTGTGTTGTCCTTGCTGTTGCAGTTCGCATACACTGTGTAATTTTGCAGTTCATCATCCCCATAACAGCACCCACGTTGGAATCACGACAGAGGCAAGTATGGTGTATTAGTGTGTTTATTGTGATAATAGTGCATAGGATGGATTGTGCTGTACATGAATCTTGCAATCCCAAGTTCCTAGATGAATAGAAAGTCCAGGTAGACAGGATCCCCAGTATCGGGGCCACAGTTGTCTGACACATTGTTCCAACTTGTACTCCCCATGCAATGTGTGGGAGTAGTGTTGCCATCAACAGGGTGAACAGTCTGTGCACAAAGGCGAAAATCCAGAACAGGTTCAGGCTTCCTGGGAGTTGCGCTTGGCCATCAGCCTCTCACTTTCCCCTCCTCGGACGACCCCTCTTCTTGGGGGGGGCCCTCAAGTGCAGGCTGCTGCGGTGCAGGGGACTCTCCGCCAGAGTCCTCCTCCCTCCCTGTGGCAGTTGCAGTTTGTTCGGTGCCAGATGTTGTTGGCACACAGGGAGGTGTGGACTGGTTGCTGTTCATCTGGCGGAGGCATTGTAAAATGTCCCTGTGCACCGCCGTCATCTCATGTAGTACATCCCACTTGGACTCCACGCGGGTCATGTGGGAGTCCACACGTGACATGTGGGAGTCCACACGTGACATGTGTGACTCCACGTGGGACATGTGGGAGTCCAAGCGGGCATGATGGGCAGCCTGCTGCTGTTTGATGTCTCTGAGGAGCCCCACTACCTGGCTGAGCTCTCCGGTGCTGGACTGGTACGCATCAGCTATGCGTACCAGTTGTGGGTCTTCATGCACCCCAGCAACGTCTGCAAGCAGCGACCTCTGTCTCCCACCCCTCCCACCACCCCTGCTGACATGTGCAGTGTGTGCAGTTGCACGCACAGATAACCCTGGTCCACCTTGGGGGTTGGTGGTGGTGGTGGTGTCCATGGCCCCAGGTTGGTCCAGGGTCACTGCGCTGGTGTTGTTCCTTATTCTGTCCATGTCGGCAGGGATGGTATTCGTGGTGACAGTCGTTGGAGGGGTGGGTGCAGGGGGTGCAGCTGGTGGACCTGCTGGTGCTGCAGCTGGTGGTCCTGCTGGTGCAGCATGTTGACTTGCACCGGATGTGCCAGGTTGTTCTTCATCGTCCGAGGAGGACAGAGGCTGTACGACGCCAGTGAGCTCGGCATCCTCTTGAGCCTGGGACTGGGACTCCTCAGCGTCTGCTGCTGTGTCCCTATCATCACCTGTTTTTGGGAGACACAAACAATGTATGTCATGTTTCTGCAGGCATCAGTGGTTGACACACCTGACAGTTGTGACTGTGCCTCGGGGTGCGGGCCTGTACATTGTATTGTCCTAAGTCGTCACAGTCAGGGGTTGATATTGGTGTGGCACATTGTCCTGCATTATTTGGGCATTTCTATGTATTCTCTGGGGTGTGAACATGGTCTGCATTGCTTGTGTTTGGTTGACAGCCAGACCTCCTTCCCACCCACCCACCCAGTCAGTTATCCCACCATGGAACGTGCTTGCATTGCAGGGAGTGTAAGTTGTCTCTCAGGATGTCAGTCAGTGGTGTCCTGCTGTTTGTTGGTGCACAGTTGCCAGCAGGGCCTTGTGCTCCCCACAGCAGTAGCCAGTGTCAGCCATCTTGTGAGTCCTTCTCCACTCCCTGTGATGTGAGCATGGTTCAGGGTGGTGTTGATGGGCCAGTTGTGATGCTGAGCAATGTCTGTGACTACGACTCCCATCATGCTATTGCCTCCACCCCCTTCCCAGCATGCCCATGCTTCCTTCCTTTGACTCTGCTTCCCTGTGGGGTGGGCTGGCTGTGCTGACAGGATGGCTGGGAGTGTTGTCCTGGCAGTTGTTTGGCTAAGAGTCCCAAGAGTGTCCCTGTGCTTCACACAACATAAGCCAGGGTGGTGGTGCTTTGTGGGATCTTGTGTTAGGATGGAGGGCATTGCATTCTACCAGGTGGGTACTGTGGAGTTTGTGTTGGGGGGGTGTGAGGGGAGGTGCTGGTGACTATGGTCAGTGCTGCAAGTCCCCCTTCCCACCCACCCAGCCAGCCAGATATCCCACCATGGAACGTGCTTGCATTGCAGGGAGTGTAAGTTGTCTCTCAGGATGTCAGTCAGTGGTGTCCTGCTGTTTGTTGGTGCACAGTTGCCAGCAGGGCCTTGTGCTCCCCACAGCAGTAGCCAGTGTCAGCCATCTTGTGAGTCCTTCTCCACTCCCTGTGATGTGAGCATGGTTCAGGGTGGTGTTGATGGGACAGTTGTGAGGCTGAGCAATGTCTGTGACTACGACTCCCATCATGCTATTGCCTCCACCCCCTTCCCAGCATGCCCATGCTTCCTTCCTTTTGACTCTGCTTCCCTGTGGGGTGGGCTGGCTGTGCTGACAGGATGGCTGGGAGTGTTGTCCTGGCAGTTGTTTGGCTAAGAGTCCCAAGAGTGTCCCTGTGCTTCACACAACATAAGCCAGGGTGGTGGTGCTTTGTGGGATCTTGTGTTAGGATGGAGGGCATTGCATTCTACCAGGTGGGTACTGTGGAGTTTGTGTTGGGGGGGTGTGAGGGGAGGTGCTGGTGACTATGGTCAGTGCTGCAAGTCCCCCTTCCCACCCACCCAGCCAGCCAGATATCCCACCATGGAACGTGCTTGCATTGCAGGGAGTGTAAGTTGTCTCTCAGGATGTCAGTCAGTGGTGTCCTGCTGTTTGTTGGTGCACAGTTGCCAGCAGGGCCTTGTGCTCCCCACAGCAGTAGCCAGTGTCAGCCATCTTGTGAGTCCTTCTCCACTCCCTGTGATGTGAGCATGGTTCAGGGTGGTGTTGATGGGACAGTTGTGAGGCTGAGCAATGTCTGTGACTACGACTCCCATCATGCTATTGCCTCCACCCCCCTTCCCAGCATGCCCATGCTTCCTTCCTTTTGACTCTGCTTCCCTGTGGGGTGGGCTGGCTGTGCTGACAGGATGGCTGGGAGTGTTGTCCTGGCAGTTGTTTGGCTAAGAGTCCCAAGAGTGTCCCTGTGCTTCACACAACATAAGCCAGGGTGGTGGTGCTTTGTGGGATCTTGTGTTAGGATGGAGGGCATTGCATTCTACCAGGTGGGTACTGTGGAGTTTGTGTTGGGGGGGTGTGAGGGGAGGTGCTGGTGACTATGGTCAGTGCTGCAAGTCCCCCTTCCCACCCACCCAGCCAGCCAGATATCCCACCATGGAACGTGCTTGCATTGCAGGGAGTGTAAGTTGTCTCTCAGGATGTCAGTCAGTGGTGTCCTGCTGTTTGTTGGTGCACAGTTGCCAGCAGGGCCTTGTGCTCCCCACAGCAGTAGCCAGTGTCAGCCATCTTGTGAGTCCTTCTCCACTCCCTGTGATGTGAGCATGGTTCAGGGTGGTGTTGATGGGCCAGTTGTGGGGCAGAGCAATGTCTGTGACTACGACTCCCATGATGCTATTGGCTACACTGACTTGGCCAGCATACACAGAATTCCTTCCTTTGAGTGGTCTTCACTGTGTGTTGGTGTTGTTGTGGTGGCTACATGTGTGGATGTGTGTGTTAGTTCTATTTGTGCCACTGCCTAGCTGTAGTTGTGGTTGTGTTTGTACATGTGTTGGCACAGTTGGATGTGACTTTTTTGATGGCATGTGTTGTGTTTATCTGACTGACATACACATTTTGGGATGATTCTGTTCTAGTTGCTGTGTAATTGCTATGAGTGCATGGTTTGACTCTCCCCTTGACAGTGATGTGTGTGTTTTGTGGCAGTATATTGTGTACATTTGTTGTGTACTCACCAGGCTCTGGGATGTTCTCTAGTCCATATACGCTCACTGGCGGAAGGATGGCCCGCACCTTCTCCTCCCAGGGCCTGAGGTATATTGGCTTGGCAGGAGGGCCACTGCCGGTATGTTGGCTGTTGATGTAGTCTATCTTCAGCAGGTCCCGTACCCTCCTGCGCACGTCATACCACCTGTTCTGGATGTCCGACTTTGTGCGCCGACATGGTGATTGGGCGTTCACCCTGTTGATGATTCTCTCCCACATCTTGGTTTTCTGCGACATGGGGGTCTGTTGGACCAGAGTGCCAAACAGCTGTGGCTCCACCCTGAGGATCTCGTCTACCAGGACTTCCAATTCACAATCTAGGAACTTGGGATTCTTCTTGGGGGCATGGTGATGGGTGGTGATGGTGAGTGATGTGTGTGTTGGTGTGCAGGTGAGGGTGTGTGAGTGTGTGTTTTGCTGGGTGTATGTGAGGTAGGTATTTGTTGGTGTGCTGATGGTGTGTGGCTTGTGTGAGGGGTGAGCTGTGGGTGTGTGGTTGCTTTCTCTTGGGTGCTGGCAGTGGAATGGCATTTGCAAAGGCTCATGGTAGTGATTTGTGTCCTTTATATAGGTGGAGTTGTGGGTGTGTCTTTGTTCTCTGTCCCCACCCCCCCAGTATTTATTGGCTTGCTAATTGCTTGTTTGGCCTTTTTTTGGGTGATTTTTCCTTTGTGCTGTTTGTGTATGTTGGAAACGTTCTTGTGACCGAGTCGGACCCTGCATTGGTCTCGTACGGTGTTCTCCGTTTCGTTCACGCTGTGTTTGTGCAGTTTTGTATGCTGCGAACGCGTCGGTCGCGGTGTATTGTGTTGCTTCGGCTCGGTTTTGTATGCGTGTCGGTCGTACGGCTTGTTCTCCGTCCGACTCGGTCGTGTTTTTCGCGCCTTGCATCGTACTTTGCGGGTTGGAGTTGGCGGGTACGATTCGGTCGGATTTGTTCCGGGTGCGTGTCGGTCGGTTGGATTCGCGTGTTTTTCCGGCCGGATTGCTATTTTCCGAGCGGCTCGGTCGGTCGGCTTGGTTTCCTGACGTGTCGGTCGGATTTATCGCGGCTTGCATCGTACTTGGCGTGTCGGGCGCCACTGGTACGTGTCGGTCGGTAATTTTTCCGGCTCCGAGTCGGTCGGTGCTTTTTCCGGCCCGAATCGGAATCGACCCCTTAATTTATAGTCGCGCCATATATGTCGTGAGGAAAATGTGACTGAACATTCCAAAAACCGTCTGTATACCCATATGCCTCTCTAGATGTATGCTGGCATTTGCCAATGTTAAAATACTCTGTCTCATATCCATTTACAAAGTTTTCCAGGTCTTTGTATAGGTCCACAATTACCTTATTTCTCGCGTTATTAAAAAACGTTGTAAAAGTTTATCAGTACAATATGTAGTTTCAAATCAGTTTGTAAGAGTACAAACTGAAAATAGGGAGATTTGATGTATGTTTGTTTCAGAATTACTGAGGCTGTGGTTGAAATTAACACCGCTAATCCTCCCTTTGCCCACCCACTAATCGAGGGGGCTGCAGGGGTAATGATGGAGATGAAACCATCAATACTAAATCCCCCAAACTGCCAAGTTTCCTGCAAGCATATCAGCTGTGCGGTATTTATATGACTTTACCATTCTTTGCTCTCTATTTTGTTTTTAATACCGGCAATGTTCCATGAGCTAATAACTAGTATTTTGCGGATATTACTATCTCTTATTTTCTTACCCCATTCTTCACGTTGGTCTTTTGTGTACCTAAACCCCCTATATTCCTCAGCAGTCCCTGTGACCTACTGTTGTCAATCCTGTTCACTGAGGCTGGAAAGTGGGGCAATTCTATTGGAATTGGTCGCAGGCATGTCCATTCTGGGCTTATAAGGATGGTGCAAAAATGGAAACCCCTGTTGTTTTAAGACATTTACCGGACGTTTGTAAAAGAAGCCCAGTGGTACAGCTGTAATCTTCCCTTCAAGACTATTCTGGGACTGTTGTCTTCGATGGAGGTTTGAGAAAAGATTCTTCACCACAGCTGGGTGCCGAAAAATTAACTACAATGCAATCACTGTGCCCTGTTTTCCGAATGTACCCAACTCAATTCACCTTCCTTACCATTATTATTTCATGATACAAGAAATTAATGTTACAAATATGATCCGACATCCAATGTACGACTTTTTTTTTTTTTAGATCATTCCAGTTCTCTATAGAATGCAAGTCTAATTTAGGGGCATCCTTCAGAATGTGGACATAGGGGGTAGCATCAGGTAGAATATGTAAAGTGTCTGGGGAAATTGCCGAAAGTCCTGTGTTATCTATTCCTGTTGTGTTGGTAAGGTATTAGGCTGCCCCTCCTGTATGTCGCTTGTTGGACGCACGCTATGTGCCCTAGCTGATGGTGGCACATAAGAAGGGCATTTTGGTACTGAGTGCTCCCTTTCAGTGATGGCATTCGCTATAATAGCATTGGGTTCAGTTTGTGGTTTAGTTCCATTCTGAGTCGTATCAGTTACGTTTTTGACAGCATTCTCAAGTGTGATAACTCTTTCTTTTACTTCTCTTATTTCTGATAGGATCTTTCTTTCAATGTTATCCAGTTTTGCATGGACTTTTTTTAACATCAACTCCAAGTTTTTTTAAATATAAACACTTCCTGCTCCTTATTACATCCCTTAGAGTTATCGCTCTTTCTACTCATACTGGCACCTAAGGCCCTAGTAGACTTCTTTGGTATACAGCTCAAAGTTCCTTACGGCGGTTTACTTTTTGTAGCTGGTGGTGAAATCAGCTCTTCATCTGGTGAGAGTTCAATAATTTCCAATGGAATGGTTGAGACACATGGAACCTGTTCGGTGTTAACTAAGATTGTATCTTTTTTGGCTGTGTCAGAGAGATTTAGGGACTCAATAATAGACAGGATTATCTCTCCAGTGGCTTCTACTATGGCACAATACAGGGCCTCATTAGCTGTGTGTTTAGTCGCGGCCAACCTTTCTTCCGCATTAATAATTTCATTATTTATCTGACCCACAGCATCAGTTAGATCAGGGGTCTCCAACCTTTTCTGTAGTGAGAGTACTTCTGATCAGTGAAAACCATTGTGAGCTACTGAAGGCTATGCAACTCGCGCACAGACGCCCCCATTCCCAGTTTCATTGACTCTAAGCCTAATGTCCGTAGGGGCAGATACTATGGTTTGAACAAAATACTTTTACTAGGGGCACTATGACGGGTCTGTAATCTGTGAGAGCGTGGTCTTTGAGGATGTATGAACATGTGTGCATATGAATGGGATATATGTTTATGGGTGACTGAGAGCCTGTGTTGTAATTACTTGATGCAAAGGACATACCTTTTGCGCTCTGTGGCACAGTTACATGTATAACACAAACACATAACCTTTTTTTAAATGGGACAAATTTTAAGTGCAGAAAAATGTTCTGCAAAAATGTTCATAATACAGAATATTTTTCTGCACTTTAAATTTCTCCCACTTAACATAATGGCTGTATTTTTCAGTTATAAATATGGCACAGTGTCTACCACTCACTGTGAGCAAGCTGCCAGCTATGTGTAAACGAGACACTTTGAAATGGGAGAAAGTTAAACTGAAGAGTTAATTTTATGTTTATATGGACCCCATAAAACTCATAATTTAAATTTTCTCCCATTTCCAAGTGTCATATTTACAAACACCAGGCATCTAGCTCCAAGGGGCCTGCAGACACGGTGTCCTATCTATAACACAAATATACAGCCATTTGTTTAAATGGGAGGAAAATAAAGTGAAGAAACATGCTTCATAAGACATTGACTTAATAGAAAGTGGAGAACAACATTAAGACAGTATTCCATAGAAATATTTTTCTTCACTTTAAATTTCTCCCATTTAAAACAATGACTGTATTTTTCAGTTATAAATATGGCACAGTGTCTACCACTCACTGTGAGCAAGCTGCCAGCTATGTGTAAACGAGACACTTTGAAATGGGAGAAAATTAAACTGAAGAGTTAATTTTATGTTTATATGGACCCCATAAAACTCATAATTTAATTTTTCTCCCATTTCCAAGTGTCATATTTACAAACACCAGGCATCTAGCTCCAAGGGGCCTGCAGACACGGTGTCCTATTTATAACACAAATATACAGCCATTTGTTTAAATGGGAGGAAAATAAAGTGAAATAACATGCTTCATAAGACATTGACTTAATAGAAGGTGGAGAACAACATTAAGACAGTATTCCATAGAAATATTTTTCTTCACTTTAAATTTCTCCCATTTAAAACAATGACTGTATTTTTCAGTTATAAATATGGCACAGTGTCTACTGTCCACTGGGGTCAAGATGCCTGCTGTCTGTAAATGCAACACTTTGAAATGGGAGAAAATTAAAATGAAGAGTTAACTTGGTCCTTAAGGTAACTGTTCATTGTAATCTTCTCCCATTTAAAAGCATTCAGAAAAATCATTTTGTTCTCACTTTCCAATACTGAGCTGACAAGGACTTTTATTTAAGAGTTTAATAACTCAGTGCTTCAGTTTTTCACCTTTGTGCCCCAGCATAGGTCATAAATTTGATTGAACAATGCTCAATTATTTTCAGGCCCTATTATCTGCAGCCTGATGATAATAATATGAAATAAAACAGCCTTCCCTTAACTTTAAAAGGAAAATGTGGCCCTGTGCTTATTTAAAAATAAACTCAAGGATGTGAGCTAATCTGAAGGTGTCTGCAAGGTACTGGTAGCGTGCAATCTACTGGTTGGAGACACCTGCGTTAGATGATTGGTTATAACATTGGTGCTTTTTAAGCTCTTCAAACATTTCTCAGCGGGGCCTTGAGCTAGTTTCCACTTACCCATTGTCGGAATTGTGTGCAACCAGTCATTTTACCCTTGAAGATTGTAAGACTAAAGGCAGAGTTCTTACTGTAATCACTGAAGTCCCAAAAGGAGCCAAGAGATAGGGCCTGACCTCGTTCGGGTGCAGACGGGCCCAGGCAGGCCAGCTCTTGGCCCAGTCTTGCCCGGGCAGGCATGTGCTGTGGGACAGGAGCGCTGTTGAAATATGCCTGTTAGGCGTGCTGAGTCGGGGCATGAAGGCCTCCCTTGCCGCTGGGATCGCTGCTGCCCGTAGTCCTGGGCCAAGTATACTGAAACCAAAACTCCTGAGCTGCGGGACAGGAGCGCCGCTGAAATACGCCTGTTAGGCACGCTAAGTCAGGGCGTGGCAGCCAACCTTGCTGCTGAGATCACTGGTTCCCGCAGTCCTGGGCCAAGTATGCTGAAATCAAAACTCCCCCGCTGTGAGACAGGAGCACTGTTGAAATACGCCTGTTAGGTGCGTTGAGTCGGGCGAACCAGCGGCTTCCCTTGCAACTGAGATCGCTGGTGCCCGTAGTCCTGGGCCAAGTATGCCAAAACCAAAACTGAAGACATGAACTGAAATTCACCACCCAATCACAAACCTTCTGTTCTGTAAATTTATTTAAATCATATCCTAATACTTTAATTACCTAGGGTCTGTGTGGGAAAAGTTCTTACTATAATAATTAACCACCTGAGTTTTTTATTAGAACCCACACCCTTTACACAAATCGTCTGGTAATATGCGTAATCAGTTGGAAATAGAGACACAGAGGGGCTGATTCTGATGCGGGTTGGAAAAGCTTCCTGACCGAATCGGTTGGGAAATGGTGTCCGACCCACTCGGATCGGGAAAGTCCGACCGGCGGAGTAGGATGCATCCGGATGCTTCCAGATACGATTTGGTTGAACTCCCATTGACTTCAATGGGAACATTTGTTCCTAACCGCATCAGAATTGGGCCCTCGGTCAGGAAGACACGTTCCCGATCCGATTTGGAAGGAGCAAATGCCGTTAGGAGGCCTTCCTAACCGCATCAGAATCAGGCCCTCGGTCGGGAAGCTTTTCCAACCCGCATCAGAATCGGGCCCAGAGTGTGAAAGACTTAAAGATAACAAAATAAACAACCTACCCTTAGCTCTTCCCTTTTTTGATGGAATTGCGGGTACACAATAACTGGTGGACCCATCAATGAAAAATGGTTCTTTGGCCCACATCTAATGTAAGCATATACAGTCAAACTGATTTTTTAATTGGACTCAACCAGGGTTCAGCTTCTTGTAGCCAAGATCTGTCACATTCCAGGAAATACATTATAAAGCGTTTTGAACTGCACAGAGGGCCCTAATTTATATACGGACTGCAGACAGCTGTGGGTGGCCATGTCCTATCCTCCTCCTCTCTAGTCTGAGTTGGTGCATTAATTGTAGGTCCACCAGAGTTAACATCCCCTAGTCTCCGTCCAGTTGTTCAATCTATTCCTTCTACCGACTCAAGACGGGAATATGTGTTTGTTTTGGGGAAAGTGAGGGTAGTCCCCAAGACTGAGATTGGCTAGGATTTGCAGCCATGCTATGAGAGGGCCTATTACTCTAATATCTATAAAAAAATACCCTCAAGGTAAAACATGAAAACAACTTGTATTCCACAAGGGGCCTGATAACCTGCAAAGGATGTTATGAGCAATTTTAGGCACACAAGCTCACCTCTATGTAATCACCTTTGAATTATTTGCATTTATTTACCACCCAGGTGACTCGTCTCACAATGTTGATCTCTTTGTAGTTTTTTTTTTTTTTTAAATATGTTTTTATTGGCATTTCAAATATGTAGAAACATTTTATACATTTCGAACATAACATCGGATTATTATCTCATCCATTTGTATGTATGTATTATGTATGTATTAGATATTTATTGAGCGCATATATCACCCGTAGGTCTCATAGTGCTAGCTGAAAACAGAAATCTAGGAAGGGCAGGGCAGAGCGTTAGAATAACCACGTTTTGAGGGCTTTGCGGAATTTTTTGTGGTCAGTTTCCAGGCGGAGCTGTACAGGCAGTGCGTTCCATAGCTCAGGCGCAGTTCTGGAGAAGGACCTGCAACCGTTCCTTACAGTGCGGACCTTGGGGATGGTTAAGAAATGTTTGCTGTTGGAGCGGAGGGTTCTTACTGGCTGGTATTTGGTAAGTTTCTTTGCTAGATAGATTGGTCCATTATTGTTGAGTGTTTTATGTACCAAGCAACATAGTTTAAAGTTAATCCTCTTTCTGATAGGGAGCCAGTGGAGAGTCTTTAGACTGGGAGCCGATGGAGAGCGGGGGGGAGATTTAAGACTAGCCTTGCCGCGGTGTTCTGCAGAACCTGAAGCTTGGACAGAAGCTTTTCGTTTATGGATGCAAACAGCGCGTTACCATAGTCCAAGCGATTAATGATTAATCCCTGAACCAGGGGCATACGAGAGCAAAGGGGAATCCATTTAAAGATTTTCCTGAGGGATCGCATTAGGCCGTAGCTTGTACGTACCACGGAGTTTACGTGGTCGGCCATGGAGAGTTTATTGTCCATTACCACTCCTAAATTGTGGACTGCTGCCTTGGGCGGGGGGCACGGCCCCAGTGAGGGCGGCCACCAGTCGGAGGACCAAATGTGTTGAGCATCACCAAAGAGCATGATCTCTGTCTTGCTCGCATTGAGCAGTAGATGGTTGTTTGACATCCAGTCGTTAACAGTTGACATACACAGTTTAAATCTGTGTTGCGTATCGGTGTGATCAGGACCGAGAGTGATTAATAATTGCATGTCGTCGGCGTAGGACACAGTATCAAAACCATGGGCTCTGATTATTTTAGCCAAAGGCGACACGTATAGGTTAAAAAGTGTAGGGCTTAGAATTGATCCCTGGGGAACTCCCTTGTCAATAATCTGGCTTTTGGACGAGAAACCACCTATTTGTACCTTGGAGGACCGGTCCGTTAGGTAGCTCTTAATCCATTGTAAAGCGGGGCCCTCGACACCACACTCCCGTAGGCGCTCCAAAAGGATGCCATGAAAGATGGTGTCGAAGGCAGCCGACAGATCAAGTAGGATCAGAATGGCGGATTGTCTGGCATCCAGAGAGAGCCTGATGTTATCGACTATCTCTACCAGAGCCGTTTCGGTGCTGTGATGAGACCGGAAACCTGACTGAGATGGATCTAAGAGATTGTTACTTTCTAAATGTTTAGACAGTTGGTTATTAATCATTGATTCCATTACTTTGCCAAACGGGTAGGAGAGAGATTGGTCTGTAGTTAGATAGTTGTTTGGGGTCAGCTGATGGCTTTTTCAAAATCGGTCTAACGATGGCTTCTTTCCAGTGTGAGGGTACTGTGGATTGTGATAGTGAAAGATTAAGAATTTTAGTTAGATTGGGAATAAGAGCTAGTCCAATCTTGGATAAAATCTGAGAGGATGCTGGGTCAGTCGGTGAGCCAGATTTCATCTTTCTTAATATGGTGGAAGTATCTTCCTCTGTTATTGTACTAAATTCTCTAAGAGAGTTTGTGTACCGGGGGAAAGTTACAACTGGACTTTGCTCTGGAGAAGTATTTATCTATTGGGGGAATAGTTTGTGGATATCATTTATCTTATTTACGAAGAAAGCTGAAAGGGAGTCAACCCACTCCTGGGAGGCAGTATGAGATGGTAGGCAGGAGGGGGGGTTGGTACATTCCTTCACGATCTTGTATAGCTCTTTATGAGAGTTGGAGGCTTGGTTAATTCTGTTTCCTAGATAGGCTCTTTTGGCCATGGCTATATTATCCATGTAGTGGTGATGTAATGTTTTGTAATGATGCCTGTCAGTGATATTTTTGTGAGTCTCCATTTGCGTTCCACCTTCCTAACGGCGAGTTTCTCGCTTTTTAAATCAGGGGTGTACCAGGGGACAGTTTCTTCGGGCATTTAGTTTTTTTCTTAGGAGCAATTATGTCAAGGGACGTGCTAATAGCTGTCTCAAAACTTTTGGCTGCCTGGTTGACATTAGCCATTTTGGAGGGAGAAAGGGGAACAAAGGTTGTAGAGAATGATTCTAGATTTATCTTGTTCCATGACCTGCTTAGTTTATGTTCTTTCGTGGGATGTGATTGAATCAGTATCCCGCGCATATGGAACCTTATTACGTGATGATCAGACCATAAGATGGGGAGGAGTTGATCTATATCTACATGAGGGGAATTGGTAAATAATAAATTTAAGGTGTGGCCTGCGATGTGGGTGGGGCCTGTCACCAGTTGTTTTAGACCTAGTATGTCAAGGCTGGTGATAAGGTCAAGTGTATGAGGGTCTGTTAGGTGCTCGGCATGATAGTTAAAATCCCCTAGTAGGAAAAAATTATCTGCGGCCAAGACGTATGGCGCAATTGTCTCTATTAGATTGCTAGAGAAATGGGCTTTATTTCCAGGGGGTCTGTAGAGAAGGGCACCTTTCCAGGTTTCCTTTCTTGAGCTCTCTATTGTAAAGATACAGATTTCACCCAAGTCTGCCTGGACGGCCTCTACAGTGTATATTTTAGTATCTGTTCTGAAAGCAACTGCTATGCCGCCGCCTTTCTTATCTTTTCTGTCCTGTCTGATCAGCTGGTAGTCCTGGGGTAGAGCTACTGAAAGGTCGGGTTGTGAGAATTCGTGGAGCCATGTCTCAGTAATAAAAAAGAAGTCAGGTTTCTCGGAGTCCAATAGAGACCAGATTTCAAGTGCATGTTTAGGGAGAGAGCGTGCGTTGCAATAAAAGCCTATCAGGTGATTAGATTCTGGTTTTTCCGGGTTAATTTGTGAGTGTTTGGTGTTACTGTCTATTAATTTGGCTTGCCCTCTGATAGGGAGACATTCTTGAGCAGCGGAAATCCTAGTGATTTGAGGGGGAATGATGCCTGCTTCCAGGGAGTATGCTTTATTTAGAGAGTGGAGCTCCTGGCTGGTATATTGAATAGTTGTCATCACTAGTGGTTAATGGGGGATAAAAGAAAAAGAAATAGCGAGTGAAACGGGCAGAGTGCCTGGCGCCGGTCAGGCGCAGACGGGCGCAGGCGGGCTTGCCTTTGGCGCGCCACTGCGCACGTCCGCTCGGCGCACTTCCTTTTAGCTACAGGAAGTGGGCGGGACTACAGCAGCACGTGGACCGCTGACCTAGCGTCAGAGGGAGTGAGGGAAAAAGTGGCTGTGTCTATCCCCTCCGCACAAACGGCACCAGTTGCGGCAGACCAGGGGGAACACAAACAGTGCAGGTATGCGGCGCACATTTTAAAATAGTTAAAAGCAAAGTGGCAGACAATCAGCTCTGTCTGACCTGTTGGTTTGGTTTAAGTTTCTGAAATTCAACTGCGCGTCCGCTCGGCGCACTTCCTTTTAGCTACAGGAAGTGGGCGGGACTACAGCAGCGCGTGGACCGCTGACCTAGCGTCAGAGGGAGTGAGGGAAAAAATGGCTGTGTCTTTCCCCTCCGCACAAACGGCACCAGCCGCGGCGGACCAGGGGGAGCACAAACATTGCAGGTAAGCGGCGCAAATTTTAAAATAGTTAAAAGCAAAGTGGCAGACAATCAGCTCTGTCTGACCTGTTGGTTTGGTTTAAGTTTCTGAAATTCAGCTGCGCGTCCACTCGGCGCCCTTCCTTTTAGCTACAGGAAGTAGGCGGGTCTACAGCAGCGCGTGGACCACTGACCTAGCGTCAGAGGGAGTGAGGGAAAAAATGGCTGTCTATCCCCTCCGCACAAACGGCACCAGCCGCGGCGGACCAGGGGGAACACAAACAGTGCAGGTAAGCGGCACAAATTTTAAAATAGTTAAAAGCAAAGTGGCAGACAATCAGCTCTGTCTGACCTGTTGGTTTGGTTTAAGTTTCTGAATATATATGCCGTTTATCAACATCCCCCACCCTTTCCCTCCCCCACCCTGGGCTCAGTAAACCTAGAACCCGTGCAGGTGACTCCAGACTACCTTGAACATAGGGGGAATCCTCCAGCGACCATGTCCTCCATCAATATGTCCTTATGTATGGAAATCAAGCGCATTGTGTCACTTGCCTCCCGAGACCCCCAATGCAATGTGACCATGTTTTATGGTTAGATCCGTGTCTGTCCCCTACAATCTACAGGGGTAGCTCATCTGGCGGTCTTAGTAGCTCCGCTAGCATTGCCGCCCATGCCCTAAAATCATCACTCACTATTTCATCCCTTCGGGTTGCCTTCATGTGGCACCCCTCTCCACTTATCCACTCAGCCATGTCTTTCAGCCAATCCTCTATCTTTGGGCGTCTGGGGGACATCCATCCTACTACAATCCTGCATTTGGCCAGCAGCAGTCCCAACACCGTGAACCGCCTGCTTAGTTTCTTTTTCTTGCGAAACTGTATCAGCCCCAGTAAACACTGTGATGGTTCCCTAGGGTCTCCCACCCTGTGACAGTGTTAAGTTTCAGAAGGATGGTCTGCCAGTACTCGTCAATGTCTGGGCAGCTCCATAGCATGTGCACCAAGTCCTACGGCTTTCCCCTGCACCTAGGACACTCCAACGAGTGCTCCGGGTATATGGACTGTAGCCTACTGGGAGCCAGGTACACCCGATCCACCACATTGTATTTAAGGAGCTTAAACCTTGCGTTTGTGGATGTGCTCTTGACCCCTTCGTAGATCTTTTCCCAATCTCTTTCAGTAAGGGGCTTTTCATCTGTGCCTCCCACCGCTCTTGTACCGCAAGTGCTTTTCTAGGGGCGCCCATCTCAGGGCCCTGTATATATGTGAGATCAGCCTTTTACTCCCTGCCATCATTAGGATAACTTCTAGCGGTCAGGATGTAGGTGCCGCGTCAGGGAACGATGGCCAGATCACTCAAGTGGTGGCCGCAATCTTGGCGTGTTGCTAAAACTGTCCAGAGCCCAGTTGGAAAGTCTCCAATGCGTCAGTTAGTGTTATAAATCTATTGTTAGGGTAGAGATCTCCCAGCGTCGCACAGCCGCCTCTTCTCCACCATCTCTGCAGAGACATAGACCTTTCTATGTTACAAAACGGGCATAAAGCCCATACATTCAGTCCCCCCGCAAATGGGGCACATTTTACCACAGTCCGAACTGTTCTATCCCAAGCCCTACACACGATAGGGACCACGTAGGGCAACCATTCTGGGGCCCCAGCCCCTATCATCAGAATCTCCGGTAGCGGGTGTCCACATGTGCCTCGCAACAATCTACTCTCCAAACTATCCTCTTCATTCATCCAATGCCCCACATGCTGGAGCTGTGCCGTCAGATAATATTCCATAGAGGGTACCTCTAGTCCGCCCATCCGCCATTCAAGCTTCAAGGTCATCAAACTCACTCGCTTCCTCCTGGTATGCCAGAGTAGTTACACAAGCATTTTTTCCAGTTCCAAGAAGACTCGCCTAGGTATATCATAGGAAGTGCTCTGGAAAATATATAAACACCTAGGGGGCACTACCATTTTTGCCAGGGCGATTTTCCCCCATCAATGACAGCTTGAGTGTATTCCAAAGTTTTATGTTATGCTTCAAATCGCCTATCACTCTCCCTATATTAGCCTCCTCAAACTCCTTGGCATCATGTGTAACCCTTATACCCAGGTATCTCACACACTTCATCTCCCAGGGCAGGGCCAGCTTCGGCATATCTGCATCTGGTCTCCCCGTCAGAGTCCCCAATGGGAACAGTTTAGACTTGGAGTGGTTGACGCGTAGACCTGTATGCTTGCCAAAGTCCGCCAGAGCCTCCAGCATGATCAGAACGGATTGACTAGGGACCAATGCATCATGTGCGTAAAGTGATACCACGTGCCTGGTGTCCCCGACCTGTATACCCCACTCATGTAATACATCCCGCAGGCGACTAGCAAGCGGCTCCATAGATATTGCGAAAAGGAGCGGCGACAATGGGCATCCCTGCCGAGTCCCCCCATGTAATGCAAAGCCACACGACACCAACCCACCTATTCATACCCTGGCTCAGGGTTCCTTATACAGTATTTGCACCCATTTTATGTAGTGTTTGCCGATGCCCATTGATCTCTTTGTAGTTGCGTAAACACAGCCTATCCTGCTTCCTCAGCCAGTGACAGACCTTGTTCTTAAGATTGGGCCACTTCTCCTTCTGGGCATGCCTTAATGGGGGAACAACAGTTAAAATAATGACATAAGGGGTAGCTTGTGGAGGTAGCTGTGATGAGCGTGTCACTTGAGGGATTCGATCTACCTGATGGTCTCTTAATTTTGCCCCAGTGGCTAGGCAGCCCGCGACCCTTTCCTCTCCTCTACTATTCCCACTCGGAGTATTCCCCAGCGAGGGGGCCGCTGAGAAGAACAGCCTGTCTCCCCCCTTGATGAGCCACGCTCACTGCATACCTCGGGCTGCTCCCTCCTTGCGCAGCAACGGGTAAATCCCCAATCACCCAGCCCCGTTGATGGTTTAAGCCCGCTACCGCATCAGAGAGATTAGCCAATGAAAGTTCAATGTTACACAGTTTTAAAAACACAGCGTCAACTAAGTCCTTGATAAAAGATGCCAACTGAAGTCTTGGGTTCAATGGTGGGTTAGCTACTGGCTTAACACTAGGATTCGTTCTTTTACCATTAGTTAAAACTTCAATATGATCTCAGGAACAGCATTTTTGTGACGCAGCACTAACCCACATGTCCAGCCCAGTGATAGGCTTCTTCCGATTGTGATCTCTCCTTTTCTTTGCTGGAGGAGGACTATGACGCAGAATATCCTGAAAAGGATCTATATAAACCAATGCATTATATACATATGGATTTCCTTTTGACCCAGCAGGTCGTTGTGCAGTCCGTGGTGCAGAAAGCCCTTCATTAGGTGTGCAGTCAGAATCTAAAGCTGATGATAGTTCCTCTGTTTTAAAAAAAAAAAACAGCCTTTCTTTCACAGAATTTATTTCCTTAGTTATAGACCTTCTGCTTGACAAAAACGTTGCTATTGAAGTGGAGGTGGAATTCTTGTACTTGGAGATCAATGAGGCCTACTTTTTCACCATACTGCCAGACACAAGGATCAAGAGATGTAGCCCAGCCTTTTTTGGGCTCCGATGGGTCTGTCTTGCACCAGTCTTTGCCCGGGCATTTCCCACGCTGCGATAAGCATGGCTCTTTATGTGCTTACTCCTGGCCTCTCCTCTCACAGGAGCCAGCAGTAAGGAAGTCTGGGCAACGTAATTCCGGGCCCCATGTCGAGGTGCCAAAATGGACTCCTATGCTATGGTAAGTGGGCCTCCTTATTACAGCACATAAATATCATATATACAGCACATGGCCCCTCCTCTCACAGGAACAAGCAGTAATAGAGTCTGGAAAAATTAGTTCTGGGCCCATGGTCCAGGTGCCAAAATCAAGTCCCGCATAATGGTAAGCGTGCTTCCTCCTATGCAAAAACCTGGTCCCTCTTCTCAATGGAACAAGCAGCAAGGGAGTCTGGACAAAGTAGTTCTGGGACCAAGGTCGAGGTGCCAAAATTGAGTTCCGCTCTGCGGTAAGCAGGCATCATTATGTGCTGTAACCTTGCCCCTCCTCTTACAGGAACCAGCAGCAAGGGACTCTAGGCAACGTAGTTCTGGGCCCAAAGTCGAGGTACCAAAATCGGTTCCTGTGCTGTGGTAAGCATGCCTCCTTGTGTACTGTAATCTGGCCCCTTTTCTCATAGGATACAAAAGCAAGGCAGTGTGGGCAACATAGTTCTGGTCCTAAGGTCGAGGTGACACCCAAATCCATTTACTGAATTCTAGCTCCTCTCTGAAAATGCCTGGTTTTGAGATTCAACTATATTTTCCTTAAGCTTCCACTGCTTTGCATCAAAACAGTCACTGCAGTACTTTGCATGTTTCAATATCTTATCTACGTTCTTGTCCTTCCAACACATCACACTCAGTTGAAGATAAGAGCTAAGCTCCGGTCGCAAACCTAAACTGAAAGAAAACACTGCTTTCTTTTGTGGGGTCTTTGACTCCACTGAATTTTCAATAAATCTGCATAAACCTCTCATAATATTCAAGCACTGATTGCTTCGGCTCTTGGGTAGCTTTCGTATACTTTGCCCAATTCACCTCTTTCTATGGGACATTTTGCTTCAAATATGTGATAACTTTCTTGTGCTTAACCATAACACTAGCAGTTGGTGTATTGTGAGGCAGTACCCTTGGAGGCTCTCTGTTGGCCAATTTACGGCTGCTTTACACTCTGCCCACAAATCTTTTAGAATCAAAATTTCAAATATCTTATTCAAGTCAACCCAAAGCACCTTCAAAATTGTCACTAATCTGTCTACCTCTGTATGTCATTTTCATGGTTCTTCCCTAAGCTTTGGAAAGTTTGTAATGAATGCAAAGAGATCAGACCTCTACCAAGAAACCTGCACATAATCAGCTCCGCGCACTTCTTGCAAAGGAAAGTCAGTCATAATCATTTCTTTTTCAGACTCACTCACATTTGTTTCTTTCTCTGCTTCAGTCTTTTTCTTCTGTGCTTTACCACCCCCTTTAGGCTTTGGTCCCCATTTGTCTCTGTAAGATGCACAAAAGAATGGATGGATCTAAAGAAATTCAAACTCCCTAATGTGTTACCGTAGGGACAGAAAATCCATTCCCTGAATCTCATCTTCAGTCATATCTATTCAGTAATTCTTGAGCAAACTCTTCTTAGACAGCCGAATACCTCGCTCTTCCGCTAGCTCCACAAACTTCCCATATACATCCCTTACACACTAAGCTGCTTCCTTAACCAAGTATTTCAATTCATCCACATTACAGAAAATGTGTCTTTCTATAGTAATAGTACCTCACAACATTTCTCAATATTCAGTTTTTAGCTGGTAAATATTATTCTCTTTCATTGTTGGTTCTTCTGGTTGCCTTGCAGTAGCAGCAGCAACAGTAACTGCCATGTCAAAAGTGGGAATAATAAGTGATAACACCAGCAGGATCAACCACACTTGGCCCTGCTACTTCATTCCCAGGTAATGTTTCCACTTCTGGGAGTGTACGTCAACCTGTGCCAGCTGCTCCAGGATCTCCTGCTCCTCCATGCTCTATGAGTCCAGATCTCTCATGGCCATCATGGTATGGAGGACATCTTATATCCATTAAGTCATCTAGAAATAAATTCTCTTCATCAGAATTGCGCTCAATATTTTGTTTTTCTATTTCAATTTAACAATCCCATTATCCTTTTACTTTTCGCCCATATCCTTTTTCTTTTTGTCCGTATCATTCCCTATTGCAGGAAACATACCCACATCCTCTTTCCACACTTTTTTCTGCATGCCTCATCTCAATTCTAACCATTAGCTCAAAGCATTTGTAATTTGGCCTTTTAATCTTCTTTGTTCCCTTTCAATTGAGAGGGAATCCCATTCATTCAGCACCTCCAAATATACAGGTCTAGGCTGTGGCTTTGTCTCAAGTATCCTCCCTCTCAAATAATCATGCTTCCTCACACTGAAGGTACCCTCTAAAGGAAAATGCATGTTCTTGACATCAGAAGTAATCTCCAAAGAATTCCATTCTCTTAACCACATTATATATGGAGACCCGAATTCAACATCATTTCATAAGCGGGAGAATCTTACAGAGGAATGTTCTCTCACTTAATTACAGGAACTGAATGCTTTTTCAATGCAGACCGATTTTTCAATGTAGACCCATTTTCCTCAAACTGATTCCTAACAGACCACGCTAAAATACACAATTTACAGCACGGCTGGGGTAAAGGTCAACCAATCACAGTCCGATCTACAACAGCAACCAATCAATCACTGCATGTCTCATTGAAATGTCTTACCAATCACAGCAGGTGACAGTCAACCAATTGCACCGCAGATCCCTGTGACCGTGACAACTAGCTATTCACAGCGCTGCTCACCATAACACAATGCTTTCAGCCTGCAAACAACACAATGCTTTCAGCCCACAAAGCAAATTAAATAAATAAACAACAAAAATCTCTTGTCTGCTTTACCTAAATAAAGAAAGAAAGGAATGGGTAAATCAATTTAACTCGAAATAGAATAATTCCTTTCAGCACTATCTGTCACACTAAGGCAAGTTTCCGACCAGCGGAAATCCACCCTGATCACTGTGTCTATTTCTGTGCACAAAGAAACAAACAATCACCAATCTAAATTTTAACACAATCACAACTAGTCCATTAATAACACAAAGAAATGCCGTATAATGTTGCAAAGTGAATATTTGGCACCTCACAACTACACTCCTCCACTTTGAAAACAAGTTCAATATATATGAAAATCTTGAGATCTCGAATTCCAACTAATCTGCTTACCAAAACCTCATCAATACCCACAAAAATTCAATCTCAATTCTTACCAATTCTTACAATATGTAAATAGACACTACAACGAATACCTAAACCCAGCTCACAAATATGTAAAAATCGGCAAATTCACACTAACTAAACCACCTAAAGACCCACAAATCAGAATTGCAAAACCAAAGAGCTCACACGCAGTGTAATTCATATTGAACATTAGCAAACTACAAGTTCCACGATGCAATCACACAATGCCAAAAACCACCACAAGACATCTAGCCCTATTGATACTCACTCTTCTTTGCTCAGGAAAAACTCAAGAACATTGGAACATGGCAAATAATCCAATCAAGTGACCATTGGAACCAAGTGCAGGCAAAATCTAAAATTTGGGATGTTACACATTTTGGGCACTTAAAGATTTTGGTGTGCTTCTTTTTTTGGGATGCCTATATTTGGGATTGGCACAATCTCCATCTATGCTGTTCTTATCAGATAATCAATCAGCGACGATGTTGAACCTCAGGCATGTATGAGGCAATGTGTCCCTAACTGACACACAAACATAAAATTAGCACGTCAAGGAAATAACTCCTCTGGAGTCAGTAGTGAATAACTATGAAGGTTTATTTAATATTTCCAGGTACACATACTTAAGCCAAAAATAATAGTCAAAATGTATAATAACCAATATAGTCAATTAGCATAAGGCTCAAATAAATGCAGCAAGAGAATGGCATGAAGTCAAGGCAAAAATATTATAAGTCCAAAGCATGAGACAAACTATCAGGGTTTCCGTCTCTAGAGTTGGGGCAAACCGGACCAGCTCGCCTCCAAAATGTACCATCTTTTATAGAAAAATGTACATAAATGGAAATCGCACAGTCAGCATTAGGTGAGCAAAGTTAAATTAATTACAATACAGAATTATACAATGTTACCTATTGCCACCTTCCGCTAAATTAATATTACATTTGTCCCATTAAGACCTAATGTCATTGGATGTAGCAGTACAAATCTAGTTACAAAAACAGTGGAAGTCTCATAAACAAGCATTTGCAATGCAATCGGTCTCGCCTTTGGGACCTTATATGTATTCAGCTATGCAGCACATTAGCCTGGATGCTGAAACATCTACTGTTCTTTAACATTGAGGGAAAGTAAGCATCAAACTGCGTGACACGCCAGGTATGGGAACACATGGAGAGAAATATTGCCTTTCAGCGGGAAATGGTATAGCCCAAAGCTCTGTTTTTAATATAAAATCAGGGCCTTCGGTGGTCATATCACTGAAAATACAAGATTTGAAAAAAATATTATTGCCTATGGGTGCTCGTGGAAGACAATTTCTATGGACTGGAATCTAGAGAATGCTAAAGTGATTCTAGTATTTTACTGACCTCAGTTGGTCGTTTTCTATCAAGAAAGTTAAATAGAGGCAGTTGCCAGAAAAATTAAAAAAAAGAAAGTCCCTCAGCAGAAAGCAATTCTGGAATTTTACTGACCTCTGCTGGTCGTTTTCTATCAAGACAGTTAAATAGAGGCAGTTGAACAGAAACAAAAGTCCCTAAGCGGAAGCAGACCAGTCCTAGGGCTGATCTCCAGAGCCCACAAAGTACATACACATATAAGTATATACTAAAGTATATACAAGTGGTCTCGAATGCTCGACCTAATAAATAGATTCAGACTGCATCCAGCGCTTTGCCACCCCACAACACTTTACTGAAAAGCAGGTTACACCAGGAATGTTACTGTTCCATCACTCACTACCCCTAGCAATAACTTGGTTTTACGATCAGACAAGCAAACTACTAGAGGCCTGGGATCCGCTGTAGCCTGTGGGGTGGCTAAATTTTTAGATTTTCCTCTGGAAGCATCCCTTTTATTTTGGTTCTGACGAATGTCCCTAATTTAGATCAGCCAGCACTTGATACCTGGGAGAATTTGAGGAATAAATCAATCCACTGGGTGAGCAAGAAAACAGGACTGAGTGAAGCCCTGTTTAATGATTTAAAAATGGTCAGGAGGGTAAAGTGGGTTGGCAGGGAGGTTAAATTATTTTCTGTTGACTGCGTAGTTATGTCCTTTAGGACACCTAGACTGGTAGATACTATCTTACAAAGAACCTGGACACCAGCTATTTCTCCCCATCGGATTACGGCTTTATCACTTGGTTATTTCTATCGCCCGGAGGCATTTAACAGATGTATGAGACCTCCCTCTGTTCTACCTCCCTAGCAGTTGGATCAAGTTTATCCAGGGGTTTCAACCTTAAACAGTTTTGCACCATTGGCTTCATTGAGAGGTGTGGACTGACTCAGTGAAAGTGTAGAGCTAGGTGGTTCAATTGATGGTTTTATAGTCTTTAGAGATGGTTTAACCATATCACATCCTGAGGTCCCTTTAGTAGCATCAGGACTTCAAATGCCCTTTCATCTGATTGTCTTGGACTATCATCCCACTTCAAATTTAGAGTCAGAGGCCCTGATGTGTCAACCTCAATGTAGAAATTTATTTTGGAATGTGGCAGGGTTACACTCCGAAGTTCATATTCCGGAGCGGTATGATTGTATTTCCAAATTTTCTATCCTACGTTTTCAGGAAACTCGGGCAACAGAGTGTTTTCATATTAATGGTTTTATGACAATCCACATGCCGACTGAACCTTTCCGGCAGGCAGAGTGAAGGAGGATGTGTCTATTTATATTTCAAAGGTATTGTCTGCCTCAGTTTTTAAATCAGTTACTAATTCCCTCTATTATCAAATTATTGTGATTAAAATTTCCCATAAGTTTAGTTTTGTTCTTGTTAACCTTTCTAATAATGCATATTTGTATGATATACTTATTGTACTTTCTCAACTGGATCATGAACTTGAAGCTATATGTTGCCGCCATGAAAAAGAGGTTTTTGTTCTTTGTGTGGGGGGGGCGATTTTTATGTTTATTTGTGTCACTTGCCATCCAAAATGGCTTGCTGTATGGTGGATATACATTATATGGATGAATTCCGTTTTACTGACGAGGCATACAGGGCCAAGTTGAATGATTTGATGTTTAAATATGGTTTTATTTTTGCTAATGAATTGTACTTTTAATGGTAATTGCACTAATATTGTAATTGATTATGTCCTCTCCTCATACAAGTTTAGTACATTATAATCTAATTTCACTACTCACCCAATTTCGATGAGTGATCACAACGCCTAGAGCATTAATGTTGATTTCCTGTAGAAAGATATAATACGGAGCTTAGTGCTGTTAAAATTGAAATAGCCTCTAGTAATGGTATGTCCTTACGTTGGACCCAGGTTGAGCAAGTCAGTTTCCTTGAAAGCTTGATTATAGATCTAAGGGAGGTTTTCGACATGTGGTTGGGTGATTTTTCCAATGATAATGAAATTAAGGAAGCCTTTCTCTGTATTTCTAGAGGGATAACGTTTAACTAGGCCTGCAACCCACATTGTGCATAATAGAGCTAGCTAGTTTGATTCTAAGTGCTCAAGGTCCATAGGCGACACAAAGCAGATCTTCATAAATCGCCCAGGTGTACCTCTGAGGTCAAGGCACGCCGACAGGACTACAGTTTGGCGCGTAAAGATAAGAAAAAAGAGTTAAAGAACGCTGTTTGGGAGTCACTACTAGAAGCCAGCAAGATTAATGATTGCTCAGCCTTCTGGCCAGTGATTAACGGCTCTCTTTTTAAAGACAAATCTGCCCCCAGATTAGATACCCCAGATTAGACACGGCTATTAAGGAAGCTGACTGGGTGGCTTATTTTTAGAAGATCTATTTTGCCTCTCAACTGGTACCATTGAGGCTGGACTATGCCATTGTTGAGGAACTACCAGGAGACCATAGTTGTCTATCTTGCTCTTTAGAGGAAGTCAACAGGGCTCTTATTAATAGCGAGGGCGGGAAAGCACAGGGACCAGATGGTATTCCTATTGAACGTTTTAAGACTAATAAACCGCTCTGGGGTCCAGTATTGACCAAGGGTACGTTATGGACTTTGGGGTGAATGTACTCGCAAATTCAACATAGAGAGAGGGGTTAGGCAGGATTGTGTTCTCGAGCCGTTCTTATTCACTCTGTACATTAAGAGCTTGGGTACAGTCTTGACTGAGCAGTGTAGCGACCTCCCTCAGATCAGATATCGCCAGACTCCAGACCTCCTCTTTACTGTTGACACAGTGATCATGTCTCGTACCCCTATGGGGTTGCAGCGGTTACTCACCTGCTTTGTCAATTATATACAGGATTTGGGCTTAAGCCAGGGGTGGCTTCTCCGTTAAGGCAGAGAAGTGTCGCCCTACTGGTTTAAATGCCGCCAGAGATGGATAAATAAAATGATAACAAAGTTCATTCATTACCTTTTTATTTTTCAAAACCCCGTCCCGAGCCGAGCGTCAGGACGGGGGCGGCGGGGCTTTCTCTGCTGCCTGTCAGGCAGCAGCAGAAAGCAGTGATGGGCAGGGAACTTTAAGTATAAAGTTCGCATGTCTCTTTGGCCAGCCATCTTGCGACGGCAAGCCAGACATGTGCATTTTAAACTTCTCTAATCCAGCTGTCTAAGACAGCTGGGTTAGAGACAGCATAGGACTCCAGTGTCCTCGGGAGCGCAGAAGGAGGCCACTCCCTCCAATCCTAGCGCTTCTTTCATGCTGCATGAGAGCAGCACCAGGATTGGTTACTGCAGTTTCCTGGGTCCCGTGTTGGAGCCTGCCAGCCTGGAGAAGACCCGAGCGAGGAGGGCGTTTCACCAGGAAGGTTAGTGTAATAATTGTTTTTTACATCTCAGGCAATCGCCCTCACTGCTTCAATTCAGGAAGGACCTCAAGACCTGGCTCTTCGACTGACCTGCAGAACCTCCCCAGCGACTTGAGACCCTAACGGGTGACAGCCGTGCTCGATAAGAAACCTGATTGACTTATTTATTTACTTTTTATTCACACCCGCTCCACCAACCTCTGTATATGCCAGCGCCACTGGCCATATTAAGCGTGAATTTGGGTAAAACGGTATAATGCAATGAGGGCCTAAAGATATGAGGTGCAGTGATTTCAAATTTGGTGACTTTAAACTAAGTTTTACTTCCGCCTTTTCTTACCTAGGGTTTTTATTTGAGGCACATAGCTCATGGAAACAGGCCATTGAGTCCAGAAAAGTGCATTCTGTAAAAGCTTCATTGGCACTGCTTAATTTCGCAGCTAAGCTTGGCAAGAGACCCCTGAGTGAAATGTTTACTATCTACAAGGCTAAGTGTATGTCTGTGGCATTGTATGGGGCAGGAGTGTGGGAATACAGTAACATCAAACTCCTCCAACTGGCTGAGAACGCCTTCTTTAGGAGACATCTTGCCGTCCCTGAAGGCAGCTCTTCCTTTGTTTGCCACAATGAACTGGGCATTCCGTTTTCAGCTGATATGATAAAAGTCCAACCAATTTTTGCTATGGCATAAGATCTGGACCTAAGAGGACACCGCCCTAAATCCAAAGATTGCCAATGACAGACTTAAATTGGCACTGTCTTTACAAATTCTATGGTTGAAATGCATTAGACATCTGTTTGGGATTAGGCCGACCAGAATATTTTGATAACCCTGACTCTTTACACCATATAAGCAGGAGGGAGTTAAAAAAGTGTTGTACATCCATGTTTAAAGGCCAAAAGCTATCTGTGGAACTAGCTTAACCCAATGTCATCAACCAAATGGCGATTACTACTGATGGTATGCAACCCTATCTTAAATACGTTTACAATCACCAACATAGGTTTGCTCTGACGAGATTCAGATTTGATATCTTCTATCTTTTCCTAAAACCAACGACTGGTCTGTCACCCTAGCTAAATGCCTGTGAGATGGTTGATCTGATCAATGCACTTTGCATGTAATGTTTTTTGCACATTTTATAACATACCTAGGAAGCGTTTTATCCTGCCCATTTTACGAGACCACAAATTCAAGCAATGTCGCCCTGCTTTATTGTTTTTGCAACAATTGTTATCTTTACCAATCTGCTGTAATGTATCTAGCTACCTATGGTCCGTGATTTATATATCAGCAAAAATTTGGATCATGAGTATTGACCAGGCTACTGTGTGGTGACATCCCCATTTTAATCATGTGCAATATTGTTGTGCTGTACTTTCAACATATTGCTATTATATTTTATTGTATGATTTGTAATTTATCTTTGCAATATTGTTCTGCTTCACTTTTAAAGTATAGTTCTTATGATTTGTTGTATGCTTTTATGATTTTTTACTAAAGTCGAATAAAGTATGTAAATGAATGAATGGATTCAGTGTTATTGGCAGGAAGAGGCTTGAATGTTGCGAAAGGCTTCCTCTGTAGTTCTGCGAGTAGAGCACGTCAATACAGAGCACCAGTGTACATTTTGCTTACATACGGTGAAAGGAAAAATGAACACACACAACATGGCTGCGCTGAAAAATCCAAGATTAAAGTTAGGCCTAATTGGGGACTACTTTTGTCAAGTACAGGAAACACAGTTCTTTCAAGGGCAATGTTTTTTGTTTTAGTGCAGAAATGTTCATAATGTTGAGCACACATAATTATTAAAATAAAATCAACTTTTACAAAGGTGCACAGGTTGACTGAATTTGATACGCACACTCTAGACTTGATTTTTACATCAAAGGAGAAAGATTTACTAGTTGAATTTGCACAACCTCCTAGTTGCTTCTGATCCTCATCTGGTTCCTTTCTGACTTAAATCTGTTTCCTTACCACATGTACAATAGTAAATCACAAATTAAGAGGTTTTGCACAGCAACTAACCTGATTCTTAGTTTGGATTAGTTAGCAGGTCTACCCAAAGCTCCTGGGGATCAAACCGCACCAGAAATTATTTTTAAGAATTTTACATCATGGCTTTTGGCAGACATAGATGTATACATCTCTATTTGAAACTGGCAAAAGTCACAAATAAGAAACCTGAAAATAAAACCTACAATGCACACCTGCTACACTAAACAGAAGAAACAGAAGCTAAGTTGATTAGATGTATTCTATCATTCAGCTAGGTGTAGGTGAGCTGCAAGTCTACATAGGTAATAAAGTGTCAAAATAAAGTGCCCACCACTATAAGTAATGTTGGGGGCCATGGGGAGAGGCTCAAGGCATCCACGGCCCGTCAGCTCCCCAGCTAGCACCCACCATTGGTCAATCCTTTGTTTTTTTCACATGGGCACCCACAGCATTGGCAGCTGTTAAGGCCTGCTGTGGAAAACCATGGCCCCACAGCGCCTCCGCCTCCCCTGCCAGCACACATCCTGGGTGCCAGCGAGAGCCAGCAACACTGGTTTGCTCACAGCCGTCTGGGTGCTGCTTTTGTTTTGCTCACACCAGGCAGGAATAATCCTATGCTCCCTACTCGCCAGAGCGCCAGCAGTGAGATAGCTTTGTGATTCCGCCGGGCAAGAGCAATAAAGTGTTCCCTGAACGCGCTATTGCAGGCAGGGAACAACACAGTGTCCTGGAGGATGGGGTCCTGGGGACACTGCCTTTTGTCGGGCCCTGGGAGATGGGTTCCTCGAAAACACTATGTGGCTCGGGAGGGGGAACCCCCAAAATAAACAAATAATCCATTAGGCC
Organism: Calotriton arnoldi; assembly: GCA_963921515.1. Classification (NCBI taxonomy): domain Eukaryota; kingdom Metazoa; phylum Chordata; class Amphibia; order Caudata; family Salamandridae; genus Calotriton; species Calotriton arnoldi. Next base: position 342,376 of record CAWUFW010007497.1, on the reverse strand, counting down.
CAAAGAGATGGGGTCCCTGGGGCCTTTAAATGGCTTGTGGGGGGGGGGGTTCCACATGGCCCCTCCTCTTATAATTTTACATTTATGTGACAACACCACAAGACATGGCCCACTCACCCCGTGGAGATTATAATTTGAAAAGAGTGGGCCTGCTCTGCCTTTTTTTTTTTTTTAAATGTTTTATATATTTACTGCAGTACTACTGCACTACAAGAATTTATTTTTCTATTTTTAGCCCCAGGGGAAGTCCCTTTGGAACCCCCTCTATAAAGGCAGTGTATCCCTACCCTGCCCCCATATATATTTTTTTTTACTATGGCATGGCGACTGAGCCTCTGAGTGCTAAAATGGCTGTGAAGCATTTTTGTAGATGTTGACGGCAGCCAATCAAATTCTGTCTTTTGATTTGCTGGTCCCACAGTTCTGCCACAGACAGAAATAGCTATACATTTTGAACCTTAAGTTCTCAAAAACTACTAAGCGAATTTACATCAAATCACTAAAAGCACGCTTTCTGGGTAAAGATCTAGATTTATGCCAAATTTGGTGAAATTCAGTTCAGCAGTATTTAGAGTGCCGCTGTTCAGATTTCCTAGGGGAAATTGCATGGGGTACATGTGTTATGGGACGTCTCCTTTTTCTCGGCTCCTGGTTGCCGAATCACCCCAAACCTTTCCAGGAAGGAGCTGAGTTGGATTAACCTTTTTTTTTAGAAAGTCTCCTGAAGATTCGTAGAACGGTGCAGCTATTAGCAAACCAAAAAGATCCAATTCCTATGGAAATCTGGCCCTCACTATAAGTACACAGGCACAAGTGGTATTTGTTACATACTTCGAAGATGAACTCAAGATACAACTTCAAAAGCAGCAACCCATAGGTGTATGGCGCAGAACAAACTGCAGTTTCATGGGGCAAAGACTATAGGCATGAATCATTCGGGTTCAAAGTAGTATGGTCAGAGGTTCCTTTGGCTCCTTGACCTCAAAACAAAGAAGCAAAGTAAAGAAAATGATAGCTTTATGGACAAAACGTTTTTACTGTAGCAAATAGGGATTTGGGCGGTTTTCAATAGAAACTATGTGTTTTAATATGCACAAACGCTACTTTAGGAATTGTTAAATTATTACAGACTCGTAAAACAGGTTTGCAACTCTATTTGAAATTCCTATTTGGAAGGGATGAGCTATAGGTATCCCCTTAAAATAGCGATTCTTTAGGGGAAATAAGCGCAATGTTCTACGATCGAATCCGGTTACTCTAGATTCAAGTTGTACCACCTTTGGTCATGGCACGTATTTATTACGCCAATAGTCTCTACTTATACATATCATAACAACTTTTTGCACCAATGCATTGCATTACAATTAGGGCTCCCGGTTTTATGGTATTTATTTTTTTAACATTTCCGTCTGTATTTATCCATATTTATTTTTTGCTCATTTTTCCTGTATTTATCCATTTTTATTTTGTGTTTTCTGTATAAATAAAGCCGCAATGGGTATTTTCCCACATTTATTTAACTGATAAATGTATGTTCGCATTTGAATGTCCAAAAGGTTTCAGCAGTATACAGTGCAATGGCGTTATCTGAAAACACTTACATTATAAAATAGCATAAATAACTGTAAATCTCACATAATTAATCTTAATTAGGAAATCTATTGTCTTTTTTCAAGCTCCCCTACCTCTCAATCTGTACACCTACTGACTTGGCACTCATGACTGACAGTAGAAAAAAATCATCCAAAGAAGGCCTATTTTCCGTATTTTTCTGTATTTAAAAATAAATACAGACAGGAAAATAAATAGTGTTCTGTCTGCATTTATCTGTAAAAATCAGTAAAAACGGAAAACCGGGAGCCCTAATTACAATATATATATAGCGCTTTCTACCTTATGTGGTAGTCACTGAAGCCCTTCCGTACATCGGCAGCATGCTACATACACCATGTAGGGTGCGTAGCTGGCAGAATGTTGCAGCATGACAATAATGTGACTTAGTCACAGAATACATATTTTGCCTGCTCTGCCCCATTCCATAAGCCCTCTTTTACCAGACAGATTCTGTGAAGAGTATCTTGAGTCACGTCAGATCAGACCACAATTCCACCGGTACGTTCTGACGTCATCACGAATATTAGCGTCACAAGCGCGCGCCCTTTTCTAATTTCTTGTCTCAACTAACTGCCTTTGCAACAAATGGTAAAGAAGCAAGTAATTTCAGATCTTTTAATTGCTGTTCTGAAAATAAGTCACGAATCTCCAACCTCAGCACCACTTCATGACTTGACGCTCTGAAAAGCTATATAGAGCTGTGCTTTGGGACCCGCTCCACTTTGTGCTAATAGAACTTCTAAATTAGAAAACCTACAGACAATTAGCATCTTTCAGGTTGCCCCGTTCTCATTGCCCTTGGCGAGGGTGCAGCGCACAGTTTGCAAGGGCTGTTTCGCCCAGATTTTCACAAAATATACATAATACATCCTCTTTCATTTTGCCTTTGTCTTTTTTAATGGTCCTCTTTGTTCTGCGTAGATACTTTTTTATTTATTTACATTTTTATATAGGACTTCATAGCCAAGATGGAATGTATCAGCGCACTGCCCAAATAACCAAAGTTTGAGAAATATATCTTCTACGTTAAACCATAGCACAACAAGGCTTATTTTGGAAACAGCTGAAAATACGAAAAGTGTGTTTAAAAAGAGAAGAAGGTGTAAACGGATACGTAGTAAGGAAAAAAGTGGCTGATTATACGAATGGTGGTTCCTATATGTAATCTGATGGTAATGAGATACGAGAAGGACTCACCGAAAGGGCACTATACTAAACGCTTTAATGATGGTTTACAAAGAGTTGTGCTTACAAAGAGTTTGTGTGGTGGACAGAGTTCGTTTATCTATTTACTCTTAACACTGTACTTTGGGGGGGCAATGTATAATGCTGGGGCCTCTTTTGACTCAACGTGTGACCCTGCTCCAGTGGACAGAGAAGTGATCGTTCAAGGGTCCAAGTGAGATTACTGATCTGCCACTAGAGAATCAGACCCGGGCCTGTGATGGAAACCCTTGAAAGCATTTTCAAAGCCATCGCCGGACTACCAAATGCGCTGTAATGCCATGACAATGGCAGATTATGTGCCATATAACTGACAACAGTAACAACAGTAATACAAAAGACCCTATTCATTCACCGCTTTGTACATAATATTGTGTTCATAGACCCGACCGAGAGCACTTTAGTCACTTTTTTGCTCATAATTGTGCTAGAAATAGAGCCTTCGTCACCAATCGGTGATCTTGACTCTAACTTCCCTGTCCATCTAATCACATACACATAATTTATGTACCACCTCCAAATTACTATACCTCACGCACCTCCGTACACAGTGTTGTAAACTCGCTAGCAACACTACATTAACTAAAACTCATGCCCTAAAGTAACTATAACTTGTGCCCTCACCATGCACATGTTTAGCATCAATGATGTCATTAGAAATGTTGCAGTAATGTTATCAGTGATGTCATAGAAAGTGTCAGGAGTGTAATATGTGGGGTAATTAGCAGTGCATGGCGAGGGTGTGAGTTATATTTACTTTAGGGCACTGGTTACTTTAGCAACAGAATCAAATTCAGCCACACCACCGAACTTACCTGGACAGACCACAGCATTTTTCACTTCACCATCGCTGGATCACTCCGACCCACTTCCACGCCCCCCAGCCCCGCTAGCTGCAGTTGGAACAATATCACAGAGACCCAATGGACTGCCGCCCTCAACACCACCAGACCACACACTACCAACAACTTGGAGCTAACCATTCAAAACTTCTCCGACTGGATCTCCAACTGCACCGACACAATGGCACCCATCAAAACGGCCAGCATCAAGAATGCCAGCTAGTTCACCCCCGAATTCTGCGTCTTCAAGCGTGGGGGCAAGCAATGGGAGAGACGGTGGTGCTCCAGCAGGAACCCCTCAGACCTCTTCACCTTCAAGTCTGCCCTCTGCAATTACCACCGCCACCTCAAGGAAGCCAAAAAGGACACCCTAACCACCCACGTCGACCCCAGCTCCAGTCTCACAAAAGAACTCTTCATCATCGTAAGAGAATTCTCCTGCCCATCTGCCACGAGACCACATTTTGCCCTCCCCAATCCCTCTGCGACACCCTGGCGGACCACTTCCACAACAAGATAGCAGGCATCTACAGCAACCTCCACCCACAGCCAACTGACATCAGACACCTCCTAACACACTCCAGCGACTCCGTCTGCTACCTCACCGACTGGACATCGCTCACCATGCTAGTCACCGCAGCGATTATGACTTCCATCCACTCCGGAGCACCAACAGACCCCTGCCTCCACCTCGCCTTTAACCTAGTACACAACGAAAACAGCAGCACACTCACCGACATCCTCAACTCATCGATCACCACGGCCATTTTCCCTGATGCCTGGATACACGCGGAGGTGAAACCCCTCCTGAAGAAACCCTCTGCCGACCTCAACGAGCTCAGGAACAACCACCCCATCCCACTGCTCCCCTTCCTGGCCAAGGTCCTAGAGAAAGCCAACAACCGCCAGCTCACAGACCACCTAGAAGGAAGCAACCTACTCGACGCCACGCAGTCCGGATTCTGCTCTAACCACAGCACCAAGACGCCCTAATAGCTTTAACTGATGACATCGTGACCATCCTCGACCATGACGAGACAGCAGCCCTGATCCTCCTCGACCTCTTAGCGCCCTTTGACACCGTATCCCACTACACCCTAATCACCTGACTCCACCACATCGACATCAGAGGAAACACCCTCAAGTGGATCACCTCCTTCCTCACAGGACGCACACAGAAAATCCTCCTACATCCCTTCACCTCCGAACCCAAAAGTATAATCTGCAAAATCCCTCAAGGATCCTCCCTCGGCCCCACCCTCTTCACAGCCTACATGACGCCCGTGGCTGGCATCGCCTGCACCCACGGACTCAACATCATTTCATACGCTGACGACACCCAGCTCATCCTTTCACTCACGGAAGACACCGCTACCACCAGAGTCAACTTCCAGAACGCTATGACCAACATCACTGACTGGATGAGATCCAACTGCCTGAAGCTGAACACAGACAAGATGGAAGTACGCTTCTTCAGAAAGAACTCCTCCCCATGGAATGACACATGGTGGTCCACGGCACTCGGACCCTCACCCATCCTAACCAACCACGCCCTCAACCTCGGCATCATTCTGGACAGCGATCTCTCCATGAAGCGTCAGGTCAACGCAGTAGTCTCCTCCTGCTTCCATACCCTCTGCATGCTTCACAAGATCTTCAGGTGGATTCCTGTCAACACCAGGAAAACAGTAACCAGGCCCTTTTCACCAACCAACTGGATTACGGAAATGCTCTCAACGCCGAAACAACCTCCCACCTCCTCAAACCACTACTGACTATACAGAACACTTCAGCCAGACTCACCCTCGACCTCCCCAATTGCCCCAGCATCAACCCCCCCCCCCACCTCAGAAACCTCCTGTGGCTCCTTGTCCAGAAGAGATGTCAATTCAAGCTGCTGACCCACACCTACAAGGCCCTCCACAAAACCGTACCCTCCTACATCAACTACCGCCTGACCTTCCACCTCCCTCGCACACGTCCCACGCAGCCGGTGAAGATACAACGGAGGCCGTTCTTTCTCCTATCTCGCTGAAAAGTCCTGGAACAACCTCCCACTCCATCTCCGAACCTCCCCCTCACTTGCCAACTTCAGGAAAGGACTCAAGACCTGGCTCTTCGACTAAGGCTCTCCATTCCCCTGAGCCTGGATACCACCCGGGGTGATAAGCCGTGCTTTACAAATATCGACTGATTGAATGATTGATATGAATGTTGCCATGCATGGGCCCTGTTGACATTATAAACCCTGAGGCTGAAGGCACAGTGATTTGTAATGTCACCAGAACCCAGAGATGGCAACATCGGAGCATAATCCAGTATGCATTTTTTTTTTAATTGCATGTTTATTTTGGTGCATTTAGCATGAAAACTATACCTTTTCCAAACACAGACGGGTTTATGGAAAACAGTAGGTGAAATCATGTTTGATTACCTGCAGTAGAAAAGTATTTGATTACCTAGTTAAGACAGGGTTTCAAATAAAATAGGCATTACAGTGTTTAAAAACACATTGGGGCCATATAATGTAACTATTGCTGAAGCTACTGCCAGTAAGACACAAGTGGTCCGATTGAAATTAGAATGTTCACATTTCACAAATAGACCGTTTCTTAATCAATAGGTGGTGATTATGCACAGAGATTTTTGAAGCAGGCCTTGCAGTATTGAGCCATGGTTTACTTGGCTGTGTTGCGAGCTATGGATTGTGTTCCTAACCAACCTTGCAAATTTCAGTGATTTTTTGGTTTCAATACATAACTTTTACTAAACTTTAAATCTAGATTTTTAGGTAAATTTCTATTGTTTTTTAAACATATGTTGAGGTGTTATAAGCAAAGCTAACCATAACTTCACTTTAACTTTTGTTTTTCAGTGATTTTTTTTGGAGTCCTGTCCAAGAGTTCCTTGTGTCCAACACTCTGTGGACAGCCAACGACTGCTGCACATGGCCTTCGATCGTGTGCACAAGGGTTGGCTGCAGATCTGGCCTCCTGCCAGGCTCTGTGGCCAACCCTCTGCAGGCTGCCAATCTTTGGCCGTGTACTGTGGAAGACTGGCCACAAGGTCTGGACTTTGGGCATGCCCTGCTCTGCTCTGACCCCCATCCCCTCGTATGGCATCGGCCATGCATAGCCGCAGTGAACTGAATAGAGTGTACACATTTATACACTAGACAAGCAAGACTGTATAAGAGGACAAATCCTCAAAGAGAGTCATATGCAGCAGGAGATTTGGTCAAAATTGTTGATTCTGGAAATCGGACATGCAGACCTATGCAACGATGCCTTAAGAGGAGTGAGGTGTATTTTGGGAATGATTGCAAGGATGGCATTTCCAAAGCTTAAGCTGGAAAGTACAAAGTTTTTCACTACTTTAAGGTCCTGTTTAGGTAGAAAAGACTTGAGTCCTTAATGAGTCTGAGCTGGTTATTACCATTTCTTGCCATGCTGAAATGAAATGAATAATAACTTATAAAGCACACATATAACTAGGGCTCCCGGTTTTATGGTATTTATTTTTTTAACATTTCCGTCTGTATTTATCCATATTTATTTTTCGGCCATTTTATCTGTATTTATCCATATTTATTTTGTGTGTTGCGTATAAATGAAGTTGTAAAACTGTACATTTCCATATTTATTTACCTGATAGACATGCACTCATACTTTGATGTCTGTCATGTTTTAGCTATTTAAGCTGATAAATATTACATAACATTACATCCACTGGTAAATAAAAGCATTATACCACAAATGTATATTGACACATGCCGTTATTTAAAGTAATTTATCCTGTTTTTTAATTTCCCATGCTGTCCATCGGCTCAGCTGTTGGGCTATAATTCATGAAAGACAGCACGGAGAGTCACTTAAAAACACCACAATTTTCTGTATTTATCCACTTTTAAAAATAAATGCAGACAGAAAACACATTGTTTTCTGTCTGTATTTATCTGTAAAAATCCGTAAAAACGGAAAACAGGGAGCCTTACATATAACCTAGGGCATCTTGGTGCTGTCAACCACAAATCCCAAAAAAAGACAGACAGACAGACAGTGGCTTTAACGAAAGCATGAAAGGACTGGAGTGTATAAAGCCACCTTTTTAAGGTTTTACTAAATAACTTGTGATCTTCTAAGGACTCGATGTGGAAGGGCGCTGAATTCCAAAGTTTAGCAGTAGCAGACGAGAAAGATCTGCCTCCCTATCTAGTTCATGCCACTCTGGGTATTACAATGTTCTTTCTGACTGCTGAGCGAAAGAGTCATTTTGAGCAATACCACTGGAATTTAGATCTTTAAAATCCATGACTGGTGTATATAGTGCTTTACATGCTAGACAAAGCACCTTGAACACAAACCTCTTTCTTAGAGGGAGGCAGTGAAGCTTAGTCAGTTTTTATGAGACCAACTGAAATTTAGGAATGTTTAGTATAAGTCAGGCAGCAGCATTTTGTACTGCCTGCAGCCTATTTAGGGACAGCTGGTTTCAACAGATGTTCAAGTAGAGAGAGTCACCATCAAGATGCAAGGAAATGAGGGCTTAGACAACTGATTTTCGCGGGGAGAGGGGGATAAAAAGAGTAATATTTCTCAGAATCCTGATGATTTTAAAACATGAAGATGTGATTTGAGTGACCTAAGTTATCGTGTTCTCCGAATGACCCACACCGAGACTGGTAGGTGATAAGTTTGTTCTTTATTATCTTCTTTTTTATCTCGTGCCCACATGCGCGTCCGTTCCCTCTGCCCTCGTCCAGTCAAGTCCCCGCCCCACTCCCTGACCGGAAGTGGTGTCCGGTCTCTGTCCCCTCCCCTAGGTCCGAGTGCAGGGTCCTAGTGCCCCTGACCCCAGATCACTACATAAGTGTCACCTGTAAGTGAGTCATCAAATATAATTCTCAGATTCTCAGCGGATTTGACTGGGCTACGTAGCATGCCAAGCTTGTTTGGTCACCAAGCATTAGACCAGATAGATGGATCTTTACCAAACTCAGAAGGTCTGTCGTTTCTGCATTTAATATCTGACAATTATTTTTCATCCAGATACCGGCTTTTATGCATACAATTGTAAAAGTTAACATCTGCTGGCTGGACAAGATAGTAACAATTATCTGGGTGTCAACTGTGTACGAAAAGACAGAGAGGATAAATTCCTGTTCTAACTTGAAAAAGTTGAAACAGATTAAAAATTATAGGGCTTAACAACAAGTTTTACAGAACTCTACAGGCAGGTAGAAGGATTAGAAATGAACTGATCACAGGTCACAGTTTGTGACCTACCCATCAAGAGAGAAAACATCAGTTTCAGCACCTTATCCTTGATTCCTAACTGTGCTAAGCAGGTAACTAGCACAGAATGGCAGGCGGTAAAAAATGCTGCTGAGAGATCAAGCATAATTTGAGCTGCTATACTGCCACCGTCAACAATCGCTCAATTCTTATCTGCAGCCACTACTAAAGGGCTCCACGATGTATCTACTTCTAAAGCTGGATTGCGATGAGCCTAGAAGATTGGCGTTAGCCAGGTACACCTAAGTTCTGGTGTGAATGGTGTGAATATGTTTATGAAGATTACACCAATTGTCAAGAATTAATTCGAGAAATGTATAGTTTACGTTAGTTGTTGTTGTGCAGTTTAAGACAATGGCAAAGTCAAGCCTGTTTAGATAGGAATGGAAGACAGTAATTGTGAAATGAGTTGAAACTAAATTTTCTTAGGACTGAATTTTAAGTAGTCAGCCTGGCAGGAATGATGTTTAGTGTTTAAGACAGTAAGCAGATGTCAGCAGGGAAAGAGACCTTCAGATATAGCTGGGTGTCATATGCATAATGGCGATAAGATAGGCCAGACTCTTTGATGATGTCACCCATGGCTTTAGGTAGAGGTTAAATATGCAAGGGATAGGGAATAGAGATCTGGGGATCACCTTGATGGCTTGAAACAGGATTGGCGTAACCACTGTCTAGTTTTATCGTCTGAGATCATTTTGCTAGATAGGATTATAAACAATTCAGAACTTTGGCTTTAAAACCCATGCATTCATTGAGCATATGAATGAGTATACCATAGTTGACTGTATTGAAAGTGACTCCGAGAGAGTAGTATTACCAAACAGAAGTCATTATTATTCACAATTCCCAGAGCATTGGCAATACTTTGCAGAATGGCTGTTTCACTATTACAACCAGTTCTAAAACCTCAAGATTATTATTGATTATGAATTGTTTGAGTTTTACATTTACACAGCTTTCGAGGATTTATGGCAAGAAGGGGAAGAGCCAAGACTGAGCAGAATTTGTTAATATCATCTGGGACAAAAAAGTGTTTTTTAGGAGAGGGGACAGTGTCCAACGTTCTGTCAGGACACACTCCCTGAGTTAGTGAGAAGTTGACACGTTTATGCCATTGAGGCACAAGACCTGCTCTTATCTGTTTAGCTAGGGTAGCCTGTACAAATCAGTAATATGATTGGATAGTTGAGAGATGGCACAAAGTAGTTTTGTGGGATTAGCTACTTATTGATTTACAAAAATGGGTGGCATTGGAGGAGCTGGGATGAGTTGAGATGTAGGCTTAATTATTGTGATTATATCTTACTGCACGGCTTTAATTCCTTGTGCTCAGTATATGGTATATACCTTTGTTCATAAATAGGCACATGCAAAAACAGCACGGCATAAACAATATATGCAGATGTGCAGAAAGAAATATGCTATTTTTTCCAATTGTTGAGGGAGACGAAGGGGCATCATGATTATATCACAAAGGAGGGCAAGAGGAGGTTCAGAGACCTGCAAGGGTTAGCTCCCCTACTTAATATATCAAAACACAAAAAGGAGCCTGTGGGTCTATGTACAATAATAGCCTAGCAGGGAACTTGACCACCAAGGAGTGTCCCTTTTATAGGATGGTTTCCCTCATCACACCGTAGGTGGCATGCTTCATCATTAGTAACCTCCTCGTATCGTGATGCCTAGTCACAATATGGGCTACAACCCCCTCACTGAGAGGTTGATGCTCAGGGATGTTTTGGTGCTAAAAGAGGTATATACTAAATACCCAATTGTGGAGCTCGGGGTGGTGAGAGCAGCAGAGCAACTGAAAAAGTGATAGTTAAAAGTAACTTCAGGGTTTGCATTTTTTTTAAATTATAGCGACCCTTGGCTAGGAATAAAAACAGTGTGACACTGTGGGAACGATTAAACCCCCTTGTGTGTCACAGAGGTCGACATGTTTCAGCCAATGACCCATGAGGTGTCAGGGCTTTCTTCAGGACCTAGGAGTGCTGCTGCTCAAATATGCTCAAATAAAATAAAAGGGCATAACTCATGCTTGCAATATATACAATATATACAAAACCATCCAGTGATCCCAGTGAAGGATTCACTGACGGTACCTGTGGAAGACATATGGAAGACATATTCAGATAGAGGTTTTTCACAGAGAAGTATACGTGTCGAATGTTGATGGTTAAGGTACAGACACTGGGCAAACATATCTATTCATGGGTATTATTGACCAATCTTCAAATGTGGAAAAGTCCTGCGGAGGGCATCTCAGACCCTTCTCATTACTGTGTGTTTTCATTAGTAGGGACCCATTCACACTTGACACCTTATTGGCGGGTGGAATGGGTAAACAGTAAAACAATACATATTAGTAATAGTGAAGCCTATAAACCACAAACGTGGATGGCTTACCCGCTGTATTATTAATATGTATTGTTTTACTGTTTACCCATTCCGCCCACTAATAAAGTGAGTCGCTCCCAATCACCTGTTACTACCTCCATTGCCAACATAGTCTTCCTGCTTATCTTGAATCTTTCTTGAGATGATACATTTGCCACTTTGTCTTTATTTGTGTCAAGCAACAACTAACATTCACTTGACCACTGAAACATATTACCTTTTCCATCATTTCTTCAAGGTCTTAACTATTTGAGCAAAGTCCTAACAAGCTTTGAATAGAAATCTGCTAGGCATAAAAACAATTTCACCTCATCCTTGTATTATGGAGCAATTTACTTCCTTGATTGCATTTCACCAAGCATAATGCAGGATAAATACCCTCTGTGAAACATCGTATTTCCTATGTACATTACTGACCCAACCCTAATCTGCTACTTCTACCTATTTACTGTTTTTGTGCTGATTTGCAATCTTACCAGTACTGAGCAAACATTTGATCATGTTCCTGTACATCCTTCCCATACATTAATATGCAATCCAGGGATACTATAAAAGTAGCAAGCGCTACAAATATTATTTGTCCTATCCTCTGAAATACTGCTGCAGCAGGTGCCAGCCAAACCTCATTCCTCTGATCCTGTATACTCCAAGTTGATTTACAAATTAAGTTACTTTCTTTGAGTCATCAGGAATCCCTCTTTGATGGTAAGCAGGTGGTGGGTCAACCACACAAAATACTCTTGCTTCAGCGAACTTGTCAGTACTTTAGAGATATAAGGGACGGGGAGCCTGTCTATTCGGATGAAGCAATTCAAGTCTTGGAGGTTTGCATACATGGGGATCCAACCTTCTCTGGTTCTATGCACTATGACTAGTGATACAAGTCCGTTCGAAGACCCTTTCTCCTCAATGAACATATCTACTAACATGTTAATATCTACGTAGAGTGCCTCTCGCATCAAATGTAGAACATGGTGAACTTTGTATACCGACAGAGTGGTGCCTTCTTTCAGTCCGATCCGTCGTTTGAATTCCTTCAAATAATCTAAACTGTCTTAAAACATTCAAGTAAACAGTAATTTGTCTATCATTAACACATTAAAATAAACAGGAATTTTTCTATCTTGCGCACACAAAGGTAGTGTCAGCTTTTACTTCATTTGCAGCACAGCGCACACTTTACATAACCCATACTAGATGTTAAAACATACCCTAGATTGCCACAGCTAAAACATTTCATTTTTGTTTCGGCCTCAGATTTCCCTTCGTCACTCTACGACCTCCGCCCCTTGACATTTTCCTCTTTTCTCATTAACATTTGCAACTTACAAATCCGCCTTTACTGCTCCTTTTTAGGTCGAGCCTGAGGCAGCGCGCATGCGCTGCTCTGCGAGGCTTCGTGTAAGCACTCTAAACTACTCTGTGTGGGTCTGACTCTTCCCACACATAGGATTGGCTTTTGCGTGTGACTTTCAATAATGAAAGCATGCAAATGGTTAAAGGCGGGCGCATGTCCCACCTCTTTTTTTAATGTTCACTCCCACTGCGTTTTGCTCTCGGGAGCGAGCAGCGGCGCGCAGGGTGGCAGCTGCATTCCTCGTGGGTCAAGTTACACACAACGCGCGCCGTGCTTTCGCTTTTTTTTTTTTGGTTTAATGCTAAGTGACCTCACGCTGGCTTCCCTTTCTGCCAGATGTATCGGAGGCTTTGGGAATCGTTCACGGCGGGGTTAAGATCAGTTTATTAAGGTAAATGTAATATATTTTCTAAATAATTTGAAATTGGACCGAGGACACCTCACCACTTTACACGCGCACCAGATTACTTTTCATATTTAATTTTTTGTTTTTTAAATCAATGTTAAAGGGTGCCTTCCTAGCTTTTATCTGAAACAATGTAAGCACATGCATTGGTTGTTATCAGGAGCTAAAGTGAGGGAAGAGGTTACAGTTGGCCCGTGTATCAGATCATTGTGACAAAGACACTGGGAGATTAAGCGATTTTCCCAGAATCACAGGATGTTGCTCTGATGCCGAGACTGGGTTAAAAATATGCTAATGCTGGGAAGATTGGAGACTTCCTCTCCTGCATGCAGGCATGCTTCTACTTGGCCACTAAATGACAGGGTTTCAGTGCAATATGTAAGTGACAAGGCTAAAATTTACAGCGAGACAACAAACAGAGTTGAAAGCCCGTAGAAGCACTACACACCACCCACACAGCTCACACGAAGAATAGTGTGACTCACAAAACAAAGGTCAGAATCACCTTCAGTAGAATGAAAGGCCAAATCAGCGCAGCAGATATTCAAACTTCCTCTAGCAGGTTGTATGTGTATTTTATCCACGGAACCCTCCAACTCCCAAAAATTCGGAATTCACTGTACATTCATCTGCGCTGTCACATTTTGTGAGTTGAATGCGTGTGTGTGCTGCCAAGAGCCGTAGGTCCCAAGTACAGTAGAGCACAAGAGCAGCAGCACAGAAGAATGCACCGTATGAAGCACACACTGACAGTAGCACATCGGGACAAAAAGGGAGCTACACATGTTATTCAATTGAAAAGCATGCATACAGCACGCGGAAGAGGCAAGCATTTCGTCATAAATCAGACTGCATAACACAATATATAGTAATTGTACAGGTATTCAATACCTAGCAACACAATACATAGGATAATGTGCTGCATACCTAAACGCTTATAAGGTCCCAAAGGCGAGACCTATTGGCTATGCCAATGCTTGCTTAGGTTGAAGCCTACCAGGCAGCGCAGTTGTCTGCTTGCAAAGACATATTGGGAACATGCTGAAAGCTTCCCTAGGAATGTATTCCGCCCACTGCTTACCTTTCACTCTGTGTTTTGTAACTCAGATTTGTTTGCTTTGTACTTGCTGGCTCTATATGTTTTAGGCTGTCCAGCATGTCTTTGTCCCTCCCATGGAGCACAGCATGTTTACCATCTCTTTGACTGGCTCTGTGTATTCTTCCACAAGTGCTCCCTTTCTGGGAACTCTTTTTTCTTTTTCGTGAGGCACTTCAGAGTACATGTGTTTTCAGTTGCCTCCCTTGACTGCTGGTTCACAGCAGTAAATGTGCTGTATTTCTTTGAAAATGTTTACTGCCTGTCTTTCTGCTGGACTTTTTCTACTTATCTCTGCCACTACCAGCAGTTCGTCAATCTCGCATGCCTGTGAGGAACAATATTTGTCTATGAGCTTTTTTATTTTGGTCATTGCTCCTTACTAACAGCATAACTTAAACAATTCTCTTTCTCAATTTCAAGCCCATGGCATAGTCCTGGAAGTAAGGGAGTGGGGGATGCTGAAGCACCCCCAAAATAACCATGCTGGAGTTCAGAAGTGAATAAGCAATTAACAGGCCTTTACATTTTGTTTTAATCTTGTCAAATTTGCTGTGCATTCAAAGATAGCAGTCAAATATTTGGCTCTGTCTTCCTAGGGAGGTTGGAGTGTACTTTTCTTTCTCTGACTGCTAATTGAGAGGATTTATGTGACAATCTCGCTGGGTACTGGTGGTGTGAAAGGAAAGACTGTAAGTTGTTATTTTTTTCTAGCACATAACAAAATTAAAATGCCAGTAAATGAACTGAACAAATATTTCAGACTTTATCAGAATTAGGAAGGAACGAATGAAGCAATTTGTTTTGGATTCTGAAGTGTGGTGGAAACAAATATTTGAATACGATCAAAACCATTCAATACACTAGGTGATGCTGATCTCCACACATTATTGTTTGTGCACTGTATAGTTTTATCAGTACATCTGTGAAATGTAATGGTAATTTCAATTGAAAATCTTTTGTCTGTAATGGTAATGCGCTACCACACCATGCACACTCTCCTCTAAGTCACTCTACTCCACTCTACATGACTGTGCTCTACTCCTCTATGCTACTCTACGTCCCTCCACTCTACGACACTCTACTCCAATCTAAGCCACTCCACTCTATGCCAGTTCACTCTACGACACTCTACACCAGTCGCGGCCGGCATGGCTCACGGTGGGGGGGCGGGCGCGGGATCGCACGGGGGGGGACGAGCGAGTGGTCGTGAGGGAAGGGGGGGTTGCGTGGGGAGGGGAGGTTTAAATAATAAAAAAAAAATTTAACTAACTTTTCCCAGGTCCCGCGTCTTCACTGCTTGGTCTGTTCCTGGAAGCAGGCAGCCTCTCTCCCCTCTCCTAAGCCAATCACAAAGCTGCAATGGTAGCATTGTGATTAGTGGGGACGGCGCCCAGCCAGGCACCTATGGGGAGGCCATTTTCTCGATGTAGGCTGCATGCAGCCTACCTGGAGAAAAGGCAGAGTGCGCATGACTGGTTTGGTCGGCCCCAGAGGGCCGACCAAACAGTCAGCTCACTCAGCAGTGGGCAAGCCACTCCTCCCCTGCCCTAGAGCAGACCGGCCCACCTGCCCGCCCCCAACCAAACCCTTCTGCTTTCTCGCAGTGCGAGAAGCAGAAACACTAAATGGTAGTTTTACCATTTTATGTTTCTGCTTCTCACACTGCGAGAAAGCAGAGGGACAACGCACCTTCGCCCTAGTGGAGGAGCCGCCCCTGCTTTACACAACTCCACTGTATCCCAGTCCATGCTACTCTGCTCTACAACACTCCACTCTACAACACTCTATTCTATCCCACTCCACTCCACTCCACTATACTCCACTCGACTACACTCCACTCTACGACACTCCATCCTCCTGCGCTCTACGTCTCTCTACGACACTCCACTTTAAGACACTCTACTCCATCCTACACCACTCCACTCTAACACGCACTACTCCACTCTACTCAGTTCCACTCTATAACACTCTACGGCACTCCACTCTGTGACACTCTATGCCACTCCACTCCACGACACTCTACACCACTCTATACTACTCGTCTGTGCCACTCCACTCTACAACACTCCACACTACTTTACACCACTCAACAAAACTCCACTCGACGGCACTCTAAAACACTACTCCATTCTATGCTACTCCACTCCACAACACTCTATCCACTCTATGCCTGTCCACTCTAGACACTACCCCACCATACACCACTTCACTCCATGCCACTTCACTGTACACCACTACACTCTATGCCACTCCACTCTACTTCACTCTACGCCTTGCACTCCACTCTATGACACGCTATGCTACTCCACTTTACGACACTCTATGCCATCTTACTCCAATTTACACAACTCCACTCTAAGCCACTCCACTCTATGCTACTCTACTCTACTCCACTCTACGCCACTCTACTCTACTCCACTGTACAACACTCTACTCCTCTCTACACCACACCCCTCCACTCTATACTACTCTACTCTATGCCAGGCCACGCCACTTTACTTCACTCTACACCACTCCACTCTATTAGACTCTACTCCACTCTACTCCAGGACACTCTATGCAACTCTAAACTGCAACCCTCTACTCAACTTCACTCTACGCCACTCCACCCTATGACACTCTACTTCACTCTATGCCACTACTCTCTACAACACTCTACTCTACGACACTCTATACCACTCCACGCCACCCTATGACACTCTACTCCACTTTATGTCACTCCACGACACTCTACTCTAGTCCACTCTACAACACGTTACAAAACTATACAATATTCCACTCTACGACACTCTACTCCATTCACGTCTATGCCACTCTACTCCAATCTGTACTACTCCATGCCATGCCACTCTACGCCACTCCACTCTACTCCACTCAGTGCCACTCCAGACACACTCCACTCCAAGACACTCCACAACACTCTATGCACTTCCACTCTATGCCACTCCACTCCTCAACACTCCGCAACACTCCACTCTATGCTACTCTTCTCCAATCTACGCCACTCTACTCCACTCTATGCCACTCCCATCTACAACACTCCACTCCACTTTCCTCTACACCATTAACGTTTAGCCATGCTGAACAGCAGCCACGCTGGTGTACAACATGGCTAAAATACAGTGGCAAAGCCAATAGGTCTTGCATATCCAAGACCTATTGCCTTTGCTAATGCTTGCTATGTACCTGATGCGCACAGCAGAATGTGCCACCCCTTCAGCAATCGCAATAGCCTCTTTAAGGTCAGGATTTTTGTGAGTAGTTTTCCCTACACAAAAGAATTGTTTGCACGTCTCTGACAAGAGAGTCTTGGATTAGTCTGTTACCACTCCACTGCACACGCCTAGGTCAACTTCCTTTGTAGCGCAATATAATTCAACACTTTCTTGCTCTTGGTCTGTGTTCTACAGAAACAATGTGTGCCTTTCTGGTAGTACATTAATGCACAGCGCAAAAATGCCTTTCTAACATTTTTACTGAAATGTCAAACACAGAAATCACATCATGCACAACCTCACCTCAATTTAATTCTAGTATACTGTTGAATATGGGTCTTCCTTCTATTCCTACATTGTTGTGCAAGACACACTGCAGCGAAATGAAAATTTATCCCCTGCTATTGCTACTAAAGTTTAATCAGACAGGTTTTTCCACTGTTTCCACAACAATCAGGGCTCATTAGCTTCTGACAAGAATAGTGGTAGATGTGTCATGCTGGCTGCTGCCATGGTTTTCTTGTATAAGCAGACTAGAAAAAACAATTAACTAACACGACTAAAACATAAATTAAAATAACACATTAACAAAATAACTCTAAATTTAGCTATCCTAATGCTGTCCAGTGCGATATATAGTTAAAACACAAAAAGTAACTACCGCCTCCTCACATAAAGTGCAAAAGATCAGCATTTCTCATCGCTTCCAGCTGTAATCTCTGTTATGTCCATTACAGAGGTTTTCTGCAAATATGGTTAATACCATAGTTTCTCTGTCTAAACAGCAACTCTATGACTCCATCCTTTACAATTTTTTTTCTGTTCCCATTGTCTTGACTAAGACTTTTCAGCGCCTCCCAGGCAGCTTCGCTCCCTAGGTTTGCTCAGTTCTTTTGACTCTGTGAGGACAACTACTGCTGCTGGTAGTATTGCAGGTTATGGTCATGCACCACCAGTACTACAACACCAGTAACATGTTCCCCAATGCCAGAGTGCAGCAAAACTGCTGCTCTCAAGAATGTTCTCGTTCTTCGCATCCCGATGCGTTCCAGCTGCTAATGTGGAAACTGAAATATCTAGCACTAATGGGGCATCATCAGGTTTCACACACACCAACCTTGCACTCAACTGCTGGTAAATGAGTTCACTCGCAGGCAACCTGGACCCATGCAATTTCATTTTGAGTCTCCAGTGCCACTACAGCATCTTACCCAAGTGTCATACAGAGCTCCTCCTGACAGCACCACTATGTCACAATATATTGTGGTGTGCACGAGCTAGGGCTGATGGAGTTCAAGCTCTGTCCTCTGAACAGATCACAGGTAGGCAGTACTGAGACAGGATTGTCCCTGCATGGTGTACAGTCATGTTACCCTGCCCTAAGTTCCCCAATGCGAGTATCTGGTGTCTTGTTTTTAGGTATCACCTAGGCAGCACTTGCGCTGTCTCTTCGAGACATGCTGTATTCAGGTGTGGACATTAAGCTGCGCCCATTTTCCACCCATCTTTACAATTGGCTCCCGTTACTGACCTTGTAAATGGTGGCTTTTGATTCGTTAATAGGCTTAGTAGTCCCTCCTTAATACTTCCTTTTCTCCTGTTGTAACCTCCCATGAGGACTGCCCCTGTTACATGTGTTTTTACTCAGTATGTTTTATTTACTGTTTGTGAGTACTATTTTCTTAATCACTTTCTCCTAGTTGCTGTTGCAGGCACAACAGGCTCTCTGCTCTCCGCTTTAGCAAACTAGAGTCCACATGTTTTTGTGGCTCAGCATGGCACCCAATCATGGACACCACGCTTTATCTTTTAAAGAGGCTCCCTCCCTGCTCCACACTGGCCGCCACGTTTTTTCGTTTTTCAGATTATTTTTTATTAGTTGCTCTCGCTTTAAGCATGCCGACCCCCTTACCCCTCCCACAACACTACATGCCCGCCCTCAAAGCACCTTCGAGATCGCTTCTTTTTTTTAGTTTAATTAAAATTAACAGCTTCTCAGTGGTTCACATTATGTGTGTTGTGGCACCCCAGTGCGCCGTAAAAATTAGCCAGGGGCACGGCACCAAGCACACTGTTTGAGAAACAACAGCTACGCTTATTCAGGTAAGCAAGCCAAATCTACAGTAAGACGCTCCCGCCCCTCCCCGCTCCACGACAGGCTTCCGCGCTTCATGCTTGGTCACATTTATTTTAAATTACATTCTTTGGCTACTCTCAACAAGCACAATTTGCTGTGGGCGGGGCTTTAAGCTGATTTACTGCGCAAGTGTGAATCCCAGTCGTGATTACACATAACACGGCGTAGGCGTTGTCTTCTGGATGTTCCACAGTGAAAAGTTAGCTGTAATCCTTGATGGAGGTGTATGCATCCCTGCTTTTCTCGAGTGCAAAACTTCTGTAACATATTAATCAGCCTAACTTCGTGCTCGTGGTCAAGGCTAAGCAAGTGTGTTTTCTCCGCATTTTCACTGTGAAAAGTTAGCTGTAATCCTTCATGAAGGTGTATAAATCCCTGCTTTTCATGAGCGCAAAACCTCATGTAGTGTATGTGACGAGGAGGTTCTATCTCGTCATCTTTTACATTGAGTCGGTGGCTGGGAGGAGGAGTGAGCGCGGACATGTACTTTTTTTTTTTTTTACACTAAGATAACTGCCCGGCCTCACACGCTCTAGGGAACCACGTGATGCCTATTGACAACCTGATCCAGCTTTGTCTGCACTGGGCAGACCTCACATGAATCAGCGCTGCACTTTTTCAGTCATCAGTAAGTTAAACTTGTTAAGTCTGGCAGGCCTGGTATTATGGAACTGCAGGCTCACGCCTGAACAAGGTCTGCATAGATATACAGGGAACAATCTCAGAAAGGCACTATCAACATAGCTGTTATGGTTAGCTCTTTGTGCGACTGGGCATGCTCCAAGGGGAAGAGACCTCACCACGATGGTTTGTCGGTTCACTCCAGAGAGAGTTATTATTCAGAGCTACATTACTTTGCAAGTGATGCTAATCAACCCTTTAATCTGCTTCTGCACCTGCAGCCTTGCTTTGCCTTGTTTGATTTTTTTTAAGAGCGGAGGATTCACATTTGTTAGCATAATATCAAGAGCTGCAGTAGTGTTAGCTGTGGCATCAAATAAAAGCACGGCAGTATTAGAAAACAGAGCGCAACTTCTAATGCCGACCCTCTTCGTGGCAAGTTGTATAAAGAGAGCTAACATATGTTTGCTAATGTATGATTATTAACCAACATCATTGCAGAACTTTAATTCCCGGTGTGCGTTGCAGGCGGGGTGGACACTTTTTCACTTGTTTCTTAACTCCAGCACTACTAGTAGGGCACACATCTCAGCATACGTTACTACTGCCATATCAAGTAAGTGGTCTCGTGTGAATGTGTGCAGGTGATTAGTTACTGTCAAAATATTCTCCAGTTTTTGTGCTTGGAAAGAGAATGCATGAAGATCTGTATCTGTGTGTCGCTGCATAAACAAATCTGGCTACAAAGCATCAATTCCGCAAACTATTGGCATGTGTACACTAATGAAAAGAAAAATGTTAGCAGAATAATTTTCTCCATGTGCCAAACCCAGCATATATACTTTTCAAAAGTAGAAGTTATCAAAAACATGCAGAGTCATTGACTTATTGTTAAGCCATATGAGCATTTGCTTTACTTTTCATTAAAAGAATTCGACACACGTCTTGACTGTTGTGCATCAATTTGTATGATCTTCAGAAATGTGAGAAAACTGTTAACTTGCCAAACTATGTTGTAGGACACCGTTATATAAACAAAAAGAACTTTGCAGTACAGTACTCTCAGAAAATCAGCTCTTTGCATCGTATTAAAAAATATATATATATATATATATATATATATATATATATATATATATATATATATATATATATATATATATATATATATATATATATATATTCTCTACGGGTCACACATATTTGTTACCCGATGGAGTTTTTCTCCTTGACTCTCAAACCTTCCTATAAAAGCGGTCTCCGGGCCTGATTCACAGAACTAACTTACGTCAAAATCCTAAACTTACAACAATTTTGGTATTCACAGAATGAATTTACACATTTGGATATTCACAGAATGAACTTACAAATTTGGGTATTCACAGAATGAACTTACACATTTGGGTATTCACAGAATGAACTTACACATTTGGGTATTCACAGAATGAACTTACTACCATTTTGGTATTCACAGAATGAACTTACTCATTTTGGTATTCACAGAAGAGTAAGTGCCTTCTGTGAATACCAAAATGTGTAAGTTACACAAAATGAGTAAGTTACACAAAATGTGTAAGTTACACAAAATGAGTACGTTACACAAAATGTGTAAGTGCCTTCTGTGAATACCAAAATGAGTAAGTTCATTCTGTGAATACCAAAATGAGTAAGTTCATTCTGTGAATACCAAAATGAGTAAGTTCATTCTGTGAATACCAAAACGGTAGTAAGTTTAGGATTTTGTTGTAAGTTAGTTCTGTGAATCGGGCCCTCCCTTTTCAACCTCCACCAACCACCACCAATTTGAGTGTGTCCTCTTGACCCATAACCTGGCAAAATTTTAAAGGCTCTCCAACCTGTGCTCTCCTTAGGGGTGCCTTACATGTAAGAAAAGGGAAGGTTATGGCCTGGCAAATGGGTGCACTTGCCAGGTCGACAGGGCAGTTTACAACTGCGTGGGCAGACACTGCAGTGACAGGTATGAGACACATTCACAAGGCTACTCATGTCGGTGGCACAACCAGTGCAGCAAGGCCACTAATAGCATTTGATTTACAGGCCCTGGCACACTCAGTGCACTTTACTAGGGACTTACCAGTAAATGAAATATGCCAATCATGGATAACCAATCATAATCACAATATACCCAGGGAGCACTTGCACTTTGACACTGATCAGTAGGGACAAAGTGCTCAAAGCATCTAAGCTAGCAAAAATGAAATCTAGCACACATTCAAACTCTAGGAGGTAGAGGCAAAAGTCAGGGGAAACCACGCCATGGATGCCAAGTCTAAAACTCGTGCAGTGTTTCACAAAGCTCGTTTATAAAGAAATTGTCTCCCTTCTGCTGCTTCCTGTGACCCATTTGTGAGAGAAACGTGCACCACAGCTGCATGTGCCATGCGTATCCTAGATGAAGGGGTAACTTACATTGTTGCTTACTAAGTTGTACCAATCCCCTTTGTGAAGAATGCTTGCAGCCTCGCTCTCTCTGGAGTGACTGGTCTGCTTGTAAGAATCTGCACCACTGCCACAAGTGCTGTATCTGACCTGACTGTAGGGGAAAATTGCAGCAACAAGTCTGGATAATAACTGAAAATACAAACCAGGGCTTTTAGCTTAGCCAACTCTGCTTACTGTAGTTAAAGAATTCAATGACAACTTAGGCCCACGTTACAAGTGGCCTTTTAATTGCAACGGGCCGGTAACAGCAGTTACCAACCCCATCAAAATTAAATGTTTCTTAATTTCACCAAAATGTCGACTGCTGAGAATAGCCGAAATCTGTGAGTGAAAGACTTGGGAATAATAAGGAATAATAAGTAATGTCTGGACCCATAATTACTGATTCCTTGGTAATTCCTCATTTCTTAGTAGACCATCAAAGTCCAACTCATAATAGATCAGATTTCTGTCACCCTTAAGTTAGCTGTACTCCCTGAGAAAGCAGGACTAGGTGAGAATCCTTTACAGGAGGATGGGTCTTTAAGGATCAATAGATAAGGAAAGATAGAATAAATTAAGGGGTAGAAGACTAGGTCTTGTTTAAAAATAACATGATAGGTCAAGATCTTACTAAAGCCAGCAAACTTTCTGCTGAGAGACACAGTTATCTATGTATTAGAACTCAAAAGCTGGCGCTCTTTCTAAAGTGGGTTGGAAATTCTAGGTATTGCCAATTTTTATCATAATAAGCCACAATTAATTTTGTCAAACATTAAAGAAAACAATATGCAAGGGTAAGATTTTGCATTACTAGTGGGTCGAACAAATAAGCTATAACTAAGGATTTATGCAGGGTTGAATGGGCAAATTGAATGCAGTCAGTGAACAGGATTGTTGCATTACCATCAAAATCGTGGACATTTACTTTGAGGGCTTGGCTTTGCAGGTGGTCTATACTTATGAGAATGAAAAGGAATCCATATTTAAAAACTGGTCCAAGTACTGACCCCGTCATCTCCCACAAAACCTCAAGAATTCTCCTATACTGATTCCCGTTTTTAACACTCTATCCCACCATTCAGGACATCTTAATAACACAATATTTACTAGCTCCTTTGGCCCTGTAGCTTTAGATTTAATTAGATTTAATTAACTCCTCATAATCAATAGGAGTGAGGAAAGTAAGAACTTTTGTAGATCTTCCTTACCTATGTTAATTTTATAATTAACAGCAAATCTTACAACCCATTTCTTTCTTTTGTAAACTTTATGGATTTTTTGGTACAAAACATAGCACCACATTTAACAACTACCACGGCACCTATAACCAGGTGACTGAGGCATACCAGATCAAACACAGCAATATCTCAGTGCCTACAGTTGTAGCTTCCACACAGTGGCCTCCCACTGATTACCCAGCCCTTGTAACACATTCATCAACTTCTTGTCTCCGCCAGGGTAACCCCCCTCACCTTACATCGGGCATTACCCAGATCCCGGTCTCATGTTCAGGGGGCTATATATCCTCTGCAGCCCTCCAGAGCCCCATACCTTTCCAAACTTCCATGGGCACCCCTGTTTCAGGTATACCACTTTTTTGGCCCTCATGCATCAATCCAAATTTGCTTCTCAGGCCCTCAGGGATGGGATCCTGTCTCACCCCCAAAATCTGATCACATCTCTTTTTTTCCATTTGTTTTTTAAAACACACTTTATTGGTTTTTCGTGGTTTCTCGAATCATGCATAGTCTTAGGTACATTTGGTACACGATTGTGGTAGAATACCGTGCATTATATTATTTACAATCATCAGTATTTGGCAACTAACAAGCAATGCGTACCTTTTCGTACATTATACATTACATAAGCATTCCTTGTGTAACAACAGGAAGATAATTAGGCATGATTGCAAGTGCGTTAACATAACTCCTAAACTTCCCCACCCACCACCCGCCTCTACTGGCTCTACCCCGGCTGGTATCAGTTTCATCTGGTTTTGCCCTGGTTCCCGCTTTTGCCCGCAAGGACGTGCTTGGTCTGTATAATGTGTATAATGGTGCTGTGCGTCTGGGCTGCCCCTATGTCGGTTTCAGGTGATCTGAGACCGGTTTACAGGTATTACTCTATGCATTGTTTACTGCAGGGACGGGCGCGGGTTCAAGGGCTTTGAATGCCTCCAGTAGAAGGTCCCAGTCCATTGATATCAGGGTCTTGCGCAGACCTCGAGCCTCTTCCCGTCTGATGGCAGCACTCTCCGCGCTACCCCATCGCACCACCTCCCCGTGCCACATATAAACTGTCGGGGCCTTTGCCGATTTCCACTGCATAGTTATGGCGTGCTTGGCTATAAGCAATGCTAGGTCAATGAAGTGTAAGTGCACCTTTTGTGATTTTGGGCGCCGGTGCATCCCGAGTACGCAGCTACCGGCTGTCTCTCCTATGGGAATGCCTGTCGTAGTTCTGAAGTTCTGGACGATGCCCGTCCAGAACTCAGTGAGTACAGGGCAGGACCACAGCATCTGCAGGATGTCAGCATCTTCCACCCTGCACCTGGGGCAGTGGTATTGTGTGTCCGGGAACATACGCTGTAAGCGGTGTGAAGTGAGGTAGGCCCTGTGGAAGATCATGTGCTGTATGAACTTGAACTTGGCATTGTGTGACACCTTTTTTTGGATATTCTAGCAGAGCGGCCCACTCCCGATTGGTCAATTCCTTTTCAAGGTACCCGGACCATCTGTTGCGCAAGTTAGTGAGTGAGATCCCAGCGAGTGCCCTGATGCCTTTATATAGCCATTTTGTGAGATGACGCCCTTCTCCCATTAGATAAATAGCCTGGACTAATTCGCGCGTTGGGGGTTCTTCTCTGGCAGGGGCCCAGTGTCTTTTAACGAATGCAAGTATTGCTGCGTGTGTCATGTATAGGTTGCCTGAGACCCTGTTTTCCCTAGCGAAATTCTCATGGTCCATGAGAGCTCTGTCGCTGAAGAGCGCCCCCACTGTGGTGACCCCCCCTAGACCAGCTGAGGGTGTTCCGTTTTGTGATTAGGCCTGCGGGTGTAGGAATACCTAGTAGTGGTGTGTTGTTTGCGTATGGGGAGCGCTGGCGCTTGCATTGTAGTGCTTTCTTCCAGTACATAAGTGCTGTGTGTAGCAGTGTCGGAGCACCCTGGGGGGCCTTGGAGCGAGGCAGTAACAGGGTGTGTCGGACACCACGGTTGATGTCTTGAGCTATATATCCCAATTCGTGCAGATTGCGTCCTGCCAGCCAGTACGACAGCCATTGTAGTTGGCTTGCATAGCAGTATGCGCGGAGATCAGGTGCTCCCAGTCCCCCCCTATCTGTCTCTATTTGCAGTTTGGCTAGACCCACCGGACGGCGGCCAGTCCCCCAGATCAAGTCTGATAGTAGTGTATCTAGTGCTTTAAATAAGGAAGTAGGGATTATCACCGGTAGGTTCGTGAAAAAATATAATAACCGTGGGAGGACCACCATCTTAGATATCGCCACCCGACCCATTACGGATAGCGGCAGCGAGGTCCAGAAGGTCGTTTGGGAGCAAAGTGCCCTGATTGCTCTGGTCAGGTTGCCCTCTATTAAATCCTGTGGGTCCCTATAGATATGGATGCCTAGATATTTGAACGTATGCTGCGCTACAGATAGGGAGAGATGCCCGAACTGTATCATATCTGGGCGTACGCCAGGGCGAAAGAAGAAGGCTTGAGACTTAGCCTCGTTTATAGCCAGGCCCGAGACCAGTTCGAATTGTCGGAAGATACCTGTGTCGGCCCTAGGTCATTGGACAGGTCCTTGGCATATATAATTATATCATCTGCATATGCTGACAGCACATGCATTGTGTTTCCCAGCCTAATACTCACTTGTCCTGCCTCTGCCCGTAGTTTGATGGCCAGGGGTTCTAGTGCGAGCACAAATAACAAAGGTGACAGTGGGCATCCTTGGCGAGTGCCCCTGCCAACTGGGTATGTGCGTGAGATGTGGTTCCCTGTGTGGGCCCGCCCTGTGGGGGCCGTGTACAGTAGCTGTACCCATTTCAGGTACGCCGGTGGTATGCCAAATTTCCCCAGCGATTTGACCATGTAGTCCCAGTGGAGGGTGTCAAAGGCCTGTCTTAAATCTAGTGCGATGCAGCCTGCATTATGATTGTCTGCAGAGGTGGTCTCCATGAAGTGGTAGAGCCTTCTAATATTCAGCGATGTGCTGCGCGCTGGCACGAAGCCACATTGGTCTGTGTGAATTAATTTATGCAGGTATGGGAGTAGACGGCGTGCCAGTATTTTACTTAAGATTTTATATTCTGTGGCAAGTAGCGAGAGGGGGCGGTACCCTGAGATGTCTGTGGCAGATCGGCCCGGCTTAGGAAGTGACAATACTAAGGCTTGCATTGTGGTGGAGGGGAGGGTTCCTGCGTCCAGCGCAGATTGGTACAGCTGTTCTAGGTGGGGGATCAGAGCGTCCGAGAAGGTGTCAAAGAATTCTATCGGTAGACCATCAACGCCTGGGGCCTTATTGCGTGGTAACGCCCGAATGGCTTCTTTAATTTCTGCCTTCGTAATGGGGCCTGACAGATCGTCCCGGGCAGTGTGGTCCAGTTGGGGGAAAGGTAGGTCGTCCAGAATGGCGTCCATGGATTCGTCCGCCCGTCGCGTTGGGGCTTAATAGAGTGTTTCATAATAGTTGTAAAATGCTTCGTTTATTTCCTGCTGGGTGTTCACAATGTCCCCCCCTGGTGTGGCTATATCGTATATTGCGGCAGTAGGGGGGGCATCCTGTATGATACGCGCCAATAGCGCACTGGATTTCTCAGCCACTGTATGTTTTATCTGAATGTATGATTTATAATCCATTAGTCTGAGGCTTTCCAGCAGTTCGGCGTGTTTAATACGCACCTCCTGCAACGCTGCTGCCCTAGTGGGATCCCTTGCCGCTTCTTGTTCTAGTGTGTTCATGTTGTTTGCAACTGCTTTGAGGTTGTTGTGTATTTCCTGCCGCGCACATGCTGTGGTGCTGATGGCATTGCCCCGTATCACAGTTTTGAAAGCGTCCCACTCTACTTGTCGTGTGGAAGCGGAGTTGACGTTCTCTTTAAAGTAATTTGTGATGCCTATTGCTAGTGTATTCCGGAAGACAGAATCCTCCAACATTTGAGGCCACAGTTTCCAAGTGGGGACCGGGGTGGGGATTCTACCCCAGGCAAGGGTGAGCTCTAGTTGGTTGTGATCGGAGAAAGTCTTCCCCAGGTTAGTAGTGTATGTTACTTGAGTATGAGGGGAATGGAGCAGAGTATCCTGTCTATCCTTGTGTGAAGTTGGTGAGTCGGGGAAAAGAATGAGTACTCTCTGCTGGTTGGGTTTTTAAGGCGCCAGACATCCCCTACTGCCCACCCCTCCGACCATCTACACAGTGCCTCTGCTTGTTTGACGGACCCTGCTCCCGGAATCGGTGGGTGTGAGCGGTCTATATCTGATCACATCTCTCCGGGCAAACATTAGAGTGACATTACAGATTAAAAGTGTGTAACGGTCTTGTGTTTGTTCTCTCCAGATGCCCAGGGCCACCAACTGCGGCGTACCTTCTATGGTTAAGTCCAAACCTTCCGATATCCAATGGCCCACTCCCCTCTAAAAACCCTGGATCTTGGGGCACTCACATAATGTGTGGATCAGGGAACCCCGTTTTTGGTAGCCTCTTTGGCAGAGATCATTGTCAGACTTTCCAATACAATACATCCCGGTTCTTGGCATGTATGCCCTATGTAGCAGCTTCAGCTGAATTAGCTGGAACCCTGCCCGCATGTCCACCTCCCTTGGGTAATGGCAGGCCCACCCCAGTCATCCTCCTCCAGCCTGCCTAGATCCCATTCCCACTTTTCTCTAAGGTCATCCAGCAGGGGGAGGCTGTTGTGCAGACGTGTGGAGTAAATCTGGGACACAGCAATTTGAGTCAATGGGGAACTTAGCACTCTGTATTCCAGTGGTGACTCGTCTGGAGCCTCACGCTGGAGGTCTGTGTGTTTTCGCAACAAATGGGTTAGTTGTTGGTATCAGAGATACTGACTCCTTGTCAATTCGTACTGCTCTTGCAGATCCGTGAACAGTATCATCCATCATCCTGCCACACATTCCCCACCTTGGAGATGCCCAGCAAGGCCCATTTTTTGTGGCCCTCTACATCTTGCAACCCTTGCAGGATGTCTGACTCCCATAAAGGGGTTTCCAAAGTCAACTTCCCTGTCCAGCCGTCTTGAGAGTCGGCCGGTGCCATGCAGCAATCACTATTGCCGTTGGTGTGGGCCCCCTATACCCATAGAGACATTAGATATAGCATTCTGGCTCCATTGCTCACCTGTCAGCCAGTAGGGAGGGTTCCTGTTACTGCGAGAAGGCCCAGTCGTTTATCACTTGTAGTCGTGTTGCCCAGTAGTAGAGCCTTAGGTCCAGGAGGGCGATTCCGCCCTCTGAAGGCTTCCAGGTCAGAGTGGCCATAGCTATCCTCAGTGCCCTTTCATGCCACAGCAGCCCACTCGTCACCTCATCTGCTGAGTGAAAGAAACCTTCCGGGATATGAAAGGGAGCATTCTGCATCACATATAGATATTTTGAGAGGTAAATCATTTTGTAGAGGGCTGCTGTTCCCATCAGGGAGAGCGGAAGACGACTCCAATGCACTGCATCCACTCGGTATGCCTCAAAGAATGTGGTCAAGTTTTCCCGCAAGAAAACAGCAGGGTCTTTTGTTACAAATACCCCACAACACTTGAAACCCCTTGGCTCCCATTTGACTGGAAAGTCCTGTGCCCACCAGCAAACCAGGCCGTACAGCGGGAATGCCACCAATTTATGCCAGTTGATGCTCTGTCCTGAATAGGATCCTCATATATCCAAGATCTCCAGTACTCTGGGGATAGCCCAGTGTGGGTCCGCCAAATAAAGCAAGATGTCATCCGCATAAAGCGAGATAACATCTTCCCACCCTGGATCCCATCTTAAACCCCTGAACTATGCATCTTTACGCACTCATGCTGTAAGAGGCTCAATTGCTAGGGCGAAAAGTAAGGGGGATAATGAGTATCTGTCGGGTGCCTCTGCCCAGCCTTAATTCACCCGAGAACACCCGTTTCCTCCATGACAGGAAGGTCAAGCCTAATCCCATCCTACCCAGTATGGCCTTAAAGTAGGTCCACTCCAGGGAGTCAAATGCCTTCTTTGCCTCAAGCAACAGCAGGATCGCTGGTTCACATATCTGTTCTCTCCTTGCTAGGCTTTTGGCCAGCTTTCGTAGGTTGTCTCTCGGTGCCCTATAAGACATAAAGCACAATTGATTGTGTGCCACCAGAGTGTCCACTATTTGCTGGACTCGATTGGCAAGCACTTTCGCTAAGACCTTTGTCTCCATGTTTAGCAATGAGATTGGTCTGTATGAGGCACATTCCTCTGCCGGCTTAACCTTCTCGTGCATCATCACTATAGTTGTCCTCCGTAAATCCTGTGGGAGCCGGCCATCCCCTCTTCCCCTGTAGAGCAATGCACGAAGTGGGCCCACCACCCATGATTTGACGCATTAAAAACAGGCCGTTCGGGCACGCAGATTTTCCCCCTTTCATCCATGTCAGTGCCTCCACTATTTCCCTCTCCGTAGTCTCCTCCTCCAGAATCCGACTCACCTCTGGTGTCAGTCGATTCCCGGAACATCGGCTGCAAATCGCACCAGCTCTGCCCCTCAACCCTGAGCTGCCTTCTATAAAGCTCCTTCGGGTGGTTAGCGAACTCAGACATGATGGCGTGCGGGGTCTCTGCAAGTTCCCCTGTCTCAGTCCTAATGGCTGGAATCCACCTTTGCCCTCTTCTCTTTTGGCTAGCCAGGCCAACAGCTATAGCCCACCTCATATACTCTACCCTGGTTGGCCCTGAAGTACGCTCTTGCGTCTTGATAGAGAATGCTCCTCAGCTCCTCCCTGATCCCCTCCAGTCTATGGGCCAGGTCCGGTGAGGGGGAATCCACATACTTCCCGCTCCATGTAGCCTGGTGTTGCTTCTAACTCCTTGCATTCCCTCTCCCTGTCTCTCCTCTTTCCAATCACATGTGCAATCAGTTGACCTCCTATGACCGTTTTATATGCCTTCCAGAGTTCTGCCTCTGAGTCCACTGTGCCTACATTTTCCTTAAAATAAATCTCTGTGGCCTCTATTACTACATTCCTGGAATTCCAGTCAGTCAGCTCCCATGGGTCAAGTTTCCATTCACCGCTTGTCCCTAGTATTGCCGTCAGTACACTTTTGTTCACTGGCGTTTGGTCCGAAATACAGCGTGGCAAAAGGGCTGTGTCCCTAAATCTATTCAGCTGGTGGCGTGGCACCAACAGATAATCCATCTTCAACTGTGAGTGCATGTTGTTAGAAGCATAGGAGAACTGTCTTGTCCCGGGGTGCTCTTCCCTCCGCAAGTCCACCATCCCCATAGCGTCACAGAAGGAGGCTAAGCGGGAGTCTGCCCTGAGCCTTTCCCCCAATGCTCTGACTCTAAGTCCCTCTGAGCCATTAGGTTGAGGTCTCCCCCGATAAGAAGTAAAGCCTTAGGGGCCTCCGCAACAAATCCCCATAATTTCCTTAATGCCTCAGTCTGAAGACCGTGGGGAAGTACCATGGAGCGAGCAATAAAGTCTCCACCTCCCATTCACTGGCGCTTGGCATCCCTGATCATCCGGTTGACCTGCAGCGGAACAGCTTATACCACCCTTGGTGGAGGACCCTGTAGTTGTTGCCCCCAAGATGGGTTTCCTGAAGCAGGATAATATTGGGGTCCTGTCTATTCAGGTACTTCCACATCACACCCCTCTTCAGCTTATTGCCCATTTAGCAGGCACTGAAGTGAGGCAGTTAGTGTCTAAGCAGATGTAGATTGAGGAGGCCTTTCTCACAACTCAACCCTATAAAGGGGTTTCCTCTTTGTGTCTATCAATTCTGGGTAGAAGGTTATAAAATTGGAGGTGGATGAAAACGGTAGATGGGTTATAGTGGAGGTGGTTTTTGGAGGAGCTACATTTGTTTTTGTTGGTTATGATGGGCCTAATGTAGATGACTCGGTCCCCTTAGGGTCCTCTTTGACAAACTACTGGAATACAATGCCCTCATTATATGGGGGGGGGGGGGGATTTTAATATTTTGATGAACAATAAGTTAGATAGATCTAATTATCCAAGAAAGGGTTTTTTTTCTCCTAAAATGACGGGTAGTTTGAAGTCTATGTTGACTGAGAGACATTTGGAAGGAAAAATGGGGGTCCAAAGGGCCTATTCCTTTTATAGTTCGAAATACAATCATAGCTCAAGACTTGACTATTGGTTTGTAAATTATAGGCATACAGGAAAAATAAGACAGATTAAATACCTTACCACTGCACTTTCAGATCAAAAGATAGTCTGGTTGGAGTTGGAAGAAGAAGAGAATGAGAAGGGTAACCGAATGATCGGGGGACGTTGGAAAGAAGTTATCTTAGATACTCTGAATTTACGCAATTCCTATTGATCCACACTAAGGAGTATTTTGAAGTCAACAGAGACAGCTGTGAGGAAAGGATTGTGTGGGACACTTATGAGGTCTATATAAAGGGAATTATCACCAGATGGGTAACAGATCAGAAAAGAGAAGAACAAAAGCTTGAGGAGGCTCTGCAGGTTGAGATTCAATTATTAGAAAATCTGATCAGTGACCTGGCAAAGTGTAGTTAAAATGAACAGCTGAATAAGGAAGTAATAATGAGCAAGCAAGAATATAGAGATCTTGTGCAAAAGAAACATCAAGAGAAATGGGAAACTAGGAAAATAAGATAATTTTTAACTTTCAATATTTTGCTAGGTCAATATTTTGAAAGCAATATTTAAGTAATTGTATTCATCTTTTTATTTGAGAGTTTCTAATAGCATGGAATTGCCCGTAAGAGGTGTCAGAGCTCTTTGAATAAAGAGGTGCAAAGGTAAAGCAGAGCAAAATTTGTTCACTATAATAGAGACCGAAAGAGAAATAGATGCGAGGTATCAAGGAGATTGATAGGATTTTATTTGGAATGTGAAGATAGCCATGGAAGTCTCAGGGCTGGAAGGAGGAGAGTGGGGGGCTCTTGAGGATGCTGATCTCAATTGTGGAAATTAAAGGGGGATGTCAATCAAATACTCATTTTTTCAGTATCTGTTTGCATAAGTCTTATTTTCCTGTTCTGTGGAGGAATGGAGTTCCAAATCCTAAGGGAATTGCCCAAAAAGGACGCTATCAATGATTTGGACTTATTCAGTTTTGGAATTTCAAGGAGTGACTCTGAGCTATGTAGAAGATATTGACTGTCTGAAGTCTTGAGCTTACTTGCAAGAAAGTTAGGGGTGCCTTCATGGATCAACATCATGCGGGAGCATGCAAGTTTAAGGATGCTTCTGGCTTGGCCTGGGAGCTAGTTCAACGACGTTTAGTGACAAAAAGATGTGTAGATATATGGTCAGCTTTTCTCACTCCTGAGACCAGTCTCGTATCTGCATAGAGCAATACGTTGAGTGGGATAAATGTATTTTGAGGACTAATGCAAGTATGGAGTTTCTGTAGTCTATCTCAAGAGACCAAGAGCCTGGCCTGCTCCTTTAATTAATTGTTAAATCCTCTCAGAAGCCAGAGTTGGAATTGGGCTCCTTTAGCTATATTATTGATGTGGGTCTGGATGTGGAATTATTTGTCTAGGACAAAGGCCAGAGATTTCACAGAGTCAATGAAGATTGGGGAGGTGCTGAGAAGAGGTTTTTCTTTCAGCCAGGTTTGGTATATTATAGGATGACCATAATTAGGTCATAGATATTTTGACCTCAGTATTATTGTAGGTCAATATTGTTGTGGTTGATTTTCAGGACTAAAACCTAGTAGAAGATTTTATTTCCCACACAGTTAATTTTGAACTGCTGCTGCACACATTGCACATACACTGTCAGATAGAAGAGGACAGTTGACAAGGGTAAGAGGCCGAGGTTCAATGAGTGAGTGCAGGGTGCTAAAGGGTGTGCATATTTTGAACAGAGAGCACAGGGTGCAAAGGTGGCAGGCACGCAGATTGCAGGATGCAACAGAAGCACAGGGTGCACGGGCTTGTGGTCATGGTGAAATGCTAGACAAAAGTTGAAGGAATAGCACAGGGTGCAAGGGGATTCCAAGTTGAAGGGAGGGCAAAAGGTAGAGGGGGAGAATTGGGTATAAAAGGTAGGTACTGGCTAAAGGAAGAGCATAGGGTGAAAGGAAGTGGGAGAGGGATAGAGAGAAAGTGGGAACCAAAAGTGTAGGGTTTACTGGAGCCCAAGACGTGGGATGACAGGTTGGACCACATTCTTCCAGACAGTGCATGGTAAGAGGCAGGGCAGGGAAATTTAGCAAGGCAGGGACAGCAGACTAGGCAATTGGCCTGCTGCTGATATTATACTTTTGGGGCATTATAACTAGTTGCGAGGACCACATTCTTCACTGAGAAGAGGTAATTATTGTGCACTAGCAGCGCAATTATCAGTCATTAGTGGTTTGAGTTTTGCTCACAACCACAAAAACCTTTATAGCAAAGGCAGAAACAGTGCAAACTACTTCACACAGAACAGATAGCCTTTTCATAAGCAGCACAAGTGTTTCTCACATACATAAAACACTTTCAGCAAAGGAAGAAGCAGTGCAAGGTTTGGCTGCCCCATCAAGAGGTTAGATGCATGTAGCGTGCACCATCCTGGTAATGGCTCCAGGCAGTAGAGTATGCCTGTGGTGGAGGATTGGTCAGAGGAGGAGAAGGGCAGGAAGGTGCCATTTTTCGTAACCTAGAACCTGCACACACAACAGTTGCTCTGTGACCTCCACCTGGACTAGGAGCCACAGAGCAATAGCGCATCAGGAGGAATATAGGGAATACGCATAAGGTAATGGAATGCATGGATATGCAGCAGCTAAAATACTGTAGGCTGCCCTCAGGCAGCCCCATGTTCAAGAAACAATTGACAAGATATTCCCAAACCAATTCCAGGTCACCATACTAATAGATGACTGAACAATTAAAAGGCCCTAGAGAGGTATAACATCTGGTATGGAGCTTACTCAGCATGTCTTATGGGGTGCTTGTGCTCAGGTGTCTTATAAGTAGGTGTTCATTCAGTAAATTCTGAAGGACCATAGGTTGCTATTGTTTTCTGAGAACATAGGCTACTGAGTTATCCCCATTTTAAAACACTGGTCTGCACTTAAGGGAGAGTAAAACTGAGCACAGTAATTTTCCTTCATACCATCAGAGCAGAATATCCTTTTCTGTTCATAAAGTCTAAGGGACTGATTTATAGTTTGGCGGACAGAGTACAGTCTGCAGGGCGATGGAGGACTTTACCCCCACTACCCAGATGGACTACCGTCTACATAATTCAGAGAATGACTGCTGACCCAGCAGTCATCTCTGTACATAGTTAGGAAAAGCTGTCACATTAATTCCTTTCAATGACCGAAAAAGTTGGTGGACTAACACTGTTGGTTTTGACGGCCGCCCAACAACCTTTTCAAAGTTTTGTTTTTCAGAAATGAGTTCCTGAAGCAGGAGTTTGTTTCTGAAAAACAAAAAAACTAATGACCCCCACGGCCTGGGAGTTTTCTCCCATGGTGTACGGGTCATTATTTTTTTCTTGTCCCTCACCGCCAGGTTTTTCCTGCGAGTGACGGACAGGAAAAAAAGACATTACACCTTCCTCTAAATGGGGCGGGCAATGTGATGTTCTTCTCCTGATGGCCCCTACTCTGTCAGGCCAAAAAAACATGAGGTGAGCTGACCAAGGGTTTTGGAGGCAGAGTACCCTATCACGTTTGCAACACAGTATCCTGTCCGCCAAACTCCAGATATTGGATCAAGGAAAAAATCTCATGACAAAACATCCTTGATACCAATCAATCAATCAATCAAAATAAACTTTATTTCAGCATACATGCCTTAAAAGTTTTCACATACAAATGATTAGAAAATAGGGGAATTCAGATAAGTAGTAAGCGACTTCATGGTGGTCTCCTCGTTTTGCTCAATTATAGCAAATCCTGCCGGGTTTTTAACTACTATCGGTTCCAACCCCAGGTGATTACTTCAGCTCTAGATGAAATAGATAGTTATAACACTCTGCGCCCCTTCTGGGCCTTTTAACCCACGAAAATATCCACCTTCTTACCTTAGTGATGTATATCGTGTAGACGCCGGTGTGCATTTTTTTTTGTCAAACACTTACTCCTTGAACTCTCCTCATCTTTATACTACCCTAGAATGCTCTATAAAAATTACGTGGTCCTCCCACTGCCGGCTGCTAGACTATTAGCGTGTTTTCTCTCGTCAGCAACGGCCTCCATCTTAGGT
Organism: Calotriton arnoldi; assembly: GCA_963921515.1. NCBI lineage: Eukaryota > Metazoa > Chordata > Amphibia > Caudata > Salamandridae > Calotriton > Calotriton arnoldi. The sequence continues at coordinate 306,314 of CAWUFW010007497.1, read as the reverse complement.
CGAGCCTGCGTCAAACTGTATTTTCTGAAGCATATAAAAAAATGTTCACCAAACCACGAATCCAGCAGTGGGTTACTGTCATGGCATAACTCATCTATAGCTATGGCCTAAGACTGCTTGTGGAGTATATTCAAGTCTTACTGCGCAGGTATGTCTGTGCTTCACCCTCCCTTGAACTACTGGCAAATCGAATACATTACTTGTGGGGTATAATCAGTTCTTAATGCAAGAGCATTTCTATGCGTCCCCTTAATTAAACTACTTGCAGAATTTAAACATTCACATAGATATTAGGGGATTAGATGTGGTGTCGCAGTTTAGTCGTTAGGCAACCACGTGACCTCACGCGGTGCCTGACGGGATAGCGCGCGCGCACCGCGGACTATGTGAGGGGATACAGAAGTAATGTAAGCCGGCATTCCCCTCTCCAGAATAAACCTACTTTTACACCCAGCCAGTGTCCGTGCATCATTTCGGGTGTGGGACCTGGATATTACAAACTGGCGACGAGCGGATTCTTACCCACCGCACCTGCCTGCTGCCGCGCTGCGCTCACACTGGGGAGCGCGGCGCTTCTACCATCCAGAGAGGGAGAGTGGCCCCGTACAGCTCCCGCCAACGCAAGGCCTGAAAACCCACCAGAGGCACACTACAAGGGATTGGCCTGCCCGGAGAGCACAAGGTATGTGTAGTAACTTTCAAGAATACACATTAAGGTAAGAGGTATTTTATTGATTTCTCGGCCAGACATAGGAAGAAGACGAGCCTCCGGGAGCCGACCGCAACAATCAACTGCTCTCCGGTGCCGTTACAGATTCAAAGGTAAAGATAACTGTTAAGCTGCATTACGTAACCCTCGTTCTACACTTTCCTCGCGGGCCCTCTCGAGCACGAGAGTCCCACGAGGGAAAAGCAGAACACTACACATCTCCTTTACAACACATTAAACATTATTCGCAAACAAAATAATTTAAAGCAACAGAACGTCTGATGACTCTTTTTCCACGGGCGTTGGTATCTTCATCCGGAGAAACGTCATGCTGTACAATATCTTCATTTCTCTCAGCAGGATGAAACTGTGGTTCATCAGAAAAGTCATGCAACACCGAAAACTGTTTGACATCAGATTTGTAAGCTAAAGGAGCTTTGCACAAAGCTACTCTCTTGAGATTCCAACACTTACCATCATCCAAAATAACAGCATTTCTCCTTACCTTGGCAATGCGTTGAGGTTCAAAGAATTTGCTCACACTTTTCTTTACAAAGCCAGGTTTTTTTACTCTAACCCACTGTCCAATAGACAGGTTAACATTTTGCGTGTTATGCTTCATGTCATAGAATTTCTTGTACCTGTCATGTTTAAGAGAAAGATTATTTTTACATCAACAGAAGACCAATTCACTTCACCACAACTTTTGACACAACCAGGATACCACTTAGCTCTGGGTTTTCTCCCTCTCATGAGCTCGAATGGGGAAAATTTAGTCGAATCAACAATTGCAACTCTATAAGCCCAGAGAGTTTTAAACATTTGTGTTTCCCAGGGAATATTGTTTTTAAAAGCCATATGAATTGCACCTTTCAAGACTCTATTGTACCTCTCTACCAAACCATTACCGCTGGGATTGTATAGGGAGGTGGTTTTGTGTAGAATACCACATTTGGATAAGTATTGGATCATGACTTCCGAAGTAAATTGTACGCCATTATCACTAATTATGACCGCAGGAGAACCTTCTGAGAGGAAAACTTCATCAAAAAACGCTATTACAGTTTCAGTATCTAATCTTCTGATAACTTTAAGTACAGGCCATTTAGAAAAACGTCCATCATGGAAATAACATACTTCTCAGAACTGCCCACAGGACCCATGATGTCCACCGCAACACACTCCCATGGGGAATCCGGGCACATAAAGTAACCCATAGGAGGCCTTAGAGTTTTGAGTGTTTTGTCAGCAGAGGAACACAAACCACACTCTCTCACAACTCTTTCAACAGCAATGTCCATACCAGGCCACCAATATCTGCTCTTGACAATGCACTTAGTTTTTAAAATCCCTAAATGTCCCTCATGGCACAAAGCAATTATTTTTTCCCTCAACTCAAAAGGAGGAATAATCTTGTCACCTCTCATAAGATTTCCATCCAACAAGGATATTTCATCTCTAACTTCCCAAAAAGGTTTTACATCTTTAATGTCTACTTTGCGAGGCCAACCATTGCTCACAAATTTAAAAACTTTTTTAAACAGTGATCATTAGTCACAGCTTCATTCCACTCTTTTTTTTTTTTTTTAAAAGACTCCAGACCATGGTCCCATAACCACGCGACTTGAACACTATCCATAAGATCATCCTGGTTCTCCTCCATTTGAACAGGTAAGCGTGACAAGAAATCAGCAACTGCGTTTTTTTTACCAGGTAAATATTCAACTTTGTATAAAAAATCCAATAGTCTTATAGAAATACGTGCTAATCTGGCAGAGACATTTATCATACCAACGTTGGATAATACTTTGACTAGCGGTTTGTGATCGCATTTGATGGTAACTTCGCTGCCCCAAACAAATGTGCGGAAATGCTCTAAAGCCCAAGCACAAGCAAGTGCTTCACGTTCAATTACAGCATACCTACATTCAGCAGGAGACAAAGATCTAGAAGCATATGCAACAATGGATTCAACACCCTTTTTATCAATTTGTGAAAAAACAGCTCCCATACCAGTACCACTGGCATCAGTAGTGATTATATTTTTCCCACGAGGATCAAAGCCTTGAAGAGCTGGGGCAGAGGCAATAGCGTTCTTGATATCAGAGAACTCCTCATGACAAGCCTTGGACCACACAAATTTAGTATTGGATTTAAGGAATTCCCTTATGTGAAATGTCCTGTTAGAGAAATTTTTACAAACTTTGTAAAAACTCCACTAGCCCTAAAAAGGATTTAATTTCATCTTTGTTTTTAGGACTGGGGGCGTCTGTGATTGCAGAAACCAACTTGTCTTTGGGATGAATACCCACAGCACTGATTTCATGACCCAAATAACTCACTTTGCTAGCTGCAAACTTGCACTTTGAAAACTCAATAGTTAAACCAAATTTGTTCAATAGGGACATCACATGGAGCAATTTGGTTTTGTGGTCTTCGCTGTTCCTACCCATCACAAGAATATCATCTTGAAATATGAGCACATACTTTAAATGACCAAAAATTTTATACATCAAACGTTGGAATACTGCGGCCGCAGAGTCTAAGCCGAACGGCATTCTAGTGTACTGGAAACAACCAATGTGAGAAATGAAAGCAGTGAGGTGTTTACAGGAATCAACAAGGGGAATTTGATGGTAAGCTTGGGAGAGATCAATTGTAGAGAAAACTTCCATTCCCTTAGTCTTGGTAATCATTTCATTAATTTTAGGTAACGGAAATTGATCAATCAAAATATTATTGTTAAGATGGCGCAAGTCGATGCATAATCTGAGCTTTCCATTGGCCTTTCTTGCTGCGACAATGGAGAAACCCATTGGGAGGCTTCAATTGGTTCAATAACCCCATTATCTACCAACCTACTTAACTCTTTTTCCACCTCATCCCTAACAGAAAAAGGTATATTATGCAATTTATGAATTTTGGGAGAAGCATCAGGTTTGAGGCGAATAAGGTGTTCAAAACCTTCTATTTTACCTAAATTGCCAGAAAAAACAACAGGGAATTTTTCACATAACATTTTACCTAAACATTCACCCTCATCCAACACAAGAACTTGTTCAATACCATTGGGATCCAAAATCATATTGAGTTTCCTCTGATCTTTCCATCCAAGAACCGAAGGGCCTTTCTTGGAAACATAAAGTTTGCACAGCGCACTTCTATTCTTAAATCTAAAAATAAGGTTCCTATAACCCAAAAGATCAATTGGTTCACCTTTGTAGCTCAATGGGGCAATATCAGGTTGAAGTAGATCAGAACCTAGTTTCATAACAAACTTTTCAGACCATACAGCTTCGTTCACAATAGTGAATGGAGATCCAGAATCAGCTGCAATGTGAGTATCAACACCCCTAAGGAAATAAAACACATGGGTTTGCTAGAATCATTATCTTGCACAATGTTGAGGACAACATTACCCATGGAGCTTGATGTAGGACAAACTTTGTCATCACTATCTTCATTGGGAGACGAAACATGGCCTTCCTCAATACATTTTACTTTATCCTTTCTAAAGTTTTTTAGCATGACAAACTTTGCTGAAATGACCCATTTTCTTGCAAACTGTACATCTTTGTCAAGGGCCGGACAATTTTTATCATTGGCAAGGTGATTTCTACTATCACAGCGATAGCATCTGAAATTGTTTTTCATTTGAATATACTTTCTTCTTTACAGAAGACTTAGAAGAAGGGTTATCTTTGGATCTATTAGAAAGAACTCTGGCAACCGTTTCTTGTTGTACACGATCAGGATTCTCATTTTTAAGCGCTTTAGCACATCTACCCGATAACTCGGCTTTTCTAGCTACAGCAAGAACATCTTTAAGCGCGTTATCACCATTAACCCATAACCTGTCTTGTATGGATGAATCATATGCTTGCATCACAACTTGGTCTCTGATTAATTCTTCTTCTATAGCACCAAATTTACAATCTATAGCAAGTTTCTGAAGATCTGTAACAAAATCATCAAATGATTCGTTCTTAAGTTGTTTCCTTTGAAAGAATTTAAAACGTGTTACACCAATGCATACTTTGGGTGAAAAGTAATTATCTAATTGTCTAATGGCTTGGTTAAAAACATTATCATCTCCAGCAACCATATCTTTATTAAGTTTGCTATAAATTCTTAGCCCTTCAGGTCCTAGACTGTGCATTAATAAACCTTTTTTTCTGTCTGCAGATAACTTATTAGCATGGTCGATAGTAAATAAGTAATTAATAAAATAATCTTTCCACTGTAACCAGGGAACAGGAGGATCACCAGTAACACATAAAAATTCCTTGGGCGGATTAACTGTAATACTAGTAACAGGTGTAGACATGGTAAATTGTTGCAAATGTAGAATGTAATCACTAAAAACAGAAAAATTGAACTAATAAAAGAGAGGTAAAATGCTACACCTTAGGACCAATAATTTAACGTGCTAAATTCGCGTTGAAAAAAAATTGTAATTATGTTTGAAAGGCTGTGCGAATCAGCGACAAAAATTAGTTAAAGAAATTGGACCATGCAAAGCTGTGCGAATCAGCGTATGACTGGATTCGCAATGAGAAAACAACTGATGCCTTAATGATGACAGATAATGCCAAATGCAAGCAAGCTGTGCGAATCAGTGTTGTAGGACACACAAGGAAGAACACTGAAAGCTTGTTGTTAATATGAAACAAAGAAGGCAGGTAATGACAATGCAGGCAAGCTGTGCGAATCAGCGTGGTCTGACTCGCAAAGAAGAGCACAAAGGCTTGTAGTTATAATGATACCAGGAAGGCTGTACGAGTCAGCGAGAAAAGCAGAACATGACAAATGTTTGTGGTGCAAGTCAGTACGGAAAGGTAGTAGTGCGGAACAAGTCACACGTTCAAGGAAAGTCTCTCACCTCATGAATGTCTCTCACCAGGCAGATGGCACCCGTAAGAACTCACCATCGATGCAGGAAATCCTTTTAAACAGCCAGGCGACACCTCATAAAACTCACCAACCACGCAGCAACTCCTTCGTGAAATGAGGAGATAGGCGTACGCTGCGGACAGGAGGGAGTGAGACGAAGCGTAAAGCAGGACAGGAACAAGGAAATGCCTTGTTGGAGGTGCAAGCCAATAAAAGCGATGGAAATTGAGACGCTCCGGCGTAAGGCGGGTTCAAGGAAGGAGGTGCCTTGTTGAGGGTGCAGACCAATGAAAAGGAGAATGAACGGTGGCTCGTCGAGGCTGCTCCAATTAAAAGCTTTGAAAGACAACTGAAGTAACCGAACGAAATTCCAGGAAATGGAAGAATGCGAGGGTTGCTAATCCATTGTGCTTTTGCACGCGTGGGTTCGAATCCCATCCTCGTCGCCAATAAATGTGTAGTGACTTCCTACAATACACATTAAGGTAAGAGGTATTTTATTGATTTCTCGACCAGACATAGGAAGAAGACGAGCCTCCGGGAGCCAACCGCAACAATCAACTGCTCTCCGGTGCCGTTACAGATTCAAAGATAAAGATAACTGTTAAGATGCATTACGTAACCCTCGTTCTACACTTTCCTCGCGGGCCCTCTCGAGCACGAGAGTCCCACGAGGGAAAAGCAGAACACTACAGTACGCCTCAGTCCTAGTACTTCACAGCGCATCTGATCCTCGTCTCCACCTTTTCACCGCTCCCGTGAGGTATCAGAGCACATCCCTTCCGGCGATCATCAAGCACCACAAGTGTATGAGCAACAGGGGAAGCCCAGCATAAGCCCGGTGGTCCCTTCCAGTGGCGCCAAGCCCCCGCATAGTGCACACCACCCTGTGTCCTGGATCCAGCCCCAATATGGCACGCCCCAGCGCTGTGACCAGTGTAAAGCACCTCTTTAAGCACGCCTCCTAGCCTCATGAAAGCGGTCCACCCGCACAGCGCCTGCGGGAGGAGTACACCGTCCAGCACCCCGGACCAGCCTCCAACCACACGTCAGGGCTGACCAGCACTCATTTCAGGCATCGCCCAGCTACCCCTGCCTCCTCTGCCGCATGCCAGATCCGACACAAGCCTGCAGTGGCGGAGCGGTCCAGCAGATAGTCCAGCCCCCCAAAATGTGCGCCCAAACCTTCTCTCTCACCAATCCGGTGCCTTTTCTCCCTAAACCTGGTGAGCCGGCCATGAAGTGGGCTGATTGGAAGGGGTACTTCCTTAACTACCTTTCCGCCTTGGAAGATGAAGGAGAAGAAGCGTTTTCCAGCAAACGCAGGAAAAAGATACTACTACACAACTTGGGTCCCGAAGGGTTACGAGTCTACGAGAACATGGTCAAGAAACCAAGGGTCGCAACAGATGAAGACGTGTTCCAACACACATTAGAAGACCTAGACAGCCATTACCAGCCGGTGATCTGCACAGCCATAGACAGATACAATTTCTTCCAACGGAAACAGACTGACTCAGAGACAGTAGAGGATTATGTCGCAGCTCTCAAAAAACTGGCTGTCAACTGCAAATTCGGTCATCTTCACGACGACTTAGTGCGCGACCAGATAATAATGCATACCACCAACACTAACGTCCAAGAAAAGCTGTGGGTGAGTGGCGAAGCGCCCCTGCACTAGATCATCGCGATCGTCAAAAAGGCTGAGTTGTCCAAACGATGTGCGGAAGCAGCAAAGAAGGACACAGACACTAAACCAGCGGTATGCAAAGTGACTGAATCCAGAGGGTCTAGGGACAGACCTGCACCCATCGTAGGCCACGGAAATAGTAGACGGCCCACCAAGACTGCTTCTGGGCTTGCCAGACCTCTTCCAGAAAAGAAGGGTTCCTGCTACAGGTGTGGTAGCCACACACATATGGCAAATGATAAACGCTGCCCAGCCTTTCGAGTCAAATGTTCCTTTTGCGGGGTGGTGGGACATTTTGGCAAAGTTTGCAGGAGGAGACCCAGCAGCTCCTCAGTGAAATGTGTCATGTATGAGTCGGAACCAGAAACGGGGGAGGGCAAGGGTGACGACGATTGCATCCTATGCATTGATGTCCAAGTGTGGGGCATAACCTGTAAGGCAAATAGCAAACCCTCATGCCTATTGACCATTGGTGGTGTTCAAATCTCCATGGTAGCTGACTCAGGGTCCACGATCATACAAAGGGACGTTTGGGAGAGTGACTTCGCAAACACCATAGGAAGCCACCTGCACCCCACTGATGTACACCCTGTCACTTACACAGGGGAGAGAATCCCCATGGTAGGGTTTAGGCAACTGACATTCGAGTTCAAAGGGAGGGTAACCACAGGCAAACTATATGTGGCTGAAAAAGGCCCCTCTGTTCTCGGATGGCTCGACCAAGGAGCATTGGGCATACAATTGAATCCCAACGGAGAAACCCAAGTCCTCATGACGGATGACCCCCCCAGATCGGAAGGCATCGACTTGCAGAAAGAATTTCCTAACGTCTTTGGAGGGTCAATCGGCCAACTGTCCAAATTCACACACAAGATAGTGCTAAAAGAAGGCACGACTCCGGTCAGTCACAAAGTGAGAAACATCCCATTGAACTGCAGAGAGGCCGTACAGCTGGAGTTGCAACGATTAGAGGATAACGGCATCATCGAACCCATCGAAAGCGCCGAATGGCTTGCACCCTTAGTCGTGGCACGCAAACCTAACGGCAAGGTGCGCCTATGCATTGACCTACGAGAACACATACTGGTGGACAAGTTCCCGCTTCCACGCATCAACAAACTGTTGGCCCAGACCAAGGGGATCAAGTGGTTCTCTACAGTAGACCTCACAGCCGCTTACCACCAAATCCTGCTCCACCCTTCGTGCAGGAAGTTGACCTCCATCACCCCGTTTGGATGCTACAGGTTTCGGAGACTCCCCTTCGGACTAGCTTCCGCCGCGTAGGTGTTCCAAAAACTGATGCACAAACTATTCAAAGACAGCAATAACGTCTTGTACTTTCAGGACGACATCCTCATCATGGGAACCACCAAACAGGAGCACGACTCTACACTTCGCAATGTGTTAAGGACGCTGTCAGAGAATGGCCTCACGGCAGAATTAGAGAAGTGCAGGTTCGGTCTACGTAACGTCACATACCTGGGGCATGAGATTGGTGAAAATGGCATTTCCCTGAAGAAGGCCAACTTGGAGACAATCAAGTCAGCGCCCAGGCCTCGAACCAAGGAGGAAGTCCGTTCCTTTCTGGGGTTAGCGGAATTTTATAGCAAATTCGTCAAAAATTTCGCCACCAAAACCCACTGCATGCGCCAACTCCTGAAGGACAAGGCCATCTTCTGTTGGACGCCGGAATCTGACCAGGAATTCGAGACCATAAAAACAGACATATGCGATGCCGTCCCCCTGCAAGGCTTCGACAGTTCTGCCCCCAGCATATTGACGACGGATGCCAGTGAAAAGGGGCTGGGAGCAGTCTTATCGCAACGTGCAGCTGATGGCACGGAAACCACGATCGGCTTCGCATCACGCTCACTCGCCCCCAACGAAGAGAAATTCAGCGTCATTGAGAAAGAAATGTTGGCATCCACCTGGGCCATGGCAAAATTTCGGCAGTATCTTTGGGGTTCCCGCTTTACCCTCCGAAAGGACCATAAACCTCTGATCAAGGTCTTAACGTCCAGTGGCCATGCTACGGCAACTCCACGCATAGCCAAAATGTCGCTCAAACTCCTCGACTTCGTGTATGACTTGGAATATCTGCCAGGCCAAAAGAACAAGGTGGCGGATTTCCTCAGCCGCTCCGCAGCAATGGAAGGTGCGCCGCACCCCAGCGACTGGGACGACTACCAGGTCGCACTCACCGCGGACCATGAGCTCATCATCAGTGCACATGACTGGATCTCAGCTTACGATACCGACCCCGCGCTGTCCCAGGTGAAAGCCTTCATCACGCAAGGGTGGCCTGCTAAAAAGCACCTGAACGAGGAGACCCAGAAATATTGGGAGGTCCGGGACGAACTGTCCCTCAGTGAAGACACCGTATTTTTACTCAGAGGAGACAAAGTGGTGCCCCCCAGAACGCTGGTAGACCGCATCCTGGACATCATGCATGAGGGCCATCTGGGCATCGTGAAGTCCAAACGATGACTAAAACAGTCATACTGGTGGCCTGCCATCGACGTATCAGTGGAAAAGTATGTACGGGCGTGCACACACTGCGCCAATGCGGACAAGTCGTTGACGCTGCTGAGACCCCCCCATGGGCGAGTTCACCACGCCCTCCAACCCTTGGGACGAGTTATCTCTCGACATATTGGGTCCTATCCTGGACTCCTGGGGTGTGCCCAAATATGTTATTGTCCTGGTCGACAGGTACTCCAAATGGCCGGAGGTGGAAGTCTGCGAAAAAGTGGACACGGATGCAGTCATCGTTTCCTCACCGGCGCCTTCCTGAGAGAAGGGATCCCGAGGGTCATCACTTGCGACAACGGCCCCCACTCTGATAAATGGACGGCGTTCACTCGGAGAAATGGCATCAAGACAAACCACACGCCAGTGTATCACCCCGCCGGAAACGGCCTAGCCGAAAGGTTCAACCGAGTCATCATGGGCTCGGTTCAAGCGGCCATCAGCGCGGGCAAGAACTGGGAAACAGAGCTCCGGAACACGCTATGGGCGTATCGCATCACGCCCACATTGACAGGGTACAGCCCATTCTTGATTCTGCGTGGAAGAGAACCATTCACGAGGGACAACCTTGCATGGATGAACATGAAACTTCAGAGCAAATGGTCCCCGGCGGTGGTTCGAAGCAACATAGAAAAGGCTCAAACAATTTACAAGGACAACTACGATAAGAAGCACGGAGTACGATAGGTCTCATTAGCCTTGGGAGACTGGGTAAGAGTAAAGCTTGGACATCTGCGCAAGAAAGGTGACAGCAAGTTCAGCAAGCCTCTACAGGTCAAAGAACTCTACTCCCGCTCAGCTCTATTGAGTGACGGCAAAGTGTGGTCTCAATGCAGGATGGCGAAATGCAACAAAGTCCTACAGTGGCACAAAGCCAGCATCCCCACAAGTGCAGGCTATGACGGTGAGGACCCAGACTCATAAGTTGCCCCGCCTCCTGTGGACTCCAGAACCGCTAGCACCATAAGGGGGACAGGGGGTGATACAGAGACCACAAGAGAAAGGAACACAGGGGTTTCCACTCAGCAACCACCACCGCAAGAACCCAATGACAACCCAGACATAAGACAAAAGGGCCCCACAGCACACAAAGAGAATCAAGCACAGAGCAACACACAGACCCCATCACAGACAAGAGAAACAGGAGAGGAGCAAGCCTCCTCCACACGCACCCGCACAGGCAGGATAGTTGTGCGCCCTAAGAGGTATAGTGAGTTTGCTATGTAACTCCTCACATTGCACACCCTGCTTCCTCAGTGCAGGACACCCTCCGCAACTCTCTCTCTCTCTCTCTCTCTCTCTCTCTCTCTCTCTATCTTCCGTTCTCTCTCCTCCCTCCCGCGGAGGTACCACTTTCAGGGCCATCCCTGACCTAAGGTTCACGCAATCAGCGTCTTTGCACCTGATGCAAATATACCATGTTCCTTTTTGTTGTTCTTGTTAAGGGGGAGATGTGTGGTGTCGCAGTCTAGTCGTCAGGCAACCACGTGACCTCATGCGGTGCCTGACGGGATAGCGCGCGCACCGCGGACTATGTGAGGGGATACAGAAGTAATGTAAGCCGGCATTCCCCTCTCCGGAATAAACCTACTTTTACACCCAGCCAGTGTCCGTGCATCATTTCGGGTGTGGGACCTGGACATTACATTAGATCGTAAATATATCCCAATCTTCCCTGTTATTTAAGTCTTTTCTTTTGGTGTCAAATTTTGTCATTAACCCTTGCTCCCTGAGTTTTTCTTGTTCCTCAACATTACCCCTCTCCTTCGAGCCTGAATTGTTTCCAAAATCAACCACCTAATGTCAGTGTTGACATGCCCCTTCTCCAAGAAGTGTTCAACTAATGGGGCAGTTGCCTTTACAGTTTTTATTGCTTGACGCAGTTCCTTATCAGTCTCCCCCACGTAGCTTAAGCCGCATTGGCAGATCAGAAGGTATACCATGTTACTGCTGCTGAAGTTGTTAAAAGTACTGGTGGTGAACTTGGTCCCTTGTACTTCAATTGTTTTGTGACCACGCATCGTTCACATATACTACAATTCCCACATTTGTAGTTGGCTGTGATTTTGTGCCTGGTAAGGCTGGTCTGAATTTGGAGTCTATCTTCTCTAGAGGACTGAACAAGGGAATTTTTCAAATTTTGATTGCGTTTAAACGCAAATAGAGGTTTCTCTAACTTCACCTCTTCGTCAGCATTCAGGATATTCCAATGGCTATTGATGAAATTTTTTTTTTTCAAACAGAATTTTATTGTTGACAGCCAGAGCAATAGGAATGCCTCACACGGCACCCACAATACACGTATGTAGTAACAAAGATGGACATCAAAATTTTTTGCGTGAGCATGACAATAGTCACACAAGACAATAATTACAAAGGAAAATAATAACAAGAGAACAAAGAACTGCGCCACATTGCTTCCACCAGACAGAGAGAATTGTTGCATACATACGGAAAGGCCATGCCACTTAGAATCACAGTTAGGAGGTATATAACACATAGTCCATCGAACTGGATTCATAACAACATGTCTGTGATGTCAGGCGGGGGGGGAGGGGGCTCCAAATATAAACCTCTATAATCGGCCCACCGCTTCCAGATCTTATAATGTTTCTGAGGACTTCCCCTCGCTTCAAAGACAGGGATTTCTAGGCCCATACAAAAGTCCAAACCCTTTTTCCATACCCCAAGTAAGGGTGGGGATTCCGCCTTCCAGGCCCGGGCAATGTCCCTCTTTGCTAACGTAAGGCCTAAGCACAGAAGGTGACGCTTGTACCTGTTGCCACCCAGGTCTTCCGTAATATGGAGCATGGCCAACTTCGGGGAGAAGGGAACATCCCACCCTAATACTTCAGACAGGCATGTAAGCACCCCCCTCCAGAACCTCGACAGGGTAGGGCAGGACCACACAGTGTGCAGGAAGGTACCCTCCGCTGATCCACATCGCAGACAATGCGGAGATGCAATTAGCCCCATACGCCATAATTTATGTCTTGTAAAGTAAGCTCTATGAAGATATTTAAATTGGATAAGGCGCAAGCGGGCTGCGATAACTGCGCTGCGCGGGGACTCCAGAGCCTCCACCCAGTCTTCCTCCTCTAAGGGGCCCAAATCTTGCTGCCACGCCTCTCTTGTTCTATGCAGAGTGGTAGGTGTATTGTTAATGATCATACTGTAGATTTTGGTGATCTTATGGTCACCCAACTCCCCCATAAAGACCTTGGCCTCAACCGGATTAAATTCGGGTAGTTCCGTGAGGTTAGATATATAGGGGGTGAAGGCATGTCTAAATTGTAAATGGCGGTAGAATTGTGTGCGGGCATGTCATATTCTGCTTGTATATCAAGGAAGGACTTTAGGGTACAGCCACTCATAACCGCCCCCACTGTGTCTATTCCAATGGCCCCCCAGCTCCGAAAGCCAGACAGCCGTGCCAGCTCTGGTAGTTGCCCATTATCCCATAAGGGAGTTTCCCTGGTGAGCCTTCCCCACCAGCCCATCTGGCGGAGCGCGGATTTCCAGGTTCTGAATACGGTGACGGTGGCAGGCGGTAGTTCTTTCAACAATGCCACTGAATAAAGTGCGATGTGTAAGGCGGTTTCTCCCAGCAGTCAGCGTTCCACGGCGTATGCCGGGTCGCCACGATCCCCATACCACCATTCATTAAGGACCAGAAGGTGCGAGGCCAGGTAGTACGCATGAACGTCCGGAGTGGCCACTCCACCGGTATAGGTAGATTGAAAGCAGGTCCTCAGCGCAACTCGCGATGCACCACCTCCCCAGAGAAATCGGGCAAGAATAGCATTCAGTTGACGAAACCACGTCTGCTTGATCGGGTAGGAGTGATTCTGCAGCTGGTAAAGAAGGCGGGGCAGGGAAACAATTTAAAAATAGCTGACCTGCCAAAAAGAGACAGGGGCATATGAGATCATACCCGCGTCTGGTCGCTCACCTGCGTCCACAGGGGGGCGAGGTTCTTAGTCCACGCCACAGATTGGGACGGCGAGAGGAAGGCGCCCAAGTATTTGAAGCCATCCGGAACCACAACGACTTCCTGTGACCAGTCGCCCAGCCGATCTCCACCCCGCAGCGGCCAGAGAAACAATTTCCCCTGATTCATGTACAGGCCCGAGGTCTCGCCAAATATTTGCATAATACGAAGAAGGCGTGGGCCAGTCCAGTCAAGGTTCGTGAGGAAGAATAAAACCTCATCCGCATACAACGCTATGCGATCAGAGATCCCCGGTGCCCATTCAAATCCGCGTACCTGGGCGTCTACCCGAATCCAGGCCGCCAGTGGCTCCACAGCAAGCGCGAAGAGATATGGGGAGAGTGGGCAGCCCTGGCGTGTCCCCCGTCTAATGGGAAAGTGTCTGGAGGCCGAATCAGCCACCCTAACCGACGGGGTTAAATCTGTATAAAGGAGGCGAATAAGTCGTAAGAGCCGGGGGCCAATATTTAGACGACTAAGTAGGGCAAAAAGATAAGTCCAGCTAAGGGAATCAAAGGCTTTATTCATGTCCGCCAGAAGGAGCACAGCGAGGCACCCGAGTTTGGTAATCGCGGCTACAGCATTGTGCGCGCATCTGATGTTGTGTCGCGTGGCGCGACCCGGCATAAATCCCGCCTGGTCTGGGTGTACCAGCTCCGTAATGTATGGGACCAAGCGATTAGCAATCACTTTGGCCAAAAGTTTGGCCTCCACATTGAGTAACGAGATCGGGCGGTAAGACGAGAATTGTTCCGGGGGGCGTCCGGGCTTCAAGAACACGACAATTTCGGCATGCCGCCAGTCAGGAGGGAGACTACCACTCTCCGCAGAAGCCTCAAGGGCCGCTAAGTAGGGTTTTAGTAGTTGCAGATGATATTTTTGAAAAACTTCACAAGGGAAGCCACTCGGGCCCGGCGCCTTACCCGTTCGCATACTGAGCAGCGCAGTCAGCAGTTCCTCCAATGACACAGGAACATCAAGTGTGTCCCGCACCTCATCGGACAGGGCCCGAGGTGGGCAGTCATCGATAAATTTTTGAACGAGCGCCGCAGGGAGGACCGCATGAGGGGCATATAGATCCGTAAAATAAATAGCAAAGCAATCAGCAATAGCAGATGGGTCCGTGAGAGCAGTCCCGCCAGGGCCGCGTATACACGGGAGCGTCTGGGGGCGCAGCGTCTGTTGACACAGCCGATGTAACAGGGCACTAGACTTATCGCCCCACTGATATATCCGGCTACGAGTGGCGAGCCAATATAACCGGGCTTCATCAAGAAGTTCTCTGGCGTACGTCTGTTGTATATTGATCAGGTGTCTGCGCGCAACACTTCCCTCTGAGCCTCTACTCGCACGTTCCAGGTCGAGCAACTGTGCCTCGAGCCGTATTAACTTGTCACGACGCTGTCGGCGGCGTGCCGTAAAAAAAGGCAATATCGGCCCCCCTGAGGGTGGGCTTCAGTGCCTCCCATAGAACAACCGGGGAGGCTACCGAGCCCGTATTCAAGGAAAGATATTCTGTAATAGATTTATGAATATGTGTTCTGTATTGAGTGTCTCGCAGAAGCCACGGCAATAGGCGCCACCGAAAATGGGAGCGCCTGGGATCTAGGGCAAGAAGAAGGGAGACCGGCGAGTGATCCGATAAACCCCGGGGAAGAATATCTGCTGCAAGCAGTCTATGGGTATGTGTCCCTGAGAGGAAAAGGTAATCTAGTCGCGAGAAGGACCCTTGGGCGCCAGAGAAAAATGTGTACGCACTCGTAGTGGGGTGTAGAGTTCTCCATGCGTCAATCCATCCCAAGCCCTGCACCAGGCATAAGATTTTGAGTCCTGGATCCCCGTTGTGCGAGCCACGGCGCGCCATCTGTCTTGTGATGGAGAGAGAACATCATTCCAGTCTCCCCCCACCAGAGTCAATCCCGACGGGAGTTCAGTCCTGAGTGTCGTTAGCCGTTCAACAAAGGACCACGATAGGGGGGGGGGGGGCATAGATACTGCCCAAAACAATGAGTTCCCCATAAAGAGTCCCACATATCACGACAAATCTGCCCTGGGGGGGTCAGACCACGTCTTATGATGAGCGAAGGGGACACAACGGTGTATAAGAATCGCAGCCCCCCAGGAGCCTCTAGTAAATCCCGCATGATAAATATGTGTGAAGCCAAACCTTCCCAGGCAAGGTGTCTTGGTTCCCGCTAAATGAGTCTCCTGGAGGAGAAGAACACCCGCCCCATGACGCTTAGCTTGGCACAGGGCCGCCCCTCGCTTGATCTTATCAAGGAGACCATTTACGTTCCAGCTAAGGACTCGGAGCTCTCTGCTCCCACCCCTATCCAAATTCGGTGGCATGGTTGGCAGTAACGAAATAAATGGCAAGGACAACTCCTAGGTCACACATGGTAGAAAGCATAGTGGCAGTAACAAAAAACAATAACAAAATCCACATAAGGTACCCCCCCACCCCAATACCTCATAAACATAGAAGTATCTGTCGCGGCATGGTCCAGGCCAGAACCCCAACAGGGGGTAACAGCTAGGATCAGCCAATGGATCCCCTGCACATAAAGAACAAAGCAACAAAGGGACAGAGACTTGTACAACAATGGAAGCCTGCAAGAAAAATACCTCATAGCTGACATAGAGCATATATAGTTACAGTTCTTGGAGTTTTATCATTGAGGACGCTGAGAGTTCAGGTTGATCCTCAGGAAGTCTCTTAGTGGATTTGCTGCGAGCCTTGGACCTCTTCCCAGATCGTGGTCGCTGTCCATTACCCTCTCCCAGGGGGCCACGCCCGGGGCCACTAGAGGATGAGTCGGAGTCAATCCTGGGTGGGGTGTGGGGCCTAAGCCGAACCCGCTCCTCCTCTTCTGGGGATTCAAAGAAATGGGTGCACGATTCATAAACCACCCGTAGGCGGGCCGGGTAGAGCAGGGAGTATGGGAGCTTAAGACCCCGAAGACGAGCCTTAGCCTCCAGGAAGGACTGCCTGCGCTGCTGCACGAGTTTAGTATAGTCTGGGAATATAAGAATACGCTGCGAGTCATAGAGAAGAGAGTTGCGCGCCCTCGCTTGTTGAAGGATGACATCTCTGTAATTAAGCAGACGGGCGATGAGAGGGCGGGGGCGGGCGCCCGGGGGCGGTCTCTGCAGCAGCGCACGGTGAAGGCGCTCCAGGACAAAACATGGAGAAAGTGTTTCGGGCGCGAGCCAGCCCTTGAGCCATGTGGTGAGGAAATCCACCGCATCTTTCCCTTCGCACCCTTCCGGGAAACCAATAAGGTGAAGATTATTGCGACGGGCACGCCCCTCCGCATCTTCAACACGCATAGCCAGACCCCGCGCAAGGGATTCAAGGGTAGACACCTTCGTCAGCGTGCCCACAGTGTCCTCCACATCTGATATGCGGGATTCCGCCTCTGTAATCCGTTGCACCGCATTGCGGAGATCCTGCTGGAGCAGCATGACATCGGCTCCCACCGCACCTATCTTGGATTCCAATGTTTCCCGCGACTGTGTGATCGCCGCCAGTAGGGTCGCATTGTCTGCCATTTGGGTTTCCGCACCCCCCAATGACGGCCCGGGGGCCGCAGCCCCAGCAAACTTGTCTATGGTACATTGCTTAGAGGATAAGCCAGGTTGTTTGACCTTGGCCATTATGGCAACTCACAAGGCCAGCGAGGGCGGTCCAGCTGGGCGGGTGGTGCAACTTCTTTAAATATGCGCCAGGGAGCAAGGGCGTCGCAAGTCTAGTGTACCAGTCACGATGATAGAGAGGGAGGGCCAGACGTACCCACAGGCCGCACCAGGCCTTTGTCTGGCCGCTTCCGCGAGCACGACAACCCCAGCCACCCCTAGCGGGCGTCCAGGCACAACTCCCACCTCGCGCTGTAGTAGGAGCGTCAAAAGTACAGAGGGTCTCCCAGTCGCCGGTGTCAATTAATACAAGAGAAGGCAGAGCATCAGCGCAGTACATAGGGCAGTGAGGAGGGTGCACCAGGAAGCACAGCATCTGTGGCCGGTGTCATCAGCCGGTGAAACCTCCACAAGGGCGCTTGAGGTGGGCAGCAGTAGCAGTGTACGTGAGTGGCAGCAACACAAAAGGATCAAGGAGGCCCGAGTCACGGCAGACAGTCCCGATGGCTCAGGGGCTGAGGTAAGTGGAAACTCTTCTAGGGCACAGATCAGCAGCAGTTTCAGGCATAAGTATCCCCAGCGCTAGATCCGATGGCACTTCAGGCCCCAAGAGCTTGCAGCCAGAGCCCCTCGTGAATGCGGCGTCCGCTCCACACCTCAGCAGGCCACCAGCAAGGGCAGGCAGGAGAGCTGCGCAGGCACCACTGTTAGGCCAAAGAACCTGCAATCCCACTTCAATACGCAATCGCCACCTACCAGGTCGGCCGCGACGGCAGAGCGGGACCGGACCCCACAGGCGCGGGTTGTCCACCAGGGCGGGGGCTCTCAGCACAATGCTCGCGGCTCCACCCAGCAGGCGCCGGCCGTCTCCACTCGTCCCCAGCAGGCAGGCCCCTAAACGGGGAGGTCCGCGCCAGTCAACATGTGCAGCCAAGCCGGGGGTGGCCCGACGTCTCCGCCTCTCTCCCGCAGCGTCTCCGTCGCGTGCCGGACCTCGGCCGCCCACACAGTCGCGGCGTCGTCACTGCAGGCTCCGTGTAGGAGACAGAGACGGGGATCTACGTTGCAGGGGCACAGTCCGTCACCGTCGGGTCGCTTCTTCAATTAACCCCCGTCTCCAACTGCCGACCAGACGGATGTAAGGGAGCCCCCAGCGCCACTTTCCATCGGTTCAATGCAGCCGCAGGCTCCTGCAGGGTAAGTGATGCCAGATATGGAAGCGGCGCCGGCAGGCAGCAGCGTGGCTCATATGCACCAGGCCGCCACACAGCAATCTGGGGAGAACAGATCTGAACACGGCACCACAGCTGCTGCAGGTACTCCCCAGCCTCAGAGAAGCTCCGAGCTGGTAGATTTATGTACTTAGAGGATATAAAAAGGATTAATGGCAGGCTGCCGAAGCTATGCTAGAGCACGTCCGCCATGCTAGACGGCGAAGCCGCGCCCCCTATTGATGACATTTTTAATGTGGTTGCTTATACCAGAGAAATGACTCACAAAGACTAATCTTTCACTCAACTTCTCTTTTTGGGATTCGTTGAACATGTTCTCTCTGTTATAAAATTGGGCTCTTTTAAAGGAGTGACTTGTACTTTTTTGGGGCTAGCCTCTGGCTTTAAGTTTCTTTTTTAAAATCTTAGAGAGTTTGTAGAAATCCTCAATGGAGGAACAATTCCTCCGGAGTCAGAGAAATTGGCCAAAGGGGATGTTGTCTTTTTGTGATTTGGGGTGGAAGCTAGAGTAATGTAATAAAGTATTTTTGTCAGTGGGTTTAGTAAACAATTCCACTCCTAGATATTCCTCATTGTCCTTGATAGTGATGTTTAAAAAATCCACTTTCTCATTACTAATATGTGCTGTGAATTTCAAATTAGCATCCCCCAGGTTCACCCAGACAAAAAAATTAATTGAGCTGCTCCCTGGGGCCTTCCCACACAAAGAGAATGCTGTTGATGAATCAATACCAACACTGGATGTTCTCGAAGAAGGGGGCTAATTCCTTATAAATGTGCTATGTTTTTTAATTCCCCCACATGTAGACCTGCTAGACTTTGGGTCACAGGCGGCTCCCATGCTGGTCCTTTTAAGTTGGGGGAATACATCTTCTTTAAAAAGGAAGATATTGTTTTTTATGGCCATGGATACACATTTTATTATGAATTCCTTGTTTTCCCCTTCTACATCAGTGTTCTGCAACATATCTCTGATCAGTTCTATGGTTTTCTCCTGGGGGATATTAGCATATAACGCCTCGATATCGAGGATACCAAAAATTGCCTATCCTTATTAAATTGGACACCTTCTACAATAGAGGTCATGTGTGCAGAGTCCTTAATGTACAACCTCTGTTTACTCACAATTGGTTTTGAAAAACAATCTGCATACTTGCTCAATGGTTCTAAAAGAGAACCAAGTCAAGAAATTATCGGTCTTAGGGGAGTGTCTTCTACATTTTTGTGAATCTTGGGTAACCCATAGCATGGTAGTATCACCGGGTCTTTACTAATGAGTAATCTGTATTCCTCATCACAAATCCAATCCTTGCTCTTTGCCTCTTCCATGAACGCTACAGTCTCTCTTTTAAGTCCTGAGAGTTTACTATGAGGGACTTTCTGATAGTGTTCCTGCACAGATAGAAGTCTCAAAACTCTTTCTTCGTAGTCTTTGGTGTCAAAGACTACCACCCCACCCCCCCTTGTCTGCTGGTTTTATGGGGATCCTGGAGTCCTGTCTCAGATTATTTATGGCTTCCCTGTGTTCTTTAGATAAATTATTAGCTTGGAAGCTAGGATTTTCCAGGATCTGGTGAATCTTAGGGCCTGATTACGTCTCACCACCATCCAGCCCATTGGATACGACCGCCGCATTAGGATGCAGGCGGTTGGAGCTAGGCTATCGGGGGAAAAGACCGATTCGTCTGACAGGATCAGGATCCCGTCAGTGCGGCGGTCGGACTCCCATTCCGTACAATGAGGTGGTGTCTGCTCAGGGATTAGGATGTCCCTTTCCACCTGCCATTTCATAGCGGTTAACCCTCCATGAAAAGGCAGGCGGAAAGTGACTTTGGGGGCCCCTAGCAGGGCCCCCTTCCCCCCTGGCCCTCTGCTATGGTGCAGAGATGTTTCAAATGTGTGTATTTTGTATTGCAGCTTATGCTGCAGCCCGCAGCACACGCCGCAATGCAAAATATACACATTGCGACCGCCGTGAAGGCGGTCGCATCATAATGCGGACAGCGGGACCGTCGACTTCTAGTCCTGCTTCCGCCATGGTGCCAGTCGGACGAGAGTCCAACCGGCATTGGAATTAGGCCCTTAATCTCTACAGCTCTCTCAAATATGTTGACGTCCTTTCCGACCTGGACAATTGTTGTGGTGGAGGTGGACTTGTGCCATAGGCCGGAGATATTACTTCTTTGTGAGTAGTCCCGCCCCTCAAAAAATCTATTTAAATGGATTTTTCTAAAGAAAGCTTTGAGGTCCCTCTCTAATTCAAATTTGTTCACCCATGTGGTGGGGACAAAACTTAAACCCTTCTGTAAAGTTTCCTTTTCTCTTGGACTAAGTGTTCTGCTTGACCGGTAAAGTATGGGGACTTTGTTTACCTCCAACACCTTTAATTCCTGGTGCGAATAAACTTTTGTGGAGGTTGATTCCTCACAAATTGACCCCTCCCCATATTCTGGTTATTCCCTCAGCCTCGTCTTGGTCTTTGTTCTAAAAGAATCCCCTATTCACTATACGATGGGTGTTCTGTCACTCCCTAAATGTGTTGTATTGTATCGGATATTATTTGTTGTCCTGAGGAAGGTAGTCAAATTTGGATTCTAACCGAAACATGTTGACGCTCTACATTTACCAACTTGCTGTAATTCCTTGATATAATAGAGGTCAACTGTGTTAAACACATCATGTCTCGGGCAAAATATGTTGAGCAGAGTGGTATTGACTAAATAGACGAGTGTTTGCGGTCTTAATGTTTCTATCATTTTGTATTTGTTTTTGGAGAATGTTTTAATTGAATTTGCTTTGCGCCGCATTTATTGATGATGTTTTTCATGATTTCATGGTGATCTTGTGGTTTTCCCCACTTGTATTTAATCTGTGTAAAATTGAAGAAGTAATTTATATATGATGTTTATGAAATACTTTTGGATTTTTGTTTTAAAGTTACTATACTGTTCTGGTGCCAGTTTGATAATTGGATTGTGCTCCAGCTTGAGGTATGTAAAGTTAGAAGGGTGTGTGCATCAACAACACAACAAGGTCGGAGTTTTCTGACTCCATTGGAATTCCGAGTTGTATGGAATTTACAGCACTCTGTAATTTCTGGCTGTGATAAAGTCCTCACCCTTTGTTAAATTTCCGCAGGTCAAACCTGTCGGAATTTAAAAGTGGAAATGGATATGGTATTTACAGTGACATGCAGATTTTGGTGCGGTAAGCACAAAACTCTGCATGTTGTTCCCCAAAAACTCAGAGTATGTGGAATTTATCACACCTGATAAATTCCGAACCCAAATCAGTCAAATTTTATTAGAAGCTCTGAACTGCTCCTTCCCTCCAACCCACTCATAATCAGGGCTAAAGAAAAATTCTTACTTTGTGAATTGTTTTTTGCTGCACCACTGACAGACCCAGTCAATCAATCAGCATATGAATATTTGAGGATAAAAATCCACAAAACATTTTGCAAATAATAAAATTACATCAATAGAGCTGATTAACAAAGCACATAAAAAATGCATTCAATTGTGAAATGTTCTACACAAACATTAAACTATCGACTTATACATTCCGATAATGGAGTATCAGAACTACTTGCTATCTATTATTTGAAAAAAATACAGGCTTATTGATCTCATGGCAGGTGGCCCTCCAGCCTACCAAGTCAGTGGAAGCCCTAGCCTGGCTAAAGACCATCCGTTTTATTATGACATTTCAGCCTGTATGATAGGGATGTGTTTGACTTCAGTGCAACTGCCAGTGCAGCAGTCGCTATGAAGGCAGAACCGCGCGCTATATTTATTTGGCACCACATGGCATACTTTTTGGTTTTTATAAAATACACTCTGGGAAAAAAGAGTTTGTTTTAGAAAAACAAATAAAGAAATGGTCCTGAAGCACAGGGTGTTTTTCTCCCTGTGCATTAGAGAATGTGTATGTTTTACCTGGACTGGACAATCATACCTTGCATAACCTGCTGATCCCTTTGATAGATGGGCCACATTAAAATCCTAAAAGGGTCCAGAAGGAAATGATGGCTTCAATCTGCTTGTGGACTAAGGATAATTCTTGAGACTTGGTAATGAATGGCACCAAGTAGAACAGGTTTTACCAACTTACATACTCTATAATGAGGGTAAGAGAATTCAAACTGCATAGATGTCTCACAAGTAAGCCATTGCTGGAGAAAGGTGCTCTCCTACTGAAAAAAATCCTTACTGCAATTCAGATGGCCATCATTAAAGAAAGACCTGTAGCTCAAGGCAAGAAGCTCGTTATTGTGACCCTACTACCCACACTACAGGAAGCTACGAAGGCAAGTATTTCAAAATCGGGGCCCCTTTATACTAGGCAGATGAAATTGAAACCATGCAGGCTTCTCACAATATCAACTCTGCATATGATCCCACATTAAGGAATCAAGAGTTTCTTTTATACAAACAGTTGGTATCTCATATTCCAAATGTGAAACCATTATATCTCTACAAGACAGTGTTCGTTCTACACTGATGGTTCTGCACAACTTGCTTTAGGTGTGTGACAAAAGTACCCTGGTGCCTGTGCAGCAGTACAGTGTGTCTTTAAAAATGGTAAGTTTGAAATCCTTCAAACATACATTAAGCCCCGAGGTGACTGCACAATTCAAATGGCTAAAATAAATGCACTCTTGTTGGCCTTACAGAGCGCCGACCCTAAAGTGTCTACATTAGTGGTGTCACTGACAGACCACTAGATTGACAATGGTCTCAGAGATTCAAACGGTCAAACCATAACAGCTAAGCAGCTTTTGGTATCGAATAGCTACTTGACATAGTCAGCCTCCACTCCTAGGTGTACAAAATACACTGGCACATTTCGACGAATAGATTCACATGAGAGGTCATTCATTCACGGATAAAGCTGGTAAATGTGCAGTTTTAAAGTGTAAAGTTGCAGCTGTAACTAGGTCTCAGACTAAAATAGATCAGGACATAACATTGGCAATAGAAGTGCCAGCTTCTGATAACTGAAAAACTTTTCTTAAGGGTATCCCAGTAAAGTAGAAATATTTACTAGGGACTGCAGGAAAACTCATAGTAAACATTACTGGGGTTGGTGATCACTCTATTACAAATGAAGCAGGTAGATTAGATTTAATCAAAGTGGCTCATGAGGGAATTAGATTTGTATGTGCAAAAGTCTCTAGGATTCAAGAGATGTTGAGGGAATGCTACCAGTAGCTACTTTTTGCTAATATGGTTAAGGAGTACGTGCTTCAATGTAGAATTTGTCAATGGACTTAAATTTCCACTGTTGCAAGGCCACCTCTAATTTCTTTGATAAAGGCAGCACAACTGTCTGACACAATTTATGTGGATCACATTGTTTCTTTGACTGCTGTCAGTCGATATAAATATATATTGGTAGCTGTAGATAGCTACACTTGCTTTATGTGGGTATGTCCTGAGTACTATGCAACAACTCATGTCGTGAAAAACATGCTGCGAGTAGTACCTTGCCAGACTCAGGCAAGGTTGATGGATGGCAACCAAAAGCTGATGACCAGGTCTGAGAAAAGATTACAGAGAATGAAGTGCTTGCTCTGGTAACAATCATCAACACAAAGGGTACATTATCCGTAGTTATACCTAACCAACCTGGCAAGTAGAAAAAGGGGTTAGTTTGTATTGACAAAGTGAAAACGTATCTTGTGACCAGCTGTGCAGGTACTCCAGACCTACGCCTTGATGGGACAGCACCAGCAATCGTCACCACAGAAACTTCTGATGACAGCTAAAGAATTGATCCCCATTTGTGAGCAGTCAACTCATCTGGATCAAGTGATGGAAAAAGAATTGGAAGTGAATGATGATGTAAAGCCGCGAACATCTTCAACTTCTAATAGCATCAGGGGTCTTGCAATGCAAAACAATTTCCAAGTAAATTCACTTGCATATGCGTCTTAATACTTTCATGTATACAATGAAAATGTAAATGTCCATGTCTAAACGTGTCAGGTTACATTTTATTAATCAATGCTGTTTCATTTATGTGCCTGTTCGAAGTCCACTAAAGTCTTAGCATTATTGCACATGTACACACATTTTAAATGAGTCTTGTAAGAAAGTGGATTATTTGGGGTGGGTGGCCGTCCACCTAAATGAATTTTAATGGTAACTTGCCAAGGTGAACCCCAAAGTCACTAAATACATTTAACCTCAACCCCCTGGTAGCTATGGGACAGAGCAGACAAGCTTAACTTAGGGCAATGTGCAAAATATTTGTGTAGGTACCCAAACAGTAATAAAGTCAAAACACTAAACCATAAAAATCACAAACTGAATTAGAAAATAGAGTATGTTTTAATAAAAAGAATGACACCAAAACAACAAACATCTAATAAGGGGAACCAGAGGTATGAGGTTTTAAAGATTAAAGTGGAAAGAGTACAAAAAAGCATTAAGTGCCAATGGTAGTCTTTGGAAGCAGAGGTGCGATTTCAGGCCAACCATGATGGAGTGTGGGCCGAATACACCAAGAAGGTTAGTCCTGGGTTAAGATTTTACCTTTTCACTAGGACTTTTTTATGGAGCTCAAATCCTCCAGTAGGGCAAGCCTAAAGCTGCATCCGAGAAAGTTGCATCAAAATCGAACACCTTTGCTGTGGCTCCGGTGGTCTAGGAAGTCTAAAAAGTCTTTAAGTCCCACCTTTGCTGGATCTTTGGAGCAGCTCCTCTGGCTCACTTCTAAGGCTCTTAGGACTCATGGACAGCACTTAGGGGTCAGGAGTAATTCTTGCAGAGGTCACCAGCAAGGCGGTACTCTAGCTTTCCTCATAGGACAGCCAAAGTCTTTCACAGTGAAAATAGCTTTTTGGGGCTTGTCAGTGTAGGGACATGGCAACATTACATTTCTACGTGTACCACTTTTAAATAAAATGCATCCTACCTTTTGTTGGCTACAAGGCCTACATATGGGTGATGTATCAATATTTAAAAGTAAGGTTATTCCCCTGTCAACAAGATTATTGTGATAGGTCGGCTGCAGGGTAAAACTACAGCAGTCAGGCTACAATGTTAGGCCTGAAGCCATATTTTCCTGTGCCACACCAGTGGATGGCACAATAAGTGATGCAGTCCAGAGCTGATTTTTTAACTTTTTAAGCCACAGGTGTATTTTTCAATTTAAAGCATTTTTTCAGTTGCAATCTGTACTTAAAATGTTCAAATTCAAACGTTAAGTCTGTGCTTTAGAGCATAATTAATTAAACTAAGTTGTTTGAAGGGTATGAAGGGAATCAACGTATGCCTGAATAGCTTGCTGTGTCTAAGAGAGGAAGAAATAAAATACAGCATGAAATCTGTTCAGAATATTGACCATCCAATGGCATCACAAGATAGCAATCCTAGTGTTTCTTTTATGATTCATGGTTAAATTAGGGTCGAATACCTACTAAGTAGTACTGTATGAAACTGGAAAATCCAGGTTGGTTTTAAGTAATTGAGAATCAGACTATGTAATTCAATGGAGTTTTAAATAGACTGCTGTTTACTTGCAAAGGACAATGCACAAATGAGTTAAACCCTTCACTTTAGAGTCAGGAAATGATAAAATGCATAAAGTTTGAAATAAGTCATCCGATGGTGACAGATCCGTGTTCATAGTTTCACCTAAGCCTGAAATAGCTGAAACCAATATTATTATGGCAAATGGGTAACATCTAAAGAGACATAGACACAATTGTTGTAAAATAAAAAATGAGTAGCATACATTTTAATTGTAAGCAGTAAAATGCATGTTGCAGTCTGACATATCCTGCACAAAGGGCATAATTGAAGCTTCTTTTTGCCAGATGAAGCTGGGCTGACAGGCAATGTGAACATGAACAAATTTGCAACAATAATTTCCCTATTGATGCTTCACAGTGTCTCACTCGCAAGCTCAGGGAATACATTTATTCAGGAAACAACAGAAAGTGTATCAAAATGGTTGTACATCTTTACAAGCATTCAATTACCCCACATGGGCTTACCACACATGTAGTGCAACGCTATGACCTTTAAAGGGTGCTGCATTACACTGTGAGCCTTTACTGCACAACACATTTTGTGACACAACTATAACATACCTTTAACCTTTGGTTTCTTCAATGGATATATATATATCCATTGAAGAAACCAAAGGTTAAAGGTATGTTATAGTTGCGTGAAAATATCAGTTGAAATATACCGTTTTAAACTAACAAAACCACTGAAATTCACCAGTTATATTTATCTCAGGTAACTACAGCTTATGCCCTAAAGAAATTATAGCTAGCACCGCCACCATGCACTTTGTTGTCATCAATGAAGTAATTTCAGATGTTGCAGTGATGTTATCAACGTTGTCATAGGACATGTCATGAGTGACGTAGTATTTTAGGTAATTAGCAGTGCCAGATGTCCTTTATTACAAGGTGTTCTGAGGGCATCCTATTATGCTGTGTGCCACAATTTACAGATTTTATTGCACATTGGCTAAGTGCCTACTGGTCCATTAAATATGTGCATGTAAAAATATACCAGTACCTAAAGTGTGTATGCCCACAAATAATTTTTAGAATTATTGCTCTCACTTTTAGTTAATGTTTTTAACACCCCAACCCCCCCCCCCCCCATATACTTTTTTATTCTTTTTCTGGGACCAGGGACTGAGTCCCCGATTCCTAAGATGGCTGCTGCTGAATCTCTGTTTATGTTGTGGCAAACAGTCGGATCTTATCTTTAGATCTGTTGGGTCCACGGATCCTCCGCAGCGTGAAATAATATACACACAATTTCAATCTTAATGTCTCAAAACCTACTGAATGGATTTACACCAAATCACACAAACATGCTTTCTGGATCAAGATCTAGCTTTCTGCCAAATTTGGTGTAATTCTGTTCAGCCATTTTTCTTGTATCACTAGTCACTTTTCTGATGGAAAATTGCATGGGGAAACCATCATTTAAAGTCTCCCCATTTCCCCCCCTCCCACAATGGAGCACCCTAAAACTTTCCAGGAAGGAGCTGAAGTGGATGAGACTTTTTTTGGAAAGTTTCGTGAAGATACATCAAACTGCGTCAAAGTTATTAGCACATCAAAAAATAGATTTCCTATGGAAACGTGGTCCTAACTATAACCTCTCAGTGGCAACCGCCCAAAACGTTATCCACTGCAGTATATGCGAATAACGAAGCACTCCATGAGTAGATATGTACCAAAATGTACCCTTTCCTCCCTTTACCTCTTATCACCCAAAAACCCTAAAATCACTCTTACTTCCCTTTACCTCTGTCCACTCCTAAACCTGAAAATCACCCTTACCTCCACCCACCCTTAAATCCTAAAAATATCCTTAACCACCTTCCCCACTACCCACCCCATAACCCTAAAATTAACATTACCTCTCTTTACCTCTACCCACCCATAAACCCTAAAAGCACCCTTACTTCTCTTTACCACTACCCACCCATAACCTTAGAATTACCCTTACTTGCCCTTACATCTACCCATCCCTTAACCCTAAAATCACCATTATCCCCCACCTACACCTTTACCAATCATTTTTTTAAATAATATAAAAAAGTATGTTATTTAAAAACAAATACCTACTGGCGTGGTAAAGGACTGCATGGTAAAGGATGCATAGTAAAGGTAAAAACCTATACTATGTACTTTCCTGTGGTAAAGGTAATGCATGTAAAGACAGTGTTGTAAAGGCTGTTTCCCTATCAAAATCACTCATCTGCTAGAAAAAAGTAATTCAGCTGATTCTGCTGAGGCATTATAGACTCTCATTCACGCATCCAGCTCAACCAGAGTAGCATCTCATGTGGGAACCTTTACATCAGGCTTTATCAGAATCCCTACAGATCCCTAAAGTGTTTACTAAAACAACTGGAAGCCTATCCACTAAACTACTACCTGCTGTTGTTTTGGCTGGTGCAGGCTCAGTTCTGGCAGCTCCCCCTTTCCACTGGGTTTGGAGCCAGCCTGACTAGGAAGACAAAAGGGGGACAGGCCAAGGTGTAAGCTACATCTGCCAGTGAGTGAGTAGGTATACTTTGAAGCTTAGGAGGGGCTGGTATAGCCCCCTGGCAATGCTGCCCAAGACAGAAAAACACCTCCCCACACCGAAAGCCCGTTGTCCACTGTCTGGGAGCAATTCACATCTCGTTACAGGTGACCCATCAGCAGTCATGTGTCATTGGACACTGGAAGTAAAGCCTTTTGTTTTTAGGCAGGAAAGAGATAACTTTCTAAAAGTGTCTTTTCCTTAATGGTAATATAAAACCCAACTTTACCATAAAGTTAGATTTGAAATCACTATAAAAAAGCGTCTCTGAATCATTTTTCTAGCTGCTCCCAAACTGTGCAAGTTTAATTTGCAGTTTAAAAACTGCACAGCCAGATTGAAGTGGCAGGCCCAGAGACATGTGCTAATGCAGAGAGTGGCAAATGAGTGCTGCAGCTCTCTTGTAGCATTTAATTTACTGATCTTCGGTACAGGTTGTACCATATATACTAGGGACTTATAAGTAAATTAAATGTGCCAATTAGATGTATGCTCATTTTACCCTGTTCAAAAAGGAGAACACAAGGGGGCACATGCATCAACCTAAATACCGGTCTCAAACGCGAATCTGCCCATTTGCGACCGGTATTTAGGCAATTGGGATGCATCAACCCAAAACCCATTTGCAATATAGATAATCGCAAATTTTGCGATTACCTAAATTGTGAATGCTTTTAGGGAATCGCAAATTGCGATTCCCTATTTGGGATGCATCACACCATTCCTAAATGCGACTTCGCATTTAGGAAACGCTAATTACCATCAACTGCAAGTTCATGGTAATTTGCAAAAACTTTGAAAAATGCACAAAAGTGCATTTTTCAAAGTGCCATGTGGTGCACACATGTCCTTAGGGCATATGTGTGCGCCACATGTGCACACATGCCAAATTTTGGGGTGCAGCAGGGTGGCCTTTAAGGCCCCCTAGCACCCTTCAAATTGCATTCGCAATTTGCGAGTACCTATTTGGTACTCGCAAATTGGGAATGCCTTCCCATTCATTCCTATGGGCCTCTAGGCCCATAGGAATGAATGGGAAGGCATTCCTTAATAGCGAGTCGCAATTTGCGAGTCGCTATTAAGGAATATGTAGGAATCACAATTTGTTTTGCGATTCCTACATGCATAAGTAATTGCGATTCCTAAATAGCGATTTCTTAAAAATCGCTATTTAGGAATCGCAATTCCTTACTTTGATGCATGTGGCCCAAGAACTTTATCACACGTTCGCAGGGGTACCGTGCACAGAGTTCTATGGCCAACAAAACAAGGTTCAGCAACAGAAGGTAAAATTCTGGGGGAATATCATGCAAATGATGGTCAATTCTAATGCCTTATGTCAACTATTTTTAAAAATTATTTATAATTGTAATGTATGTATATGTCGTTTTACAGCCCTGATGAAGTTACAGTTTGGAGCAAAACTCATTGGCTGGGCCAATTCCTGGTTTAAAACACTTTTGTACCAACAGTAGAAATATTCAGTTATTGGGTGAAGATGGATTCAGCGTCATTTGTGAACTTCAAGGGAATGGACTAATTTAAAGCTCTCTCTAACTAGGAATCGTGCGCTAATAGTCAGCAGACTTAATTGGGAGATGTCAGGAGAGGTCGGGCGTTTGTGACATTCCAGGTCCTTCAACAAGAGTACGAAATGGGCCCTGGAGAATGGCTGCGATACCTGCAGCTGGGCCATGCGTTACGTAGACACATCAAGGAAGGGGAGGAACTGGTGGAAGCATCCCCACTAGAGGACAGACTGTTGACAGACCCTCTAATAGAGAAGGCCATCTCGTTAATATATAACAAACTGGTGAATAATGCACCAGACCCCATGGGACCGCTGGGAACAGCGTGGGAGGGGGACATAGGCCCACTGGAGGACTCAGATTGCTTAGAGGCCATTCAAAGCCCCAGGGAAGTTGCAATAAGCTCCCGTTTTCACCTAATCCAACTGAAGGTTCTGCACAGAGTATACTGTTCCCGGGGACTGTTGCGCCGACTGGGCAAGGTAGAATCATCTCTGTCAGAGGGGGTGCGGCCAAGAGGGCACATTCTATCATCTCATTTGGGAGCGTCCAGAAACTCAGAAATATTGGGGCAGAATCAGGGCCGGACTGGGAACCGAAACAGGCCCTGGCAAACTGCTCGGCCGGCCCCCCTGTGGTTCAGGGGGGGTGCCGCCGAGCAGTTTGCGAGGGCCGTTTTCGGCCGATTTTGTTACAGGGGGCCGATATTGCCGGACCCCGGTAACAAAAACGGACCCCCAGGGGCCCAAAACCGGCCCCCACCCTGGCAGCCCACCGGGGAAACGCCCGGTGCCCGCTACGGCCAGTCCGGCCCTGGGCAGAATCAAAGACATCATGTCACAAGTGACTGGGCTGACGATCCGCATGGTGCCGCGATGGTTTCTATTGGGAATAGTTGGGGAAGAGGACTGGCCTGGATACACCAAAATATGGCTGGCGTTGGCAGGTTTGGTGGCTAAGCGTAACCTGGCCAGGTGCTGGGGGGCAAGGGCACTACCACGAGTGAGGGACTGGCAAACAGATATGGACTGGTGCTGGTTAGCGGAACGTACGATATACCAAAGTAGGGGATGCCCTAAAAATGGGAGAAAATCTAGGATCAATGGCGGGGGTTCTGGGGGCTGTGAGGGGGGTCCTGAACAGGTGTGACGAGCACTGTATCCGTAATGTCATACCCTCTAAGATAACAAACGATAATAATGTAAACACCGGTCAAAATCTTACTCCTGTAAACTGTATCACCTATGTACTGCTGGTTTAATGTTGCAATAAAAAGATATATATAAAAAAAAAAATAGTCAGCAGACTTGCTCTACTGCGTAAAGATTTGTTTCTGAGCATTTTGCCCTAAAAGAGTCTTTTTCAAACATGCTATATACCGGTTGGGATGGGGGTAGCTAAGCCTTGGGGTTGATTAGCACCAATCTCTAACTTATATTACTGGGTAGTTTTGACAGGATTTACCACATAAGCCTGTAGTAATTCACGAATATATTTTCATATGAGTGGACTTATGACAAAGATACACCTGTGGGTTTTCTTTTCTCATAGCTTGAGTAGTGGTCAAGCACCATTAAGGCTGGTCTCTTCTCTTGTGGGCTAAGAAATCTATCCACAGTCAGTGGCGGCCGGTAAGTTTTGGAGGGAGGGGGGCGGGCGGGGCACGCACAAGCACACATACAGATAACACTCACAGCCAGGCATTCACACACACACACACACATCCATTCACAACACTCTTTACCAAACATTCATACATATGCACGCACGCATGCACCAAACATTAATTTAAAAGAAAACAAAACACACTTACCTGCAGCCAGCTCTGCCTCGGAGGCTCCAGGAGGCTTGGGACTGCTGCCTTTCCTCAGCAATGAGGGAAGGCAGCAGTCTCAACATTATCACAGAGTGGGATGGGGTCAGTGAGACT
This sequence comes from Calotriton arnoldi, assembly GCA_963921515.1. NCBI lineage: Eukaryota > Metazoa > Chordata > Amphibia > Caudata > Salamandridae > Calotriton > Calotriton arnoldi. The sequence continues at coordinate 274,105 of CAWUFW010007497.1, read as the reverse complement.
GCTGACCCAATCCCACTGTGATGAAGTGTCACTGATTGACACTCGACCCAGGGCGCCCAGGTGTGAGGCAATCAGTGACGCTACCCCTCGTCACTGAGGGGAGGGCCTCAGGGACCTTTGCTAAACTGAGGACAGCACGCCCACAGGAGCTGTGACTTCCTCAGCCCAGCAAAGTTCAGGTCAGGCAGCCAGGAGCCTGCGCATTTTGCGCATGTCCGGCTCCTGGCTGCTTGAACTGAAAGTGAACAGTGTCTGTCAGGCTGACCTTTGTGCAGCTTGACAGACACTGTTCGTGAGGGGCAAAAGGTGGAGGGGCGTGGCCCCTCAGCCCCAATGGACCGGCCGCACCTGTCCACAGTGTCGCAGGAGTTAAAGATCATGACAACCTTCTTGCTGCTGACTTTGCAAAAAGAGTGATTTTGCATCTGTGTCTGGGTACCTAGAAGCAACGTTCCCTCTAATTTGTCTCCTCCGAGTACGCCAATGAAGAGTCTATGTGCACTGTAACCAAGGCTCTGTATACCGATGTCATATAACAACCCCACTATACAAGTGATTACAGTGTGCTTGATACCAAACTCAATGGTGTTTACAACTCCAGATTTTTGTTAGAAAATTAACTGGGAAACAATGGATTTTTATTCTATTTTGCTGTATATAATAGTACTTTTTGTATGCAATTCTTCTATTACACATGCATCACAAAATAAAAAATGGGCAGACCAGCACCCAGGTGACAACATACATATTTTACTACAGTAGCAGGTGCACCCAACAGACAAGGAAATAGGCTGGCATCAGTTTGTAGCAGGGCAGAATCGTAGAAGTTTGTATGCTTAAAAAAATGTACTTTAAATTGTGCTGTGTCAATGATGACCTTCCCAAAAGAGGTTAAGGTAAAGTAAACTGCGCCCACCAATGCCAAAAAGCCAGGATTGGTGAAAGATGTTACATATGAAGTAGCAAACATCCATGGCCCTTGATCGTCATCTTAGAGCAGGGGTCCAGAAAAACAGACTAATTCCCGATTTTTAAGACATTTACATAAGGTAAATGTACATACACTGATGCTACATGAAAATAATTTACATTATCAGTGCTTATGTTGAAAATCTTCCATGGATCCAGCTCTTTCTGACTGAAGTTAGACTACAGCTGGCCATAAATTGAAAATCACCCAGGAGACGTATTACAGAGAGGGCCCCGGGGGTGCAGCGGGTGTTTGCGCCCACTTTGTGGGCCCCTGGGGCACTTTGGTATTACAGAAGGGGCCGCAGATGCTTGTGCGTTCCCTTCTGTAATACCCAGAGCACTGGTGCACATAAAGCGCCAGCGCTATCTGCAGGGGGCGCTCCCTCATTTGCATGGGGGCGGGCCCCATGCAAATAATTTAATCCCTTTGCCTCTGTGCCCGTGCCGTATTACAGACACTGGCGCAGAGGCAAAGAAGCTGTCTGGAGGCGCACTGAGAGTGCGCCACCTAGAAGGTGGGGGCACTCTGTGTTGCCCCATGAGAGCAGCCTTCTGGAGGGGGAAAGGGGGTCCCTTGGGATCCCAAAACATCCCCTTGCAGGCGGGTGCAGTCACTGACTGCACCCGCCTGCAAGGGTATCACTAATCCCCCTTCAAAGTGCAGACAGGTTGCCGCCTGCACAGTGAAACACGGAGCGGCTGCTTCAAAGCTGCTCCGTATTTCACTTGAGTATGAGTTCAGTACGAGTTCGCGGCTGCCCTGGGGGCAGCGCATTCTATGTAATAGGGCACACTTTCTCTGTTTGCACCTGGTGCACCTGTTATACATAATACGGCCCCTGGTATTGATTCTTTTCAAGCTTATGGTATTGGCCGAGTGACAAATCAAACAATATCTGCTTCTAAGTTTACCCTTATCTCTTGAGCTTAGCTGTCAACACGCCCCATGTCATGAAGATGACTTTCAAGCCAGAGCGGATATTTAAGCCACCAGCACTAAATATAATGGGAATTGTAGTTTCATTTCCACATTATGAATTTTGTTCTTCAAGTTCCTGCAAGTTTGGCGCTGTTGGGTTGAAAACTGGGACTGGCTGAAAGTCACCCTCATGACATGGGACCAATTGAAAGACATACATAACAATTTCTCACAAAACGTTTCTCACCCCATCTGTAAAATAGACAGACACTCAGGCAGTATTGTGCATTACCATCTCTATATTATAGAAAAATAGAGACACCTGCTGAACAGCAAAAAATGCAAGTTCAAATCACACACACACGCAATATGGAACTATTGGACACCTGAGCTGGGATATAACCTCGTGCCTTGCCACTCACAGGGGGCTTGTATCCACTTAGGCCTCCTTAAGGCTGCTCAGTAGCTTAAGAGAGAAAAGAGGACCAAGAAAAAAAGAGAGGCGTGAGCAGGACAGGAGGGACAGGAAAACCTGATACTTATGTTGACTGTTCATTGAGCAGTGATACCACATCTTATGGTTGCTTCAAAGTGCTGCTAGAACAAAATGTGAAAGGAAAGACGAAAAGAAGGAAGAGACAAAAACATGTGTACGTGTGTAGTGTGTATGTCATTCTAAATCCAAACACTATCAGGCAGCAGCAAAAGGAATGAGAAGACAGGACAGAGTGAAGGAGGGGAAAGAAAAAATGAAACCTAGTGCATTTTAGATGTTTATAAATTACATGCCAACCTAGGGCTGCTTCCAAGCGCTATGAGTGAACAGAAGAGGCATGGAGGACGGGGAACAGGAAAGAGAACAAACACCCTGGCATTACTAGTGTATGTATAATGCTTACGCCCTTTCAAGGCTGCTTGAAGGTATAGGAGAGGAGGAAATTATGAGATGAAGGAGTAAGGAGAGGAAAGACGGATTTATATTGTCTCTGATGGAGGATTACACCTCACAGTCCCCCTCCTTTTATGCTCCCCTGTAGTATGTTGAAGTAGCCCTGTGGCGGCATTGCTATGAAAGCAACCAAAATGCCAGACTGTTATCCTCTCCAGTAACCCCATCCTCCCTCCTCTCTGCACTTGCAGCACTTTCAGCAGCATTAGAGTGACGGATGAGCCACCAACACATACTAGGACTCCCTTTTCCAGTCCCCTTCTTCCAGTGCCTGCTCGTTGCAGTGCTTTCAAGCAAGCGAGCGGGGCACAGCCATGTGAAGGCCTCAATCCTCGCACTCTCCATGCTATGAGAGGTCCTCTTTCATTATTCTGTGCAGTGCCACTGAAACACTCTGCAACAATTAGATAAACTCACGAGCCTGGTACGAGGCCACAAAATTGCTAAGCTTACTTTAGCACAAAGAGCCAATAAACAATGTCTTAAACAACACACTGTTTACTGCCCGCTTTCTGTAAAGACTACTGCAACAGGAAAGTAGTTAAGTCCAAGAAGAATTTATTCAGAAGATCATTTAAACCTCAGCCTGCTTACACAGCTCCAGTCCATCCAACAGCTCACTCTTCAATCTCATTCTGAACAGATCACCTTGACACTCTAACGATGTCATTTAGAATTGTGTGAGCACAGCATTCTACTTAACATCTTACAAAGGCTTAAAGTACAGCATACTACACACCTTCCCCCCAATAACAACAAAAAATTGAAAGATAATACAAGATAAAATAGACATGCAAAATTCCTACAAGGGGTTGAAATTTAACACAACACATAGTCTCGCAAATACCTTAGTTTGGCACGCTGCCTAGTGCTACATTGCCTCGAGTTGTCTGCCTCACTATGATATTTTAGAGACAGGGGTTCCTTATAGTCATTCTCTTTACAATCATTAGAGAGATGTTGATAAGGGAGTTTAGCATCCCTGCTTAAATTCCACACTCTGTGATCCTCTGTTCTGACAGCATTTTTAAAGAGCTTAATCACTCTCATAGGCAACAGGTATTTGGACCCATGATTAGTTGTTCCCCTGCGAGGATTTTTAATTCTAAATAAGTCACCAACATTAATGATTGACTCCTTTACTGCTTTTATAACATCAAAACACCTTTTGTTATCACGCATTCTTTTCTTCTCCTTTTTAAATTTCTCATGGTCATTTTCAACAGGTTTCAAGTCGTGGGATTTATTCAGGATCCAAGAGGGACACAACATAGTATTCGACTTCCTTTTGCGGAACAGTTCAAAAGGGGTTCTGCCTGTCATGGAATGCGGAGAAAACCTATAGTTCTTAACTTTGTAGAGAATCTCAGTTTGCCAACACTTCTGGTAAGATATGGCACACTGGATGGTTTCTTTAAGCACTCTGTTAAATCTTTCAACAATGCCGTTCGTTTCTGGGTGATACAACGCAGACCTTTTGTGAATGATACCTTTATCAGACAAGTACTTGTCCATTTCTTTTGACGTGAATTGAACCCCATTATCTGATAATAAAGTGTTAGGGAAACCCTCTCTCACAAAAATGTCCTCTAAGAACTTTGTCACATCTCTTGTCTCCACAGAGCTCGTGACTTTGACTTCGGGCCACCTAGAGTAAACATCTATGAAATGAAATGAAAAAAATGAAATTTGTACTTGTAAAGCGCACCCATACCCCCAAAGGGGTGTCCAGGCGCTGTACGCATACCGCTGTGGAACCCTTCCTGGCTTTTCCCTGTGAAATGTCCACTCCTGGGCACCCCCAGGGTGAAGCCAGGCATCCCAGCGCTGTTGGGGCTGTTGTGGAGATTAAGCAAGCTATTGCCCAGAGTTGCAGAGTGGGACCCATGATTAGAATAGGCACCGGGCGAGAATTATCAGGTCCGAGGAAATTGAGCCCAAGACCCGCCGAGGCGGGAATTGAACCCTGGTCCCGGGCCAGATCTCTGCATCAGGGTCTGCCGCTCTAACCATTGAGCCACACTTCTCCACTAAGTACAATGATGTATTTGTCTGCGCTGGAATGCTTGATGGGACCCAGAATGTCTATCGCAACTTCCTCCCAAGCCAGTTTGGGTAGTTCTCTTAAAGTCATGGGTTGAACTCTCAGTTTGAGAATTTTGTCACATTTGTTGCATTTGACACATTCCCTCACAGACCTCTCGATACAGATGTCCATCCCTGGCCACCAGTAAGTTTGCCTTGGTATTTCTTTCGTCTTAGAGATACCTGGGTGGCTCTCATGGGCAAATAAAACTAATTGGTTCCTTAAGTTGGTTGGAGGAATCAACCTGGTTCCTCTCAGCAAGAGGCCATTCTGGCACGAAAGCTCGTCTTTTACACAATAGAATCCAGCTAGAGCATCATTTACTTTGTCATGTTTGCTCCAACTGTTTTTGATGCTACTCAGAACAGACTGCAACGTTTTATCCTTTGAAAGTTCACTGATCCAAACATCATCTTCTATTACGCTGTCATTGACACTGCAGACTGCATACTCATCAAACTCACTAGAACCGTCCTAAAAAATTTCGTCTTTATCATGTTCTCTCGTGGTCAAGCGAGAGCAACAGTCAGCTATATTATTTTTAGCACCTGGGACGTATTCTACACGAAAGTCAAATTCCTGAAGTGCGACAACCCACTTGCGTATCCTGGAGGATATGTTGTCTAAGCCCTTCTTCCCAAATATCTCTCTCAGTGGCTTATGGTCTGTCTTAATTGTAAAATTGTTTCCCCACAAGACTTTTCGAAGTTTCCTCACAGCCCAGTATACTCCTAAGGCTTCCTTTTCCACTACAGAATAATTAGATTCTGCTCCTCTCAAACACCTAGATAAAAATAGGATGGTTACTTCTACTCCATCAAATTCCTGTAACATGACCGCACCCAATCCTGTAGCACTGGCGTCCGTCATTATAACAATTTCCCGGTTGGGATCAAAGCTCTTCAAAGAGGAAGCTTCAGACAACTGTTTCTTAATGAGTTTGAACTCTCTTTCACACTGAGCATTCCATGTGAAGCTAACACCCTTTTTTAGTAAGAGTCTCATATTATAAGTTTTGTCAGCAAAGTTGGGAATGAATTTAGTATAAAATTCTGACATCCCTAGAAATTTCACAACTTCATCTTTGTTACAAGGGCTGGCCAACTGTTTCATGGTTTCTACCAGTTCCTTTTTAGGTTTGATGCCAGATCCGGTGATAGTATGACCTAAGTAATCAATGCTGGGGATATTAAACTTGCATTTCTTTGCTTTGAGAGTCAGACCATTCTCTTTGAGTTTATTTAATACCATTCTGACCCTGTTATCATGTTCTTGTTCGGTGCTTGCAAAAATGAGAATATCATCTTGATAGATCTTTATTCCATCACAATTTTTAAAAATATGTTCCATCATTCTCTGAAAAACTGCTGCAGCCGAAATCAGCCCAAACGGCATCCTCAAGAACTTATATGTCCCAAACGGTGTTATGAACGCCGTTAAATCTTGAGAGGTAACATGCAGTTTTACTTGATGATATGCTGATGCTAGATCTATAGAGGAGAAAAACTTGGCCCCTCCCAAGATAACATTTCTGAGATGTTCGGCAAGGGATAGTGATCGACAACAACACATTTATTGAGCTCTCTTAAATCTATACAGAGTCTAGACTCACCATTAGCCTTGAGTGTCATGACTACTGGAGCCAACCACTCAGTGGCTTCAACTTCAGCAATGATACCACCCTTTAACAGCTTGTCAAGTTCAATCTTCATTTTCTCTTTAACCTTAATGGGAACACTTCTAACTTTGCTAACTATTGGTACAGAATTTTCTTTCAATACTATCTTGTGGGAGTAGCCTGTCAAACAACCTAGATGTTCGTTGAACACTTCTGGAAACTCACTTTCAAACGAGGAAGTGATAGTTTGTAATAATTTGTTTTGTTCACCACTGAGACTTAAATCTTGACTTGGTTGGGTATGAGTCGGTTCATCTTGTTTTAGTATTATAGATGGAGTTTCATTGGGATCGAGAATTACTCTGAGATCCTTTTGGAGGGCCCAACTCACTAAAGAGTCACCCCTTTCAGAGACGTAAACCTTTCCTGAAGCTGTACTGGATTTAAAAACTATATTGCCATTAAAAAATCCAGAAAGCTTAATAGGTTCACCACCATAACCTTTTGCTTTGATGTCAGGTTTATGCAATACTAGTTTGTTGAACAAGTGCTCATCATAAACCGCTTTAGGAATTAGTGTGATTTTAGCACCGGAGTCAAACAGCATTTGTACTGGAATTTTCTCAATAAATACTACATCAAAAGGACCGCTCTTTTCTCCTTCACTAATTCTCATAATGATTTCTTCTACTTCACACTCTTCATTATAAGAGATTTCTTGAACCTTCTTTTTGAGAGTCCCACTACGACAACATTTTGAGATGTGACCTCTTTTCCAACATTTTTTACATATGGCTTTCCAACCAATGCAATCTCTAAAATTTGCCGTATGTCCATATTCACCACACCTATAACAAGTACCTTGGAACTTACTAGTTGAAGGTTCATTCTTGTAACCAGTATTACCTTTGTGCTCACTTCTGTAATTAGTAGCTTCTTTGTTTAGTTGCGAGTTATTACTCTCACTTTTGTTTTGTTGAAAGGACCTCAGATTATCTCACTTGTCTTTAAACTTGTTTACTATTTGTATATTTCCTTCCTTGTGTGTTTCCTCATCTTTCTTTTTTAATTCATCTACACATGCTTTAGTGTGTTCACAAGATTTAGCTATGGAGATAACATCAGAAAGAGATGGATTGTCTCTCTCCCAACATGCTTCTTTTACTTTGTCTAATGTACATCCTAACATAAATTGGTCTCTTAACCTCTCTTCATAGTTAGTCCCAAAATTACATGTAGAGGCTAGTTTTCTCAATTCTGTAATATATTCTTCCGCATTCTCACCTGATCTTTGCATACGCTTGCCAAAATGGTGTCTTTCTAAAACGGTTGAAACTCTTGGCAAGAAATGCAAATCAAGTTTCTTAAGACAAATCTCGTAATCATTTAGATTGTCTGCATCTTGAGAAATCAATTCTGGAAGATGTTGAAATATTTCTTGTCCTTCTGAACCTAGACAGTGTAAAAGAAGTGACATTTTTCTTTCTGCACTGAGCAAGACACCACATACACGCGAATAATGTGAAAACACATTTTTCCCAAGGGATAGGTGGCTCGCCAGGAGAAGACAAGAAAAATGGAGGAGGAGGAACATTCTGCATTTTAACTCTGTTGTATAAAAATATGAAGTTTGAATGGTCTAATAACGGTGACAAGGATTATATTTGTCGCTACTGTACAATTACTACAATGACACTTTCAAATTATAAATTGAGAGAAAGATACCTGTAAAGAAAAAGTTAATAATAAAGTGTGCCTGTCACTGATTTGAACAAGCAACCTGCAAAAGAAAGTATTAGTGCACATTTTAAGGTGTGCCAGTCACCGTGAGTTAATGACAGGCAAGACAATAGTATTAAGTGTGCCTATCACTGACTTGAAGCAAAAGAGAATGTTTCCCACGCCGAAGAATGGATAGATGGAGTTTTGCAATTGTTAAAGTTCTCAAACTTTGTCTCCCAGGAAGACAAGAGAGTTGCTTTGTCCAGGTAATCAAGGACAAAGAAGTTCCAAAAACAATGTTGTCTAGTTCCAAACGAAGCTTCTTACGCTGGTTAGAATGTACTTTGTGATGAGCAGGATCTGTGCAGTCTAGCGTTACAAAGGAAGTAGGAACAATCTGCTTTGAAGACGTGACACAGGCAAGAAATAGGAAGTAAGGTTAGCAGACCAGCTTCTCTACCAGAAGGATGACGTATGATGTAGAAGACTCGTAGTAGAAGTTCACAGCGTCACCGGTGAATGGAGGAGGGAGCGTTCAGGAATCTCGGCGAGTGTTTAAAGAAAAGCAATGCTCGCGGTGGAAGTTCGCCTCACAGGTAAATAACGTCAACGTTTGAGAGAGGAGGCAAGCGTTTAAAGAAAAGCAAAGCTCGCGGTGGAGTTTTGCCTCGAAGATAATTAACATTAACGTTTGCGGGGACGTTAAACTATAATGTCAGGTCGCTTGAAAGAAATAGACCTTTAAACGTGATAAACACTCACGCACAGCTACCTCTTGCCACACAGTAAACGCGCAGATACTTCTTGCGATAATTAAACAGTTTTGAACAGTTTCAACATAAATGAAGAAAAGTCGCAGAGGGCCACGCTGCAGCACATGAAAGTTCAAAAAGACAGATTTCCACAGAAGAAAGGCAAAGTCAAAATGACTACACACGCTTTTCTTGTTATGTCGGTTAGCTGCTCAGACGTTCCCAGGGTAGACTAACGTTTTTAGTACCAGTCAGGATGAGGTATAAGTAAATCCTTAGGAAGAGTTTAAGCTCCTTGGAAAGGAATAATGTAAAATTATACGATACCAAGTAGACAGGTGACGCTCTTGTGAAGAGAGGAGGTAATTTTGGAAGCTGGTAGAGTTGAGGTGAAGTAAAAGTTTCTTAAGTTGAGGACCAAGGGTTCTTTCAGCTTGTCGCCATTGTAAAGACTACTGCAACAGGAAAGTAGTTAAGTCCAAGAAGAATTTATTCAGAAGATCCTTTAAACCTCAGCCTGCTTACACAGCTCCAGTCCATCCAACAGCTCACTCTTCAATCTCATTCTGAACAGATCACCTTGACACTCTAACTATGTCATTTAGAATTGTGTGAGCACAGCATTCTACTTAACATCTTACAAAGGCTTAAAATACAGCATACTACACTTTCCTTCTTGGCACTGTGTTCAGTGGCAGTGGTAAGGGACACCACACCCCCTCCTCCCTGGAGAGGACCCAGAGCCTAGGACAGAAGTGAGTGTTAGCTGAGACCCAGGGCGAAGCAAACATGCATGTTTCGCATGACCCATTATATGAAGACCCGCTGTTCAGAAGGAAATAAAGCTACATTCTGCAGTAAACACCAGTTTTGACTGTGCTCCCACAAAGAAAATGGAAACAACCCTGCCAAAAAGCCTCCTCTATTTAAATGAGCGCCAGTGAAGTCTCTTTCTGGTTGCATCTGGTATGCGTGCTGCTCCTGGAGAGATTCTGGGCGCTTCTGGAAAGTAGGTTGCATGTGCGCTTGTGCGCAGGCTACCGGGGACATAGCCTACATGTGCTTTTTGCTCTTCTTGCATAAAGGTCTCAGCACCCTACGTTTTTCCAAAATCTGTTTTATTTTGCATTGTACACAATCAAAACATAGCATGAACAGTAAACAATACCTCAGCCCCGCCCCTCCAGTGACGGCAAACATGGCCAACCTTTGCAACTGCAGTACACTTCCACTATCCAACAGGTGGTATCTTCCAGGACTTTAGCTCCTTCCACCGGTCGCCAAGTTGTCCCCTTTCTCTCTACAGTGTCCTATGCTGTCTTTGCCCACACCTCGTTTGTTCACCTGTTATCGGGCCCCAAACCCAGTCCTTTAGGTCGTCTCGGCCCTCAGATGTTTCCATGACCCCCATACTTCTGTTTATTTTGGGGACATGTCTGAGCTTTATATATATTTGCTCCTTAGCTTGCCTACACCAGTTCATGTTGGCTTCCCATCCGCCCACTGTCAGGACATCTGCACTTCCCCACTTTTGGATGATATCACGTCTTGCCACCATCAGTGCCACATTACAAAAGAGGAGCGAGTACCTAGCCAGTGATCCAGCGGGTTACTAGCAACAAGCATTCATACACAAAATACTCACCTGGGCCCATTCATTCACACTAACTAATAATCACCGCTGGTGGGAATCAGTTGTACTCTTTATCAAAATCCCTGCTACCAATTACCTTTTCTGATAGAAGAGTAATGACTTACCAATGGACCTTCGATAATTGGGGATAAAATGAGATCATACAAATACAATTTCATAAAACACCTGAAATAACCACTGACTCAGGAAGTTTTTAAAATGTTTATCTAAATTATTTTAGCAGAGTAATTTACAAGCCACATGGCACTTAATCGCATATCAAGGAGGAAGTACACTATAATATCACCTATTAATCACAAATGACGGTCCCTCAGAAAGGAGAAGATAGAGACAGCAGTACAACTAAAGATTACGCTTATATTTACCTAAAGGTGTGAAAACCAAACCCCTTGACCAAGGAGTTGGAAAGATGGGTCCCAAGAAAGATGGAGACAAAGACCTCCGGACCAGGTTCAGGATAGGTGACCTCTCTACCAACGACGCCTGCGTCGTTCCCCTCTCTGTCACTTCGTTCCTCCTCGATTCTTCCGTGTCTTCTTTCTAATGGAATCCGCCGCCCCCACCTCAGGACCTCTTTGGACAGCGGTTCAGTCTGCAATCGATCTGCTCGTTCTGTGCTCCCAAGCTCTGTTCTGTGCTGGGCTCCTGTGCTAACTAATTAGCTAATTTTATATCTATTATACCCTTCTACACCCAGGTACCTCCCATTAATGTTTCAAAATTATGGGCCCACTACTTCTGATTGGACAAAGGCAAGGGGTTGATCCTCACACCATGACAATTTAGTTTGATTTCTTTAAGCCCATTGTTTTAAAATACCGCCCCTCACAATTAATACATTTGCTTTATTTCCCACCCGTCTCACGACAAATTTTAATATAAAGTGTATACAAAATGTTTCAATTGGTAGGACATCTCAGATGTACAGTGAAGGTGATCAGCGGGTCATGTCCTTGGACATCTTCCAAGTTGACTTCATCGCTTTGTCTTGTTAGTTTCAGAGAGCATGCGCAGGTCACATGGCTCTCGAGCTGCTGTTCAGTTAACCCAGGCCCATTTTACGAACTAATAGAAATCAAAGAAGAAAAATATTAAAATCAAAAATAAATGTTTTCACTGTATACCCCCTACTTCTACTCTATTCCCATTTAATTATAAAATCTATCCAGCATTAATAGCGTTAGAATACTACATTATTAATTGCAGCAACGCGAAAGCTTTAGCATGTGAAAACATAAAGCAGCCATTTTAGCATACACTGCGCAGAAGCAAAAGATTCCCTCCAAGCAAAGAAAGACGTCATAACACGTGATATGGTTGACACATGCGCAGTTGAGTTCCCGCACTTTAGCGGCCATTTTGGATTAGACAAGGATTACTTATTAGTGGAAAACACATAGGCAAGCATCATCTGGATAAAAAATGTTGTGTATGCACTTATTAATAAAGACGTTACAAGGTTTTAGTATAAATTAATTAATACTGTGAGAAGATTGCTTACGAGCAAGTCTCATTGTGAGTCCTTGCTCCATCAATCCCCTCTCTGATGGCGTTTCTGAGCCATCAAAACTACCCACAACCAGATGCCAACTTCTAGCATATTTCTGTCACAGTCTCATTTTTACATTGTCTATTCTTATCCTCTCCTTTCAGTTGCTTGTATATTTCGCTTTTCAGATTTTCTAATTCAATTTCATCAAATTTCCGTTTCTTGCCTTTTCCTGTCACCTTATATGTTTCGTTCTTTCTACAACATTTGCACCATATCATTATTGACAATACTATTATTGCTATCCCTACTAAGGGTACTAATATTTGACCTATAAGTCCTTTTCCTACATTAGTAAACCAGGTACCAATTGACGCAATGCTATTTGTCAATCTTTCCCATACACTATCAACTTCCAGTGGTTTCAGTTCATTCTCAAGTTTTGTTATATTCTTTATATACGTTCCGACTTTTGTACTTTTGTCAGGAATATACGTGCAACAATGTTTCGTTTTCAACAATTTACAGACTCCGCCCTCTTTTGCTAATATTATATCAAGAGCAAGTCGATTTTGCATAACCATAGATCTAATCGCAACCATTTCCGCATTAATCATTAGAAATCCTCCAGCAGTATCCGTTGATAAACGATCAACCACTGTAGACAATTTACATATTCTCCTTGAGTTCAGAATTACTCCCACGGAAGGTATCAATGCACCAAATATATCACCTACAATTTCTGAAAAACTAGCTCTTTTACTACGTGTTAATTCACTATTATTTTCATTGTTCCCAGTGTTTCTTTTTACGTGGTATACTTTTGGAAAAACTATTCCAAAATAACAACTTCCATACCACCGTGCAGGAAGCCTAAAGTAAGCCTTATTCCCACACACATAATAAATTCCAGGAAAAACTGAATCTGTTCCTCCTTTTAGTCCCCAACCTCCAAGAATTAAGAAATTATGTTCACATTCACTGGTACCGATGAAAATATTGGTATAATCAGTCTTTAACCTATGCAGACAAATTTTCCCTGTCTTTACAAAATCCAGAGCCATAGCAGCTTGAGCCCTGCCAGGTGTGTAAATACCCTCTTTCTCAGCCCAAGGTGGAAGATGAGCTTTATGCTCAGACGCTTTCTTTTGGAAATTCTGTCTTCTATTCTCAACCAAGTAAAACAATATCTTTCCTTCTTCATGTAATGAACATGTTAGATTGCTTCTATGTGCATGTGTTATGTCTATCGACTTCATTGTTAAGAAAAATTCTCCCATAAATTGTGCATCTTGACTACTAAGCACTGGGTTCAGATTCTTTCGAATAGGAACCTCTGAAAATATCACATCTTTATTTGAATAATAATACTGAAGTTTCCCTGTTCTATAAAATAAACTAGTTAGTACACTACATGATATGCCATAAGTTAAAGGCAAATGATGATATGTTAAACCTTCTGCTACTGATTCAGGTAACTTCATACAGACATAACAGTCACTAACTTCCATTGTATCTACGTACTGAAACAATAATTTAGTGAAAACATTTAAACTAGTATCATTATCTGTTACCACGTGATGAAACTCAGGTTCATTTTCTGCTTCTATTTTTACTCTATCACCTTTCAAGTTATCTATCCTTCCCTTTGTTTCGTTGTTAATCTTTTTGTCCATTATCATAAGGTAAGGAATTGCTACGATCACAACTAACCATACTATAAGCACCACTACCAGACTACATATGCATATAGCACAGCATCTTTTACAACATTTCCGTTTCGGTCTCCCAGAAACTCTGTCGTCAGCCATTTTTGACAAAAGAAGATTTTCTTCTTTTCTTTTTCTTTCAAGACTTTAATTTATCAAGGTGGTTTCACTTCTTTTGCATAAGTCAGTTCTGCACTTGTTCTTTCGTCACCACTTTCACTTGACTCTGAACTTTCGTAGTCTTCAAGGATTATATAAGTCCAATCAGGACCTTTAAACTTATTGTTCACAAGTTTCAATCTTTTGCTTTTTCGTTTTTCAGTCCCACTTGTTTGTCCAGATAAGCTTGTTACTTCATTTACTTGTTCTGGATCTTCACTTCGGGTTTCTATATGGTATTTTACTCTTTTAATGACACTAGGCCAATGATCACCTTTTCTGACTTTCTTTGTTTGCACTGTATCTTCACCTTCTGAATCTTTTCCAAAAACTCTTTATTTTCAAGGTGTGGCACAAATTGATTTTCCTCGATTTCAGTTTTCTCTTCTATTTGTTCTTGTTCGGGTCTTATTGTTGTTTCTTCAGTTGCCTGAGTGTGAGTTTTTACTAACTGACCCTGTTCAGGATTGACGTTTTCGTGCTTGATGCTTTCTTGCTCGATGTTTTCTTGGTTTTCTTCTCCCTGAACGTGTTTTTCTTGTTCTAACTGGTTCTGATCAGGGCTTATGCACTTTGTACTTCTGCAGCCTGAACGCGTTCTTCTGAACCTGTCTGTCCCTGCTCAAATTTTGTTGTTTCGTTGTCAATTTGAGCCCAATTTCCTTTCCCTATCTGGGCCTGCTCAGGTTCTCTTATTGTTTCATTCTCCCTATCCTGAGCTGCTTCTTCTTCACCTATCTGGTCCTCACTAATTTCCTCTAATCTAGCTCTACTTCTTGTTTTATTGTAAACCACTGGTATCCAGTCCTGACTTGTGCTCGGTTGTTCTTCTTCAGCTTCTCCCGAATCTATCACTTGGGATTCTTCAGCTGGCCAACCTTCAGCTTCCTCAGCTATTGATGCTGACTGAGGATCTTTTCCTTCAGGAGCTGGCACCCTTTTGGTGTGGCTTACATGAATCCAATTAGGCAATCCTGCACATTTCACTGCTGTGTTTGTAACCAATATAACCTGACAAGGTTCGCCCCACCTGGGTAATAAACACGTTTCTCTGGTATGATGCTTCACTACCACCCAGTCTCTGGGGTTCAGATCATGCTCTTGTTCAGGCTGCCTGGAAACTGCGTCTTCTCCAACCTGGTGAGAGACAGAACGCACTAGGTCAGCCAATGCTTTGCCATAATCTAGAACCATATCATCAGTTATGTTCAGCAGTTTATTTCCAGGTACATGTGCTTGTCTCATTGCTCTTCCCATGATGATTTCATGTGGACTCAATCCTGTATTTCTATCAGGAATGCTTCTGAGTCCCATTAAGACAAGAGGCAATGCATCTGGCCAATCTAACGATGTAGATGCACACATCTTTGACAATCTTGATTTTATTGTGCCATTCATTTGTTCAACCACTCCAAAAGCCTCTGGGCGGTACGTACAGTGCAATTTTTGTTCAATTTTAAATGCTTCACAGATTATTCAAATTACATCGTTATTGAAGTGACTCCCTCTATCTGATTCCAAAGTTACTGGGAAACCGAACCGAGGAATGAGTTCTCGTAACAACAGTTTTGCGACTGTAATGCTGTCATTCCTTCTAGTAGGGTAAGCCTCCACCCACCTTGAAAACAGACACACTATGACAAGTACATATTTCAGTCCTTTACATGGTGGTAACTGAATGAAATCTAACTGCAATCTCACAAAGGGACCCTCAGCCTTTCCAATTTTCCCCAAACCAATTACTGTTCTCCTTCCTGGATTATTCATTTGGCAAGTTAAACACCTCTGGCAAAGACTCTCTACTGCAGCCCTAAACTTTGGATTGTACCAACTTTGTCTAAAAAGTCTAATCATGGCATCTCTCCCAACATGTGTGTCTCCGTGATACATTCTGGCCATTTGTGAGATCAGGCAATCAGGCATGACTTGTCTGCCATCTGAATAAACCCATACGTCATCATCTGTTCTTCGTCTACAGACTATTTTTATCCAAACATCTCTTTCACTCTCCTCAGCATCATCCTGCAATCGTTTCACATCATTCCATGTTTCAGGTGTTGAACATAGCATAAGTTGGCAGCTGATTCCCATCCTTTCGACTTTTCTGTTTACTGCCAATCTGTTTCTGGCACAGTGTTGAGCAATTAGGTCTGCGTATCTGTTACCGGCTACCACCCAGTCATCTCCTGACTGGTGTGCGGCACATTTCACCACTGCCAATTCTTTTGGTGATTGTATTGCCTCCAATAATTCCTTTACAAACTGCCCATTTTTGATTGGAGATCCTGAAGAAGTCATGAAATCCCTCTGCATCCACAGTTGGCCAAAATCACGCACAACCCCGTACCCATATTGACTGTCCGTAAATATGGTTACTTTTAGATTTTTCCCAATTTTGGAGGCTTTGATCAAAGCAATTAATTCAGCTACTTGTGCAGATTTGACTCCTGGTAAATAGGATGCTTCGACTATTCCAGAAAGTTCACATACAGCATAGGCTGCACTCAATTTGCCATCCTCATGTCTTAGGCATGAGCCGTCCACAAACAGCTCCCTGTCTGGGTTCTTTAGGGGCATTTCCTGTATGTCAGGACGCGGTTTGGTACACAACTCTGTGACCTGTAAACAGTCATGTTCTGGATCGTCCTTAACTTCTTCACAATATGGATCTGGCAATAATGTAGCAGGATTTACAACTGTGCACCTAGCTATGGTCACATTTTCAGCTCCTAGAATTATTCGCTCATATCTTGTCATCCCACTAGGTGTGAGATGCTGAGTTCTAGTTCTTGTCAACAGGATCACAACTGCATGTGGGACAAACACTTTAACAGGATATCCCATTATTATTGACTCACTTTGTTCAATGCTCATACAGGTAGCAGCAACTGCTTTTAAACAGCCTGGCAATGCTGCAGCCACTGGGTCCAATGTAGCAGAAAAATATGCTATAGGACGCCTGTCTAGTCCATGTCTTTGGGTTAGTACTGAAAGTGCACAATTTTCTCTTTCATAGCAAAACAGTGTGAATTCTTTTGTATAGTCAGGCATGCCTAAGGCAGGTGCCTCACACAAAGCATTTCTTAATTTTACAAATGCACCAGCACTTTCATCATCCCATTCAACTGGATCTTTTGCTTTCTTTTTGGTTAGCTGAATTAAAGGCTTTGCTAGTAGTGAAAACCCTATAATCCATTGTCGACAGTATCCTACTATTCCAAGAAACATTCTCACTTCTCTTTGTGTTACTGGCATTTTCATTTGCTTGATTATTTTTATTCTTTCAGACGTTATTCTTCTTTTCCCTCTTTCAATTTGGTGTCCCAAATATTTAACTGCCGTTGTACAGAATTGTAACTTCTCAGGTGACACTTTGTGTCCTTCCTCAGCCAAATGGTTGAGTAATGCAATTGAATCTGCGACACAATCATCATGTGTTCTTGATGCGACCAACGAGTCGTCTATGTACTGCACCAAGACTGAGTTCCTGGGCAGTACTAATTTTTCTAGACACTTTTTCAGTATTTGATTAAAAATGGAGGGACTTTCTGTGTACCCTTGAGGAACACGATTCCACACATAGACATGATTTTCGAATTTAAACGAAAACAGATATTGGCTATCTGGATGCAATGGTATTGAGAAAAATGCTTGGCATAGATCAATCACGGTAAACCATTCTGCATCCCATGGTATCTGGTATAGGATCACTGCAGGATTTGGTACTATAGGACAACAAGGTACCACAATTTTATTAATTTTCCGCAAATCCTGAACGATCCTATATTTTCCACTAGGCTTTTTCAAGCCCATAATTGGCGAACTACAAGGACTACTCAGAACTTCTTTTAGTATGCCTTGTTTCACCATTCTGCCAATTTCCTCAGTAATTCCTGCTTTTACTTCTGCACTCATTTTGTACTGTCTGGTATTTGGGAAAATTGCGCCTTCTTTTACAGTGATCTTCACTGGGTCTATTTTTGCCATAAGTCCTACTTCTTTCCCAGTAAAATCCCATACCTTAGAGCTCACTGTAGTTCTTAATTCTTCTGGTAATTCATCTTTGGTTATCAAGGAGAACATCTCATCTACTTCCGTACCTTGCTTGGCTATCATGAACTTATAAACATGATCTTCATCCGGGGTCTGTATTGCAACACCATCCGGTGTGCAAAAAATAGTGCAATTAATTTTGCACAGTAAATCTCTGCCCAGTAAATTTACTGGACTGGAATCACACACCACAAATTGGTGCATTTCTCGGAAGTTTCCTATTCTTACTTCCATGGACTCAGTAAGGGGTGTTCTGATCTTTTGATTTGCTACACCTACAACTTGGATAGCTTCTCCAGAGAGAGGGAGGTCTGGGATGTCTGCTGTTCTCACAGTAGAATGGGTAGCACCAGTGTCCAAAAGAAAAGTGATATCATTACCTCTTACTTTCCCTTCGAAATATGGACCTGACTGATCTACCGGCAAGGATGCGCCAAGTACGCACTCCTTCTCCCCCTCTCTTAGGCACCGTCATTGATAATTATATGGATTACAATCATCCTGTAAAAGAAACTGTGAAGTTACATATTCATTCTTACCACTTCCTCCTTGATATCCGACGTCTGTACCGTGCTTTGCTCTGCTTATATTACCCTGTATAGGGGCAGGTGGCAACTGACTCTGAGGATTTACACCCTGCTGTGAGTCATTCTGCGTCTGTGGATTTAAATTATGATTTGGGCCATTATTATTTTGAATCTTTTTACATTCGTTCTTCCAATGTCCCAACTTTCCGCATCCATGACAAGGCAATTTCTTTTTAGCCTCTTCTCTACTCATTCGTCCTCTCACTTTTCCACCATTCCCTGTGTCACCATTCGTTCCAGATTCTTTTCCCTGACTATCTGTTGGATTATCCAAATTAATTCCTTGTCGCTCAGCCATTTTCACTTGAGCCCACATCACCTTTTCTTGTAGTTTCTTGTGTCTGTCTTCAATATCATCTCCACAATATTTAGCATATTTCAAAATTTCATCGATAGGTTTTCCCTGCCAACATAACATGTGTTGCTTAATCATCTGACAAATCTCTGGTTTTAGACCATAAACAAATCGATAGACAAACTGACTCATATTTTTGTCTCCAATATCTTCAACACCGCTGTACTATTTGAACACCTGTAATAGACGTTCGTAGTAGGCATGTACCGATTCATTTGCCTCTTGGGTAGTCCTGTCTATTTTCACCCAATCTGTCTCTTTTAGTGGTATTTTCCCTTTCAGATAAGTATATTACCTGGTGATACTTTTTCATCACATCATTTGATGGGGCACCTGTCTTTGAATCTCTAGGATACTCTTCACTAGGCCAGTCGATTGTAATTTTACAATCTGACCATAAATCGGCAGGTACCACTATGTCAAACAAACCATCTAGGTCCTTTAACCAAATCTTTGAAACTTTCACAAACCTCTCAACCTGCTTGTACCATTCAATTGGTTTTTCTCTCAACTTTGGAAAATCATTCGTAAATGACAAAATGTCTTGCCTGCTCCATGGGACATGAACATAACCTCCTCCTGGAACCTCCCGCATCGGGTACATCTGTTCTACTTTTCCTGTTTCCTTCAATAAATACTCAGAAGTCGTTCTACTGTAACGTGCTTCTTCCTTTTTCTTTGTCCATCTAGTTTTCCATTTATCCAATTCTCCCCATTTCTGTAATACTGACATTAATTCTTTCACTCGTAATTTCCTACCAGATGTATTCATATTTTCTAAATCTTTGTCAGTAAAGTCTGCTCTATATGGTTTCTGTAGTACTTTTGACTTTCTTATTTCAATTCCCATTTCTGAGGCCAAATCCGTTAACTTTTCATGGAATATCTTTACATTTCTTGTTATGCTCCTACATACGAACAATAGTTCTTCTTCACTGTAGGTATTTAAACGATCTACTCCTACATTGCCTGCTATCATTTCGTCTAACTCAATTTTTAATTTATAAATGTCCAAAATCTTTGGGGGTGAACTTTGTCTGTCTATTCCTTGTGCCCATCTTTCTAAGTCTTCTGGGGTTACTACTGTTGCACTCTTAGTTCCTGAAGATGTTATTATATTCACATCCTTTGAGCAACCAGGTGTGACTCTTCTGGGGGTGCTATTTACGGAGTCTCGAATAGGTAAATCCATTAGTGAAATCATAGATTCACAATCGCTGATATGGTCATCAATTATTACAGCTTCATGTTTAGGAATATCCACAGGTGTAGGCATAACTAGAGGTTTCGGACAATTTACTTTGTCACCATATAAAGGGACCACGGGACCAATGGTTACAGGTATGGTCAGGGAATCAGGATGTACATTCAACTGTGTTATTTTCTGTATCAATTCTGCTCTGTTTCTGTCTACAGCCTCACTTTCCTTATTCTGAAGTATCCTATTAACTGGTGGATTATGCAGTACTTGAGGTACCAATGGTGTTCTCAAAATTGGTGCACTTGGGGAACATCCACCCAGCCCTTCTTGGTATGGTGGAGGATTCTTTAATATTTCTTCCATAAATTCATCTTCGGATTCTCCAAACCCTGTCATATGTTTTGTCTTTTCTTTGCATTTGCTCCCTAATGGCTCATCTGCCATGAATACTGGATACAAACCCTCGGTAAGCATCGCTCGTCTCCACTGTTTCATCTGACTTTCTCGTGTCTCATTTTGGTGTCTAGGGTAAAATCCCCTATAACCCCTATTGCTTCTGGGTCTATCACGTTCAAATGCCTCTGTTTGCCATTCTTCTAGGGCTTCATATTGCGTTAATCTTGGTCTGGGTTCTAATTCATTCATTCTTATTCTTAAATTTTGAAGAATTCTCCCATTGAAAGTACCATTCTCTGGGAAAGCTAATATTCCGTCATCTTTTGTATATTCTATCCAATTTTCTAACCATACGCAAGTATGATAACCCCTATCCATCATCATAAATGAGGCAGGCGTTTTTGCTGGTGGAATGATAATTCCTTCCCTAGTTTTGATTGGCTTATCCTTCTTAAGATAATTCTTGATCTTTTGTAAAAATGAAATTTTTCTCTTTTCTCCGTACATTTTGGGTAAATATCTATGTATTGAATTATATTCTCCAAAACCTAGGAATCTCCTGTCAGGACGTGTTCCTATTAAAGTCGGATCGCGTTTCCACATATAATCTACACTGTCCACTAAGATTTTGACTTCTATGCTGACAACCAATCAAATTCCAGCTAACATTTGTCTTGGGCCAATCCTAGCGCGGCTTTTCTATGACGTCTGTCTGACGACCCCTCCTTTACAATCTGCGCTTCTCTGTCCCTCGCTGTTTCAACCAATCCCAGCGCGGCACCTGTGACGTAAGTATTACTCCTGACTACTAACCCCTCCTTTACAAGCTCGCTCCATGCCCGCTGTGTCGACCAATCCCAGCGCGGCGTTTGTGACTTTTACTCCGACAGCTGAACCTCCCTTTACAAAATCGTACGCAAAACTTTATTTTCTCTACGCTTCTTATTAAAATTCAATAACATAAAACATTCGCTATCGTGCCAGTTTCTCTAAATTGGAAAAGATAGTTTTTCTCACACTTAGTAAAAGCTTTCCGTTTACTAAACATACACTACGAGTAAAACCCTTCCGTTTACTCTTCACATAAGCTTCGGAAATACCGGCTACTTCTTCAATGTTACCCTTTCTAGGTGATATAACATCAAATTTTCACCAGCGTATTCCTTTGCTGTCACTCACACGCACAGAGTCCCTAACAAGTACTGATAGCCCTGCTTAACTTTTCAGTACTATTTCTGCCTGACAGATAACCTCACTGCAGTATGGCTTCCACTTACCATCCACTATTCAATTTCCCGGGGATTCTAGACAACATAAAACAAAACTTTTAAACAAACTGATGTTAGTTCATAAAAATATAATTCTCATTACCCAATTAACAAAGTGAAACCATCCTCTGATAACCAGAGAACTGATCCAGCGGGTTACTAGCAACAAGCATTTATACACAAAATACTCACCTGGGCCCATTCATTCACGCTAACTAATAATCACCTGGTGACAAGGATTATATTTGTTGCTACTGTACAATTACTACAATGACACTTTCAAATTATAAATTGAGAGAAAGATACCTGTAAAGAAAAAGTTAATAATAAAGTGTGCCTGTCACTGATTTGAACAAGCAACCTGCAAAAGAAAGTATTAGTGCACATTTTAAGGTGTGCCAGTCACCGTGAGTTAATGACAGGCAAGACAATAGTATTAAGTGTGCCTATCACTGACTTGAAGGAAAAGAGAATGTTTCCCACGCCGAAGAATGGATAGATGGAGTTTTACAATTGTTAAAGTTCTCAAACTTTTTCTCCCAGGAAGACAGGAGAGCTGCTTTGTCCAGGTAATAAAGGACAAAGAAGTTCCAAAAACAATGTTGTCTAGTTCCAAACGAAGCTTCTTACGCTGGTTAGAATGTACTTTGTGATGAGCAGGATCTGTGCAGTCTAGCGTTACAAAGGAAGTAGGAACAATCTGCTTTGAAGACGTGACACAGGCAAGAAATAGGAAGTAAGGTTAGCAGACCAGCTTCTCTGCCAGAAGGATGACGTATGATGTAGAAGACTCGTAGTAGAAGTTCACAGCGTCACCGGTGAATGGAGGAGGGAGCGTTCAGGAATCTCGGCGAGTGTTTAAAGAAAAGCAAAGCTCGCGGTGGAGTATCGCCTCGAAGATAATTAACATTAACGTTTGCGGGGACGTTAAACTATAATGTCAGGTCGCTTGAAAGAAATAGACCTTTAAACGTGATAAACACTCACACATAGCTACCTCTTGCCACACAGTAAACGCGCAGATACTTCTTGCGATAATTAAACAGTTTTGAACAGTTTCAACATAAATGAAGAAAAGTCGCAGAGGGCCACGCTGCAGCACATGAAAGTTCAAAAAGAAAGATTTCCACAGAAGATAGGCAAAGTCAAAATGACTACACACGCTTTTCTTGTTATGTCGGTTAGCTGCTCAGACGTTCCCAGGGTAGACTAACGTTTTTAGTACCAGTCAGGATGAGGTATAAGTAAATCCTTAGGAAGAGTTTAAGCTCCTTGGAAAGGAATAATGTAAAATTATACGATACCAAGTAGACAGGTGACGCTCTTGTGAAGAGAGGAGGTAATTTTGGAAGCTGGTAGAGTTGAGGTGAAGTAAAAGTTTCTTAAGTTGAGGACCAAGGGTTCTTTCAGCTTGTCGCCATTGTAAAGACTACTGCAACAGGAAAGTAGTTAAGTCCAAGAAGAATTTATTCAGAAGATCCTTTAAACCTCAGCCTGCTTACACAGCTCCAGTCCATCCAACAGCTCACTCTTCAATCTCATTCTGAACAGATCACCTTGACACTCTAACTATGTCATTTAGAATTGTGTGAGCACAGCATTCTACTTAACATCTTACAAAGGCTTAAAGTACAGCATACTACACTTTCCTTCTTGGCACTGTGTTCAGCGGCAGTGGTAAGGGACACCACACCCCCCTCCTCCCTGGAGAGGACCCAGAGCCTAGGACAGAAGTGAGTGTTAGCTGAGACCCAGGGCGAAGCAAACATGCATGTTTCGCATGACCCATTATATGAAGACCCGCTGTTCAGAAGGAAATAAAGCTACATTCTGCAGTAAACACCAGTTTTGACTGTGCTCCCACAAAGAAAATGGAAACAACCCTGCCAAAAAGCCTCCTCTATTTAAATGAGCGCCAGTGAAGTCTCTTTCTGGTTGCATCTGGTATGCGTGCTGCTCCTGGAGAGATTCTGGGCGCTTCTAGAAAGTAGGTTGCATGTGCGCTTGTGCGCAGGCTACCGGGGACATAGCCTACATGTGCTTTTTGCTCTTCTTGCATAAAGGTCTCAGCACCCTACGTTTTTCCAAAATCTGTTTTATTTTGCATTGTACACAATCAATACATAGCATGAACAGTAAACAATGCCCCGCCCCTCCAGTGACGGCAAACATGGCCAACCTTTGCAACTGCAGTACACTTCCACTATCCAACAGGTGGTATCTTCCAGGACTTTAGCTCCTTCCACTGGTCGCCAAGTTGTCCCCTTTCTCTCTACAGTGTCCTATGCTGTCTTTGCCCACACCTCGTTTGTTCACCTGTTATCGGGCCCCAAACCCAGTCCTTTAGGTCGTCTCGGCCCTCAGATGTTTCCATGACCCCCATACTTCTGTTTATTTTGGGGACATGTCTGAGCTTTATATATATTTGCTCCTTAGTTTGCATACACCAGTTCATGTTGGCTTCCCATCCGCCCACTGTCAGGACATCTGCACTTCCCCACTTTTGGATGATATCACGTCTTGCCACCATCAGTGCCACATTACGAAAGAGGAGCGAGTACCTAGCCAGTGATCCAGCGGGTTACTAGCAACAAGCATTCATACACAAAATACTCACCTGGGCCCATTCATTCACACTAACTAACAATCACCGCTGGTGGGAATCAGTTGTACTCTTTATCAAAATCCCTGCTACCAATTACCTTTTCTGATAGAAGAGTAATGACTTACCAATGGACCTTCGATAATTGGGGATAAAATGAGATCATACAAATACAATTTCATAAAACACCTGAAATAACCACTGACTCAGGAAGTTTTAAAATGTTTATCTAAATTATTTTAGCAGAGTAATTTACAAGCCACATGGCACTTAATCGCATATCAAGGAGGAAGTACACTATAATATCACCTATTAATCACAAATGACGGTCCCTCAGAAAGGAGAAGATAGAGACAGCAGACCTCTCTACCAACGACGCCTGCGTCGTTCCCCTCTCTGTCACTTCGTTCCTCCTCGATTCTTCCGTGTCTTCTTTCTAATGGAATCCACCGCCTCCACCTCAGGACCTCTTTGGACAGCGGTTCAGTCTGCAATCGATCAGCTCGTTCTGTGCTCTCAAGCTCTGTTCTGTGCTGGGCTCCTGTGCTAACTAATTAGCTAATTCTATATCTATTATACCCTTCTACACCCAGGTACCTCCCATTAATGTTTCAAAATTATGGGCCCACTACTTCTGATTGGACAAAGGCAAGGGGTTGATCCTCACACCATGACAATTTAGTTCGATTTCTTTAAGCCCATTGTTTTAAAATACCGCCCCTCACAATTAATACATGCTTTATTTCCCACCCGTCTCACGACAAATTTTAATATAAAGTGTATACAAAATGTTTCAATTGGTAGGAAATCTCAGATGTACAGTGAAGGTGATCAGAGGGTCATGTCCTTGGACATCTTCCAAGTTGACTTCATCGCTTTGTCTTGTTAGTTTCAGAGAGCATGCGCAGGTCACATGGCTCTCGAGCTGCTGTTCAGTTAACCCAGGCCCATTTTACGAACTAATAGAAATCGAAGAAGAAACATATTAAAATCAAAAATAAATGTTTTCACCTTATACCCCCTACTTCTACTCTATTCCCATTTAATTATAAAATCTATCCCGCATTAATAGCGTTAGAATACTACATTATTAATTGCAGCAACGCGAAAGCTTTAGCATGTGAGAACATAAAGCAGCCATTTTAGCATACACTGCGCAGAAGCAAAAGATTCCCTCCAAGCAAAGAAAGACGTCATACCACGTGATATGGTTGACACATGCGCAGTTGAGTTCCTGCGCTTTAGCGGCCATTTTGGATTAGACAAGGATTACTTATTAGTGGAAAACACATAGGCAAGCATCATCTGGATAAAAAATGTTGTGTATGCACTTATTAATAAAGACGTTACAAGGTTTTAGTATAAATTAATTAATACTGTGAGAAGATTGCTTACGAGCAAGTCTCATTGTGAGTCCTTGCTCCATCACCAGTCAGAGTTCTCCCCATAGTCCCTGAATAATCAGTTGAGGGCTTAGCTCCACCGGCACCTCTAGGGCGTACGACACCCTACTTTGAACCCCGATCCAGAACTGTCCCACCTTGGGGCACTCCTATATCGTGTGTAAAATCGTACCTTTCAATGTACGTATCCTCAGACATCTATCTGTGCTCAGCACACCACTTTTGATTTTGCACCAAAGGTGATGTTGAACCTAAATATGCATCTAAAAGTGATTTTACTTAAACATGTGTTTGCACCTAAATGTGATTTTTGTCTTGCAAGTGCTTTCAGTCTCAGGCTGTGTTGCACCAAGGGTGATTGTGCACCTAAAGATGATTTGGAAACCTAAAAGTGATTTTGCACCTCCAAGCTAAGTTGCAGATAAATGTGGTTTCTACTCCTAACGGTTTTCCACTCTCTTGCTGATTTAAAATCAAGTGATTTTGAACCTCAATGTCAACAAAGGTGACGTGATACTGATGCACTCCAGGTAAATCAAATGTGACATCTTACTACTCCTTTTTCTTTCTGTATTGAGTTATAGCCAATGGGTCAATGGTGCAAACTGAGGCTGTCCCTTACTGCATCATCTTCACAAGATCAAAAGCCTACAATTTTTGTGTGATCATGATGTGGCCACAAACCTGAGAGAGAGCATAAAATCAGACAAGACTCCAAAATGCATGTGACAAAACCTCAAAGATCCCATTCTCACCTACCCCATTCAATATTACCTTTATATACCATACAAAGTCCGAATGGCCAACCTGACTGCAGTCATGGACAAATATAGTCTAATCTGGGCTCCATTAAAACTCCCCTCTATTTTGATACAGACACAGTCTCCTGGGCCGATACACTATACATTTTTTTATTAGTCTAAAAAAACGAAAATCCCTTACAGGAAAAACATACCATATCTGAAGGCTATAAGACATTCTACTATTCTGAGTGCATTATGCAGTCAGAGCCATGCATTTGAAAAAGCCTTTCTTATACTGACACAGATCAAAACACTATAAAGGATCAAACCCATAACCCTCTTGATAGTCACCAACACCCCTCAATACATCCTCTTTCTATCAACAAATCTCCAGATCCTGTCCAGCTGCACCAAAACAACAGCACAAAAAATGACATTCCAGAAAAGGACTCAAACACCTGTAAACCCGATTTGCATGAGAAATGTGATTACTTACCACCCTTACAGTCACTTACTACAGACAAGAGCACAACTTTCTTAGCTCCTCCTCAAAATTTACTGCTTGATTTACTAAATCTGGATCACCAGCACATCATATGTAGTGGCTCATTTGGAGTATAGTGGGCCAGAGGCATCACCATAAATCAGCAGGGCTACAACCCCCACGCTTACAGTGCTCTTGACCAATGTAAGGATGTGGAGCCAAATGTTAAATGCCCTTGGTGCTTCAGGTGGCTCTGCTGATTGACACCCATGTCCCCTTGGCGCGTCCTCCATTGGGCTGCCATGTCACACAGTGAGGGTAAGCCTGTCCAATTTAGGGCAAGATTATGTTAGTGATTTTTCCTTCCCACGACCACCTTGGTCTGGTGGAGCCAGGAAAAAAAATGAAAATGTCCCTGAGGAACAGTGAGAAAAGTTCCTGCACATCTGTGACACTTTTCTTTTGCTTCTCAAAAACAAGCCATCACTTTTGGGATTTTTGCTGAAAGGCTGGTTGAAAAAATGTGTCAATCCACTTGGCACTCACCAGTGATGAAAGTACATCCACCCAACCTTTCATCACTGAGATCCGTGGCAGGCACGGGGGTGGCTCTCTATAAATGGCAAGTGGTCCTCTGCCAATGTGGCGGGGGCCAGTCCTCCCCCGAGTGGTCAGGCTCATTGGCTGTCCTCCTGAGTCTATATGACGCCCAAAGTCTGCCAAGCATACTCTACATCCGTCTTCCACAAGCAATCTCCTCTCCGGGTCTGCTCTACGAACCCCACCCACAACCCCTTACATCTCATTCAACAACTTTATTCCTAAAAAACGCCCAACGTGCACATCAACACCAATGCTTGAAGCAATCCTCCATGCTCATTACCTCTATTGCATCCCATACTTCCAAGTACACCATGATCACAAATCCCACAACACATCCTGGGGCATATTTACAAGCCCCTATCAACACCACAACGTCACTTTTCAGGACGTTGAGGTGGTGATAGAGGCTTCACCTTATTTACAAGGCAGCGTTAAGCCACTTAACGTGGCTTAACGCTGCTTTGTAAATAAGGCACCCTTTCACGCTATACGTTCCACTGCAACACCCATTGATTTTGGCGCTGCCCCATATTTACAAGGGTGGCATAAATATGGGGCAGCGCCAAAATTAAGACCAGGGAAAGCATGGTCTTACCCTGGCGAAATGAGGAGAAATGTTTAATTTCTCCTTGTTTTTGTTGTTTCCGTGTGTGCTTCGTTGTACAGCACACATGGAAACAGCAAAACGCCAATGATTGTTTATGTGCAGGAAGGTGTCCCTTCCTGCACATAAACAATCATTTTTAAAAAATGACGTTTTGTAACTTATGTGTGCTGCATTGAGCAGCACACATAGAAGTTACAAAACGCCATTTAAAGATTGTTTATGTACAGGAAGGGACACCTTACTGCACATAAACAATCTTCCTCTGTGTTGGCGCTAGGCAGCTAAATTTAGCGAAACCGCAGGGGAAAACGCACGGCTGCACCATATTCTTGTAAATATGGTGCAGCTCTGCGTTTCTAAAGTGACGGAGCGGGGGGTTACCCTTCTTGGCTTAAAGACACGCTTCGCCACTTTAGTAGTAAATATGCCCCCCGAGACGGTAATGGTAAAATCTAGAGCTCTCAAACGCAATGCCAAAAAGTACTGGCAAAGCCATTGGATCTGGCTTCAATTACCTAATGTATGCAAACAATGTTATGCACAAATGCACACAGGCTAGTTTTACTGTGTCTCTGTGCAACGTTTCTCTTTCTCTACTTCCTCTGTCTGTGACAAGTTTTAATTGCCCAGGCTTGTGGTGCTGCTGCTTTGTTCCCAAAACTTGTGGTGCTAGAGTCATGCAGCAACACGAGCTTAGGGAATTAAAACAGTGTCCAGACATAGCAGGCACAGAAAGAGGCAGGTTCCTCAGAGACACACAAGACATTTGTGCACATTTGCGCATGCCTGATTACCATATTAAGGCCAGGCCTATTTGCTTTGCCAGTGCTGTTGATGTAGTGCTTCATACACACCACCACTGGTGTTACTATTACACAATAAAAAGGTACTCAATTTACTGACCTCCGAATGATAGTGGGCTCAGTTGGGCCTACTGGAATTCAAACCTGTAACCGATAAATTACATTAGATGCCACTGTTAACTCATCGCACCATCTAGCGGGCACAGTTTGGTGCAGACTGATCAAGAGTAGACAGTAAAGTTGCATGCTACCACATGAAAGAAAGACTTAAGTGTGTGTATATATATTTAGTGAATCGCCGATGCCAGCTCACTAGTTAAAGTTCAATGACGTTAATTACTGAGAAGTTAATGTAACGAGATTCGCAGAATGCAGCCTTACCAAGTAGAACTCATCAAGGGTTAAAGTAACGCCATTTTGGTTAATTTTTTCGCAACACCGCACTTAATTGAATTGTCACACAAACAAAGGTGCTTTCTTAGACGTCAGCAAGTTATTAGAGTCTCTCTAGCAGGCCTGGGCCACCCCGCAAGACTTAATTTTGTCTGTGCTGAATCCCTGTGAGAATTTTGCTGCTGTCACTACGTTGGCTAGTGGAGCGGGGACAGTCAGCATTCAGTTGGACATTCTCCAGTTTATTATGTGAGTGGATCACGGCCTGAATAGTGTAACAACATTCCCACCCAGAGCTGCCCTGCCTCAGTGTGAACACCAGAGCATCGCAGTGGCGCATCAAGTGGGGGGGTGGGCGGTATGAGTTTTGGGGGGCGCCCCCCCTTACCTACGGCCGCACGGGTGGCAAAGGCTGGGACCACCACGGGTGGCAAAAGGCCTAGCTACGCCACTGGAACATTGGCTGCTTGAATGAAACCCAACAATAACCAGTGCCAGTCTCCCCAGTCTGTGTGGGCTTAGCTTTGCATGCTACCCTGCAGTGGTTTTACTGACTAGGGTGATGCAAGGGTAAGTGTTGCAAGCATGTGACGAGAGATGGGTCCTTTGATACCATCCTTAATCTTAACCTGGTTAGTGGTCAGGTCAAGGAGTGGCTGCATGACCCCCGGGTGCTGGAGATGGTTTGTTGGTTGGCATGCTTTTCCAGATGTTTGTTGCAAGCTCGCACATGTTGTTTCCGCAGAGTTGGGGCAGGTTACCTTACCTCATCTTGTCTCTGAAGGTTTGATGTGTCTTTCGGGTCATGATGACCGAGTGGACCCATTATCGCTTTGTTTCTGGGCATAAAGGAATGCCAGGCAAGGATCTAGGGAATTATAGAGCAAGTGATCCCTTTCTGAGCCTAGTATAGGCAGGTGTGGGTAATTTTAGGAGCTGCCAGCTCAATTGTGCATCTTTTTCCTTCAAGAGAGTAGGCATTTCTTTAAGTGTGAAGTAGGCCCCATACTAGACTTCAAGGGAACAGTCACCTCGGCTAACCTTGACAGTGCAAAGAACTATGATTCGGGAGGGTTTGAGGACTGCTGGTGTGGGGAAGTCCTTGCTTTAAAAAGATGGAAGCGTTCGGACTATTGCACCCCCGGCGGGGACTGCTTTTACTCAGGGTCTCAAGTACAGCTCCCAGCAGGTTCACCTAGCCTTTCAGCCCCCTGAGGTTGATAATATGGAATGTATGACAGAATATCGACGGACAGAAAATCAACCTGCAAAAATATCGACACAAAATTATAGAAGTCAAAAATATTGAAGTCCAATATACATAAAGGGAAGTACAAAAATATCGAAAAAATATATATAATTGTCAAAAATATCGAAGTTAAAAATATCGTTTTTTAAAATGTTTTAATAATATTGTAAAATTAAGTAAATAATACATATAATTAAAAGAAATATAGTTAAAAATATTAAAAGATATTTAAAAATAATAACTAATACATTAAATGTTAAAATTAATTAAACATATACATATAAATTAATATATATACTTACTCCACATAGTGCAACAGTAGAGAAAGCGTTGGATAGCGTAGGGGTAAAAATTACTATTCCCACTCCAGAGAGTGCAACAGTAGGGAAAGCGCTGGATAGCGTAGGGGTAAAAATTACTATTCCCACTCCAGTGAGTGCAACAGTAGAGCGAGCGCTGGATAGCGTAGGGGTAAAAATTACTATTCCCACTCCAGTGAGTGCAACAGTAGGAAAAGCGCTCGATAGCGTAGGGGTAAAAATTACTATTCCCACTCCAGAGAGTGCAACAGTAGGGAAAGCGCTGGATAGCGTAGGGGTAAAAATTACTATTCCCACTCCAGAGAGTGCAACAGTAGGGAAAGCGCTGGATAGCGTAGGGGTAAAAATTACTATTCCCACTCCAGTGAGTGCAACAGTAGGGAAAGGGTTGGATAGCGTAGGGGTAAAAATTACTATTCCCACTCCAGAGAGTGCAACAGTAGGGAAAGCGCTGGATAGCATAGGGGTAAAAATTACTATTCCCACTCCAGTGAGTGCAACAGTAGGGATAGCGTAGGGGTAAAAATGACTATTCCCACTCCAGAGAGTGCAACAGTAGGGAAAGCGCTGGATAGCGTAGGGGTAAAAATTACTATTCCCACTCCAGAGAGTGCAACAGTAGGGAAAGCGTTGGATAGCGTAGGGGTAAAAATTACTATTCCCACTCCAGAGAGTGCAACAGTAGGGAAAGCGCTGGATAGCGTAGGGGTAAAAATTACTATTCCCACTCCAGTGAGTGCAACAGTAGGGAAAGCGTTGGACAACGTAGATGTTAAAAATAACATACATATAAATGAAATAAATATTGAAATTAAATAATGATTTATTAATAAATTTAGAGAAAAAAATACAAATATATCTAAAATAATAATTACTTTAATAATATTAAATACTTCCCGCCCTATTCCCCAATAAAGACAACACACTCCACATAAAATTTCACACAATTAAATTAATTTTCAATTAATCAATTAATAAAAATTAATTTGCAATTAATAATCAAATTTAAAAAAATTCAATAACAATAAATGTAATAAAAATTAATAACCAATTATTAATTAATTAACAAAAAAATTATCAATACCAATGAATAATACTCAATAAAAATGAATAACCAATTAATAATTAATTAAAAAAATATCTTTACCTTTAATAAAACTTTATTTCGGCCGAAAGGCCATAAAAGCAATTATGCAAGTCCCCATATACAGATATGAACAGGATTAAAACATTAGATAAAAACAACTAAAAACATTTTATCCAAGTCCATCAATCTACTGGGGCAGCTAGACTATTTGAAACGATAATGTTGGCATATATCACAGTCTATTTTGTAAATTCATTTACAGATAAAAACACTAAGAGGAAATTTTTGTCAACCACGTTCATTATAGATCTATCAGTAAGTAAAATTAATACAGTGCATAAGACTCTTAACTTGTATTAAAGTGCTATGTGCATGTGCAGCTAGAGTTACGGCAGGGCCATAATATTTAATAAATCGCAACCATCAGGATATTTAATACAAAAGTGCAAAAATGTATCATTAACTATGAACATTGGCCTACACCCATGCTAGCCGAGTTAACATATGCTGGGCAACAAAGAAACAACGTGTGGCTAACCTGCACATCCTTATGTTGTGCAAACTATTGCACTCTAAAATTTGACCGTTAATGATCACAATGTTGTGGGAGACATCTTAAGTAAACTCTTCGTGTGCACCACATGGAGAACAAGAAACCTGCGACCGAATAAACTATATGTAGGCTGGCATTGTATTTCAAAATCCTGTAAGCCTCTATACAATGCCTGGTTCCCAGATTTCTGCAAATCTGTGTAAGCCATCGTTTTCTAGCTTTCTTGTACCCAGGGCAGGAGAATAATACGAGTTGTTCGGTTTCAACTCCAATGTTACATGCTGGGCAGACCGAGCATTCTGAACCAGCCCATTTGGACGTGAAGGCACGCAAGGGGAGTACCCCATGCCTGAATTGCAGGTATAGCTTCCTAGCCGCTGCCGGTTTAATGTCATCCAGAGCCGGCTCTAGTCTATACTGGTCTTTAATTTCTAGGAACGCTATAGTGAGTCTGCCAGTTGTGCAACTCCCCTGTATCATGGTCAATTTATGCTCCCAGTAGAGATCCTTTAACATCTTCTTTGACACAGTAAGGCAACTTGTTTCTGGACTAGACCACATATGACCCACTCCCATGTATACAAGCATGTTTCGTATGTAAGATAACCATGGTATTTTTCCTGCACCGGGTAGACTGATCACCTCCTTTAGTTCTTCTCTGAAGCTAGCCAGTTCTGGGGTGGCCCAAAGACGACGCCAGAATAGAAGGGGTCTAAGGGCAAC
Organism: Calotriton arnoldi; assembly: GCA_963921515.1. NCBI lineage: Eukaryota > Metazoa > Chordata > Amphibia > Caudata > Salamandridae > Calotriton > Calotriton arnoldi. The sequence continues at coordinate 240,646 of CAWUFW010007497.1, read as the reverse complement.
AACCTCTACAATTGGTCTGACCCCCAAATCTAGTCTGAGTGGAGTAAGGGGGAAACTACGGGGGAGACCGAATAGTTGTCTTACAAAAGAATTTTCAGTCTGAGTAAGACTGATAGAATTGCCGTACCCCCAGAGTTCCGCCCCGTAAACAGATGCTCCTCTAGCTTGGGTCTTATATATTTCCAAAACTGGGACAACTGGTTTGTGGCCAGAGTTTCAAAATACTTTGGCCAAACCCCCCGTTGTCTGAGCTAGTTTCAGACTGGATTCTTTCATTTGTGCACCCCAGTCCATTTTATCGGTGATCGTTAGGCCAAGGTACTCAAAAACCGGTACCCTTTCTAGTGGGGTGCCATCCAGGCATGGATTTGGTCGGGTACATTTTCCTGGGTTAAAGACCATGTACTTCGTCTTTTGTGAATTAATCTCAAGACCCCTTTCCTTACAGAAAAGGACAAATTGATCAAGAATCCTCTGTATGCCCATGGGGGATTTAGAGATTAGCAAAGTGTCATCGGCAAACATCATTGCCGGTATTTTACGAGTCGCCAGTTTGGGTGCATCTAAATCTTGCTCTAAGTGTAAAAATTCAATTAACCCATTTATAAAAAGACAGAAAAGTGTTGGAGCAAGGACGCATCCCTGTCGAACTCCCTTTGCTACTGGGAGAGGAGTAGTGAGTTCCCCATATTTACCGAACCGTATTCGGGCAAAGTTTCCCTTATGTAACCGCTTCAACATTTAGCACAAGTAAATCGGAACACCTAGCTCATGAAGAAGACCCCACAATTTGTCTCTTGGAACCAAGTCGAATGCAGATCTGAGGTCTACAAATATTAAATAGAGGCTGCCACCCTCGATACACACGCTCTTCCACTGTAATAGTTGTAGCCTGAAGATCTGATCCAGAGTAGACATTTTTTCCCTAAACCCTGCTTGTAGCCATTATGCTCCTCCATCCAACTATGTAAGCGGCCAAGCAGCACTCGCGTAAAACTTTTTTGGCTGATATCGATAAGGCTGATTGGCCTATAATTTGAAGGGAGCAGTGGAGAGCCTTTTTTGAAGACGGGGATAATTTCCGCACCAGCCCAGGTTGTGGGGATATCCATGCCTTGTAATATTGCGTTAAAAAGAATCCAAAAGTATGGGGCCCAAATGGTAGGTTCGCTGCGGTAAAGATCCCCAGGTATTTTGTCTAACCCAGGGGCTTTAGCTGGGGCTATTTTACTCAAAGCACCAATTACCTCTTTAAGGGTAATCGTTGGACTGTCTTGGTTATCCCCAGGAGGTATTATATCACCAACAGCAGTGCTACCCTGTGAGGGGGAGTGGTCATTATCTGGACTACCAACCTCTGTTTCTGCACTCGAGTAGAGGGACTCAAAGTGGTCCATCCACACATCCGCCCCTAAGTTTGGAGCTACCGCTGAATTCCCATTGGCACTACCAGTATTAACTGTAAGCCAAAAAGTCCTCATGTCATGAGCACCTAAAGCACTTCTCAGGGTGTCCCACTTTACACTCTCCCACCCTTTTTTGGCCTCGTCTATGGTTTTACGGTAGGCCACTCTACTAATTTTAATCAAGGACCTATCCTTGGCCTTAATAGCATCAATCAGGGCAGTTTTAGATTTTCGACATTCCCCGCTGTACCAGGGATGTTTGGGGTACTTTTAGCCCTAGATTTTTTATTTGGGAAAAAAAATTATTCCATAGTGGATGTCAGACTAGAGTGGGTAGTGGAAACCCTCTTGAGATCAATTGTTATGCCATCCTCTTGCACAGACTGCATTATGTTTTCGAGGATAGGAATAGCAGTCTGGTATAGGAGTGCTAGTTTTTCTTGTGATTGACTTAAGTCTGTCCATCTAACTCGCCTCCTGCAGCTAGTGAGGGTTAGTCTGTCATCAGTTGGTACTTCCAGACCGGGTGTACTCCCCGAGCATGGCACTAATAGTTCTAAAATTAGTGCGTTATGATCGCTGTCAAAGCGTGGTTCAATCTTAAAATCCCCTACCCTTGTTGCGTCCCACCCGAAGGGCACCAAAAGAACACTGCATAAGCGCGCTAGAGCGTGAAATCCATAACAAAAAACTACAACTCCCATGAGCCTCGGCGGTTCTGACGTCAGTGACGTCAGCACGCGCCTGAGGCATTTCCTTCAAAGAACTCCCGGGGCATCGGAGAGACGCTGCTTACTTTTTCCTTGAGGAGCCATCGCTGTGAAGAAGGAGGCTGGTAAGGGTGCTTCGCACACCAAAACCTTCTACTGTTTCTAGGTCACAGGCTGTGAGCTCATTTCCCTGTGGTGGCGATTGTGGGGGCATTAGCGCTGCTTCGTTCGGTTGCTCCGTTGGCGGAACCATATACAGGTTACTTGCGGAGCAACTCAGCAGCAGAGCCTCTTTCCGGTGTTTGCGCATTACCGAAGAAACCCGTCTGGAATCTTAAAGGGTAGGGGCTTTCTTTGAAATACGCTAACTAGCAGACTACAAAGGATTCTGGGCAAGCGAGTCCAGATACGTTTTCCCGCGTTGGCGAACCGACATCGGTTCATGCGGGGAAAATATTCCTTCCTTTAATAGCCCTGATCAGGTGACTTTTTGTCATTTATTAGAAGGAACGCTCAGTTGCCTTCAGTTTTACGGCCCGGAGCATTGGGCGCTTTCTTCATGTTTATGTTGTACTCCAAGAGTGGTGTTTAACTCTTCCTCAAAAGGGGGCGCATACATAAGAGAGTGAGACTGTTCTGAGCACTCCTTGTGCATTGTGAATATATCCATGTGACTTCAGGCCTCTGTTCAAGACGGATTGAGACAGAGGGCCGGAGTTTGATTCCAGATTTATCTGGTGTGCATACAATAGTGGTCAATTGAGTCATGTATGTGTCCAGAAGCAGGGGTACAGAGAGTGAGCAGGAGGACGGCTCTTCCGCACCCCTGTCTCAGCAAAACGGATTGACTATTTGGTATGTTATACTAATTCTCTGTGAACCCTCAGATATTGATGTTATGTGATGCTAAGAAACTTGCTGATTGTTATGTTTCACCTCCAGATCTAGCTGAAAACCACTACCCGCCATATATGAATCGCAGAGTAGAAGAGAAGGTTTTCTTTCTTTACAGGTACAGCTCTTAAGTGTTCTATACACCATCCAAGAGTGTCAGGGTAGGAAAGGAAGAAGCTATAGGTTATCTTGTTGTTTATACCTGTCTTGTTCTTTTTCAGGTCTCCCTCCCTGCTGTCCCCTTCTTTCCCTTCCCCCGCTTGACCACTCCATTGAGTCTGTGTAATTGCGTTCAGACCGTGGTGGTGTCGAGAGGTGGACCATTCGAGCAACGAACGATCCTGAGGAGTCTCGTCCACGACAGAGTAAGCGGCCCAAGGATTGTATTCCTCCCGGTCGTACGTTAGAGATGGCCACCTTAGAAGACGTGCTCGCTGCGTTACAGGTAGTACAGATAGAGCTGGCAGCCTCCAGGGCAGAAACAGCTACTCTACAAGCCACAGTCGACAGAATGCAGAGAAACCCTTTAACGCAGGCATGCCTCTAGCATCCCATTCTGCCCCTCTGGTGGTGGAGATACCAACCCCCGTTCCTTTAGCCACCCCCGAGAGGTTCCATGGGGAGAGCAGTAAGGTACAGGTCTTCCTCACTCAGGTGCTACTACACTTCTCGTGTAAACCCAAAGCATTTACCACCAACCATGCGAGGGTAGCCTTCTTGATCTCTTATCTAGCTGGGGACGCAGCTCAATGGGCGGTTCCTCTCGTGAAGAGGGACGATCCCTTGCTTTATGATTGGGATTCCTTCATCCAGGATTTCGAAAGAACTTTCAACCGTAGGATAGCCACACTCTCGACAGACAAAGACCTGTTGGAGCTTCGACAGGGGAATAGGGATCTCATAGCTTACCTCAACGACTTCCGCCGGCTAATTACCGAGACCGAATGGCCTGAGGCCAAACAGGCCGCCATCTTTCATCGGGGTCTTCGAGAAGAGATGAAGGACGTCTTGGCCCAAATTGACCCACAACCTGTGACCTGCGAAGACCTGATTAGCCTGGTTCTCCGTTTGGACCATCGCCTCAGTGAGAGACGGGGAGAAAACAAACGAAGGGAACGAACCTCCTGGCGAATGGACCAACCAAAGATCTCTGACAGCCCGTCAGCACCCAAACCCGAGCCTATGGAAATAGGTGCTGTCCGTTCCACTCTTACCCATGAAGAACGGGAATACAGGCGAAAGAAAGGCCTTTGTATCTACTGTGGAAAGAAAGGCCACTTCATCAAAGAGTGCTCCCTGAGAACGAGATACGCACGGAACCCCGCAAACAATTGGCAGCCACAACCGAGGGTACGGCGGGAAACGACCGAGCTTGAGGACAAGAGAAGGGAATTCTTCAAGCCAGACATACATCCCTTCATTGATTGGAGCCACCCCGTGTACCAGACAACACTTCTTCATAGAACTTTCCCTGTTGGTGAAAGGGGAATGGTGTCCGGTATCAGCCATGTTGGACTCTGGCGCTACTGGGTGTTTTATGGATAAAGAACAGGCATTATCATTAGGGTTGGTTTTGCATGAAAAAGACACACCAGAAATAGTGTTCGCAGTGGATGGGAGATGCCTAGAAGCTGGTCCTATCCGGTTCCAAACCGAAGCCATGGAAGTATGCCAAGACCACGTGGAAAAGCTCGCCTTCAACGTGATACAAGCCCCCCAATACGGGGTTATATTGGGGTTACCCTGGTTGAGACTGCATAACCCCCAGGTGGATTGGGTGGAGAAGACAGTACGATTCACCTCTGTATTCTGCTCAAACCATTGCGTTCCCCCAAACCACAGCCCGTCTCAAGTGCTGGCCAAGCTTCACCACAATCGCCACTGCGGCAGAACACCCGGTCACGCTACCCAGCGAATATCAGGATTATGCCGATGTGTTCAACGATGCCAAAGCCGAGGTACTCCCGCCCCATAGGCAGTACGACTGCCAGATCGATTTGATACCAGGGGCGGTCGTTCCCACGGGGCGGTCGTTCCCACAGGACGGGTATACCCTTTGACTGAACCAGAGAACAACCACCTACGGGCATATCTGGACAAATATTTGGCGCTGGGGTTTATTCGCAATTCCATGTCTCCCGCGGCTTCCCCACTATTTTTTATCCACAAAGCTAACGGCGAGCTACGTGCCTGCATAGACTTCAGGGCATTGAACGCCATCACGGTGAAGAACCGGTATCCCTTACCACTGATCCCAGTCTTACTGGAGCAGGTAAAAAGGGCTGTCATATATACGCGATTGGATTTAAAAGGAGCATACCATCTGGTGCGGATGCGCAAGGGAGACGAGTGGAAGATAGCCTTTAAGACGCGATACGGCTTGTATGAATACCTCGTCATGCCCTTTGGGTTATGTAACGCGCCCGCCGCCTTCCAGTTTTTCCTGAACGATGTACTGCGCGAATACTTGGATCACTTCGTCGTGGTGTACATCAATGATATTCTATTCACCCACCATCGAGAGCCACACCACTCATGTACGTACCATTCTACGCACCCTGCAGGAACATCAGCTATACTGTAAAATCAGTAAGTGCGAGTTTGGAGTCACCACCGTGGAATTTCTAGGTGTGATGCTGACCCCTAGGGGACAAGAAATGGCAGAAAGGAAGATAGCAGCAGTAAAAGATTGGCCCACACCAGCAAATGTCAGAGACATCCAATGCTTTCTAGGCTTCGCCAATTTTTACTGCCACTTTTCATCACTAGCGGCTCCCTTGACACGTTTGCTACAGAAGAAAGTTCCCTTTCAATGGACCAAGGAGACACAAAAGGGGTTTGAGGCTTTGAAGGAGGCGTTTGTATCCGCTCCAGTCTTGGTGCACGCTGATCCTGATCAACCCTACATCGTGGAGGCGGATGAGTCAGACCACGCGGTGGGAGCAGTGCTGTCACAACGCCATTCCGACACGGGCCAGTTACATCCGGTGGCATATCGGTCAAGAAAACTCAACGCTGCAGAGCGCAACTATACGATAGCCGAAAAGGAGCTTCTGGCAATTAAAGATGCCTTCCAAGAGTGGCGACACTTCCTTAAAGGAACTAAAAACGCTATCACGGTTTACACGGATCACAGTAATCTCCAGTTTATGACGGCCGCACGTCATCTCTCCCCACGACAACTGAGATGGACCATGTTCTTCGCTGAGTATAACTTTCTAGTTACATATCGACCCGGAAGAGACAACAAGAAAGCCGACGCCTTAACCCGTCAAACACACACTCAACCTTTGGAGGAACAGGCAGAGAAAGCCATTATAGATCCTCAACACGTCCTTTGCACTACCGTAACGGAGCCCTTCCTCAAAAGCATTGCGCAGAAAATACGCACCACAGAATGGAAGTCGTGGTTGGCGAGACATCCAGAGTGGAAGCTAAGAGAAGGCCTGCCGATACGAGGGAAACAGCTGTTGATCCCGATCTCTTCACTACGGAGACGTGTTTTCACCTGGTGTCATACCCTCCCCAGTGCTGGGCATAACGGGATTGAGAAAACCACTGAGAGAGTGTTGCGCCAGTTTTGGTGGCCCACCGTGAGAACTGACATCTGTACTTGGGTCATGGAGTGCGTAACGTGTAACCAGATGAAGACCTCGCATGCCAGACAGGCAGGACTTCTGCAACCCTTGCCAACCCCGGACCGTCCGTGGGAAAACATATCCCTGGACTTCATTGTGGGAATGCCATCAGACAAAGGCTACACGATGATCCTGGTTGTGGTGGACTACCTTACTAAAATGGCCCATGTTAGCGCGTGTAAAACCATGCCCACTGCAGGCCAGTTAGCTCAACTGCTGCTGGTGCACGTGGTGAGGTTGTATGGGCTCCCGCAAGTGGTGGTTTCGGACCGTGGGCCTCAGTTCACAGCCAGATTTTGGAAGGCGTGGTGTGCAGCCCTCAAGATAACACCCAACCTGTCCACGAGTTTTCACCCACAAACGGACGGTCAAACTGAAAGGGTGAACCAATCCTTAAAGCAATACCTACGGTGCTATGTGGATAACACCACCGAAGCCTGGGTAGACGGTTTATGGTTAGCTGAGATCGCCTACAACAGTGCTACACACAGCTCCACTAAACACTCACCGTTTTTCTGCACTTATGGTTTCCACCCTAGGTTCATCCCCTTTTTGCATCCAGTGAAGACTGAGGCCCTACCAGAGGTTAGGGAGGGAGTGCTACACATTCAGAGAACACTGAAAGAAACACAAGACAGGCTGAGAGAGGCAAAAGAACATTACAAGGCATACGCAGACAAACATAGGCGTCCAGGTCCCGTCTATAAAGTGGGGGGATTACGTATGGCTCTCCACTAGGAACATCAGGTTCAAGAGGTATAGCATTTTTAATCCTAAGTACATCGGTCCCTACAAGGTGGTGAAGCTCATCAATCCAGTAGCAGTTAGACTGGCCTTGCCCTCCTCCCTGAGGATTCATCCGTCTTTTCACATTTCACTTCTCAAACCCTCTCGTTCAGCTGCCAACAGAGGTCCGCCTCCGGTGCTGGTGAACGAGAATCTAGAACATGAGGTGAGGGGTATCCTAGATTCCAAGATATACCGAACCAGGTTATGGTACTTGATAGCTTGGAAAGGATTCGGAGACGAGGAGAACACCTGGGAGCCAGCGACAGGGGTTCATGCACCACATTATGTCAAATTGTTCCACAAGCGCTTCCCTGAGAAACCATGTCTCTGTCAGTGTTCTTCGGAAGAGGGATGTACTGTTGCGTCCCACCCGAAGGCCACCAAAAGAACACTGCATAAGCGCGCTAGAGCGCGAAATCCATAACAAAAAACGACAACTCCCATGAGCCTCGGCGGTTCTGACGTCAGTGACGTCAGCACGCGCCTGAGGCATTTCCTTCAAAGAACTCCCGGGGCATCGGAGAGACGCCGCTTATTTTTCCCGTGAGGAGCCTTCGCTGTGAAGAAGGAGGCTGGTAAGGGTGCTTCGCGCACCAAAACCTTCTACTGTTTCTAGGTCACAGGCTGTGAGCTCATTTCCCTGTGATGGCGATTGTGGGGGCATTAGCGCTGCTTCGTTCGGTTGCTCCGTTGGCGGAACCATATACAGGTTACTTGCGGAGCAACTCAGCAGCAGAGCCTCTTTCCGGTGTTTGCGCATCACCGAAGAAACCCGTCTGGAATCTTAAAGGGTAGGGGCTTTCTTTGAAATACGCTAACTAGCAGACTACAAAGGATTCTGGGCAAGCGAGTCCAGATACGTTTTCCCGCGTTGGCGAACCGACATCGGTTCATGCGGGGAAAATATTCCTTCCTTTAATAGCCCTGATCAGGTGACTTTGTCATTTATTAGAAGGAACGCTCCGTTGCCTTCAGTTTTATGGCCCGGAGCATTGGGCGCTTTCTTCATGTTTATGTTGTACTCCAAGAGTGGTGTTTAACTCTTCCTCAAAAGGGGGCGCATACATAAGAGAGTGAGACTGTTCTGAGCACTCCTTGTGCTTTGTGAATATATCCATGTGACTTCAGGCCTCTGTTCAAGACGGATTGAGACAGAGGGCCGGAGTTTGATTCCAGATTTATCTGGTGTGCATACAACAGTGGTCAATTGAGTCATGTATGTTTCTTTATGTGTCCAGAAGCAGGGGTGCTGATTGTTATGTTTCACCTCCAGATCTAGCTGAAAACCACTACCCGCCATATATGAATCGCAGAGTACTAGAGAAGGTTTTCTTTCTTTACAGGTACAGCTCTTAAGTGTTTTATACACCGTCCAAGAGGGTCAGGGTAGGAAAGGAAGAAGCTATAGGTTATCTTGTTGTTTATACCTGTCTTGTTCTTTTTCAGGTCTCCTCCCTGCTGTCCCCTTCCTTCCCTTCCCCCGCTTGACAACTCCATTGAGTCTGTGTAATTGCGTTCAGACCGTGGTGGTGTCGAGAGGTGGACCATTTGAACAACGTACGATCCTGAGGAGTCTCGGCCACGACAACCCTGCAGCAGGATTTAGTATCTATCAAAATATAGTCTAATATAGAGGAGTGCCCGATTCTATTATAAGTGTGTCCACCAGGTGTATCCGACTGTGATCTTCCATTGCATGCCCTCATTGAGTGTGTGAGCGTGAGAGAGTTCATTTGTAGGACCAGCGGAGTCCAGACTCCTACTGGTGCACATGACGTCTCGGGATGGCCCAGTGTTGATCCTCTTCACAGGGGTTATCTTCATTCATGCCGACTAAAGGCTCGGTATGGACAATTGAAGTCCCCTCCAAGGATCACAGTGCAGTGGTCAGGAATGGTAGCTAAAAATGTCGTGAGCTCATCCAGGGTTTTAGACTCTTGGCTGCGACTTACGGGTCATGCAGTATACATTAATTAGGGCAATTGTAAGCTTTGTGGCGAATTTAAGAAGAATACCTTGGATGTCTTTTGATAATGTATCCAATTGTTTTACGGTGCATCCCAAGTGGGTGCCCACCCAGATACAGAGCCCCCCTGAGGGTCTACCCTTACCCCCCGAAGTTGCAGCTAAACAGTACGATGCATATCCCGATTTAAATGTGTGCTCCCTTGCCCACGTGTCTTGTAGCATACAGATCTCATGCTGTTCAATAAAAGTGCTCCATTCAGGGTTCTCTAACTTGGAGGCTATTCCGGCTAGGTTCCATGATAAAACTCTTAACCTAGCTGAATCCGGCTTGTTAGCTGGTTCTACCGGTAAGGGTGAGGGCAAATACCTAGTCACACTAGTGACCTTATGGAGAGACTGTGGGATTTCTTTTATTATATCACCTAGATGGCTAGTGATTGGGTCCCTAGTTTCCCTATCAATTGTTCCCGTCCTTACTGCATTCTTTCGGATACTTGTCTTATCCCCTCCTCGGCACACACTCCGATTTTGTACCTCCCTTGTCTGACTATTTTCCGCCAGTGACTTGCCCATGTGGTGAAATTCCTCCAGCCTATGACTTGCAGATTCAAGTCAATCTACACCCTCTAACACGCTAAACCTATTGGTTGTGTGTATGTTGTAATGTTGGTTCCTAGCCCAGTCATAAACCGAGTTAATTGGCTGGTTGGGCTGATGTAGTTTATCCTCCTCCCATCCATTTGACCTTCTTGTTTGGCACGGTCCCCTATAGGATAGAAGTAGCCTAGCGGTAAGGCCACTATAGGCCCCTCCTGTCTCCAGTTGTTTCTGTTTAAAATGGCTCTTGCTATCTGTGGGTTTCTAAAATGTATAACAATGCAGTCCCCCTGTCTATCCTTAGGTCTCCAACCTAGCCAGTTAACTCTTCGATTCATTAAGATCTCTCCTGCTTCCTCAAATGGGAATTGCTTTTGTCTATTTAGCCAAAACATACATTTGTTTTTTAGTTCCTGGTGCGTTTCCAGAGCACCCCTCCCCAACTCCTTGACTCCAGAGAGGACGATAACATAGGGTGTTGAGGCAGGTGGTAAGTTAATGCAAGGCAAGGGTGGATTATTTACTAGGCTCTTGCTAGGACCTGCCCACCCCGAGGTCTTGTTTCTTGCCCTGAACTGATGTTGGGCACTGGTGGGATGGTAGAATTTCTCTTGGTTATGTTAGTGGCAGACAAAGAATCTTGGTTCCCAGTATTACTAACAATAAGGCCATTCAATACTGGTGGGGGGGTCATCCTTGGTTAAACTGGGTGCGGCCTGACCCACTTGGGTTCTATCCTTTGTTGCTACCCCATTTGTTACCCCACAGTTGCCAACATGGGCCTCAAGCATCACGCCCAACTTTTCTACCCTTTCAGACAGCTGTTTAAGCTCGTCTTTTACAATGTTCCTGACTTGTATTTGCAAGTCCACCACTAAATTTGTAATCCAAATTGGTTGGTCGGGGACTGTAGCTGCGAGACTTGTGATACCGTCTACTCCCTTGGATGGGTTTGTTGTAACTTCATCCGTTCCCTTCTTGCGTTTTGTCCCCGCTTTTACTGTAGCTTTAGGCTTTCCCCTTTTATCATGGCGTGTTGGCCTGGCCCGCCTTAGCTGGTCATCATTGGGGGAGTCGTCTACCATTAGCTGTGGCAAAGATGTTTCTGAGACCAGAGTTCCTTAGGGCTGAGTTGCATTCAAGTCTATCAGGGGCAATTCCATGTTTGGGGTTAACGATAACCGTCTCTCGGTCAGTTCAATTTCGTTTGACACTACCCCTATTGCTCTTTGTAACATTCTGTCAATCGAGGTAGGTTGGGCATTAGGCATCGATTTTGAGGGTACAATTTGTTTCTTGTCCACACAATGACGCTTCCCCATGGTTCCACAGATGTGTTTAGCCGCCAAAGGGAATGAAGTAAAAAGGGTCACTGTTGGAAGTGAGCAAGGGGGGAGTATTCAATCACTAACCTTCCACCGGCTGTATCCTGGTACTTGACCCTCTGCCTCCTGAAATCAGGAACTCAAGAGGGGTGGCCCAGCCCTGCCTCTTCCTGGCACTGACGGGCAAGGACGGGCCCGCCCTTGCCCGTTTCCCTCACGGCAAAGCTCCTGCTGATGGTTAGCGTCCCCGCTGCCCCAGCAGCCCGGCGTGGATTTTATTGCGCCTCCCGGGCGCGCAGTGCAGCGCCAGTAGCAGGCGCCCAAGCCTGCTGGGGAGAGTAGTTTCAGCCGTTCCTCTCACGGCGCGCTGATTGGTCCTCCAAGCCGTTCCCCTCACGGCTGTCACGGGCAGAGAAGCGGCGGGCCGTTTCCCTCACGGCAAAGCTCCTGCTGATGGTTAGCGTCCCCTAAAAAAATATCAATATCAATAAATAATATTTAATAAAAATTAATAACCAATTAAAAATTAATTAACAAAACAATTAATTATCAATACTCAATTTTTCTTAATTAATTACTTAATTACAAATAATTTACTTACCACCCTATTCCCCTAAAAACACACAACCTACTCCGATAATAAATTTATACAAATTAATACAAATAAAATATTTAACAATAATAATTAATTACCAATTTATAAATATTAACAATAAATTAATTATTAATAACAATAATTAAAAATTAATAATTACTTAATTAAAATTAAATTACTTCCCACCCTATTCCCCTATAAACCCACAACCCGCTACAGAAATAAAAACACAAAATTTAATTAAAATAAATTAATTCTAAAAATTATTATTCAATTTACTATAATTAAATTACTTCCCACCCTATTCCCTATATACCCACAACCCGCTACAGTACTAAAACGCAAAATTTACTTTAAAAAAAAAAATTACTAATTTCTAAAAAATGTATACATATATTTTAAAAAACAGTACAATACTTAACAAAAAATATAGAACACATATATATTAAATACATACTAAAATACATAACACATATAAATATCGATATTATTAACATCGATAATTTAACTATCGATATTACTAACATCGATATTTGCAACATCGATATTTCTTACCTTAACTTCGATATTCTGGTTGTAGATATTCTTGACTTCGATATTTTGTCCCTACGATATTTAAAACTCGATATAACTGTGCTTCGATATTTAAAAATCGATATTTTGACTGTCCACCGATAATATGAATACCTTACAGGCAAGTATCTAAAGACATATGTGATTCAGAGCTGTCATACCTTTCAAGTTGACGGCGCGCTCAAATACGCGTCATGTTTGGCACATACACACAGGTTTCTTAGTTGAGAGCCACAGGTCCATGTTTCAATGGGAGAGTCGGAGATCTGAAAGGCCAGTTTCAGCTGCATGTGTACCATAAATTGGTCAAAACAATAATTCAGGTACTGCAAAGGCAGATATGAGTCCCCCCATCCACCTTAAGTTCACCCAGACTCCGAATGTAAGGAGTATATTTTACTTTCAACAGGCCGGGGCAAACAAATGTAACGAATTGAGTCGCAGCTTCAGCCAGCTGATATCATTGAGAAGTATCCGGGTGGGAGGGGTTGTACCTCCAGGCCAGGCTCCTACACCAGGAGCAGGGAGAAGCAGATTCTGGGGCAGGTTAACATACCTCAAAGGTGCATCTGTGGGTTTAATGCATGTGTATCTCTGGGCTTATGGCTGGGTAGAGCCATTCTCACTTAGAGGTATGTGCATGTTAAAATTTTGTGCTTATGACGGTTCTCATGACCATTGCAATTTTTGTAGCTCCCCCAGGCGAAGAGACATAAGTTAGGCACTTCATCGCTTACAACGTAGCACTTAGGCGGCGGTGTATAAGTCCAGGTGGCAACTGGGAGATTTCCATCATTAACGCCAGCAGCTGCTCACATGGTTAGCAGTAAACAGCCTGGGAAGTCTGGGGGGAAATCACCACAGATAAACTGAACAGGCTGAATTCCTGTAAGAAAGGAGGGATTCACGGCAAGTACACGAGGACTCCTTTGCGTAAGGTCACATATTTCTAGGCTCATCGGATAGTTGAGCTTTTACACATCACAGTAGGGTGGGAGTATCAATACCGCAACACAGCATCCAACTCGAGCCCGCAGTTAGAACGGGATCGGATGTTGCACATACAGGCTTCCTGTTCTCCCCATCCAGAAGTTTTTCTATCGCTGGACTGCATCCTGGTACACAAGAGCAGAAGTGTTGCAGTGGGCTACTCACGCTAGGGTGGGAACATCAGCAGGGCGACTCACGAGCATAAAATCGCAGTCAGATGTGCAACTTGCAGCCTGGCATTTTTCGGGGCCCTGAGAACCAGCTAATTAGTGGCAAGGTCCAAAACAGATACATCTGGAGCAGCATTAAAGGGACATGACGCAGTGCTCCCTGGGGCTTCCCTTAAAATCCTAGTGAGAAGATCAAAAACGGACCAGGCGGGGCAAGGGAGGTTGATCTGGTTGCACCAACTGGGGGATATGAGGTCTGGCCCAGTGGGTTTGGTCGCCTCCTACCTGGCCCTTCGCCCTTCAGGAGAGGGTTATTTACGGATTCATGCTGACAGCACGCCCCTTACCAAATTTCAGGTTGAACAGGTAATGTAGGCATGCTTAACAATGTCAGGCAACGCGGGTCCTGGCAAGCGCTTTTGCAGTCACTCTTTCTGGATAGGGGCAGCGACTGCAGCTTTCAGGGCGGGCATGTCAGCGGAGCGCATCATGCAGGTGGGACGATGGGAATCCCAATGTTTTAAACTGTACATCCGTCCGTAAGCCACCCAGGGGAGTGGCCGGAGGTCAGGTTAAGTGAATTATGTACAGTGCGAATTTTGAGTATACCGAAGGCAACCCTGTGATGCATCAGATGTTTGGTGGGGTGCAGTGTTATTGTGTGAAATTATGTGCAGTCTTGAGTAGTTGTATAGAATGGTATGCAGTGCTTCAAAATATGTGTTTAGCAACCTAGCATTTCTTTATTTTGCCAGGATCAATGGTCTGGGTGAATGGCCTTTCGTGCGTCTTGAGAGTGGCACGATGGGCGGAAGGCAGGAAATGGAGGCATGGGTTTTTCCACCACTGAGTTAGTTTGGTTGGGGGTCCCAGGCATGCGCTGGAACAGCTTGCTGGAGAAGCTGCAGCACAGACTAGGGGGGGGGGTCTCCCCTCCCAACATCTTGGTCATACACCTGGGAGGCTAAGTTTGGGCTTTCCTGGGTAGGAGGGCACTGCTGTTAGAAAGGAAATCCTCCATGTGCAAGTTAAGCAACCAATTGGGGGCATGTGAGTTATGGGGTCAGAGATAACCCCACGTTTAGTGTGGCTAGGGGCCCGGTCAGGGGATGCCGTGGAAACCTCACGCAGGAGAGTTAACAGTGCCATGCGCACATTTACTGAACAGAGGGGGTTTGGCTTTATTGGCACGGTCTGCTGCATGCCAAGTCCACAGGGTGTTTTGAAGAGGATGGGGTCCACCTGTCTAGAGTGGGCATGGACTTGTTTTGTTGGACCTGGGCGAGGCCCTGGAATCAGCAGGATGTAGGTAGGAATGCCTGCCTTGGTGGGGGGCCTAGGTTGTGACGGTGGCCACACCCAGAGCTGTGGCAGAGTTACAGGGCGATCCAGAGGCTGAAAGGTACACAGGGGTACCCTCTTCAGGAGCACAACAAGGGTGCAAAGGCCAAATATCCCCAGGAAATCCTCGCGGTGGACCCTGGAGAAACGACGGCGCCCCGCTAGTCCTACGGTGTGAGAAGTTGGCCTGGTATATGCTGTCCACTAATTATAGTGGGCACCTTGCACCAGTCCAAACAACCCCGTATTGGAGATAGGTTAAAGACAACCTTTATTGAAAGCTATCCTAGTGGTAGCTATGGAGAGCAGCCTTCAGGCTAAGTCTTGAAGGAATGTAAAGCACCTTGTTTTACCAGTCTATAATCTCTTGAGTGACCAAATGAAAGAGGACCATACCAGGTATATATTTAAAATATATGTATTTAGTCTTAAACACACCCCTCTAGTCTCTTTATGAGGCTAGAGTTCGAAGTACATAAGTTACAAGTCGAATATCAACAGTAATAGCACAAATACACGTTTGAGCCCTAGGGCGTACCAAACCATATACCAATAAAGTGGTATAAGAACCACGACTGAGCTAGACACAAGGCCTAGAGCCTGTAGAAGTGCTTGGCCCTCAAGGAACCACCCAAGGTAGTGACACAGGGGACCCACGGGGGATGCGTGCAGTGTGAGAACACAGCCGCGAGCCGCCGTTGGCTTCTATGGGGAATGTCGCAATTGGAGTTTTAAAGAAAAAGGACACTTAGAGGAGGACTTGGAGCAAACCCCTTTAGAACTAGGTTGTTCTAGAGTCAATACCCACGGGAGCACCGGAGTACTCGAGTTACCTCACCCAGGGAAGCCGGGTGCATAGGTGTCTTTCGGGGTCGGGTTTCGTCGTCGGTTTCAATGGCGATCTGCTGCAAAGTGCTGCTGGCGACCAAGTCGAAAGTGTTCGCGTGGATCCAAGGGTGGATCGAAGATCTGAAGAACCTGAAAGCAGAGGGGACAGAGTCTGGGTCACTAGCCAGTGACCAGGAAGGCGATGAGCAGATGCCCACCGATGTTGGGTGCTTCCAGGTAGGTTGACGGTCGTCTTGACTCTTCAGCCACGAGGTCCAGGAGGCGTCGACGATGACCAGGAGCTGGATTCGAGCTGTCCGACGACGTCTGTCGCTTGCTGAGATGTCGGCGACCGGATTGGACCCAACAAGCCTTGGCAACGGCAAGTCTCGTGGAAATGAAGAAAGGACGGTGGTACAGACCAGCAAGGTCCGAGGGACTCACCCAGCGAGGGTAAGTCAGGGCATGTCTGGAGCAACCAGGAAAGCCCAAGCAGAAGAAGAGTTGCCTTCGGGAGGGCCCACTAGCCAACGGACTAGCGACCACGAAGGAGCCTCGAGTGGACGCACTTGGAGCTGGCTCATAGGACACTCGTGGAGTGGAGGCCAGTGATCTTCGGTGCAGTTGGTGCTGGAGGCGAGGGCTACTCGAAGCCCAAAGCACAACTTCGTGGGAGACCAGAAAGAGGATGCACTTGCAAAAGTTCTCGGTGTCCAGTGGTCACGGTTCCACGTTACCCACGACAGCTACGGGCCTCAGCTTCGCTGGGGACTCACTCAGGGCAGCCTCGGGGAAGTCTGGAAATCCACCTCTGGTGATGCAAAGACTTCGGCGTCCGGCGGGAGCTTCAGGGATGCAGACCGGACAGTTGCTTCTTTGGTGCCTGCCAAGCAGGGGAGTCACTCCTTGACCCCAAGGGAGATTCTTCAGTCCTCTAATCTTAAAGTAGAGTGTCGAAGGTCCAGGATTCAGCTTCAGAGTTTCGTCCAGGGTAATCTAAAGTCCTAAGGACTGGGGTCCCATACTTATACCAAGTTAGGGGGTTGGACATACTCTGGGGACCCACCTATGGGAGGGTCAGGGAAGAGGGGTGGTTACACAAATTCCCTTTGTCCAGTTTCGTGCCAGAGCAGGGGCAGGTAGCCCCTGCAACCGGTTTGAACTGGCATATGCACAGGGACACCAAATGTGCCCCCAGTGCAGGACTTCAAAGCACCAGAGAGTGCTCCCGCCCAGCCCCAATACACACTATCCTGTCTGGGGAGGTGGTTACACCTCCCTTCGACAGGAAACCCATTGTCCAGGCCTCCCGTGCCGGAGTTTCAGTCAGCAGCAGGAGGCCAGACTCCGTGTCTGTGGCAGCGGCATCCATTTTGTGATGCCAGGGCTCTGGAAAGAAGTTACCGGGTAGCCCGGTGGGTACATGTCTCTCCTCTAGAAGGGTGGAATGCTACCCCCGCCGCCAGGATTGGCGGGGGGGTAGTATTCCAAGATGTTTGACACCAAACACGACATGTTTTGGTGCCGCCAGTCCAAAGTTAGCATTGTACCGCGAGGATATAATGCACTTAAGAGTATATGGTCAGGCTGTACCACAAACCGCATCAGAGGAGGGACTCCGAACGCTGCAGAGGGGCTCTGCTCATGCAGGGGCACCCTCTCACATAAAAACCAAGCACTCTGCCTTCAGGATTGTTAAGGCCTGCCATAGGAGTGACTTATAGGTTTATAAGTGTAGTGCTATGGTAGTGATATAGGTAGCCTATATCACAGTAAGGGGTGCATGCACCACCTTACCCAGGCTGCAGTAGCAGACCTGTGGTGTCATTTTGGCTGGTCTTCCAGGGGTGGCATAATACATGCTTCAGCCCCTGGTAGGCCCCTGGGGTACCTATGCCCTGGGTACATAGTATACCATATACTAGGGACTTATAAGGGCACTCCAGATTCCAATTAAAGATGTACCTAAGGTACATGGAAACCATTTTAGAGAGAAAGCAGATAGACTGGGGCCCTGAATAGCAGGGTCCCAGTCCAACTAAGTCAAAGACCAGCAGAACACCAGAAAAAAAGTGGGGGCAACCATATAGTCAGATTCCACCTTCCTACATAACCCCCCCCCCCAAACGAAAGGAGATAAGGCTAACCTTGGCCAGTTGAGCCTTTATTGACTAAGTGGCCATACAAGGAAGTACCTGCACTAGCATGGTTACCCCCTATCTTATGGTCCACTAAGCTATCCCTCACCCTAAGGGTATGAGAGTGTCTCCACCACGGGGAATCACTGACTTTCCATGACTGAGTTGTACTTTGCTCTAAGGGTCAACCTTTGGCTGCCTACAGCTGGGGGTTGGGTCCCTTTGGATGGAACACTGGAGGGACATGGCAGGTTTGGAACCTTTTGGTCCCAGGTTTGCCCTTGCCTAACAGAGTCCTTCTGGGGGAGGTCCCTACACAAAGGTATGGGGGATCCCTCAGTGTTTTGAGGAATTTTCACCTGGCTAGGGCTACTAGACTGGGTGCCCCTAATCTGCTGATGGGGGGGGTTCCTCTGGACAGGGGGCCCTGTGGGGTCCACTGACCTCCCTGACCTCTGCAGCCCTGGGCTGACTGAGGCAGGGTAGAGAGGGGCAGGTTACCTGCTCCAGACTGGGTACCACCTTGGAAGGGTCCTCTGCCATCAGGGGTGTGGCCAGGCCAGGCCTGACTACCTCTGGGGCAGTTCCTTCACTAGGGGTAGGGTCAGTTCCCTGAGGAGGCTGACCTCTACCTACTGTCTGGAGGAAGAAGACTTTTCTTCAACCCTTGTGCTCTCTTTTGGGGAGAGTGGGCCAGTCTTCCAGGCTCCATCTCTCCAAAATTTCCCTGGGCTTGGGCTGTGGCCATCACAGCCCCACTAACTCTTACAGGGACGCCCAGCATTCTCAGATGGGTTTGGTGTTCAACTTCAACCCAGGCTGAAATTTCCAGATCATTGCCCATCAGGCAATCTACAGGCAAGGTTGGGGACACTGCCACTCTTTTGGGCCTGTGCCCCCTTCCCAGCTGAGATGGACTATGGCCATGGGGTGATCTGTTCTGACACCATCAATGTTGGTTACCTGGTATTTAAACTCAGGTAAAAGCTGGTGAGGGGGGACTAGTTTCCCTGCCACCATGGTGACACTAGCCCCTGTGTCCCTGTATGCCACAGCTTTCTGACCATTAATCATTGGCTCCAGTCTGTACCTGCCCAATGCATTGGGACTCATGGTAAAGGTGGCAAATCCTATACCACCATCAGAGTCAGAGGAGTCTGTTGAGGGGGTCCTGTCTAAACTATGGCCCACCTCTGTTCCCCTTGCAAAAGCACCTAACTTTTTGGGTGCACTACTCCCAACTGGAGGATTACTGCTGGTAGTACCAGGAGGGGTGGTAGTATTTGCTGGAGGAACATTTTCTTTATTGCCAATCCTGGGGCAACTGGGATCAGTTTTCCAGTGGCCAGGCTTTTTACACACATGGCAATATGGTTTCTTTTCAGGAGAGGAAGGAGTTTGGGGCCCACCCCAGAAGAGGACTTTTGGGGCCCTGTAGTGGATTTATCCTTAGATTTATCCCCACCTTTCTCTTGGGACTTGGTAGAATCTTTCTTCTGGTCACCCCCCTGATTCTTAGTCTTTACTCTGGTTCTGACCCATTTGTCTGCCTTCTTTCCCAATTCTTGGGGAGAGGTCAGATCAGAGTCCACCAGGTACTGGTGTAAAAGCTGGTTTTGACAATTATTAAGGATCTGCTCCCTCATAATCATATTGTACAATCCTAAAAGTCATGCACCTTGTTGCCATGTATCCAACCTTCCAGAGCCTTAGTAGCACAATCTACAAAGTCAACCCAGTCTTGAGTCTGAGTCTTTTGGGTATCTCTGAACTTCAACCTATACTGTTCAGTGGTTAGGCCAAACCCATCAATCAGAGCACTCTTCAAGACTTTGTAATTGTCAGCATCCTCTTCTCTCACAGTGAGGAGCTTATCTCTACCTTTGTCTGCAAAGGAGAGCCACAAGATTGCTGCCCACTGCTCCTGAGGGACCCTCTGTACTTTACAGGCCCTCTCCAGTGCAGTAATCCATTTGTGGATGTCATCCCCACTCTGGTAGGGAGGGACAATCTTGCTCAGGTTTCTATGGTCATAAGACCTTTCCCTATCTCTGGGGAAATTGCTGCCACCATGGGACTCTAGTCCCATTTTTTTCTCTCTCTCTAAAGAGATCTAGGGACTCCCTGTCTATAGCCAACTGCTGTTTTCTGAGCTCAAGCTGGGCTTGTTCATACTGAAGCAGTCTCTTTCTCCTCTCATGAGAGGATTCCCTCCTATGAGAAGAAACAGAGGTCCCTACTGAGGTGTCAGAGTGGTTAGACTCCTGAGAAGGAGATCTAGACCTTCTGGGCACACTCACAACTCTTCCTGGGGGACAAAGGGAGGTCATTCTGGGCCTCCTCCTCATCCTCAGGAGTAGCTGCATTGTCCAGGTCAGGATCATTGTCATCCCCCTGGCTAGTTTCAGAGGTCGGGTCCTGGGCATTTTCATCCCTGGCCCCTCCCTCATCTTCTGCCCCATCCTCTCTGCCTACCCTTGCAGACCCTAGGGGTCTTCTAAGATCATCTAGCAGAAGCATCTCCAGGAGACGTTGGGTGTTGGCATTTTTGCCTGTCTTCAACTTCCTAACCTTGCACAACTCTCTTAATTCCAAGAATGAGAGGTTGTCATATCTGGATGGCAGGAGCTCACTGGTTCCTGGCAGTGAAGACATTACTAGTGTGGTGTGGTGTATGCACTACCTACTCTAGTGTGGCCTACTAAACTCTCTTGAGTTGTAGAAAGGGTGTGCTATCCCTTAACACACAACTCTAAGTTCAGTAGAACTTACTGTATCCTAAGCTTGAATTATATGTATCTAAGGTACCCTTAGTGGTTTTCAGTTGATCAATTCAATTGAGATTATCTGGTAAAACAATAGCAAGCTGGAATCCCACACGCTGCACACCAATGTGAGAAGTTGGCCTGGTATATGCTGTCCACTAATTATAGTGGGCACCTTGCACGAGTCCAAACAACCCCTTATTGGAGATAGGTTAAAGACAACCTTTATTGAAAGCTATCCTAGTGGTAGCTATGGAGAGCAGCCTTCAGGCTAAGTCTTGAAGGAATGTAAAGCAGCTTGTTTTACCAGTCTATAATCTCTTAAGTGACCAAATGAAAGAGGACAACACCAGGTATATATTTAAAATATATGAATTTAGTCTTAAACACACCCCTCTAGTCTCTTTATGAGGCTAGAGTTCGAAATACATAAGTTACAAGTCGAATATCAACAGTAATAGCACAAATACACGTTTGAGCCCTAGGGGCGTACTCAAACCATATACCAATAAAGTGGTATAAGAACCACGACTGAGCTAGACACAAGGCCTAGAGCCTGTAGAAGTGCTTGGCCCTCAAGGAACCACCCAAGGTAGTGACACAGGGGACCCACGGGGGTCGCGTGCAGTGTGAGAACACAGCCGCGAGCCGTCGTTGACTTCTATGGGGAATGTCGCGGTTGGAGTTTTAAAGAAAAAGGACACTTAGAGGAGGACTTGGAGCAAACCCCTTTAGAACTAGGTTGTTCTAGAGTCAATACCCACGGGAGCACCGGAGTACTCGAGTTACCTCACCCAGGGAAGCCGGGTGCATAGGTGTCTTTCGGGGTCGGGTTTCGTCGTCGGTTTCAATGGCGATCTGCTGCAAAGTGCTGCTGGCGACCAAGTCGAAAGTGTTGGGTGGATCCAAGGGTGGATCGAAGATCTGAAGAACCTGAAAGCAGAGGGGACAGAGTCTGGGTCACTAGCCAGTGACCAGGAAGGCGATGAGCAGATGCCCACCGATGTCGGGTGCTTCAGGTAGGTTGACGGTCGTCTTGACTCTTCAGCCACGAGGTCCAGGAAGCGTCGACGACGACCAGGAGCTGGATTCGAGCTGTCCGACGACGTCTGTCGCTTGCTGAGGTGTCGGCGACCGGATTGGACCCAACAAGCCTTGGCAACGGCAAGTCTCGTGGAAATGAAGAAAGGACGGTGGTACAGACCAGCAAGGTCTGAGGGACTCACCCAGCGAGGGTAAGTCAGGGAACGTCTGGAGCAACCAGGAAAGCCCAAGCAGAAGAAGAGTTGCCTTCGGGAGGGCCCACTAGCCAACGGACTAGCGACCACGAAGGAGCCTCGAGTGGACGCACTTGGAGCTGGCTCATAGGACACTCGTGGAGTGGAGGCCAGTGATCTTCGGTGCAGTTGGTGCTGGAGGCGAGGGCTACTCGAAGCCCAAAGCACAACTTCGTGGGAGACCAGAAAGAGGATGCACTTGCAAAAGTTCTCGGTGTCCAGTGGTCACGGTTCCACGTTACCCACGACAGCTACGGGCCTCAGCTTCGCTGGGGACTCAGGGCAGCCTCGCGGAAGTCTGGAAATCCACCTCTGGTGATGCAAAGACTTCGGCATCCGGCGGGAGCTTCAGCGATGCAGACCGGACAGTTGCTTCTTTGGTGCCTGCCAAGCAGGGGAGTCACTCCTTGACCCCAAGGGAGATTCTTCAGTCCTCTAATCTTAAAGTAGAGCGTCGAAGGTCCAGGATTCAGCTTCAGAGTTGCGTCCAGGGTAATCTAAAGTCCTAAGGACTGGGGTCCCATACTTATACCAAGTTAGGGGGTTGGACATACTCTGGGGACCCACCTATGGGAGGGTCAGGGAAGAGGGGTGGTTACACAAATTCCCTTTGTCCAGTTTCGTGCCAGAGCAGGGGCAGGTAGCCCCTGCAACCGGTTTGAACTGGCATATGCACAGGGACACCAAATGTGCCCCCAGTGCAGGACTTCAAAGCACCAGAGAGTGCTCTCGCCCAGCCCCAATACACACTATCCTGTCTGGGGAGGTGGTTACACCTCCCTTCGACAGGAAACCTATTGTCCAGGCCTCCCCTGCCGGAGTTTCAGTCAGCAGCAGGAGGCCAGACCCGTGTCTGTGGCAGCGGCATCCATCTTGTGATGCCAGGGCTCTGGAAAGAAGTTACCGGGTAGCCCGGTGGGTACATGTCTCTCCCTCTAGAAGGGTGGAATGCTACCCCCGCCGCCAGGATTGGCGGGGGGGGGTAGTATTCCAAGATGTTTGACACCAAACACGACATGTTTTGGTGCCGCCAGTCCAAAGTTAGCATTGTACCGCGAGGATATAATGCACTTAAGAGTATATGGTCAGGCTGTACCACAAACCGCATCAGAGGAGGGACTCGAACGCTGCAGAGGGGCTCTGCTCATGCAGGGCACCCTCTCACATAAAAACCAAGCACTCTGCCTTCAGGATTGTTAAGGCCTGCCATAGGAGTGACTTATAGGTTTATAAGTGTGTGCTAT
This sequence comes from Calotriton arnoldi, assembly GCA_963921515.1. Taxonomy (NCBI): domain Eukaryota; kingdom Metazoa; phylum Chordata; class Amphibia; order Caudata; family Salamandridae; genus Calotriton; species Calotriton arnoldi. Next base: position 217,398 of record CAWUFW010007497.1, on the reverse strand, counting down.
GGTAGTGATATAGGTAGCCTATATCACAGTAAGGGGTGCATGCACCACCTTACCCAGGCTGCAGTAGCAGACCTGTGGTGTCATTTTGGCTGGCCTTCCAGGGGTGGCATAATACATGCTTCAGCCCCTGGTAGGCCCCTGGGGTACCTATGCCCTGGGTACATAGTATACCATATACTAGGGACTTATAAGGGCACTCCAGATTCCAATTAAAGATGTACCTAAGGTACATGGAAACCATTTTAGAGAGAAAGCAGATAGACTGGGGCCCTGAATAGCAGGGTCCCAGTCCAACTAAGTCAAAGACCAGCAGAACACCAGAAAAAAAGTGGGGGCAACCATATAGTCAGATTCCACCTTCCTACATACGGGCGGTTGTAAACCTGAGCAACCGGGGGCTGCCTGGATACGCTCTACCCCCCTCTAGGGGCGTGAGTAAATGGGTGGACTGGCGGTCCACAGGTGGGAAGGGGTAAACCCTCCCCCAGAATAGGTAAGCACCGATTGGTTAGTGCCACAGTGCAATTTGGCTCTTCAGGTGGGCAGGCAGCAAAGGGGCTGCCTGCCCTTGGATCCCCGTAAGTTGACCCACCATGTTGTCATATTTCGGTATGCAAATAAACCTGCAGCAATTTTCTCCACGAAAAAGGTGTCTTGTGTGTTTTTTTCATCAGGAGATTGCTGTATGTGTGATGGGGAGTGTGTTGCCGATATTGGCACTAATAAGGGACGTAGTGCGTTTGGAGTGGCACCATAATTTCAACAAACCCCAAAGCAAGAATTGCTCAAAAATAGACAAGATATAGTATATTTTTTAAAGAGATAGCAATAAGATATAAGTATCTGTTTTTGCTAGAAGTTACCACAAGTTTTAGTCACCATTGGTGGGACTCGAACCCTGGCACCAACAGTAAAGCGGCCGTCCGTGAGAGTTACGCTGCAGAGAGATAGGAGCTACTTTATGAAGTTATCTAAGTATAAGGAGACACAGTGAAAGTGTATCCGGCGCACACTGCCAGGTGGAGCCAGTCTCTGCGCTGATATGTGAGCTACGTTGGCAAGGGCAGTGCTGCTACCAAGAAATACTGCCAGAAATAAGACCAGATGACGATGAGAGCACCAGGGGTGGCGCTGTGTTGTCAAAGGCTGCTCAGCAGTGTCCCAACCAAGAAATTAATTCCATGTGGTTGATGTCAGTAAATTTCCGTAAAAATATATACTTCATAATTGCAGACAATTAGAATTAGGTGATCATGCAGCCCTACATAGGTGTCGTGGGGTGTTTTCTGTATCTTGTTTGCCGCCACTACCCCCCTAAAGTTCACCATTGTTTATTCTTTTATTCAGGGCACAAGTCGGGGGTACATGCAGGTACACAGCGTCCACCCGCTATTTTCACAGGGTGGACGCAGTCCCCCTGCCAAGAACTTGGGCCCTACAGAAATATGCTGAACTTGTCCCGGTGTAATTTTCAGACACTGGACATGTTCAGCAGCGCCTGCACGTTGTCTGCTTTCCATTCCCAGCAGCAACGTGCAGGCAGGGAGGGGGCTTTTTTTTCACATTTAGCTGGACCGAAGTTAAGGGGCAATCAGGCCTCCTTTTGTTTGAATATCCTGACTGGAGGTGGCGGCGTGGAACCCCACACTTAAATGCAAAATGCCACAGAAGGGAAACAAAGGCACATAGCTTGTTATCTCTTCGGTACTTAAGAGAGGCATGCTTTTGCCTTTGTTCAGTCCTTGTATGTAAGAGATGCATGCACCTGAAGAATGTCAGGTGAGTTGGTCTGTTCCAGTATTTACACAAATAACAATTTCAATAGCACTATTTTATTTCTTTTCTAGCGCTACGCAACCCAATGCAGGGTGTCAGAGCTCTTTACGTACCATACACATTATACATTGACAATAAATCATGTACATGTGTAAATCAATGTACAAGATGAGTTACATGAGACAGGGTTACAAGGTGTAGGAGTTACATGTCCTTCATAGCTCACTGTGCTATATTACAAGGATTGCAATTTATGAACTGCAAGTAACAAAATGATCTGTGTTCAAAGCAGTAAACCACTTTACTATCTACATAAAATAAAAATCTGTCATCTACATGCTGCAGATTGTGCTTTGCAGAAAATACATTAACTTTCTATACTACTTTGATTCAAATATGGGACTTCACAAAACACAGATCTCTCCAGCAAGTGCATTAACCTCCAGAGTTATCTCACCATTATTATTACTCCCTGATATTTACTGGGCACCTTTACAGCAGATGCCTTAACCCATAAAATATTTTAAAATGCAGACTTTGCAAGCAATTAAACAAAACAGATCTACAGCCATGATTCTCCTTGTTGTCAATTTCTTAGTGACAGGGTTTAAAAACAAAAATATATTAGTTGAGGCCCAGATTTTGCGTCGGGATTGAGCCACTATTTTGGCACAACTCCGACACCAACTCTAATTTGTTAAATCTCATAATGTGCTTAAATGTACTCATGTTATACCAGATAAACATGTATGAGGACTTAATATCTGATGTCACTTTTTGTGATGTCACATCCAGTGAGGTCACTTCCTGTTATTTCACGTGCAATGTCACGCGTCGTGACATCATGCGCTTTGATGGCACGCGTCATGATTTCACTTGCATACTGCCTAACCTGGTTAGTCCCCCCACTTCTTTTTTTAGGACTTGTGCCCTGCTGTTATTACTTGCACTGATGTGGAGTCCGAAAAGACATTGTCCACACACCTACCAACATCAATCTTCAGAACCTAGACACTTTCGCTTAGTACTCAGAGATCCCACTCCCCCCCAGTTCCCCTTCTCCTACTTCTATTCCCCCTTATAATCTATGTTGCTCTGTGATACTCTTTCACAATAGCGTTCTCAGACACCCTGTGATTATACGCACAGTTTTCATGCTAAATTATCTCCTACAACCCCTCTGAGTTCTATTTCACTATGTTTCCAGTTGCTACATCCACGCCATCTAACATAATTTCCATTTTCGTATTTCTGTATCTTACCTGGAAGATGGTTGTTACTTAGGGTGACCAGGCATCCCTGATTTGACGGGACAGTCCCGGTTTTTCACCAGCTGTCCCGGCAGATTTCTGTAAATTTAGCTCATGTCCCCGTTTTTAGAGAGGGTCGACTGAAAACTGCGGTAGGTGCCTTTTTATAAAGCAGGGATAGTTAGCAGCTGTTATATGAAATCAATTTAATTAACAAGCATGCTACTGGCTTTAAAAAATGCATTTTGTTTATGTTTTTACTGTCTCTTCTGTAATTCTCTGCTGAGGTGCGCTGTCATTCTGTGCGCTCGTTGAAGTAAAATTATAGTCTTCTATTTTTGTGAAATGTCCAGGTTTTTGGCTTTAAAATATTGGTCGCCCTATTGTTACTTACCAAGCGTACTCGTACCACTGGTGTAACAAAGGCCCCCGCAAGATTCAGGGGCCCCCTCCTCAGCACAGTACCCTGGCCTGAGAGCTCCTGAGTGAGTACAGCGGTGGGGCCCCCTCAATTTCGTCCCGCCAGTGTCTTGTACATATCTCTCCGGGGGCGGATTGTCTATTAGGGCTGTGGGGCTGCGCCCCGCTGATATTCCTTCCCGTTCCTGTGCAAATATTAAATACATCGATTTATTTAGAGATAAGATTATATCTCTAAACAAATCGATGTATTTTAGTCTGGGCTGTCTGTCCCAGGCAGGCTGCCTGCCCCGCCTCGCTCTGAAGCTAGAGACTGAAGCCAGGCAGTAAATTAACTTTCTTAACTGTGACACACGACGCAGGACTTGCTGTTCTGAAGCCCTTTATAATTAATCATTCCCATTGTAGTCTATGGCAGTATTCTCTATAGGCCAGTGAATCGGTTAGCGTCATGGTTTGAGGCGTTTAAGTCTTCCTCCCTGTGTGAGAGCAGCCGTCCGTCTCTGTCATTCAGAGGCATAGATCCCACCCTTTTGCATGTGTCACAGGTAGGCCTGAAGGCAAGCACGTGTGTTTTGGTGCCTTGTCCTCGGAAATGGTCCGTGGACGGACACCCTCGCATCACCAGGAGACACGGGGACCCGTTGGCAGCCAGTATCTAGTGAGATCTACTAAGGCAGTGTTTGTATTTCATCAGCTGAACCGTAGTGTACTTCTACAGGTAAAAGCTTTCGCAGCTTTAAATACTGTTTGTCGAATATAGTGCTGACTAATCAGGATACTGCCGATTTAAATCTATTTACGTGATGCGGCGCCTAATCCCAGTTAATAACGCGCAGCTGGAGACTTCAGGGTGTTTTTTCCGATGTTGCACGCTTGGCACTGTCCCTTCCAACCGGAGGCTGGCAGAGGCCTTCTCTGGGACACATCCCGGACTTTTCGCTATTCCAACAATTCAAAACTTGTAGTTGAAAAGCAAACATTCTAGCAGTCAACCTGCGCAAAGCAAAGTTATCACACAAAAAGAGCAGCCCTGCAGACACACCCAGCCTTGTTATTTGGGGTCTGAGTCCCGCTCAGGAGAACATTAATTTATTGGAACTTTGTTCCTTAAAGAATGTGTGTTTCTGAACTCAGAGAGTGCTATAGACCAGCACAGAGAGTAAACGAGCATTGGCATAGCCAATAGGTCTCGCCTTTGGGGCCTTATAAGTGTTTAGACAGAGCTATTGGCTTTGTTAACGTTTTTAATATGTGTTGTAGAGCATTGTGCATGTTGTGCAGCATGTTTAAAAGTTATAAGTTCTAATAAAAAAAGTGTTATAACCATTTTTGTCACCTTATATATAACCTAGAAAACATTATATACAACTGAAGTACCCTAATAAAAACCAGAATTAACACCAAAAATGTGTTCCTAGTTTTTTTGTTTATGCAATGCTGTCAATTTTTCTCTGCCTGTTCCAATGCTTTTTTGTTATAGTTTTTATTGTTAGGTGGGGGCAGTTCATCATAGTAACATAACATAACGTGTATTTGTAAAGCGCACTTTCACCCGCAAAGGGGCATCTTGGCGCTGAATAACAGACATCTATTGGTTACCCAACTCAATAGTACTCATTTTCTCGACCTCAGAAAGGATGAAAGGCTGAGTGAATTTGCCGCGATTTGGACCTGTGACCATGAGGTCGAACACAGTCCCCTGCAGTGAGCACAAATACATGTAAAACCCGGGAAACATGGTGTAAGTTGAGCACAGTGCATGTGTGTATAGCACAGAGTAAGTGTAGAACACAGAATATACACCACACATGGAGCACATGGCAATATGTTGTAAAATATATGCACAGCAGAGTTCACAGTAAGGCCCTGTTGTGGCAATACATACTTAGAGCTTAGTGTACGCAAAGCGCGGGGTAGAAAGGGTGCATGTAAAACCCAGGTAAGAGGGCGGTAGATGTACAGCACCGAGACCACAGAACAAGGCAGGCCACGAAACACAAGGTAGTAGTATATTGCACAGAAAACATGCCGAGCACAAAGCACGCGCACACGACTGCCACACAGCACAGAGTACACGTACAGCATGCAAGGTCAATATGGAAGTCATTCAGGTGGTGGTAGCGCGTTTAAAAAGTGTGAAAAGACATAGAAACATCCGAGTACACATAAATCAAGTACCAGGAAGAGAGCACACAGAGTTAAGCACACAATACAAGGTAAACGCGGAGCACGTGCTACACGTACAACACCGAGGACACAGAATGGGTGAAGGAATGAGTGGGCGTGGAGTAAGTTAGTATGATGGGGGAGAAAGGGATGAGTGGATCTTAGTGGAAGAGAGCTGGGGATGAACGAGGGCAAGAAGGGGTGATTGATGGCTGGTGGAACAGGGAATGGAGAGTAAAGAGGGTGAAGGTGAGTGAAGGAATGGGCGTGGCTATGAAGGATGTGGGGAGGTGGTAAAGGAGGAGATGAGGAATGAGGGAGGCGAAGTAGGGCGGTGAGGATGGGGCGGGTAGTAAAAGGAGGGGGTAAATGCACGAGGGGAGGGGCGTGGAAGTGAGATGGGGACCCAGTGAGGGTTGTGGAGGCAAGATAGGACTTGGGGGCAAATGAGTACAGGAGGGCAGCGAAAGGGAGTGCGGGAGGGAATGTGTGGAAGGGAGTTAGAATACATTTTCAGGGTGAGGGGTAAAAGGGTAGTGCGGAGTGGTTTCGTAGAAGCGACATGGGAGGGGAAGTTAGGGGTTGTGAAGTGGGCGAGGAAAGCATCTACGGCTGTGGGGGTGAGAGAGAACTTAGGGGGATAGAGGGAAGCCAAGGGGGGGCAAGGCAGAGCCGAGGTAGGAATTTGTGAGCGGAAGTAAAGACTGAGTTAACATGAGTGGGCAGGGGGAATGAGGGTGAGGGGAAGGCGTATGGGGGCATTAATTGAAGATGTAAAAGAAAATCAAACCGAGAAAAGAGGTGAAAGTGAGAGAATACGGATGTGAAACTGCTGGAGAAGGTCGAGAGGCTGCTGGGGCGGAAGGAGAGGAGGGAGGCATGACTGTAAAGATTAGAGGCCCCCTGCTACTAATGAGAAGTTCACCTAGGCGGGGAAATACATACTGTAAAGTTCCTAGGGCAACTTCAAAACATGTTTAAAAATACATCATAATATTCTAATCAAGGGAAGAGACCATCACTCATTATTAGAAAAGTACAAAAATGTAGTTTATTTAAATATATTCAACAATGATTTTTTGATATGTTAGACAGAGAGAAGGCAAAAACAACGAACTGCAAACATTCCACATTCATTCAATTTACCCAATCATACAAATCACATACATATTAGGCTTGTTTTCATATATTCTGTACATTTGATATGCAATGATTGTGAACAGACCATAATACGATCTCAGTATGATGACATGATTGTGTTAATTTATAAATCCAAAACAAAGTTTGCATCAATCGAGGTTGTGGCAATGTTCATCTACGCGCGTTTCGGCAGAGAACTGCCTTCGTCAGGAAAGCCACTTTCTATATTGTTTCTCTGTAAATATAAATGACAATAACAAGAGTGAAAGTCTCTTCTGAAAAAATGGGCAAATTGCCTTGATCAATGTGTACAAGTACTATACTGACTCCCCACATTAAAAAACCTGGATGCCAGTCCAAGGTTAGAACAGTGTAGATGAGAAAGACAAGGATGTAGAAAAAGAAGAAGAAGAAGAGCAAAGTCCAAACTTTCCCCAAACAAAGATAGTGGGAAGGTAATAATGAAATGATGCTTAATGTAAGTGCACCCAATATTTGGAGAAAAGTGACTGGTGATCTTTTGTTACTCTACTGAGTAAAGTATATGAGTCATGGCGCTAACCATGACTATACTAGCTATTCATGAATATAGCTTACCAGAAGGTGCTGGTCACACGGAATAAGATGAACTGTCCTCCAAATGAAGTGAACGCTAGATAACGAGGGTTCCTGGGTGTGATGAGAAGAAGATCCTGCATTGCCAAATGGACATGCTTTATGAGTAATATGGCAGTGATATTAAGGTAATCAGGATCCTATCTATCTAGCCGTTTATCCACTACCTAGAAAATTGCTATACCAATGACTGTAAAAATCGACCACGTAGTGGAGCGGCCTGTGTTCCAAGGAGGTTAATTGTAACTCAGGGATATCGGTGGGGCTAAGAGCATTTTAAAGTGCAGATGTGGTGCGAGCTGCAGAATTACAAGGATTGTATGACGGCTTACACAAATATAGGTGTCTAAGGAACAGGAGCGTGCCTCCTATCATACGAATGGGCTCGTAACAATCTTTATGTGGGCAGGGTCTCTGGTAACTGGTGGAGCAGAGGTAAAAAAGTTACTTGAAATGTGATAAGAATAGAGACGATAAAGAGTGCAGATATCATGTATAAAATCCTGCATACCTGGGGGATACTTGTTTTACCATGAAGCATCGAGCTGGATATCCATTTTTGAAAAAAGGGCGCTCTGCTCAGAGGATGATGAACCTGCAGACATAGGATTCATGTGAGTGAATCTATAATGCGACTATGGAGATTTAACCAAAATTTAATTTGCTTAATGGAAGATTATATATGGGCCTAAAATGAGCAGGCATGCCAAGTGCCACCCACAGCATTGGAGTTTGCTGAGGCTGGAAAGCCAAAAATAGCGTGTATATATATATATATATATATATATATATATATATTTATGCAACAGCATATAATATAGCGGGTATCATCTGTGTACAGATAAAGGCTAATTTATCCATGGTGAGCAGAGGGGTGCTGGCTATAGAGGATAACGCAGCAGCATATAATATAGCGGGTATCATCTGTTTACAGATGAAGGCTGATTTGTCCATAGTGAGCAAAAGGGTGCTGGCTATAGAGGATAATAGTGGAGGGAGGCATGGTCAGAAAGGAGAGGTGGGGAGTGAAAAAAACAAGTGCGGCCGCTAAACTGAAAGCGACTGCGCTGTGTTTAATGATCCACAACGAGGAATGCAGCTGGCACCCTGCGCGCCGCTGCTCTCTCCCGACAGCTGGATGCCGTGGGAGTGGGGTGGGGAGTGAAAAAAACAAGCGCGGCCGCTAAACTGAAAGGGACTGCGCTGTGTTTAATGATCCACGACGAGGAATGCAGCTGGCACCCTGCACGCCGCTGCTTGCTCCCGACAGCTGGATGCCGTGGGAGTGAACATTTACAGAAAAGGTGGGACATGCACCCGCCTTTGGCCAATTGCGTGCTTTCATTTTTGAAAGCCACACGCAAAGGCCAATAGAATGTGTGGAAGTTGAAAAACCACACGGACAAGTTTCGAAAAAGTTTGGAGTGATTCCAAGAGGCCTCCCCATAGAGCAGCGCATGCTAGGCTCGACCTAAAAACAGTCGACTCTGGGACCACTGACCAGACCCGACCTGTATGTTTCACACACTTATCACAGGGAAAGTGAATATTAAAAGCGAAACCATTTCACACATTAATGCTACCATTTTTGTTTTCACTGGTAAAATTATGTGCTTTGATGGGTGTGTTATCATCACGGTCACTGGCTTGGTGACACAACCCCATGGTTCTTTGCTGTCGGTGGCTACGTGAAGTGTCTGCAGCTGTCAAACCTCAGATATGGGAGCAGTGAGAATGTGTTCTTTGCCTAGAAAAGTAACCTGCCACAAGGCATGTGTCGGGTGTCTTTTAATGTTGCTGGCACAAGAATGGCGTGTATCCTCTCTGTGAAAGACCATGGAGTGCTATGGGCAAGAGCATAGTTCTGTCTTAATGAAAGAATAAAGCAGGCATTTTATCCTACATTGATAACGTTTTTGGGGCACACCTGCAAATAGTGTTACAACGGTCACAGGTGGAGTCGGTAATGAGGTACATAAGGCAAGCATAGAGTGGATAGTGATGTAAGAGAGGAAAAAGTGCAGTAGACATTGGTGTGTGAAGATAAGGATATAGTGGCCATTGATGCACAAGAGCAAAGTGTGCAGTGAGCATTGAAGTACGTAAGGAAAGCACAGTGTGAACATTGATGTACAAGAGGAAGTGTGCACTGAGCATTGAAGTACGTAAGGAAAGCACAGAGTGGACATTGATGTACAAGAGGAAGTGTGCAGTGAGCATTGAAGTACGTAAGGAAAGCACAAAGTGGACATTGATGTACAAGAGGAAAGTGTGCAGTGGACTTCGAAGTACATAAGACAAGCATAGAGTGGACATTGATTTACAACAGGAAGTGTGCAGTGAGCATTGAAGTACGTAAGGAAAGCACAGAGTGGACATTGATGTACAAGAGGAAAGTGTGCAGTGAGCACTGAAGTACGTAAGGAAAGCACAAAGTGGACATTGATGTACAAGAGGAAAGTGTGCAGTGGACTTCGAAGTACATAAGACAAGGATAGAGTGGACATTGATTTACAAGAGGAAAGTGTACAGACGGACATTGCAGCACACAAGACATTAACATATCTCAGTGGACTGTGTTCATTTAACAGTTCCAATGCGTACCATAGTCGCTGCACGTTCATATCTCAACAGGTTAGCACAGCCTTTCATCCTTCTGAGATTGATAAAATGAGAACCTCAACCTCTAAGTTGGTTAATAGTTTCAAAGTCTGTTATGAAGTTCTCTAGTTATACTGAATAAGCAGCTAACCATGCCAAATCATAAGAAATCTCTTTATTGATGTCATAAGTACACTTTCAAAATTGCTTTATTAACTTTCTAGCTTTCTCAAATTTGCTTGAATATGCACCATTTGCCAACTCTTCTTTCAATTTTTCCTATGATGGTCAGGCTTGCTCGCTCGCCACAAGGCACTCATTCCGAACTTTTACGCATCACCACTTTCAAATGTCACCAGCCACCACTGTTTCTCTCCATTTCCATATCTTATGTTTTTTTGTTTTTTTTTGTTGGGTTGAGCCTCTGCAATATTGGCCTGTTTGTAAGTGTTTTCTTATTACATACCCATGCAATTTATAGGCACCTAATGAGCAGTGGTATTTAGTTGGGTAAATGAAGGCGCCACTCGGGAGAGATAACACAAATATTTGATATTTACTTGCTGTATTGATCACGGTGCTGCAAGGTGAAGAGAACCACTGACCTCCTCAAAACACAAAATGGCCTTGGCCAATTGACAGATATACAAAGGAATTCCTCAGCACACGTCTGTTATGTCACAATATACATAAACATGCTTGATGTGAGCATAAGTAAAATACAAGTAGGTAAGTTCTTATTTCTTTTTTCCTTTTTATTTTCCGATGTTCAGACAGCCGACACGTGTTTCGTCGCTTACATGGGAATTAATCCCGCGACTTTATCAAGGCTATTGTCTTCCTGTGTATAACCTTTATTAGTGGTGTTAATTCCAACCCACACTGGGATTCAATATCTCGCGACGTCTCACTTCTCAATGTTAAATCCAAGGGATCCCTGTATGTCCCAGAAGTCCAGAATCTTATTTCTTAATAGTTTGATCCCACACACGGACGTCGCTCCTCGTGTTGCCGAGTACGGTTCCCATGTAAGCGACGAAACACGTGTCGGCTGTCTGAACATCGGAAAATAAAAAGGAAAAAAGAAATAAGAACTTACCTACTTGTATTTTACTTATGCTCACATCAAGCATGTTTATGTATATTGTGACATAACAGACGTGTGCTGAGGAATTCCTTTCCATGCAATTTATAGAACGAAAATAAAATTACTCACACCGATTTAAATATGACACACGTTCAACAACTTCTCGTTTTCTAGGCAATACAAAAAACAGAACAAGTCCCACAATGAAATGCACTTATGTTTAAAAACGTTACCACTGACTGAAGGTATCACACAAGGGGGAAGGCGTTATGAGCCAGACCTCAACACTCTCCTAATTCGCCTTTTAAGTACACAACTGTACCTCAAGAGGCACAGGTAATATAGCCTTTGAATCGCGAAGCAACCTGGACATTTTCTATCCTTCAGTATGTAATCTTGTTCGTTTGTTATCGTCATCCTGATATTCTTGATCGAATACTGCCATCTAGTGGTATAATAGGAATATTCAAAACGTTCTTTATTACAAGGGCTTGATAGGCATTAGAAGTGGGTAATGTTGATCACACCTATAAACAGCAATTATAAGTAGTGTAATGCTTATCACACCCAATAACTAACAGTTGAGATAAACGTTGCTCGCCCAATTAAATTATGGCAGGTCAAACCTGCAGGAACTTAGCCGGTGAAAAATGCCGGCAAAAAATCCCCTATATGCATATTTTTGGTGAGGTAAACACCGTAATCTGAATTTTATTCCCAATTTTTAGGCTGAAACTTGAATAGGGCATCATTAATCAAATTATTTCGGGACACTTCGGTGTCGGATTTCATAGAATGAAACACTAATAGCAACCAATCGGGTGCTCTCGTAATCAGGCCCAAATTCGTACTCAAAGTCAATACACATGAGGGTCCCACCCAGGGCTTTAAGTGGGCCGGGTCTCACCGGTGCTGAGCACCGACAGTGTTTTAAAGGGGGCCTCGAAAAGGGTCTCTATCGGGCTCTCTTTTGTGCCCTGGCACAGGCGGTCCGTTTTTTTCAGGACTGCAGTGACAGCACGCACATCGATGTGCCCGTGCTCCCACCGCTCACTTCTCACTAGTGGAGAAGTTACGGCATGACGTCCTACCAGGTGAGCGTTGTAGGGGAAGGGAAATCCATTAAAGAGAGTCATTTTCTCTCTGGATTTCCCTTCTCTTTTTGAAACTCCGGAGCAGCAACATCGTCCTGGTGTCACCAAGGCTTTAAGTGGAAGCTTTTTCAATACTATATACAAGCCATGGTTGCTGCTTATTTATCTTATGCAACTAACAACCATTGACAAAGCCAATAGTCCTGACTTGTTGTAGGTATGATGTTACTTGTTGTATCATATCTGGGTGCAATGGCAGAAACAGCAAAATACAAGTGGGCGGCACACTATGCTAAACACAGATTTTTAGCTCACATGTTTTTAAGCCACGCCCTTAATTACATTGGCCACGCCCCTTTGAGAGACCCCCAGTTTTTCCATCCCATTTAAAGCCCTGGTCCCACCCCATAGGCATCTAGAAAATTAGAAAAATGAAAATCTTTTCACCCTGACTCACCTCCCAAAGAACACTAGTATAATGGTGTTTGCCTACTAAGAACGCTCTCTGAAATAGAAAGTGCCCAAACGAGCACAACCAAGGGAGAGTGGGAGTGGCCCTGGACGACAAGGAAGAGTATGACTCAGTACAATGGAGATTACCACTAAGTAACACAGGTGTTACCCCCTTGTCCTTATTCCTCATCATAGTCCTTAGACAAGAAGAGTATGTGGTAAACCCAGGTAAAGTGCTGGAATAATATACATGCGCTAAAACATGCAATACATTGTAAATTAATGTGAGAAGCCAGCAATAAGACAACACAGCTGCAACACCAGCATGATTGGAATAAAGGAGTCTGAGACCAAGTGGCAGCCTTACTGTGGTAACTAGATCTCATGCTGAGATGGAGTAGAATGTGACTGCGTTACATTCCACTGGAACCTCAGGGTAAGAATATTCTGTAGGGAATGTTATGCTTTAACTGGAAACTGTGACCAGGACTGGAGAGGATGGCTTGGATGAAGTCCCTGTATCTTGTATCTCAATAAATTCATTGAAACTATATCCTGTGCCTGTGGCTCGTAACTTGAAGGAGTAATCTGATTTTTAACACTGGTGACGAGCTAAACAACAAAAAAGAATGGTGACAGGTCAATAAAGAGAGAAGAAGCAGCACAAGAGTGAAAAAGAAAAAGTCATCCAACATCCCAGGAATTGAGCGTCAACCTAAAGGAAATGCAGTTCGTGTGGTGAGAGGTCAGCACACATTTTCAATCAAATGGGTAAGAAAAGCTAAAGGTATCCCACCGTGCATTTTAGCTGTTGCTGTGAGTTGGGGCATCTTTTAAAAGTTCATAGCGTGCATTAGAGAGAGCTAAGCGCAAGGGAGCCTCACCGTGTTCTCGGTGTGCAGGGCGTACGGCATCTCATGAAGATTCCAGGCACAGAGACAAGCAAGCGCTAAGGAGGTGGTTGACGGAGCTACTGAATCTTGGGGAGTCAAGAGATCGATCGACGGCATGTGCGCATGCACGAGAGGAAGAAGCCCAATTTTATGAAAAGAGACACACAAACAGACATCGGAGCGGCCAGTTTGGAGGGTTGGTTTCAATTCAACCCAGTTGACTTCTATTAAATTGGTGAATGCCTCCCATGACGACAGGCACGCCTCCGAATGGTCTGTTTGACTACGCATATGCACCGATAGGCACGCCTTTAAACTGAGCATCAAAATGTACATTTTGTCATTTTATGAATGTGTTTAGGTTCCTTCTATGACAGAAGTCACAGGAATCACAATTCATAAGGACCAGTGGTTAGACAAACTGAGAGTGACTTTGTGTGGTAGCGCTAATTAGACAAACTGAGCGTGACCTTAGGTACGAGTATGTGGGCGGTGACTGATTTGAAGTAACAAGATCCAAGTATGGTCACTAGGTGTATGCTATAGTGCCACAGGGGTGGCACCTCCGTAGAGCGTAAAGAATAATAGAACAGACCAGGCTGGTAAATAAGATGAAAAGGGGCTAATTGGCGAATAACGGCAAACAGTAGATGTAGTTGTGACCACCTATCTAAAAATAACTGTTAATAACAACTCTGAATGACTCACACAAAGGCAACGACGAATGGCGAACATTCTACGCAGGAGGCTTTAGATGTGGTAAGAACCACAAGTGCTAAGTTTCAATGTAAGAATAAGGTACGAACAGTGCTTTAAATGGAAAAAAATAAGTGCAGGTACTCACCAGAGATGTGGACTAGGGGGCGGGGTTAGGGCTATGGGGGCGGGGCTACGGGCAGTGCTAAGGGACGGGGCCAGAGGCACACATTTCATTTGATTGAGGTTTAATTGGTGTCCAGATATGCACACAACACTCACTCATACAAGAACATGCACAGGGACATAGATACGCACTTGTGCACGCAGACAGGGTATTTAGTTCATGTGCTTTAGAAACGCATATTCTGATGTCCACATTACTACACCTTGATTCCCCGACCCCACCCCCACTGCTGTGCTACAGGTCATCATCACCACCTTTTCCCCCTCGATCTGGCTCCAATCAAGTGCTGCCCTACTCTGCTATGCCAGCAGGATACCTACTTTTAGGTTTCCCAAGTCAAGAGATGTGCCTCTTAGCAGACCCTTCTCGCACACCTACAGTGAAATTGTCTCCACAGAGCCTGAGTGGACACTGTGTCAATCACAGTGTGACTCGGCGCCCTCCCAAACTCCCTGCCTGCTCTGATTGAATACATATGGGAGGTGCTCAATTAGTAGATTGTAAAGGAGATTAGCACTCGAGTGCTTCACGAAAACGCACCGACTCACCTGTGTCACGCTTCTTTCTTTACAAGCCAAATTGCACTGAGTTGACTTGCTGCCCCATGAGTACCGGTACTCTCTTTGAGACCAGAAAAAGTTCCGGTACTCAAAGGCAGAAAATTTAGAAGTGCCGGTACTTAGTACCGGTGAGTACCGGCCCATTTAAAGCACTGGGTACGAAACAAAGAAAGAAAAAGAGAATAAGTTCCATAATGGCTAGAAAAGAAGTGCTCTCAATAAAGTCCGGAGGGCTGAACCAAAAACTTTGTCGGAGCAATGATACAAGTGGAAAAAAAGGGAAAAAGTGCAGCTAGTGTATTAGGTAACAAAAAGATAGTAAACAGATTAGAATAAGTTAAGAACTGGCTTACAGTTTAAGCCAGGAGTTGTATTCCAAGGAGGCTAGTACAGACATACAATCCATATAGTCCAGTGGGATAAGCCCACATGTATGTTAATAAGATGGTAGAATTAAAGTAAAAGAAAACCTGTGTGCTGAGTAAAAATTGTAAGTGGTGAACAGATTCCACAAGCTTGATCAAAGTTGTGGCATGTGACGGAAACAGCAAGAACAGTTTACCTCTAAGGGTATAGGATTAATAGAGAAATTCAAAGTCCTGGTGTGAGAGCCTCTACGAACTATGTATTGTTCCAGACTAAATGAAAACAAATAATAAGTAAATTAGGCTAGTGTCTAGAAGTAAATGGGCAACATGACTAGTGGAAGACATCGGAATCGTCTTACCTAAGGGACCGAAGTCTGGAGTGAAAGTCAAGTGTGTTTTAAATATTCATGGAGACCATAGTAAGCTCCAATCTAAAATGTGGAGAAAGTAAAAATTCTAGTAGTCATGTAAAGGCTGTATAAACTTCAGGTGCTAAACATTATAATGAGACATGTCCTCTGGCGAATTGTCTATAACAGGAGTTAACTAGAATACAGATACTTATAGTTATTTAGAGGCTATAAACCATAAGTTCGTCTAGGAGATGTCCGGAGCACGAGTTAAAGTACGATATAAACAAAAGGCATAATACTCTACCTATCAACCCAATACGATGTTGCCTAGTCTGTGCTGATAAGACACAGTGCAGAGTATATGTAAAGTCTAATCTCCAAAGCGGAAGCACTTGTCTAAAAAAAAAATAGCGTGCCCATCATGCATATTATATCGCGTAATAAACAACTAGAAACTGCCATGCAATGGAGTAATCTTAAAATACTTGGTCAATTAACCCCAAATTCCTAATGTTTATTAACACAGAAAGCGTAAGTCCATCTCCTTACCTGTCGGGTCCTCGCTGGCGTCTGAGCGAAAGAGAGACTGTTGCATATGCATCCTAAATGCGCTGGACGTGGGGGAAGTAAAAAGTAAAAAAGGCCTAGTGAGGCGAGAGTTCCACATAGTCACCATGAATATCACAGCCATTTTGGAGGAGTCTCCAGACCTGTATACATAAATGTGTAACCAAAGGGAGTCTGTATTATATAAGTTAAATGAACAAACTATCTATGCAAAGGGAAAGCTTC
Organism: Calotriton arnoldi; assembly: GCA_963921515.1. Classification (NCBI taxonomy): domain Eukaryota; kingdom Metazoa; phylum Chordata; class Amphibia; order Caudata; family Salamandridae; genus Calotriton; species Calotriton arnoldi. Next base: position 200,944 of record CAWUFW010007497.1, on the reverse strand, counting down.
CGCGGTTGCGTAAAGAGAGTAAGGACTAGTGATGTAGGGGTTGTAAATCACCGCCAAGAGTATTGCGGCCATTTTGGTAGAGTCTCCAAACTTGTATTTAAATACTGTGTACCTAAGGGAAATATATATGTTATATGTTATTAGAACTGACTGTAAGAAGTCATAATAAAGAATGAGATAGAATAAAGAAAAGAGATAGAATAAAAAGGAAGTAATATCCTCTGGGATGATGGTGTAATCCCAATATAATAGATATAAAAGGATATACATAAAAAAGTGTCATGCTGATTAGGAGACAGTATTTTTTTTTATTTTGTAGAGTTTTATATAGCGCGAACTAGACCCGAGAAATCGGGTATCAGAGCGCTCTACATGAGCACCAGTTTCAATACAGATGGACACATTCATTTTTGGTAGGCACGGGGAGATTTGCCCAGAATCACAGGATGTTGAGCGTCCCTGCCGAGACTCGAACCCGGTTCCCCAGCTTCGAGGTCGCCTGCTCTAGCCGTAAGGCTACATCCTCTCCCCTCACTAGAATATAGTAAAGTAAAATGTAAAAGGGTACAAATACGGATCAAATACGATACATGTGAAAATATGTACATATGATCAAAGTTACTGGTTTGTTAACTTATGGTTAAAGTAAATGCATACGTTTCACTCAATGACTCCATTTTGCCATTCACTGTGAGTGATCAAAGAGGACATTACTGTTTGGTAAGGTAATTGTTGTACACATCCTTTCACAATCAATGTCCTATGACAGGTGTAGATTCATTCCTTCACTATGTAGACCTACTCTCTTGCTCTATTTATTCTGTCTACGGATCTTCCACTTGTCTCCGGTCATCTCTTTTCTTTTTCTTACTTTTTCTCTTTGGACTTTTCTAATGAAAGGACAATACTTACCTTAACATGTACTTCATTGTAAATATCTCACAGCCTTGAAAAAGTCACTGTGTGACGAAACATGAGTCGGCTGTTTTCCATCTCTGAAGAAAGAATTTGTAAAACATCAATATAACCGAAGAATACATAATCTTCTATACTCTGCAATAAAGAGAACTGCATTTGCAAAATAAGTCCTGACTGTTTGGACATTGTACTATTTTCTAATACTGTTTTGAGTGCTTTGGTTTTCATTCTTATACTAATACCATCATGTTTGCTTCGAGAAGTTTGAAGGGACCGTAAACAAGATACTCCACTATAGGGAGGGAAGCCCTGGCAATTTATTGGGCTTTGAGGAAAATGCAGACCTTTTTATGGGGTTGTGAAGTCGAGGTTAAGACAGACCATAAGCCTTTAAACAAGATTTTCCACAGAAAGGGTATTGATGTGGTGTCAGAAAGAATTACCATGAAGGTGGTAGCATTGCAAGAATATGATTTCTTGGTAGAAAACATACCAGAAGCCAGAAATGTAGAGGCAGATGCGTTATCTCGATTGGTGTCTAATGTAGAAGAAATGGAGAGTGAAGATGAAGATTTGAAAGAAGAAGAAGAGAGTGTATGTGATATAGAAGGTAATGTCATTTCTGAAGAAGAGTGGAAGAGAGCCACCTGCGAGGATGTAGTGTTACAGGCAGTGTTTAAACTATTGAAGTTTGGTTGGCGCAAGAAGGAATGTGAGGGTAAGGAATGTCAAAAGTTTTAGAACATGAAGGAGAAGTTGTCAGAGAAGCAGGGGTTTTTATTCAGAGGAACGAGGTTGGTTACACCAATGACGTTAAGAAATTCATTAATAAAGTTGGCACATGAAGGGCACCAAGGGATCTCAAAGACTAAGGAGCGGTTAAGGGCAGCTACACAGTGAAGGAATGAACCTACACCTGTAATTGTGAAAGGATGTGTAGAAAGAAGTTTCATAGCATGATGAAATATTACAGATCAGTATATATAGAGGAAAGAAAAGTAAAATACCTAATGCAGTGTACCAATTAGCAAAAAAAGTGAGCAGTATCTCAACCCATTCTGTATAGAAAGTATATATACGAGAGTCGCAATCCTCAATTCAGCTCTACAATTTCAGTCAAGGAAGTAGAATCGGCCATTAAACTGGGTATAGGGAGGAAAGCGCCAGGCCCGGAAGGGGTTCCACTAGTCTTTTTTAAAAGCAATCCCGCTCTGTGTGCCTCATCCCTCACTAACATCTTCAGGGCTGTTGTTCTTGGTCCACTTCCAGTTTCATGGAAAGAGGCCATAGTGGTTCCCATCTTTAACAAGCATTTGCAATGCAATAGGTCTCGGATTTGTAAGAGTTAGAGGTATTGGCGTTGTAAATGTCAATGTCTTTTACCCATGTGTTTTGGTTTTGAGTGGATGTATGTGGTGTGGACAGAGGTCCTCATGAGGAAGACAGAGGTCCTCATCCTCGGCTCCAACCCCTCAGCATGGGACGACTCCTGGTGGCCAACGACGCTGGGAGCAGCCCCGACACCCACCGACCACGCACGCAACCTGGGAGTCATCCTCGACTCAACGCTCTCCATGGCCAAGCAAGTCAACGCAGTCTCCTCCTCCTGCTTCAACACCCTCCGCATGCTTTGCAAGATCTACAGGTGGATCCCGACAGACACAAGAAGGACAGTCACCCAGGCCCTCGTCAGTAGCAGACTTGACTATGGGAACGCCCTCTACGCGGGAGCCCCGGCCAAGCTCATCAAGCGACTGCAACGCATACAAAACGCCTCCGCACGCCTGATCCTCGACATACCACGCCACAGCCACATCACCCCCCACCTGAGGAACCTGCACTGGCTCCCCGTCGACAGGAGGATCTCCTTCAAACTCCTCATCCACGCACACAAGGCACTCCACAAGACTGGCCCAGCCTACCTCAACAGACGACTCTTCTTCTACGTCCCCAACTGCCAGCTCCGCTCCGCCGACCTCTCCCTTGCCACCGAGCCTCGCATTCGAAGAACAACCAACGGCGGCAGATCCTTCTCACACCTCGCCGCCAAGACCTGGAACACCCTTCCACTAAGCCTACGACAGACCCAAGACCTGCTGACCTTTAGGAGGCTACTCAAGACCTGGCTGTTCGACCAGTAGCAGCACCCCCCCCCCTTTCTCTCCCCAGCGCCTTGAGACCCTCGCGGGTAGGTAGTGCGCTCTACAAATTCTGTGATTGATTGATTGATTGGAGTGGAATTATGTGGGTTGGATTGGAATTGTTAGTTGTGGAATTGTGTGTGGTGGAATTGTGTGGTATGGAGTAGATCTGTGTATATTGGGGTGTGATAGAATAGGGTCTAGTGGGGTGTGGTAGTTTGGTGTGGGTTAGATTGGTGTGGAGTGGGGTAGATTGGTGGAGATTATAGTGGAGTGAAGTGGATTAGAGTGGAGTAGATTGGGATAGAGGCAAGTGAAGTAGCGTGTTGTTTAATGGGGTAGAGGGGAGTGGGATATTCCATGACCAGCGAGCGACATAAATAAATAAATCCTCAGATTTTTATAGGGCGGCTAATCACCTGTGAGTGTATCCAGGCGCTGTCCATAGGCACGGGGAGATTACGTGATTTGCCCAGAATCACAGGATGTTGAGCCAACGCGGAGATTCGCACCTGGATCCCCAGCTCCCTAGTCGGTAGCTCTGGCCGTTACGCTATATATATTTATATATATATATATATATATATCGCAACTTCCAACCCAAAATCCACAGCAGGAAGGAACGGCACTCCACAGAGCTTGCTTTATCAAATGTGGTTTATTCCATCAATGATTCAAATAAATCCAAGAGCGTCAACGCGTTTCGGTGGAAAGCCTTTTTCACGTTCAAATATATTGCAACTAAAGGCACAGGAATACTACCATAGGTGAATGGATTAGAATTTCAGAAATGCTGAAGGGAGGGTCACTTAGTAAAAGAAAGCCTAAGGACTAAAAATTAAGCGAATGCACCTCAGCAGTCCTGTAGCAACGTTTATGGCCACCAAATCTGACAATAACCCACTGCACTGGGTCTATAATGAATTTTAAAATCCGCTTTCTCTCTACCACAATTACGTTTTGGGATCACTTGTAATATTTTGGTTCCTTCAAGTGGCCATTTGCAGTACCACTGTAAGGCGTCTACCACCAGTGGCTTTAATGTAGCACATGCACTGCAAAAACCAGACCAAAATCTCTTCCAAAACAAGTTCTGTTTCTGTGACCTGGCATACATTCACCAGTGCAAACATCTTCAGCAGTCACTTAGCCATTTGATGTGCAGTAATTCCAGGCCACCAGATGTTGCCATCTGTATGCAAAGGCAGTCAATCCTGACAGTTGATGTCTACAATGTGCCTGTGAAAAAAATAATTCATTTAAAAAAACTTTGTTTTATGTCCAAGTAACTAACACAGGCCCTCAGTATCACAGACACCTAGTATCACCTTACAAACCACAACGCTCCCTACAGTCTAGCAACTCCAACCTCTCATCAGTTCCTAGAGTAAGAAGAACACACCAAGGAGGCCGTGCATTCTCCAACTTAGCGCCCAAATTATGAAACGCAGCGCCACAGTCACTGAGATCTTGTCATTCTCTCTCTATATTTCGAAAACAATTAAAAACCTGGCTTTTCTAACTAAAGCATTACATGATTCTCGGATAAAGTACTGGGTGGAGGTATAGCGCCAGGAAACCTACTGCAGGTAGCTGTGCGCTTTACAAACCACCAATAATATTAATACAATACATAAAAGTTGGCGTTAAGAAATAATTTTCCTTTCACGTCCTAAAAACGTTTATCACAGTAATAGGCATCCGAACTTGCAGAGTAAAAATGCATTTTATTTTATTTAGTGCTTGGCTTGGTTGCAATGTGCATAGTAATTGGAGGAAGGCAGTTGTTAAGAAATGCCTGTGATTTGAAGTTTTTCTTGGCTGCTGATTTACAGAAAAAATGGCGACCATGTTTGTCTCGGGAATCCGATTCAAAAGAGTGTTGATTTGAAAGCGGGAAGCAGCCGCTTTGAAGTCTTGTCCCTGCTCTGTGGACTCGGCAGAAAGTATTACTTGGAAGACAGCAGATCAACATCTTAAGGAAACAGGCTGCTTTGAAATAGTTTTGAGCTGGATTCCCAAGATGGACACATTATGGAAGGAGGCTGATGTATTTTAGCGGTGTAACCTTCTCATGTATTGCTCCTCCCTAGCCTACAAAAACAAGCATTGGCATAGCCAATAGGTCTCGCCTTTGGGGCCTTATAAGTGTTTAGCCAGAGCTATTGACTTTGCCAATGTCTTCAAGCTGTGCTGTAGAGAAGTGTGGCTGCTGTGCAGCATGCTGAAAAGTTATAATAAAAAGTGTCAGAACCATTTTTGTTACTTTATATATGACCAAGAAGGCATTATGTAAAACTGAACGACCATATTAAAAAAGTATTTACAATAAAAAATTTCCTCAGTTTTCTTTTGTTGTTGCAATGCTGGCAACTGGTTTCTGCCTATTGCAATGGTTGTTTGTTAAAGCTTTTTTTTGAGGGGGCATAAACAATCGGAGGGTGAAGGTTGGGAACTAGTACCTGTATTATAACACTAGTAGCGGCCAGACGCTAGGGGAGAATCAACAGATGCCAGATTCCGAGAGCAGGCTGAGGTGGTGCTGAGGGATGCTGAGGTGGTAGTGGTGGAGGTGGTGACTGTTACGGAGACGATGCTGAGGTGATGCTGAATGATACTCAGCACCACAGCAGTATCACTCAGCAAGACCTGAGTATCACTCAGCACCACCACAGCATCACTCAGCACCACCACTACATCACTCAGCACCACAGCAGTATCACTCAGCAAGACCTGAGTGATGTAGTGGTGGTGCTGAGTGATATTGTCTTGGCGCTGAGTGATGCTGTCTTGGCGCTGAGTGATGCTGTCTTGGCGCTGAGTGATGCTGTCTTGGCGCTGAGTGATGCTGTCTTGGCGCTGAGTGATGCTGTCTTGGCACTGAGTGATGCTGTGGTGGCCCTGAGCGATGCTGTGGTGGCCCTGAGCGATGCTGTGGTGGCCCTGAGCGATGCTGTGGTGGCCCTGAGCGATGCTGTGGTGGCCCTGAGCGATGCTGTGGTGGCCCTGAGCGATGCTGTGGCGGTGCTGAGCGATGCTGTGGCGGCGCTGAGCGATGCTGTGGCGGCGCTGAGCGATGCTGTGGCGGCGCTGAGCGATGCTGTGGCGGCGCTGAGCGATGCTGTGGCGGCGCTGAGTGATGCTGTGGTGGTGCTGAGTGATATTGTTGTGGCACTGAGTGATGCTGTGGTAATGCTGAGTGATGCTGTGGTAGTGCCGAGTGATGCTGTGGTGACGCTGAGTGATGCTGTGGTGGCGCTGAGTGATGCTGTGGTGACGCTGAGTGATGCTGTGGTGGCGCTGAGTGATGCTGTGGTGGCGCTGAGCGATGCTGTGGCGATGCTGTGGCGGTGCTGAGCGATGCAGTGGAGGTGCTAAGCGATGGATGCTGTGGAGGTGCTGAGCGATGGATGCTGTGGCGGCGCTGAGCGATGGATGCTGTGGTGGCGCTGAGCGATGGATGCTGATGCGGCGCTGAGCGATGCTGTGGCGGTGCTGAGCGATGCTGTGGCGGTGCTGAGCGATGCTGTGGTGGCCCTGAGTGATGCTGTGGTGGCCCTGAGTGATGCTGTGGTGGCCCTGAGTGATGCTGTGGTGGCCCTGAGTGATGCTGTGGTGGCCCTGAGTGATGCTGTGGTGGCCCTGAGTGATGCTGTGGTGGCCCTGAGTGATGCTGTGGTGGCCCTGAGTGAAGCTGTGGTGGCCCTGAGTGATGCTGTGGTGGTGCTGTGCGATCCTGTGGTGGTGCCGAGTCATCCTGTGGTGGTGCCGAGTCATCCTGTGGTGGTGCCGAGTCATCCTGTGGTGGTGCCGAGTCATCCTGTGGTGGTGCCGAGTCATCCTGTGGTGGTGCTGAGTGATGCAGTGTTGGCCCTGAGTGATGATGTGGTGTCGCTGAGTGAAGCTATGGTGGTGCTGAGTGATGCTGTGGTGGCGCGGAGTGATGTTGTGGTGCTGCTGAGTAATGCTGTGGTGACGCTGAGTGATGCTGTGGTGGCGCTGAGTGATGCTGTGGTGGTGCTGAGTGATGCTGTGGTGGTGCTGAGTGATGCTGTGGTGGTGCTGAGTGATGCTGTGGTGGTGCTGAGTGATGCTGTTGTGGCGCTGAGTGATGCTGTTGTGGCGCTAAGTGATGCTGTAGTTGTGCTGAGTAATGCTGTGGTTGCACTGAGTGATGCTGTGGTTGCACTGAGTGATGCTGTGATGGCGTTGAGTGATGTTGTGATGGCGTTGAGTGATGCTGTGATGGCGTTGAGAGATGTTGTGTTGGTGCTGAGTGATGCTGTGATGGCGTTGAGAGATGTTGTGTTGGTGCTGAGTGATGCTGTGATGGCGTTGAGAGATGTTGTGTTGGTGCTGAGTGATGCTGTGCTGGCTCTGATTGATGCTGTGCTGGCTCTGATTGATGCTGTGGTTGCGCTGAGTGATGCTGTGGTGATGCTGAGTGATGCTGTGGTGGCGCGGAGTGATGTGGTGCTGCTGAGTAATGCTGTGGTGGCGCTGAGTGATGCTGTGGTGGCGCTGAGTGATGCTGTAGTTGTGCTGAGTAATGCTGTGGTTGCACTGAGTGATGCTGTGGTTGCACTGAGTGATGCTGTGGTTGCACTGAGTGATGCTGTGATGGCGTTGACTGATGCTGTGATGGCGTTGACTGATGCTGTGATGGCGTTGACTGATGCTGTGATGGCGTTGAGTGATGCTGTGATGGCGTTGAGAGATGCTGTGATGGCGTTGAGAGATGTTGTGTTGGTGCTGAGTGATGCTGTGATGGCGTTGAGAGATGTTGTGTTGGTGCTGAGTGATGCTGTGATGGCGTTGAGTGATGCTGTGATGGCGTTGAGTGATGCTGTGATGGCGTTGAGAGATGTTGCGTTGGTGCTGAGTGATGCTGTGCTGGCTCTGATTGATGCTGTGCTGGCTCTGATTGATGCTGTGGTTGCGCTGAGTGATGCTGTGGTGATGCTGAGTGATGCTGTGGTGTTGCCGAGTGAGAGATAGAGTGAAGATATAATGCCCAATTAGAGAGGGTGGTGAGAGAGAAAGGGTGTACATAGAATAAAGAGTGGAGCGGGATAGAGAGAGAGAAAGAAGGGGAGAGAGAGAGAAAGAAGGGGAGAGAGAGTGAATGAAGGAGTTTGAAAGAGAAACAGATAAAGGGGTGAGAAAGAATGAAAGGCTAAAAAAGATAGAGAGGGGAGAGTTAATTAAGTAGAGAGAGAATTAGAGAGGGGAGAGAGAGAGAAGGAGAGAGACAATAAGAGTGGGCGGTGTGGAGTTTAGAGTGAAGAAGTGACGCGGAAAAATTAACCTTAAATATAGCTTTGTGCTTTGCGCGAATAAATATTTTTAAAAAAACAGAGTGAGACAAAAATACTGGTAATTAGGCTGTGACTCCCAATATAAAACAAATAGCGATATAAGGTGAAATCAACCCACCGAAGCAATATTTCTAACTAGACAAAAAAAGCTTGCATTTCAATGCTAATCGCTGTTGTTTTTCATGTGACTGTAGTCCAGGTCCGTCAGTTGGTAATGTGAGCTGCTGCTGCGATTGAAACATCAGAGTCCAGAGAGTTAATGAGCCATAACGAGGAAATGAGGAAGAGATAGGAAACCCAGATGGCAGCTGCGCGCGTGCACGCCATCGTGAACGCAAGCTGGTCACCAGCCGAAAGCCAGTAGGTTTGCACTTCCAAAACCCGTTTACTAAAACTCTCGGCCAGACCAGCGCAAGCGCTGGTGCAGGCCGAGACCTAAAAACTGCCGGGTTCTAGGCATTGCAATTATTTATTTCCTTCTTTTGAGGGGCTTTTGGGTGCTGTATAAATGACGGACAACCAGACAACAAACACTGAATACCGTCTCCTCGTGCAGTGCTTCATGGAACTCTTCAAAACAAACATACCAGATACATGTCGAGTGACCGAACTGGGAAGGTCTGTACCTCCGCTTCAGGCAGAAAATGGACTGAAAGCCGATCTGGTTCAAAGCAACCAGAGGACAGTTCAACATCAAGGAACGCTCAACGATTAACACCCGCATACCCCTGCCACGCGAATCAAAGGGGAGTTTAAAAAGACAAAACCGTTCGCCGTCCCCTCAGGGTAGGCAAGGGGCAAGTTGCCATTTCTGGGGCTCATACACGCATTGGTACCGAACCGAGTGGTGCCTTGGTTTCCGGTGGCTCTTGCCACGCACACTGGTGTCTCCTCTATTTCTAATTAATGAGCGTGTGCATCGTGAAAATAAAATAGCCGAAAATGTAGTTTCTATATCACAAGGGGCAACAAGTGATACACATGTTATGCTAGGCTAAACTATAACGCAATCTGGGCTGCTTTAAAGTACAAGAGGCATCTGAAGAGTGTGGCCCCCTAGGAGGGAGGAGGGGTGGAGATGCCAATCTTCCAGGGACTTTCTCATGCAGGCTGAGCGCACGCATCCTTCGCTCCCCCTTCCCCTTTTAAAGAATCCCACAGTGAAACAAGCACTGAAACACAAGTGCGGCCCCTTTCCTGTGGCGCTAAGGAGTTAATGCGCGAGCCCTTCAAGAAATTACAGGCGCCATCTAAAATCTGCAGACTACGGACATGTGTTTAATCAGCAATGTAACTGTAAACACATCCCAAGGAAGAGGGCAGTAAACTAATTAGTAAGAGGATACTGAATGCCTGTAGACACTGAGGGCATGTCTGGCTTTTAACTTGCGAGAGCGAGCAGCAGCAGGCGATAATTGGTACCAGATGGGGCCCCTGCTCGCTCCCGCAAGGGAATCGCCAAACGTGCACGCGTTGCCATTGTAAGCAATGCAAAGCGTGCACGTTTTTGGCCGAAAAAGCTCATCAATTCCAAGAGGTCCCCTCCTATGCAGCGCATGCGCTGCGTAGGCGAGACCTAATAACATAGAAAAGGAACATTCTGGTGTTGTAAATTAAGTTGCTTCCGTCTTGCATAAAATAAAACTGTCCTATTTTCTGTTTCCCGTAGGCCATTTATGTTATACTTAAAATCGGGTACCTCTTACACCTTGCATAGTTTTTCGTCAGGGTCCTGAAAATCTTTTGCAAGCCTTCTTTTTGATCGCTTTGCAAGGACGTGTTGTTAAAGAACGGAGCCGAGTCACTGGCTATGACAAGCCACCTCTGCAAAGCCATTCAGTGTACGTGATGACGTATGTAAATGGATAAGAGTGTCAACAGCAATGTGAGATAGTAGTAGAGGGTTTTGGAGAATCAAGCTAGATATTTAACAGAGACAGACTCAAAAAATCAGCAGGAAGTGAGTTATACTGATTGGCTAAGGTAGGTATGGTTGAGCAAATGTACTCGAAAAGCCAATTGGGTGTATGTGACTTGCAGTTTCTTTACCTGTTGTATAAAATATTGGGAACATGTTTTTCAAACCTTTCCTGCTTGAAACATTTTGTTGTGAGGCTTGACATTATTGTTGCGTGTTGCCCAAAGCAGGCCTTCCTGGCAGAATTTCACCTGAAAAAAATATTAGCATACCAGCTTCTAATCTTCGTTTTGGGACCACCGGGTAAGATATGGTCTTGGATGGAGAAGACCGTCAACGCGTAAAAGGGGGAAATGTGTGTGCCAGTCTTGGTCAGTCCTCTGTAGAGAAGACCTGTTTCATGAATGTGCACGGTTGGCATTAAAAGGCTTTCCGAATAGCCAAAATGTGGCCAGGCTCCACGATGCATAAGAGGGCTTTTAAAGAAAATAAAATCACGGAATCGAAACCAACGCGGGAATCGAAACCAGTGGTGCGCGCGCACCACAGAGGAGCGGGGGGGGTAAGGGAGCGCGGCAGCGAGGCGAACGCGCGCTGCTGCGCGTGCTAGCCACCGATGGGAATGGGCAGAGCAAGGGCGGGACATGCGCCCGCCTTTGCCCAATTGCGTGCCGTTTTTTTAAAAAAAACGCACACAACAGCCAATGCCAGGCTTCAGAAAGCTAACCACACGCACGAGCGTGTGGTCAGCTTCCAAAAGCCCGTACAAGAGGCCTCGGGCTGCGCGAGCAGGGCTGCGCACTGCAACGCTAGGCCAGAGACCTAAAAAGAGGGACAGAAACGATCCAGTGTGCTAAAGGTCGATCTCCCTGATGGATGCCAGGGCAAAGGTTCTAGGCAGAGTGCTTTTAGCCCGACTAGAAACATGGCAGCTTAAAATAGTTTATTAACTAGGACCCAAAGCGGTTTCAGAGCTGGTCGTGGGGCAATTGAGAAGTGTCTGAACTTAGCGCTAATTGTCAGCAAGTATACAAAGTCCATGAAGAGCTCAATACATCTGGCATTCATGGGCCTGTCGAGCGCTTTCGATACTGCAAATTGGGAGAAATTATGGAGGATGATGAGTGACATGGGGGTGGAGGAAGCCCTAGTTAACCTCCTTAGGAGGCTCCATTGGAACACTACAGTGAAAGTTTGCTACGGCCCTGATGGCGAATGCACTGAATCACTACTCTCAACTGAATGTGTTCGTCAGGGCTGCATCCTAGCCCCCTACTTGTTCCTCGTCTATATAAATGGCCTTGAGTCCTTACTTTCGCAGAAGTACTTAGATTTTCCTAAGGTTGCCAATCAGTTTGTTTCCACTCTTCTTAATGCAGACGACGATGTCCTCTTGGCAAGGACAGCTACCAGCCTGCAAAAAGCCCTTGACGCTTTTGTGGAATTCATGTCTTCCTTGGATTTCAAAGTAAATCTTACAAAGTCCCATATAATGGTGTGTGGCCCAAAAAGAACCAAAACTAAGACTTTTTATTTACAACGAAGTGCTGTGGAAACTGTTTCAAATTTCTGTTACCTTGGGGTTCTTTTTAATAAGCAGCTTAAGTGGGATAATCTTTTAACTTTGAAGGTGCAGCAAGATAATAGGGTGGTTCAGGTTCTTTTTTGATTTTTATAAATCGTTAACATTTCTCGGATTGGATTCTACCCGGCTTAACTAAGCTCAGGCAGAAACCAATCCGAGAAATGTTAACCATTTATAAGGCAAAGTGCATTTACATAGCAACCAATGGTGCTGGGGTATGGGGTTATGGGGGTTGCTCTAAGCTCCAAGTCATTGAGAACACCTTCCTCAAGAGACTCTTGATGGTCCCTCAGGGGTCCTCAACTTTGTTTTGTCACTCTGAAGTGGGGCTTAGCTACTTAGAAGACAGCACCCTTACTTCTTTGGGTAAGAATCTGGGCCACGGATGATTCGGATCTTACCAGGCAAATTTTAACGGATTGCTTGACCATGAATAACTAAAAGAATATCCCATGGTTAAGCTACGTTAAATGTGCTTTTGAAGATCTTGGCCTTAACAATCTTTTTTTACATCCAGCAAGCATTTTGCCCATGGCCAAAGTATAATCAAGGCAGCTTATACAGAAAAGGCATTGGCAAGTCACCATAAAGCAACTCCTCGCCAACTTTGTATGTATCTTAACCCGATGGATGATTCTCTTTTACCAGCAATGCAATTTTATTTGACATTCATTTTAAAACCTCAGTATAGATTTTACTTAACTAGGTACAGACTGGGCACGGTGCATTTCTTGGTGGCATTCCCTACCCAAGGAGGATGGACACATGCCCCCCCTTCCAGGCTCACAGCGACCTGACTTACATTGAAACTTAGGTCTTGTGGTTTTTACCACATCTCACAGCCTTCTGCGTAGAACGTTTGCCATTCGTCGTTGCCTTTGTGTGAGTCATTCAGAGTTGTTATTAACAGTTATTTTTAGATAGATGGTCACAACTACATCTACTGTTTACCTTTATTTGCCAATTAGCCCCTTTTCTTCTTTTTTACCAGTCAGGTCTGTTCTATTATTCTTTACGCTCTACAGAGGTGCCACCCCCTGTTTCACTATAGCATATACCTACTGACCATACTTGGATCTTGTTACTTCAAATCAGTGACCACCCACTTACTAGTACCTAAGGTGGGTCTCTCGACAAATTGCGTCTCTCTTATATATACACTTTCTATACACTATGGGTTGAGACGCTGTTCTCTTTTTTGCTCATTGGGACACTGTATTAGGTATTTGACTTTTCTTTCCAATATATATACTGATCTGTAATACTTCATCACAGTATGAATCTTCTTTCTACACATCCTTTCACAATCAATGTCCTATGACAGGTGTAGATTAATTCCTTCACTATGTAGACCTACTCTCTTGCTCTATTTATTCTGTCTACGGTTCTTCCACTTGTCTCCGGTCATCTCTTTTCTTTTTCTTACTTTTTCTCTTTGGACTTTTCTATTGAAAGGACAATACTTACCTTAACATGTACTTCATTGTAAATATCTCACAGCCTTGAAAAAGTCACTGTGTGACGAAACATGAGTCGGCTGTTTTCCATCTCTGAAGAAAGAATTTGTAAAACATCAATATAACTGAAGAATACATAATCTTCTATACTCTGCAATAAAGAGAACTGTATTTGCAAAATAAGTCCTGACTGTTTGGACATTGTACTATTTTCTAATACTGTTTTGAGTGCTTTGGTTTTCATTCTTATACTAATACCATCATGTTTGCTTCGAGAAGTTTGAAGGGACCGTAAACAAGATACTCATTATAGAGAGGGAAGCCCTGGCAATTTATTGGGCTTTGAGGAAAATGCAGACCTTTTTATGGGGTTGTGAAGTCAAGGTTAAGACAGACCATAAGCCTTCAAACAAGATTTTCCACAGAAAGGGTATTGATGCGGTGTCAGAAAGAATTACCATGAAAGTGGTAGCATTGCAAGAATATGATTTCTTGGTAGAAAACATACCAGAAGCCAGAAATGTAGAGGCAGATGCGTTATCTCGATTGGTGTCTAATGCAGAAGAAATGGAGAGTGAAGATGAAGATTTGAAAGAAGAAGAAGAGAGTGTATGTGATATAGAAGGTAATGTCATTTCTGAAGAAGAGTGGAAGAGAGCCACCTGCGAGGATGTAGTGTTACAGGCAGTGTTTAAACTATTGAAGTTTGGTTGGCGCAAGAAGGAATGTGAGGGTAAGGAATGTCAAAAGTTTTAGAACATGAAGGAGAAGTTGTCAGAGAAGCAGGGTTTTTATTCAGAGGAACGAGGTTGGTTACACCGATGACGTTAAGAAATTCATTAATAAAGTTGGCACATGAAGGGCACCAAGGGATCTCAAAGACTAAGGAGCAGTTAAGGGCAGCTACACAGTGAAGGAATGAACCTACACCTGTAATTGTGAAAGGATGTGTAGAAAGAAGTTTCATAGCATGATGAAATATTACAGATCAGTATATATAGAGGAAAGAAAAGTAAAATACCTAATGCAGTGTACCAATTAGCAAAAAAAGTGAGCAGTATCTCAACCCATTCTGTATAGAAAGTATCTATATGAGAGACGCAATTCTCAATTCAGCTCTACAATTTCAGTCAAGGAGGTAGAATCGGCCATTAAACTGGGTATAGGGAGGAAAGTGCCAGGCCCGGAAGGGGTTCCACTAGTCTTTTTTAAAAGCAATCCCGCTCTGTGGGCCTCATTCCTCACTAACATCTTCAGGGCTGTTGTTCTTGGTCCACTTCCAGTTTCGTGGAAAGAGGCCTTAGTGGTTCTCATCTTTAAAAAGGGGGACAGAAATGATCCAGCGTGCTAAAGGCCAATCTCCCTGATGGATGCCAGGGCGAAGGTCCTAGGCAGAGTGCTTTTAGCCCGACTAGAAACATGGGCCGCTTAAAATAGTTTATTATCTAGGACCCAATGCGGTTTCAGAGCTGGTCGTGGGGCAATTGAGCAGTGTCTGAACTTAGCGCTAATTGTCAGCAAGTATACAAAGTCCATGAAGAGCTCAATACATCTGGCATTCATGGGCCTGTCAAGCGCTTTCGATACTGCAAATTGGGAGAAATTATGGAGGATGATGGGTGACATGGGGTTGGAGGAAGCCCTAGTTAACCTCCTTAGGAGGCTCCATTGGAACACCACACTGAAAGTACGCTACGGCCCTAACGGCGAATGCACTGAATCACTACTCTAAACTGAGGGTGTTCGTCAGGGCTGCATCCTAGCCCCCTTCTTGTTCCCAGAGGCGTAGCTAGAGCTTGTGGCGCCCAGGGCTATCCCTCAGATTGCAGCCCATGGGAGGTAGTGGGGGGGGGAGGGTGCTGGGGAAAAAGGATGGCGAGCACTAGAAAGAGGTCCGAGAGACACGTAGTATTGCCGCTAATAGTTACCTCGATCATGCAAGTCACATGCACATACATGACACGGTCCAAGGCTACACAGTTGAATACACCGGCAGTACAAAGGAGAACACATAGACTGCATGATCTATCTGGGGACTCAGAAAAACTGCATGTGACATCCATCAGAGAGCGTGAACGATTACCTGGTAATCCCCTCAGCACAATGCAAACATGCACATACATGACACTATTCGGGGATCCATCATCTACAGCTGACATTAAATGACCAAACATGGTCCCCCCATTAAAGCAGTGTGGACGTGCACAAACGTGATGTGCTCTGGGGACCCAAAACCAACTTAACAGTGTCGAAGACTGTGATTCTTTTTCTTTCAAAAACAGCAAATTAATTATTCACAGGGAATGACTCACTGTGTGCCCTTAGAACTAAACTCTTACAAAAGGGGATGATGGACGGAACGCTTGAGCCAATCAAACACTCACCCCCAGTCAACTGATCTGGGTTTAATCCATCATCATTCTTTAGCTCACTCCACCACCCCAGTTCAGACATGGCCATATGCAAATCAGTCTGACCCTGTGCCTCATGGGAACAGTCCAGCCCGAACTGCCAAGCCATGTCTTCCCTGGACCGGAAACAAGCATCCTAGGACCGGTTTCTGGCATTCCAGCCGTCATCAGCCAGGCTTGCTTGAATCCAGTGGCAAAGTGAGCAAGGGACCCACGTCTGGGCATACCCCCGCCAACTTAGGGCGAACAAAGCGATACAAAAGGGGATGATGGACGGAACGCTTGAGCCAATCAAACACTCACCCCCCAGTCAACTGATCTGGGTTTAATCCATCATCATTCTTTAGCTCACTCCACCACCCCAGTTCAGACATGGCCATATGCAAATCAGTCTGACCCTGTGCCTCATGGGAACAGTCCAGCCCGAACTGCCAAGCCATGTCTTCCCTGGACCGGAAACAAGCATCCTAGGACCGGTTTCTGGCATTCCAGCCGTCATCAGCCAGGCTTGCTTGAATCCAGTGGCAAAGTGAGCAAGGGACCCACGTCTGGGCATACCCCGCCAACTTAGGGCGAACAAGCGATACAAAGGGGATGATGGACGGAACGCTTGAGCCAATCAAACACTCACCCCCAGTCAACTGATCTGGGTTTAATCCATCATCATTCTTTAGCTCACTCCACCACCCCAGTTCAGACATGGCCATATGCAAATCAGTCTGACCCTGTGCCTCATGGGAACAGTCCAGCCCGAACTGCCAAGCCATGTCTTCCCTGGACCGGAAACAAGCATCCTAGGACCGGTTTCTGGCATTCCAGCCGTCATCAGCCAGGCTTGCTTGAATCCAGTGGCAAAGTGAGCAAGGGACCCACGTCTGGGCATACCCCGCCAACTTAGGGCGAACAAAGCGATACAAAAGGGGATGATGGACGAGCGCTTGAGCCAATCAAACACTCACCCCCAGTCAACTGATCTGGGTTTAATCCATCATCATTCTTTAGCTCACTCCACCACCCCAATTCAGACATGGCCATATGCAAATCAGTCTGACCCTGTGCCTCATGGGAACAGTCCAGCCCGAACTGCCAAGCCATGTCTTCCCTGGACCGGAAACAAGCATCCTAGGACCGGTTTCTGGCATTCCAGCCGTCATCAGCCAGGCTTGCTTGAATCCAGTGGCAAAGTGAGCAAGGGACCCACGTCTGGGCATACCCCCGCCAACTTAGGGCGAACAAAGCGATACAAAAGGGGATGATGGACAGAACGCTTGAGCCAATCAAACACTCACCCCCAGTCAACTGATCTGGGTTTAATCCATCATCATTCTTTAGCTCACTCCACCACTCCAATTCAGACATGGCCATATGCAAATCAGTCTGACCCTGTGCCTCATGGGAACAGTCCAGCCCGAACTGCCAAGCCATGTCTTCCTGGACCGGAAACAAGCATCCTAGGACCGGTTTCTGGCATTCCAGCCGTCATCAGCCAGGCTTGCTTGAATCCAGTGGCAAAGGGAGCAAGGGACCCACGTCTGGGCATACCCCTGCCAACTTAGGGCGAACAAGCGATACAAAAGGGGATGATGGACGGAACGCTTGAGCCAATCAAACACTCACCCCCAGTCAACTGATCTGGGTTTAATCCATCATCATTCTTTAGCTCACTCCACCACCCCAGTTCAGACATGGCCATATGCAAATCAGTCTGACCCTGTGCCTCATGGGAACAGTCCAGCCCGAACTGCCATGCCATGTCTTCCCTGGACCGGAAACAAGCATCCTAGGACCGGTTTCTGGCATTCCAGCCGTCATCAGCCAGGCTTGCTTGAATCCAGTGGCAAAGTGAGCAAGGGACCCACGTCTGGGCATACCCCCGCCAACCGGTCCTAGGATGCTTGTTTCCGGTCCAGGGAAGACATGGCTTGGCAGTTCGGGCTGGACTGTTCCCATGAGGCACAGGGTCAGACTGATTTGCATATGGCCATGTCTGAACTGGGGTGGTGGAGTGAGCTAAAGAATGATGATGGATTAAACCCAGATCAGTTGACTGGTGGTGAGTGTTTGATTGGCTCAAACCTTCCGTCCATCATCCCCTTTGTATCGCTTTGTTCGCCCTAAGTTGGCGGGAGTATGCCCAGACGTGGGTCCCTTGCTCACTTTGCCACTGGATTCAAGCAAGCCTGGCTGATGACGGCTGGAATGCCAGAAACCGGTCCTAGGATGCTTGTTTCCGGTCCAGGAAGACATGGCTTGGCAGTTCGGGCTGGACTGTTCCCATGAGGCACAGGGTCAGACTGATTTGCATATGGCCATGTCTGAACTGGGGTGGTGGAGTGAGCTAAAGAATGATGATGGATTAAACCCAGATCAGTTGACTGGGGTGAGTGTTTGATTGGCTCAAACGTTCCGTCCATCATCCCCTTTTGTATCGCTTGTTCGCCCTAAGTTGGCGGGGTATGCCCAGACGTGGGTCCTTTGCTCACTTTGCCACTGGATTCAAGCAAGCCTGGCTGATGACGGCTGGAATGCCAGTAACCGGTCCTAGGATGCTTGTTTCGGTCCAGGGAAGACATGGCTTGGCAGTTCGGGCTGACTGTTCCCATGAGGCACAGGGTCAGACTGATTTGCATATGGCCATGTCTGAACTGGGGTGGTGGAGTGAGCTAAAGAATGATGATGGATTAAACCCAGATCAGTTGACTGGGGTGAGTGTTTGATTGGCTCAAGCGTTCTGTCCATCATCCCCTTGTATCGCTTGTTCGCCCGAGTTGGCGGGGTATGCCCAGACGTGGGTCCCTTGCCACTGGATTCAAGCAAGCCTGGCTGATGACGGCTGGAATGCCAGAAACCGGTCCTAGGATGCTTGTTTCCGGTCCAGGGAAGACATGGCTTGGCAGTTCGGGCTGGACTTTTCCCATGAGGCACAGGGTCAGACTGATTTGCATATGGCCATGTCTGAACTGGGGTGGTGGAGTGAGCTAAAGAATGATGATGGATTAAACCCAGATCAGTTGACTGGGAGTGAGTGTTTGATTGGCTCAAACGTTCCGTCCATCATCCCCTTTGTATCGCTTGTTCGCCCTAAGTTGGCGGGGTATGCCCAGATGTTGGTCCCTTGCTCACTTTGCCACTGGATTCAAGCAAGCCTGGCTGATGACGGCTGGAATGCCAGAAACCGGTCCTAGGATGCTTGTTTCCGGTCCAGGGAAGACATGGCTTGGCAGTTCGGGCTGGACTGTTCCCATGAGGCACAGGGTCAGACTGATTTGCATATGGCCATGTCTGAACTGGGGTGGTGGAGTGAGCTAAAGAATGATGATGGATTAAACCCAGATCAGTTGACTGAGGGTGAGTGTTTGATTGGCTCAAACGTTCCGTCCATCATCCCCTTTTGTATCGCTTATTCGCCCTAAGTTGGCGGGGTATGCCCAGACGTGGGTCCCTTGCTCACTTTGCCACTGGATTCAAGCAAGCCTGGCTGATGACGGCTGGAATGCCAGAAACCGGTCCTAGGATGCTTGTTTCCGGTCCAGGGAAGACATGGCTTGGCAGTTCGGGCTGGACTGTTCCCATGAGGCACAGGGTCAGACTGATTTGCATACGGCCATGTCTGAAATGGGGTGGTGGAGTGAGCTAAAGAATGATGATGGATTAAACCCAGATCAGTTGACTGGGGGTGAGTGTTTGATTGGCTCAAACGTTCCGTCCATCATCCCCTTTTGTATCGCTTTGTTCGCCCTAAGTTGGCGGGGTATGCCCAGACGTGGGTCCCTTGCTCACTTTGCCACTGGATTCAAGCAAGCCTGGCTGATGACGGCTGGAATGCCAGAAACCGGTCCTAGGATGCTTGTTTCCGGTCCAGGGAAGACATGGCTTGGCAGTTCGGGCTGGACTGTTCCCATGAGGCACAGGGTCAGACTGATTTGCATATGGCCATGTCTGAACTTGGGTGGTGGAGTGAGCTAAAGAATGATGATGGATTAAACCCAGATCAGTTGACTGGGGGTGAGTGTTTGATTGGCTCAAACGTTCCGTCCATCATCCCCTTTTGTATCGCTTTGTTCGCCCTAAGTTGGCGGGGGTATGCCCAGACGTGGGTCCCTTGCTCACTTTGCCACTGGATTCAAGCAAGCCTGGCTGATGACGGCTGGAATGCCAGAAACCGGTCCTAGGATGCTTGTTTCCGGTCCAGGGAAGACATGGCTTGGCAGTTCGGGCTGGACTGTTCCCATGAGGCACAGGGTCAGACTGATTTGCATATGGCCATGTCTGAACTGGGGTGGTGGAGTGAGCTAAAGAATGATGATGGATTAAACCCAGATCAGTTGACTGGGGGTGAGTGTTTGATTGGCTCAAACGTTCCGTCCATCATCCCCTTTTGTATCGCTTTGTTAGCCCTAAGTTGGCGGGGTATGCCCAGACGTGGGTCCCTTGCTCACTTTGCCACTGGATTCAAGCAAGCCTGGCTGATGACGGCTGGAATGCCAGAAACCGGTCCTAGGATGCTTGTTTCCGGTCCAGGGAAGACATGGCTTAGCAGTTCGGGCTGGACTGTTCCCATGAGGCACAGGGTCAGACTGATTTGCATATGGCCATGTCTGAACTGGGGTGGTGGAGTGAGCTAAAGAATGATGATGGATTAAACCCAGATCAGTTGACTGGGGGTGAGTGTTTGATTGGCTCAAACGTTCCGTCCATCATCCCCTTTTGTATCGCTTAGAACTAAACTCAGCACAAAGGGGTCAGTCAGATCCACAACCTTGCCAACACAGACCAGATACAAAGCCCGCTCTTGTGGCCCAAAGGCAACAACTAGGGGTCGCGCCCTGTCATTACTTCTAAGCAGCAGCAAACAACTCCCTGGGAATAAAAAGACGTGTGATCTTGGGACCCAAAGCCAGCTTGTAATAGTGCATCTCTCCTTCAGAGCAGCCTCAACACACACATAGTGCACAACCTGCCCAGGGGGCCCAAAGCTAAAATACAGGGAGGGGCGACACATTATCATCACAATCCTTAAACACAGCTGTAGGGGCCATGGGAACATGTTCAACCCTATCCAAGGCCCGGGATAAACTGATCCGGCGCTGCGGCACTCCGTGAATAATCAGAAAAAAAAGAAACATTACATTTTTCTACGATTTTGTTTTGACATTACTTTCATGTTAACCAACAGTGTTAAAAGTCCGCAAAAACAGTAAAATCATAATAATGTGTCTAGTACGGAACGGCAAGGCTCGTACACTGCCGGGTGGGGGTCACCTTCAGCCCCTGGTGTGTGAGGGGAGGGGAGTGGAGGGGCCATCGACCATTTAACTGCGGAGGATTAGGCCAGTCAATCAGATCTTTATCGATAACCTGTCGTTCGGTGCCAAAGACCGCTCTGGCGTCTTCCCAGATGAGAGGCCTGGAGTCCCGCATGCCCACCTCAGAATCTGTACCCCAAACAGGGTGGGATGGCCCCCTGCACAAGAACGGTGAGGGGGGGAAGGGAGACAGACATGAATTCATTATAGTAAATTCACTGGAAAAAACACAAAGGTTAATATGACATTATTGTTAGGTCTTGTAATGATATAAAAACTATTGTTTTAGTTTGCCGCCCCTCTTAATACACACCAAAAATACGACAAAACGTTAAAATGATGTATAGGAAAGTAAATGAAAACACTATGTTTATTTTTCAAGTAAAACTTTAATTCCAACATTCTAAAATGTTATTTTTCTTGCTTTTCTATTAGCAAAATCATCGATGACATCGTCGAAGTCTACTTCATCACTCAGTTGCTGTTCTATAGACAGTATGGCAAGATTTCGTAAACGTAAGGCACTCATTGTAGATCTTAGGTAATTCTTAATCAATTTCAATTTAGAAAAACTCCTCTCACAACCAGCAACACTTACAGCAATTGTGAGGAAAATTCGCAGTAGTATTACAATATTTGGAACTGAGTTCTCCAGACTGTATTTTAGAATAAACTGCAAAAGTTCAAGGGGACTGTCCTTCCACGTCTCTGTTTCGTGTTGCGTAGCAGCAACAGAAATAGAACTCTGAAGTCTTTTTCTCTCAACGAGGAACTCTTCCTTATTAATGTCATCATGATAATGATTTAATTGACATTCGTATTTATCATTCAAAAGATTTGATGGAGTAAGGAAGGCATATTTTTCAGCAAGAACATGAAGTTGTTGAAATCTCGTGGTGATTTCTTTTATCACTCTGTCCAGTAAAGAAAACATTTCTCTCCTCAACTCAGTTTTGTATGACAATTCAGCATCTCGTGATTCTTCACCTGCCATTAGTTTCTTCTTTCTACACCGACGATCCATGACTATCCCAAGATCATCACAAATTTCTTTGGCGTAAGCTACTGAATTGGTAACTAATTCACACCTATTTTCAGGTAAAAATGCTTTTAAAGCACACATGTCACATTGTTGTGTATTCAATCCTTTGGTTTGGAGGTAGACCTGAGTGTCGTTAATTTCTAGAAGGACGGATTCCCACAGGCCAAGAAAGCACAGGAAGGAAAAAGATTGTAAAGCAACAAGCAGCACACCAGCATCTGACCTGGTAACTCTATTTTCTTCTTCACCAGTTCAACGTTCTACAGCACTTAAGATTTTTGAGTAATTCCTTTTTACAACACTCACAGCATCTCCCCGTGCACTCCACCGAGTTTCTACTACACGCTTGACACTTTGACCAGTGACTGAAGTCAGAATATCACAGCGATGGGTCGAGGAAGAAAAAAACGTGAACAAACGCTCCACAGTTCCAAAAAGGTAACCGAATTCACAGCAACAGAAGCTGCATGTAAACCAGCCAAATTCAGCGAGTGATTTGTACATGCGACAAATTCTGCTTTTCCATTAATTTCCTGATGCGTCTTTGAACGTCAGTATGTTGACCAGCCATCACAGCAGCATTATCATATGCTTGTCCTCTACAATTTTGAATATCAATTGGAATTGGAAATTGCTTCAGTAACAGTAGTAGTACTAGTAGTTTCTGTTTCGCGACTGAGGTATTTCAGTAGTGCACCTTCATACTTTTTTAATTCTTCCTCTCTAGCCTTTTTCTTTTTTCTAAAGGCTGCACCACTTTCTTTTATTCGCTTCATCTTAACTAAGCTTGAAAGAATAAGAAAAAGAAATATATTCATAATAAAAAGAATAACGGATAAATACATCCATTTTAAAATGTTAGCTTGTAGTCTGCTCCGTTTAAATTGCAATAAAATACAGTGAGCTATGAAGGGCATGCGACTCCTACACCTTGTAACCCTCACCATCTTGTTATCTGACACATCCTGTACATTGATTACCATACGGAGGGGGTGTCACATCACGTCCCAGCTGTCAGAGCGCGGCGACTCGCCGGCGAGGTACATTTTGTGAGTAGTGCAGTGCTTGCGGGCATAGATATAATGTAGCTCCTGCTGGGCCCCCACAGCGGAGGGCCACGGCAATCATTCATGGTGTTTGGAAACGTAGCCCACTTTGTGAATGTATTTTAAAGTCAATAACTCATATTAAACCTTAAATAAACATGTGTATCTATTGGTTGAATTAAATAACGTAATAAGCTTTAACTGGCCAGTGAAATGCCAAACAAATACT
Source organism: Calotriton arnoldi (assembly GCA_963921515.1). NCBI lineage: Eukaryota > Metazoa > Chordata > Amphibia > Caudata > Salamandridae > Calotriton > Calotriton arnoldi. The sequence continues at coordinate 177,573 of CAWUFW010007497.1, read as the reverse complement.
AAAAATTGTGATGTTTTGCTCTTTCTGGCCACACCTCTTACTCCGCCCACTTACCCAATCCTCAGGTAATTCCCGCCCTCTCCTTCTCTGCCCACGTTTCCCTTACATTTTTCCCCCCATTTCAGCCACTGGTTAGAAATGATTTGTCTCAATGAAAATCTCTACATGAAAGAGTCACAATATATGAAGTAAAAAAAAAAATCTGAGACCTTGTCATTCTTTCATACACCTTGATTTCTATGACCAAAAGAAATTGTCAGAGCCACCGGTCTACTAACCCCTCGCCTTGGATAAAAATACACTCCAAAGTCCAAAAGGTTGTGTGAATTAATTTTGCATTAACTACTACTCAGGATGATGTACAGATAGCCATTCGGTTCCTATTCAGGGTTTTAGCCTGTCTGTTACATTAGCAGATGTGCCAGTAAAAGTCTAGGTAAGTTTCTATTTGTGAATCGCCAGGACTCAGACTGAAACAACCATGCAGCCACTGGAAGACACCAACCAGGGCACAAGTCCGGGGTGCACAGCGTCCACCCACTATTTTCACAGGGTGAACGCCGTCCACCCTGCCAAGAAGTTGGGCCCCACAGAAATATGCTGAACTTGTCACTGTGTCATTTTCAGACTCCTAGACACGTTCAGCAGCACCTGCACATTGTCTGCTTTTCATTCCCAGCAGCAACGGGCAGGCAGCGAGGGGGGCTTTTTTATCTTCATCTACAGCTAGGCCAAAGATAAAGGCCAAGTTAAGGGGCCATTAGGCCTCCTTTTGATCGAGTGGCCTGGAACCTCACACTTAAATGTAAATGCAACGGAGGGAAACAAAAGCACACAGCTTGTTATCTCTTCACAGGTACTTAAGAGAGGCATGCTTTTGACTTTGTTAGGTCCCTTTATGTAAGTGCATGAACTGTAAGTATCTCAGATGTGTTGGTCTGTCCCAGTATTTACACACAATTTAAATAGCACTATTTTACTTTCTTTTATAACGCTACACATCCCAATGCAGGGTGTCAGAGCGATTTACTTAACATACAGATTGAAAATAAATCATGCAAGCGTGTAAATCAGTCTACAAGATGTGTTGCATGAGTCAGTGAGGGTTAAAAGATGTAGCAGTCACATATCCTACATAGCTCACTGTGCTATATTAGAAGGCTTACTATTTATGAACTGCAAGTAACAAAAGGATCTGTGTTCAAAGCAGTAACCCACTTACCTAGCTACATTAAAAAAAAAAATCTGTCATCTGCATATTACATGATGTGCTTTGCAGGCACATTAACCTTCTATACTACTTTGAGTCAGATCTGGGACTACACAAAACAGAAATCTCTCCAAGAAATACTTTAACCTCCAGGGTTATCTCACCAATTATTATTTCCTGATAGTTACTGGGCACCTCTGCAGCAGATGTCTTAACCCTATAAAAATATTAGAAAATGCAGACTTTGTAACCAATTAAGCATAAAAGATCTACTAACATGCTTCTCCTTGTTGCCAATTTCTTTATGGCAGGGTTTTAAAAAAATTGCAAAATTAGTTGAGGCCCAGATTTTGCATCGGGATTGCGCCACTTTTTTAGCACAACCCCAAAGAAAAATCTAATTTGTTAAATCTTATAATGCGCTTAAATGCACTCATGATATACCTAATAAAAACAAATGTGTGAGATCATAATAGCTGACTGGCAGGCATTAAATTACCAAACAAGCACACAAGAGGCCACGAGAGCCTGCAACTGAAAAGCAACAAATCAAGAAGATGTCAGGAGATTAATAAATAGGTCTTTCACAGTGATACTCGCACTACCTAAATCTGCAGGTCTGCCTGGTATTGTGCACATTCTTACTCACACAAGAAACACATCATCCTATAATACGATACGAGAGACAACTGGAGATGAGAAGAGAACAAAGAGAAAGCAATTAGAGGAGTGAAGGGGTACTAAGGGGACGAGAGGGTGTCTAGAAAACAACGAATGTGAGAAAATAAAAGGTGGAAGCGAGAGGAAAACAGGAATGTGATAGAATGCAAGTTCTAGTTGCACTTGAGAGGTAAAACCAAAGGAGATGGAAGTGAAAGAAAGTGAGAGAAAGAGGATAAAAGTTGCATAGCGTGAGGAAATTGGAAGAAATAGAAATGAGAAAATTAGACTCGTAAAGATGCATTTGAGATATAGGCAAGAAGAGATTAAGAGTTGGACTTAATGGTGAATGGAGTGGAGCACTGTGAAGCATGAAGGTGACGGAAGAAGATAGGTAGACGAGCATCTGAGCTGTAACTGAGTGAAATTCTCTGAGAGAATGAAAGAGTGAGGTATAGGACACACCGGAATGGGAAACTGGTGCAAAGGGGAAGATTTTACGGTGAAGGGAAACTCAAAAAGATAGATGTGAGGGAAAGAGTGGTGAATGTAAGATAAAAACAGAGTCAAAAGAGGCTTGGGATTATGTGAAAAGGAAAATGGAACACTAGGTAAGAGGTGAAGGTCAAAGAAAGACACTGAATTGTTGAGAGGAGAGACTGTATAGAAGTGAAAGAGGGTTGTGTTAGGGTACGATAGTTGGAAGTTCAGCAGGAGACTGTAAAGAAATGAAAATAAGGACCTTTCAAATGGCTAAAAGGCTCCCTAGTCTTAGCTCAACATCATGGAGCAGGGATTACCGTAATTATCCAGATAAAAGCCTTTGTTATCACGTTCTTGGTAAACTGCATTTAGCAAAGAATGTACCTATTACAAAGAAGCAAAGCTAAGGGGTGCATCATGAACCCCCACTGCCCTAGCTGTGCAATACAATACAATACAGGCTGTGCTGCGTGCGCGCTGCACAGTGCATACTAAGTACATTCGTCAATTTCTACTGTGTTTTGGCTTAAAAAAGATAAAACCATAAACCGAATGATAAGAAAGCAAAATGTACTCCTTGAGAATTACTTTATCGTCGTTTGTTTTAGCACATTGACCAGGTTGTTTCTCAGCCTTCACTTTTGTCAGAGTGGCAAATGAAGCTCCCATGGCCTCATGTATCTGCTCTGGAGCCCAATGGAGTCAACCGTGTAGCTTGGCTCTATCGCGCCAAAATCCTCCAGCTGAATATTGATATATAGAAGTTCATTTCATACAAGGCCTAGTGACTTAGAGAAATCCCACACTGCTTTTGTGTTCCGACATTCTTGGCATGCTTGTTTTCCCACAATATAATATAATTGGAGACAAAAGCAGCTTTTACCGAGCAGGGCAAATTATTTTTAAAGGCCAAGTGCCATTCCGGTCATAATAAGAATGGAAAAAAAAACAGAAATTCTTTTGTCGGGTGTAGGTGCTAATAATCATTGCAGTGTGCTTTACGGTAAACAACGCCCACAATAATAAAGTACAGCTACTTATTGACACAGGCAGGCCCAAATAGTACAGCATAACTTTACGTCATAACATTAGACATACTCCATCATTCCATCCAGATATCATGTATTTTAAACCTTATTTCTCATCTCCACATGCAGTACCTTCCCCATTTCAACTAAAATGTACCTGTCTTTTTTAACTTCCACACTCTCACTCATCTCTCTCTCTTTCATTCTCATGATCGCTCTCACATTTACTCGCTCCTCAGGTCTTACTTCCCCCTCCCCCGTCACCAGCAATCACCTCGGCCTGATTGCACACACCTAAAATGGAAAATGAATGCAAGGTAAACTCATCTGTGGGAAATGTTTTGCGCTGCAAGAAACCTCAGTTGGTTGATTTGATCACTTCAGATGTCTAAATCTGTAGCTGGAGGGCCACTGATTTGAATCCTTGTTGGCGCACAGAATAGTGACTTGTATTTATGGTGCTATGAGGGAACAGCCTGTGACTGAAAGCACTGAGTATGTATGCAATTAATTTAAATATTGTATTACACACAGTATAAAATAGACTGCACGCAGCATAAGATAAGATAGTTTGTCGCCTGGAGGAGGCCAGTGACATGGTTGTTTGCAACACTCATGTGAGACGCATTAATTAATACACTTGCACAAAACACTGTTGCTGCATAATGTGTGTGTAATGTAAAGTTCTCCGACGCCCTACATAGGGATGAGTAGCACTATAAAAGAATTTAAATAAATGTGAGAAAGGGGCTATGGAGAGATGTAGGGCAGTAGTGAGGGAATCTGTGAACAAGGAAGACATTAGAGGCTACCAACAGAGATTGTTATACCACCTGCCACCAATGCTAAAAGCGGCCCTGCAGCCGAGTGACATTTTCATCATTCTGAAATGCAACACTCTAGAAACGAGGCAATGAACTTTAAAGATGAAAGCTACACCAAAAAATGAACTTTAAAGATTAAACGTACAATGAACTTTAAAGATTAAAGTTACACCTGCTTCGAAGCCAGCCTTACCGTGCCCCCTGCCTCGCTCCCTTGCTGCAACTAAAGATACCAACCGAACCTATTCTCGATTTCACTGCTGCTGAAAGAGGCCCTTGGTCTGAGGTAGTTGGGATTGGAGCCCTGTGAAAAGAACTCTTGTGGGGTAATGTTCAGGGGCAGTTCTGTCACTAAACACCAGAAGACGTTTACTCATTATCACTACAGCCGGCTCATTCAGTGATTCAGAAGGCCATCGCAAATGAAGTTTTTTGTATATCACAGCAAGTGTGATTGAGATATATGTGCCACGTCAGAATCCGCAGTCCTGTGATTGTGTGAGGTTAAGTCTCGGACTCGAATTTTGAATCTCACCTCACTGTTGAATTTCAGGCACAAATATTTCTCACATGTATCATTGGAATGCTAGTTTTACCTTGGTCTATTAACTAGTGCAAGTAAGTGTTAACTATCTCAACTCGCAGTTGTAGAGGGCTGCGTACAGCACCCCGGGGCCACTCGCTTAATTATACTGGTATGATTTTTTAAAATACTTTTAAACATATTTGTCAGCCTGCCTGACTGTAACCGCTATGTGTGTCTCACAGGCTCTCCCGAGGCTTGCCCAGCAATCATGCTATCACGCACATGCTCACTGCGGCGGCCGGAGTACGTGAGTCACCTGACTCTAATGAATTTATGGTATAGGCCTGAGGCAACTGAGATTTGTGTTAGGGCCTCTCACACCCTGTTATAGTCTGGGCCCAGGTCCCATGTGGGACAGAGAGAGCAGCATGGAGTTTAGTGATTCTTCTCTCCTGGTTTATTATTTGAGCTCTCTCCAAACAGCCGCAATGCCACATGTTCACAGACAGGTTCTCTCATCAGCGTGCGTCGTGACTGTCACTCGAGACAGACTACTTTTGCACTTACCTGCGTGTATCTGGATCTGAAGGTGGGGTGTTGGATTTAGGGGGCTTTCGACACTTGCTGTGCTGCAGGCTTTAAACAGCAATGCAGGGTGGACTGAATACCCGACTGAAGACCAAGCTGCTTCTGTGCCATGGACAGAAAAAAAAAATTCAATCTTTGCCTGAAGTGTCGTCGGGTGTATTTACACTTGGTGTGTAACTTGTCACTTGCTGTGTGACACTAGAGATATTTATGCCAGGACATCAGGGCAGGCTCTGGTGATGCTCATGCCACTACAACTCTGAATGCCTCATGTGCACCCAGCAATACCCCTTCTACATTGGTGGGGTCCAGTAAAGATCTGTGTTCTCTACTAAACTGTTGTCTTGTATTGTCAGTGGCTCTTATTGCACAGCTTCGCTCCAGTGGTTCTACAGCCTAACCGCAGGTCCTTGCTCTTTTTGGTGTTAATTCTTAGCGGAGCCATGTGACCTTCTTTCTAGATGTCCATAGCTGTCATTTTAATTATAGTCAGCTGCAGCAGGCGTTTGCAGCAGTTTTAGATCTTCTGAGAGTTTCTCGTTGCCCAAATGGGTCTAATTTCTGATATTTATGTTTCCTCATCTTCATTGCTTGATTTTTGCTCGCAAGAAAGTATCACTCATAGTGGTTGAAATGTCACTCATAACCACACTGAAGTTATGAACATGTCACACAAAGCCATCTGAAACCTTGGCAGCTATGGATGGCACGTGTCATGATGTCATTTGCTGACTGCCATAACTTGGTTAGTCCCCCCACTTCTTTTTATAGCACTTGTGCCCTGCCACTCACCAAAGATCCTTTCCTCCCCTCGTGACAACCGTTTAGCTCTTACCTCAGGCTCCAGAACTCCACAGTGGTGGCAGGGTCTCTACCGTAGGGGTTGGTTCTGCTGCAGCAAATCACCCAGCACTGCCACTGCCACTGCCCCAGACTCGACTCCTCACAAGAGCGCGTGGTGGTGGAGCACGTGACGCGTCACTGCTGCGTTTTCAGCGCGAGGGCGGCCAAAAATGATGCCCAGGGCCGTCATTGGTAGCGCTTTCGCGCGCTACAAGATTGACGCCCTGGGACGCGACCCACAACCACAAACGCAGTACGTCACGCACCGCACCACCACCACTACGTTAGGTGGTGGTGCGTGCGCTGCAGGCAGCATTTGCAAGCAGGTGCGCTTGCACTTCACACGGGGGCCGTGCGGCACTGGTGGCCCTTTGCGGCGGCCTTTATAATTTATTTGGGGACACTGACACTACTGTAGTGACTGACAGTAGTGTGTCAGTGAGTGTCCCCAAATAAATTATAAAGGCTGCCGCCACGGGCCACCAGTGCCGCGTGGCCGCCGCCCCCAAAATAGTGCCGCCTGGGGTGGACCGCCCCCACCGCGCCCCCTCCCCAGCTACGCCACTGCTTGTTCCTCGTCTATATAAATGGCCTTGAGTCCTTAATTTCGCAGATGAACTTTGATTTTCCTAAGGTTGTTAATCAGTTTGTTTCCACTCTTCTTAATGCAGACGACGATGTCCTCTTGGCAAGGACATTTACCAGCCTGCAAAAAGCCCTTGACGCTTTTGTGGAATTTATGTCTTCCTTGGATTTAAAAGAAAATCTTATAAAGTCCCATATAATGGTGTGTGGCCCAAAAAGGAACAAAACGAAGACTTTTAATTTACAACGAAGTGCTGTGGAAACTGTTTCATATTTCTGTTACCTGGGGGTTCTTTATAATAAGCAGCTTAAGTGGGATCCTCTTTTAACTTCAAAGGTGCAGCAAGATAATAGGGCGCTTGAGGCTCTTTTTTGATTTTATAAATCGTTAACATTTCTTGGATTGGTTTCTACCCGGCTTAACTAAGCTCAGGCAGAAACCAATCCGAGAATGTTAACGATTTATAAGGCAAAGTGCATTTCCATAGCAACCAATGGTGCTGGGGTATGGGGTTATGGGGATTGCTCTAAGTTCCAAGTCATTGAGAACACCTTCCTCAAGAGACTCTTGATGGTCCCTCAGGGGTCCTCAACTTTGTTTTGTCACTCTGAAGTGGGGCTTAGCTACTTAGAAGACAGCACCCCTACTTCTGTGGATAAGAATCTGGGCCACGGATGATTTGGATCTTACCAGGCACATTTTAACGGATTGCTTGACCATGAATAACTAAAAGAATATCCCAAGGTTAAGCTACGTTAAATGTGCCTTTGAAGATCTTGGGCTTAACAATCTTTTTTTACATCCAGCCAGCATTTTGCCCACGACCAAAGTATAAATCAAGGCGGCTTATACGGAAAAGGCATTGGCAAGTCGCCATAGAGCAACTCCTCGCCAACTTTGTATATATCTTAACCTGACGGGTGATTCTCTTTTACCAGCAACACAATTTTATTTGACATTCATTTTAAAACCTCAGTATAGATTTTACTTAACTAGGTTCAGACTGGGCACGGTGCATTTCTTGGTGGCATTTCCTACCCAAGGAGGATGGACACATGCCCCCCCTTCCAGGCTCACAGCGACCTGACTTAGATTGAAACTTAGGCCTTGTGGTTTTTACCACATCTCACAGCCTTCTGCGTAGAATGTTCGCCATTCGTCGTTGCCTTTGTGTGAGTCATTCAGAGTTGTTATTAACAGTTATTTTTAGATAGATGGTCACAACTACATCTACTGTTTACCTTTATTTGCCAATTAGCCCCTTTTCTTCTTTTTTACCAGTCAGGTCTGTTCTATTATTCTTTATGCTCTACAGAGGTGCCACCCTCTGTGGCACTATAGCATATACCTACTGACCATACTTGGATCTTGTTACTTCAAATCAGGACTTACTAGGACCTAAGGTGGGTCTCTTGACAAATTGCGTCTCTCTTATATATACTTTCTATACACTATGGGTTGAGACACTGTTCTCTTTTTTGCTCATTGGGACACTGTATTAGGTATTTGACTTTTCTTTCCAATATATATACTGATCTGTAATACTTCATCACGGTATGAATCTTCTTTCTACACATCCTTTCACAATCAATGTCCTATGACAGGTGTAGATTCATTCCTTCACTGTGTAGACCTACTCTCTTGCTCTATTTATTCTATGTCTACAGTTCTTCCACTTGTCTCCGGTCATCTCTTTTCTTTTTCTTACTTTTTCTCTTTGGACTTTTCTAATGAAAGGACAATACTTACCTTAACATGTACTTCATTGTAAATATCTCACAGCCTTGAAAAAGTCACTGTGTGAGGAAACATGAGTCAGCTGTTTTCCATCTCTGAAGAAAGAATTTGTAAAACATCAATATACCTGAAGAATACATAATCTTCTATACTCTGCAATAAAGAGAACTGCATTTTCAAAAAAAGTCCTGACTGTTTGGACATTGTACTATTTTCTAATACTGTTTTGAGTGCTTTGGTTTTCATTCTTATACTAATACCATCATGTTTGCTTCGAGAAGTTTGAAGGGACCGTAAACAAGATACTCCACTATAGGGAGGGAAGCCCTGGCAATTTATTGGGCTTTGAGGAAAATGCAGACTTTTTTATGGTGTTGTGAAGTCAAGGTTAAGACAGACCATAAGCCTTTAAACAAGATTTTCCACAGAAAGGGTATTGATGCCGTGTCAGAAAGAATTACCATGTAGGTGGTAGCATTGCAAGAATATGATTTCTTGATAGAATACATACCAGAAGCCAGAAATGTAGCGGCAGATGCGTTATCTTGATTGGTGTCTAATGCAGAAGAAATGGAGAGTGAAGATGAAGATTTGAGAGAAGAAGAAAAACAGTGTATGTGTTATAGAAGGTAATGTCATTTCTGAAGAAGAGTGGAAGAGAGCCACCTGCGAGGATGTAGTGTTACAGGCAGTGTTTAAACTATTGAAGTCTGGTTGGCGCAAGAAGAAATGTGAGGGTAAGGAATGTCAAAAGTTTTAGAACATGAAGGAGAAGTTGTCGGAGAAGCAGGGGCTTTTATTCAGAGGAACGAGGTTGGTTACACCGATGACGTTAAGAAATTCATTAATAAAGTTGGCACATGAAGGGCACCAAGGGATCTCAAAGACTAAGGAGCAGTTAAGGGCAGCTTATTGGTGGCCAGGGATGGACATGGAGACAGAAAGGTTAGTAAGGGAGTGTGTACAGTGTATGACAAGTGATAAAGTCTTACAAACCAGAGTACAACCCATGGTGGTGCGGAAGTTGCCGGATGGTTCAGGGGATGAAGTTGTCCTAGATGTACTTGGGCCAATTCACTCAAAGGCGGGATCCACACACGTTGTTGTATTGATGAATTTATTTTCAAGATGGCCGGGAGTGACTTTCATGCAAGGGATAGGAACCAGGCATGTGGTGATATTTCTTAAAGATCTCATAAGCAGGAAGGTACCCCCTGTGTGTTGCTCACAGATAATGAGATTCAATGGAAATGGAAGAATTTCTTGTGGTGAGAGAGATTAAACATAAGAAATGCGCTCTGTACCACCCAGAGGCTAATGGTGTAGTAGAGCTCTTCAACAGAGAGCTGAATGAGACTATTAGAATGGCTAAGGATAATGTAGAGGAGTGGAGGGAAGAGGTGAGAAGAAAAGTTGATGTGTATCGCCTAACTCCGCATTTCATCACAGGGAAGTCCCCATTTGAACTGTTCAGAAAAATAGACATAACTATGTGATGATGCTTACATGGGTGAATGAGAAATGTGAGGAAAGGAGAGGAAGTGCTAAAACTAAAGAGAGGGAGAAGAATATGAAAGAAAGGAAGAGAAAAAGATGGAGGAGAGCAAAAAATGGTTTGATGAGAGGAAAGGTCACCAGAGTGCAAGTGGGTGACTGGGTAAGAATTAGAATCCCGGGTGGAGCGTCAAATTTTCGGATCCCATTCATGTAGAGAAACTTTTTAAGAACGTGGTAAAGAGTGGTTATGGTAAAACATGGCAAAGAAAGGGAGAAGGTAGAAGAAAATAAAGGAGGCGGAAACAAAGGATATGAAGAGGAGAGAGAGAAACTGGATGGAAGAAAGGGTCAGAGAAATAGAGAGAAGGAGAATCTGAGTGTAAGAAGGAGTCAAAGAAAGGTGCAGACCCCTAAGTTTTTGGAGGACTATGAGTGAGATGGGTGACGGGGTGGTGCGTGTAGAATGAGCTTGTAGAGCAAGCTTGAAGGGCGGTTTAGTTCAGTATGCATGAAATGTGATTTTATTGTTGTAGGTATTATAGTTTTGTTACAATTTGAATTTTAGGACCGTATAGCAATGTTTTAAAGTTGTAGAATATTGTGATTATTATATCATCCTTAGCATAAGTGTCACTTGTTGTTTATATGTGACCCTCACATATAAACAACAAGTGACACTTCGTCACATTCTACTGGAACTTCAAGGTAAAAATATTCTGAAGAGAATGTTATGCTTTAACTGGACACTGTGTCCAGGACTGGAGAGGATGGCTGGGATGATTTCCCTGTATCTTCTATCTCAATAAATTCATCTAAACTATATCCTGCGCCTGTGGCTCCTAACTTGAAGGAGGAATCTGCTTTTTAACACCTACATATATCCTGCATGGAGACACCACTGAAACCTGCCCACAAAGAGGTTACTTCATGAATGAATTTATTTGAAAACCGAAAGGGAAGGAAGAGGAACTGTAACCAGCTCATGGGCCTGGGAGATGGCAGTCTCGTCCCGGCCACTGACTGATATGACCCTAAATAAGGCATCGGAAATTCGAAATGGATTAGTGCGTGATAAACAAATACACACCGCACTCCCTACTTCCAGAGCAAAGAAACTGGGTCTGCTGAAGCCGGAAACCTCAGGACTCAGGCGTGTGCCTTTCATTTGTACAGCAGGCGCAATGGCACCAGGGCCCAGGGTTTTAAGAGGCTCATTGCACCCAATTAATGCAGTCTTTTTCTACCCAACTGGAGGGTATGGTGATATTTTTGTTACTTGATTTAGGGGAAGGATGTATATCTAGATCCTTACAGAGAAAACCGAGGTAGAGTTCACTGAACAGTAAAGTTAGAAGTATCCCCAAACGCCTAGCAGAAGGGGCAGCAACCAGAAATGCCACCTTAACAGTATGTAACTTCAAGGAAACATCCAGTGCAGATTCAAATGGAGAACCCATAAAACCCCTAATATTCAGAGCAAGAAACCAGGAGTGCACCATAGATTTAACCAGGGCTGGCCGGGGCAATCTGGATAACCAGCAGTGGAGGGCAAACCATCTTCCACCGGCCCCCCAAAGCCAAATAATGGCCAACTGAGCCCGCAGAGAGGAGGGAGCCAATGAAAGGATTCACCCAGGTCTAAAGAAATGATCATAGGTATGGGTCAACACAGCCAACACATTTTACAGCCATGCCTCCATGACATAACAAATGAAAACAATGATCTATCTTACTTTCACCCTCTCACATGCCCCTCTTCCTACCCCAGCAGACACCCTATTCTCAATGCACCCCCTTCTTTCCTATTCTCATCTCATGATGATGTTGAATTAACACAAATTGTCTTTAATAATGCTTGACTATTGTTACCCGTAACAGCCATGATCCTTGCTCATGCTAAACTTGTTCTTGATTGTAGAATGTTCTATATTAGGCTATAAATATTTGATTCGCCTTGGGGAGCTCGACTCCTTATGAGATGCTGGGGGATCCCCAACTCCAATTTTCCTGCGACTCACAGTCTTTTTATATTAAATACATTTCTGACTCAACCGAAATCGGAAGCCGTCGTTTTCTTCCGGAATTGTCACAGTATTTATTGACTGTAATATCTCTTGATTGTCTTGACTGTCAAGCCACCTTAAGCCCCGCCACATCCAACCCTGTGCCATTCTCCACTTCCTGGATTCAGAAAATCAGCATTCCCTCCATACCTTTATACGATTCTGGGAGAGAGAGGATCTGAGAAAGGGGACTACAGAGAAAGAGAGAGAGAGCAGATGAAGGAGAGTTGCCTCTGGGAGAGGCAATACAATAAAGGCAACCATTTCTGTGAACACTGGAAAACACTGCCTCCTTAGAATTTTCTTGGGCCCTGAAATCTACCAACATTGCCAACCACCACATTTCACAAGTTGGGAAAACACTATAACATTTCAGATGTATTTACAGAAAATAAATACTAAAAATGGGAAATCCTATGCACAATCTGCAAAAGGTGTGCTAAATTATTGTTGAGATTTAGTGCAAGATTCCAGTGGTGTGCCTTGAGAAAAACAACACACAGTGATGCCAGTGAAGATGAGCAGAAAGAGCATGATGATTATTGGAGCAGCGTAACTTTGACCCCATCTTACACGTCATAAATATGCAATATATATGTGCAATTAGCCATACATACTTGTGTGTCCTAACATTATTAATGTAACGTGTTGCACTTTTACACCACTATTGAAGTGCATTCACTATAGAATTAGAGACACATTGTGTGCCTTAACTGTCTTAAACACAAGGAGATGATGGACGGAGCGCTGAAACTTTTCAGACACTCACCCCCAGTCACAGATCTGGGTTGAATCCATCATCGTTCTTTAGCTCACTTCACCACCCCAGTTCAGACTCAGCTATATGCAAATCAGTCTTGACCCTGTGCCTCATGGGAACAGTCCAGCCCGAACTGCCAAGCCAGGTCTACCCTGGACCGGAAACAAGCATCCTGGGCCTGGTTTCGAGATAACACCCTTCATCAGCCAGGCTAGCTTGAATCCAGTGGCAAAGTGAGCAAGGGACCCACGTCTGGGCATACCCTGCCAACTTAGGGCGAACAAAGCAAACACAAGGAGATGATGGACCGATCGCTGAAACTTTTCAGACACTCACCCTCAGTCACAGATCTAGGTTGAATCTATCATCGTTCTTTAGCTCACTTCACCACCCCAATTCAGACCCAGCTATATGCAAATCAGTCTTGACCCTGTGCCTCATGGCAACAGTCCAGCCCGAACTGCCAAGCCAGGTCTTCCCTGGACCGGAAACAAGCATCCTGGGACTGGTTTCATCCCTCTTAACTGCAGCACGATCAACCCATACACAATCCCTGCTTTTAAGCCATCCAGGGACTTCTTTCACACCGGGCTCGTGCTCCTTGAGAGAAACGAACGGCGACACCCCAGTCACTGAATGCGGCGTCACCCTGTATGACCAAACCAATTTCTTAAGCTCTTCAGACCACGATAATCCAGTGGAAATTGAGAGTTGAATATTTTCCATGATCAGACGGTTAACTCTTTCAACCAAGCCATTCGCTTGAGGCCTGAACATGGCAACCCTCTCATGTTTAATGCCCAACTTGCAGAGAAATTCTTGCATTCTTTTGGACACTAATTGAACTCCATTATCAGATACAAGTACCTTAGGAATCCCCTCATTCATAAAAATCCTTTCCATGAAGCCAATCACTTTTTCAGTTTCGATGCAATCTGCAGTCTCAACAACAAACCACTTGGAGTGGTAGTCCATCAGCACCATCAAAAACTTACAGCGTGAACCAAGTTTGGAGACAGGACCAAGAAAATCAATTGCCATCCTTTCCCATGGACGCTTAGGAAATTCCACACAAGCAAGAGGCAGCTGCCGCACAATCTTCGTTTTATCACTCATAGCGCACGCATGACACTCCTTGACAATCTCCTCAATATCTTTGTCCATCCCAGGCCACCAAAATGACTGACGTACACGTCTTTTTGTCATGTTTCTTCCCAAGTGTCCCTCGTGAGCAATATTCACAATCTTAGTCCTCAGAGCTGCCGGTGGCACCAACTGGTTCCTTCTCCACAACTTCCCTTCACTCACACTCAACTCAGATTCAACGTGGGAATAGCTTCTGAAACAGGTATCTTGGACAAGATTGCCTCTCCATCCTTCTATCACACCACACATGACCTGCTGCAGTATATCATCATTCAACATAGCAGCATCCCACTCCTCCTTGTCAAAAGGCTTGTTCCTCGCTACATTTAATTACATCAACAGCAACTTCTAACTCTTCCCCAACAACATCCACAGGCATTCTAGACAGATAGTCCGCTACCACATTTTTTAGACCTTTCATATACTCCACTTCAAAGTTATACTCCAGCACTGATAATATCCACCTGGAAATCCTGGGAGTCACACTCCCTTCAAGACCTCTGCCTCCTTTGAATAAATGTACAAGGGGCTTGTGATCAGTGCGAACTTTAAAAGGTAACCCCCAGACAAAATACTTGAAGTGCCTGATCCCCCAACAGCACGCCAGAGCCTCCTTCTCAATCACGGAGTACAATCTCTCCGCTCCTTGAAGTCTCCTAGACGCAAACCCAATGATCCTTTCCTCTCCATCACTCATCTGAGTCAGGACAGCCCCAATTCCCACAGCATAGCATCTGTGGTAATGAATGTCCTAGCCTTAACATTGAAATGCCCAAGGGTAGGTGCATGAAGAATACCAGCTTTTACCCTATTGAACGCCTTGTCACAAACGTCATCCCATTTAAATGTAACACCATTCTTCATCAGTAGCCTCAAGGGCTCTACAATTTCTGTAAAACCACTCATGAATTTGGAGCAGTACTCTGCCAGCCCTAAGAAAGACTTCAGCTGGTCCTTATTGAGAGGAGTAGGAGCATCCCTGACAGCAGCAACGATGCTCTTTTTGGGTCTAATTCCAGTTTTGGATATCTCGTGTCCCAGATATGTCACACAATCATTCCTTAATTGACATTTTTCTTTTTTTATGGTCAATCCGTGCCTCTCCCTACGAGTCAGAACCTCATTCAGTACTTCGTCATGGTGTTCATAGTTTTTCTCCACAACCAACACATCGTCCTGAAAACACAAAACATCTTTCAGTCCCACAAAAATATCTTGCATAACCCTTTGAAACACCGCTGAGGCAGATGCCAAGCCAAATGGCATTCTACGATAGCGGAATGCACCCAGCGGTGTTACAAACGAGGTAAGGTGTCTTGATTCCTCACTAAGATCAATCTGATGATAAGCTGCAGGCATGTCGATTACATTGAATACAGCCCCTCCACCCATGGCAATCAACATCTCGGAAATATTAGGCAGGGGTTGCCTGTCGACCCATATATTTTTATTTAGATCACGCAAGTCAACACACAAACAAATCTTTCCCCCCTCCTTGGGTGCAACCACAATAGGCGCCAACCACTCTGAAGCCTCAATAGGCTCAATAATCTCTTGTTTTAACAATTTCTCAAGCTCTTCTTGAAGAGGACCTCTCATAAGATGTGGTACACTCCTTACTCTATGTACAATAGGTATTGCATTCTTTTTAAGAATAATTTTGTGGGACAAATTTATGAGTTTCCCCAACTCATCAGAAAAAACTTTGGAGAATTTCTCCATCACATTTGCATCATAACTATTAACATCATGCACCATAGCAGATTTAACAGGCTGAGCAGCATTAGGATTCAATACAATCCCTAGGTCTTTTTGGTGGCGCCAACCCAACAAGTTGGAACCCTGTTTTGTTAAATACACACGTCCATACACTTTTCTCCCACCAAGGCAAATTCCCATCCACTTAAGTCCCAAGATATCAATGGTCTTACCACCGTACCCCACAGCCTTGATATCAGGCATGTCCCAAGACTCCATGTTGCTCATGCCACCCCAAACTTTGAGATACATATCTTTGGATAGTAACGTGTATAAGCTCCCTGAATCAACTAACATCCTAACATCATTCGAATCCAAACTAATGGCACAATGGGGTTTTTCTAATTTGTCAGTGCTTTCTGTAGCAACACTACCATTCACCTCACTATTGCAGCACACCTCCTCAGGAACACTTATGCCATCCACACATAACATCAACTCATGAATGCTCTCACAGGTGTCATCTACTTCTTGCATGTACTGGGTTTTCGTCCTGCACACTTTTGCAAGATGACCTCGCTTCCCACATGCTCTACAAATTGCGTTCCTAGCTATACATTTAGGGTTGGAAGCAATATGACCAGGTGCACCACATCAATAACATTTGACTGCGCGTGCTCCGGCTCCAGGAACAGTACTAGTGATGCGAGAAGTTTCATTGGCTTTGTTAAGGGGCTTATATTGTAACAGTGGGTTTCATGGTCTTAGTCTCATCAATACATGCATGGATCTCAGATCCCTTAGAGGTCACATCCTTTGATCCCAAATCTTTGGGAACCATCGAACTACTACACTTATCCATTTCTTTTATCCACAAATCAGTATGTTCGAGTCCCTTTGCAATCTGTATCGCCTCCTCTAAAGTAGAATCCTTGATAAGTAACTTTTCACGTACCCTCTTATTATGCGTACACCTCACTATTTGATCTCTTATTAGGGAATCTCCTAAATTTTCAAAACGACAAGTTAAAGAAAGCCCTCTCAGAGCAGCGACATAGGTCGCAATATCTTCATCAACTTTTTGCGTTCGACAGAAAAATGTATGCCTTTCTAGCACAACATTAACTTTAGTAATAAACCTCACATCCAACATCTTCCTGGTCATGTCATAAACGTTACTCGGTTGACCATCTCCCATACCAAGGGAAATCTCAGGAAGATTCTCATACAGGCGGCGCCCTTCAACGCCCAAGTGGTGGAGCAAAATGGCTTGTTTGCGCACAGGACCATACTTATCTGCTCCAGTCGCTAATACATACGTTAAGAAAAGCTTCTTCCATTCCTTCCAAGGAATGGTAGGCTCCCCACGAGTAGGAAGGAAAGAAGCAGGAGCAGCTAAGCCTTGATCAGCCATAACAATACAATACAACTTAGGAATAAGTGATAACTAACACAAGCCTTGTTAATAAGCTTCCCTGGAAATAAACCGTTAGATATGAAAGTCCAACCTGGAAGAAATCAATGTTAGTCCACAAAATAAACTAACATAATAAAGTAAAACAAAAACCTTGTAGATTGTGCAGTTGTTGGAGAGATAATGTTCTTTGCGATGACAGTTTGTGCAATTCTTGAAGAAGACTCGATGAGTAATTAATGCCCTTTACGATGACACAGACTTTAGCAGAACTCAAACCTTGTATAACTGTGCAGTTGTTGAAGAAGATACGATGAGTAGATAATGCCTTGAATAATTATGCAGTTGTTGAAGAGGACTCGATGGATAATGAAGATGACTGACCGTCGTGGATACAATGTGCAATGTATTAATTAATGCGCCAAGTACGATGGGAACAGTCTGGTTGAAGAGAACGTCGTAGATCCAATGTTTAACAAAGAGGCTTTCCCAACCGCTCAAAATGGCCGCTCCTGTGCGTCGTTTGCATTGGTTTTTACAGGAAATTGAGCATGAAGTCGACGTCACAGCGTGTTGAACTCAGTGCGAGTGGAGAAGTATGGCAACGCGAGTCTTACGGTAAGGTTCCAATACCGTTGAGGGCACAAGTTTATTTTTGAACTATTCCTCGTTTGATGTCGTGCTGAACATAGACTTGTATATAGACAATTTACTTGTACCAATACGTCCTGAATTGTATGTACGCGCTCCACTTGCACTTTCCTATTATTCATACACATGGCGCGACTTCATTCACAAGGCAGTAAACTCCGGGCAGTTCACAAAGCGCCAATAGTTGAGCAAAGTGCAGCAGAAAATGCAGGCAGTCAGTGACCACAACACTCCACTTGCCACTGGGCGTGACTTCATTCACAGGGCAGTAAAGGCTGGGCAATTCACAAAGCGCCAACAGCTCATCAGAGTACAGCAGAGTGTGCAGCAAAGTATATTTAAATGAGGCAGTCAGTGAACGTCGTTGTTCACAGTCAGAAGTTGGCAAGCAACACAGTAAAAGCGCAGCAAAGTACGGGAAATAGGTAATAAGTAGAAAGGATGCAGATGTTGTAGTAGCAGTTGCAGGTCGGCAAGTAGAAATGCACGGTAGAATAAAGTACTCACAATGAGGAGAATATACAGTTTCTTTGAAGATGTATCCATGGGTGGAGGTACAAGTTGTCTGCACCCTGAGCAGACTGGGTTCAGCTCGTCGCCAGTGTAAAGATTCACTGATCTCTCCTTGAGAATGTCCAATGGCTACGTCACATTTGCATTTATTAAATCATTCTAGTAAACAATTGTTAGGTACACAAATTCTACAACCCAACCGGGCCAGTGGCACGGACATGCATCAAATTGTAGAATGCTATGTTGCAAGAAAACAGTCCCCTAAAGATAAATCACCGCATATACATCTGCAGTTCATAAGAACCTAGGTGGAAAGGCAAGAAGCAGAGATACAAAAGAACAGTGTTATTTAACCACAATCACAGCTTACATCCTCTGTCCAGAGGGACAACCCTCAGACCCACACCTCCCAGAGGCCCAAACACACCCCACAACCTAAAGCCCCCCGCAGTCCAGACAGTGCCTCAAAAAACTGCTCCAAGTAGGACCCAGGCTATTCAGATAAGTCCCTGTGAATTCAACCTGTGAAAAACGAATTGCTTCCATGGTGTTTGACTTTCAGCTTTACCTGAAAGTCCTCAGAGACTGCAAGCCTCTTTGCCATCATGTGACTCTTGACCTCTAGCAAAGATGTCTTCCTCTGCAAGGTGGCAGAATTTAAATCCGGGAGCATGACAACTGCTGGTCCCCCCGATACAAAAGGGGATGATGGACGGAATGTTTGAGCCAATCAAACACTCGCCCCCAGTCAACTGATCTGGGTTTAATCCATCATCATTCTTTAGCTCACTCCACCACCCCAGTTCAGACATGGCCATATGCAAATCAGTCTGACCCTGTGCCTCATGGGAACAGTCCAGCCGAACTGCCAAGCCATGTCTTCCCTGGACCGGAAACAAGCATCCTAGGACCGGTTTCTGGCATTCCAGCCGTCATCAGCCAGGCTTGCTTGAATCCAGTGGCAAAGTGAGCAAGGGACCCACGTCTGGGCATACCCCCGCCAACTTAGGGCGAACAAAGCGATACAAAAGGGGATGATGGATGGAATGTTTGAGCCAATCAAACACTCACCCCCAGTCAACTGATCTGGGTTTAATCCATCATCATTCTTTTGCTCACTCCACCACCCCAGTTCAGACATGGCCATATGCCCAGACGTGGGTCCCTTGCTCACTTTGCCACTGGATTCAAGCAAGCCTGGCTGATGACGGCTGAAATGCCAGAAACCGGTCCTAGGATGCTTGTTTCCGGTCCAGGGAAGACATGGCTTGGCAGTTCGGGCTGGACTGTTCCCATGAGGCACAGGGTCAGACTGATTTGCATATGGCCATGTCTGAACTGGGGTGGTGGAGTGAGCTAAAGAATGATGATGGATTAAACCCAGATCAGTTGACTGGGAGTGAGTGTTTGATTGGCTCAAACGCTCCGTACATCATCCCTTTGTATCGCTTTGGTCAGCCCTAAGTTGGCGAGGGTATGCCCAGACGTGGGTCCCTTGCTCACTTTGCCACTGGATTCAAGCAAGCCTGGCTGATGACGGCTGAAATGCCAGAAACCGGTCCTAGGATGCTTGTTTCCGGTCCAGGGAAGACATGGCTTGGCAGTTCGGGCTGGACTGTTCCCATGAGGCACAGGGTCAGACTGATTTGCATATGGCCATGTCTGAACTGGGGTGGTGGAGTGAGCTAAAGAATGATGATGGATTAAACCCAGATCAGTTGACTGAGGGTGAGTGTTTGATTGGCTCAAACGTTCCGTCCATCATCCCCTTTGTATCGCTTTGGTCGCCCTAAGTTGGCGGGGTATGCCCAGACGTGGGTCCCTTGCTCACTTTGCCACTGGATTCAAGCAAGCCTGGCTGATGACGGCTGAAATGCCAGAAACCGGTCCTAGGATGCTTGTTTCCGGTCCAGGGAAGACATGGCTTGGCAGTTCGGGCTGGACTGTTCCCATGAGGCACAGGGTCAGACTGATTTGCATATGGCCATGTCTGAACTGGGGTGGTGGAGTGAGCTAAAGAATGATGATGGATTAAACCCAGATCAGTTGACTGGGGGTGAGTGTTTGATTGGCTCAAACGTTCCGTCCATCATCCCCTTTTGTATCGCTTTGGTCGCCCTAAGTTGGCGGGGGTATGCCCAGACGTGGGTCCCTTGCTCACTTTGCCACTGGATTCAAGCAAGCCTGGCTGATGACGGCTGAAATGCCAGAAACCGGTCCTAGGATGCTTGTTTCCGGTCCAGGGAAGACATGGCTTGGCAGTTCGGGCTGGACTGTTCCCATGAGGCACAGGGTCAGACTGATTTGCATATGGCCATGTCTGAACTGGGGTGGTGGAGTGAGCTAAAGAATGATGATGGATTAAACCCAGATCAGTTGACTGGGGGTGAGTGTTTGATTGGCTCAAGCGTTCCGTCCATCATCCCCTTTTGTATCGCTTTGGTCGCCCTAAGTTGGCGGGGGTATGCCCAGACGTGGGTCCCTTGCTCACTTTGCCACTGGATTCAAGCAAGCCTGGCTGATGACGGCTGAAATGCCAGAAACCGGTCCTAGGATGCTTGTTTCCGGTCCAGGGAAGACATGGCTTGGCAGTTCGGGCTGGACTGTTCCCATGAGGCACAGGGTCAGACTGATTTGCATATGGCCATGTCTGAACTGGGGTGGTGGAGTGAGCTAAAGAATGATGATGGATTAAACCCAGATCAGTTGACTGGGGGTGAGTGTTTGATTGGCTCAAGCGTTCCGTCCAGCATCCCCTTTTGTATCGCTTTGGTCACCCTAAGTTGGCGGGGGTATGCCCAGACGTGGGTCCCTTGCTCACTTTGCCACTGGATTCAAGCAAGCCTGGCTGATGACGGCTGAAATGCCAGAAACCGGTCCTAGGATGCTTGTTTCCGGTCCAGGGAAGACATGGCTTGGCAGTTCGGGCTGGACTGTTCCCATGAGGCACAGGGTCAGACTGATTTGCATATGGCCATGTCTGAACTGGAGTGGTGGAGTGAGCTAAAGAATGATGATGGATTAAACCCAGATCAGTTGACTGGGGGTGAGTGTTTGATTGGCTCAAACGTTCCGTCCAGCATCCCCTTTTGTATCGCTTTGGTCGCCCTAAGTTGGCGGGGTATGCCCAGACGTGGGTCCCTTGCTCACTTTGCCACTGGATTCAAGCAAGCCTGGCTGATGACGGCTGAAATGCCAGAAACCGGTCCTAGGATGCTTGTTTCCGGTCCAGGGAAGACATGGCTTCGCAGTTCGGGCTGGACTGTTCCCATGAGGCACAGGGTCAGACTGATTTGCATATGGCCATGTCTGAACTGGGGTGGTGGAGTGAGCTAAAGAATGATGATGGATTAAACCCAGATCAGTTGACTGGGGGTGAGTGTTTGATTGGCTCAAACGTTCCGTCCATCATCCCCTTTTGTATCGCTTTGGTCGCCCTAAGTTGGCGGGGTATGCCCAGACGTGGGTCCCTTGCTCACTTTGCCACTGGATTCAAGCAAGCCTGGCTGATGACGGCTGAAATGCCAGAAACCGGTCCTAGGATGCTTGTTTCCGGTCGAGGGAAGACATGGCTTGGCAGTTCGGGCTGGACTGTTCCCATGAGGCACAGGGTCAGACTGATTTGCATATGGCCATGTCTGAACTGGGGTGGTGGAGTGAGCTAAAGAATGATGATGGATTAAACCCAGATCAGTTGACTGGGGGTGAGTGTTTGATTGGCTCAAACGTTCCGTCCATCATCCCCTTTTGTATCGCTTTGGTCGCCCTAAGTTGGCGGGGGTATGCCCAGACGTGGGTCCCTTGCTCACTTTGCCACTGGATTCAAGCAAGCCTGGCTGATGACGGCTGAAATGCCAGAAACAGGTCCTAGGATGCTTGTTTCCGGTCCAGGGAAGACATGGCTTGGCAGTTCGGGCTGGACTGTTCCCATGAGGCACAGTGTCAGACTGATTTGCATATGGCCATGTCTGAACTGGGGTGGTGGAGTGAGCTAAAGAATGATGATGGATTAAACCCAGATCAGTTGACTGGGGGTGAGTGTTTGATTGGCTCAAACGTTCCGTCCATCATCCCCTTTTGTATCGCTTTGGTCGCCCTAAGTTGGCGGGGTATGCCCAGACGTGAGTCCCTTGCTCACTTTGCCACTGGATTCAAGCAAGCCTGGCTGATGACGGCTGAAATGCCAGAAACCGGTCCTAGGATGCTTGTTTCCGGTCCAGGGAAGACATGGCTTGGCAGTTCGGGCTGGACTGTTCCCAAGAGGCACAGGGTCAGACTGATTTGCATATGGCCATGTCTGAACTGGGGTGGTGGAGTGAGCTAAAGAATGATGATGGATTAAACCCAGATCAGTTGACTGGGGGTGAGTGTTTGATTGGCTCAAACGTTCCGTCCATCATCCCCTTTTGTATCGCTTTGGTCCCCCAGCATCACAGTCCACTTCTGATGTTCTCTCAAAGAACACAATTTCTCCATTCAATAATGGCTACTGCCACCATTACCGTCCTCCCTGCACTTCCACACTTTTACTCACAAGTCTATAGGCCCTTTGGACAATTCCATCCACCTCCTCAGGCTGTAAGACCAGCGACTCAGCCAGGATCTCAATCTGACTTACAACACAGGGCCTACATAAAGATCTTTGCTTGGACTCTCAGAAAACACAATAGGGTTCCCCTCTGTATGTTGTCAAGCTGTTGAATATATTAATCGAACGGGAAGGCATGGCTGGCGGCCAAGATGGCGATTGCATAACCAAGAGCTCCGCAACCGACCCTCCAAACATCCACTAATATCTGTACCCATGACCCCACCCGAGACACAAAGCAGTGGCTACTTTGTTGCCCTCCTCCAGGGGGCCCGAACAAGTGATCGGCTTCAGGACTGGGGCCAGACGACAACCTTCGCCTGCATGCGACGTGTGCTGCGCCTCAGGCCGCATTGGTGGAGGCGGCTCCCAGGGTAGCACTCCGGAGAGGGGCTGCTGAGGCCGATGGCACCCCTGAGGAGTACTGGCTGCCAGGGCTCCAGTTCCATTGCTCCGGCTCATCTGGGCAGCCTTCTGGCTTGCTGCGGGGGTCACAGGTGATGACCCGCTATCGCATCCAGCAATGCTGAAGAGGGCCGCGCCTGGATCGCTGGGAGGACTGCCAGCGTGCGGCGCTGCAAGGACTTTTTGCCCTGGGCCAGCGACGGTGGCTGTGCCAGTTTGGTGGCTCTTTGGGGGGTGGCTGCTGGGCGGATGGTGCCTCCTGTGACTTTCTTGGGCCTCCGAGGCCGCAGACACATCACTCCAGCCCTGTTGGATGGCCCCTAACTCCACCGCGTTGCCGGAGAGGGCCACACTGTGATGGCCGGGAGGCCTTCCCCCCGTCTTCAGGGGCCCTGAAGTGAACTCTGATTAAGGAGGTGAGACTATGCTATAGGATCAGCAGTGTGACCTATCCTATGACTTACTGCTGTGACTGGGGGGTTCGATGTTTGCCTCCCCACGCCGCGTCCTGCGAGCCATGCATATGCCCTGCTGAGGATTGCCCCTCGGCCTGGTACTTTCCACGTGGGTGAGACCAGTCCTTCATCTTCCTTCAGTGCTCTTGGGGAGTGCTGCGCCTGGGCATCCACCTTCGCCGGGACATCAAAGCCAGGGGTGCTCGCTGCGGGGCCTGACAATGACTTTCGCCTGGCGGTGGCAGTGACCCGCCATGGTTCTGCTTGCTTTGAGGTGAGGGATGCCTCTCTGACATTGCCCTCAGATCATAACTTGGTCCAGCGCGTCCCCCTGAGGGATCAACATCCTAGGCTGGTTGTGGACTTGCCAGCTAGTTCTCCCCGCAAGGTGCATCCTCGCTCTCCTGTGGGGCTCACCTCTAGCTGTCTTGCGGATTCCATTATCTGCTTAGGCCTTGGGCAGTCCTGATTGTGGTGGGGTGTGCTACTCTGGCTAAATTTCTCCATACTGGGCTACCTCACTGCTGCTTCAGTGACCCACCTGTGCCTGGGTTATCCCTGCTCGCGCCATCCAGAGGACGTTCCTGCTGTCACTCGTGCTTTGGTGTGCCTATTGCCCTTGCTGATCTCCCCATGGCCAGCGCGGCGACATTGCAGTGATCTTTTGGCCTTGAGAGGTGTGGACAATTGAGGACCTGGAGTGCCGAGAGGGGCTAGGAGAGCAACTGCGATCGCACCGGGGGGACAGCCCGCCCTGTGGTAGTCACTAGAACCTCCTGATAGGGTGTCCCACAAATGGTGTGGGTGACCCGGTGGGTGAACTCTGTTGCCTGATCCACTGGCGACAGGCTCCTGGACTGGGTGGCCCGACATTGACCATGGGCAAGGACAGTGCAGAGGCCCCGGTCCAGGGGTAGATCGATAAATTTACCATGCCCGCCACCGACAGGAAAGATGGCAGGGACGAAACCCTGCCGCTGGATCCACCCCAGTCAGAGTCTACGGTGGCGATATTGCAAGCAATACAGGATTCCCACCCCTCCATTTGACAGTATGATAGGGAAACTGAGTGTAGACTTATCCCTGCTCCACCAAGATCTCTGTAACACGGTGGAGAGAGTCACCAAAGCTGAGGGGCAGCTGACTTAAGTCGAAGATACAACTACATCTCTCCGGACTGAATTGACGACACTCCGGCAGCGAGTGGACTTTTTGGAATACAGGGCTGAAGACGCAGAGGGCTGGTCTAAACGCAACCATATCCGAATACTGGGGCTCCTGGAGGGTATGGAGAGACCCCAGCCCACTACCTATATCTCAGAATGGCTCCGCTCCTGGGTCCCGCAGGATTCCTTGTCAGCTTGCTTTGTGGTGGAGAGGGCCCACACAGGTCCCTGGTGGCGAGGCCGCCCCCAGGGGCTCCTCCCAGACCAATCATTGCCCGGCTTCTTAACTTTGTCGACAGAGACACAAATCTCCGTGAGGCCAGAAAGAAAGGCAAAGTGCTTTGTGGGGAACACAAGATTATGCTTTACCCAGATTATACGCTGAAAGTACAACAGCAGAGGCACACTTTCCAGGCAGTCAAGGAGAAGCTTTGCGCTATGTAGATCACCTACATGCTGCAATTTCCAGCAAGCCTCAAGGTCATTCATAATGAACGCACATTGTTCTTTGATACCCCAGGAGTGCTTGGGTCTGGGTGGAGGAGCGCCCAGTCCTGGGACTGAGGGGCCGTGAGAAATCCCCCACACCTGGCAGAGGCTCAGTGGAAGGGGCTTGGAGGCTGCTGCCTAGGCGTCATGGGAAGGCCAGACGTCGCCATATATTGGAAGACATGACTCCTTACCGTCCGTGCAGGCTGCGCTCGGCTGAAGGGTCCCCGGGTCTAGGAGGGTGGGAGGGGAGGAGAGTAAATGCTCCCACTAGATTCAAATTACACTTCATCTGGATGGTCACAATGTGCTGCTATATCCTTTCAAAAGAGGGTTGCAGGACCTCACCCCACTGAATGTTTGTGTTTTGTTGGGGAGTTATATTTCAGTTTTCAGGTCGACAGATGCTTCAAGGGGGGAAGTGTAGGGAGGAGGGAGAGACTGGGGACTGGTGGCTGCCTGTTGCAGAATTTCCAGTTGTAAGTTAGGGTGTTCAGTTTTTTTTTTGTTCAGTTGTACGAGCTTCATGTCTGGGACCACACTAGTTTGCTTTTGGAAGGAGTCTGCACATACTTTTTAGCTACTGGGGCTTTTGACAATGGCAGGTCACGTAAGGAAATACAAGATAGTCAAGCGGAATGCCAATGGTCTCAACAACAAGTGAGGGGCTGTCATGGCATATGTTAAAAGGCATACCCGGGTCATCTTTTTCCAAGACGAGACACACCTTCTGGGGACCAGGTGATCTTTTTTGGGATGCTATAGTTACACTTGAGTTTTCCACTCATGATACATGAGAGGGTCAAGGGGGGTCGCCATTTTACTGAAACACACCTTCTTGTTAGTGGTCCACGAGGTACACAATGATCAGCAGGGGAGATTTGTATTGTTGCATGAGACTTTGAATGGTGTGGCATGGATGCTGGGTTGCGTGTATGCGCCGCTGCTATTGCTGGGAGCTACTTTGGAGGCAGTGGCGAGGCTTTTGAAGGCAGCTGTCCCTGGCATCACAATATTGGGGAGCGACTTTAACACTTTAATGGACCTGGTGAGAGATACGACATCTGCTCCTGTAGCCCCCCCCCAAACTTACCGGCTTAGATCCTGAGCAAACGCTTTGGGCTTTGTAGACGCTTGGTGGTTTCGGCATCGCACCGAGTGTCAATATACTTATCACTCTCCCACAGGGCACGTCTTGGCTACTGCCCTTATGCCTTCTAGCCTCTGCAGATATTGGGCTGGTCATACAGTCTTGCATTCTTCCCTGGGCATTTTCAGACCATTCCCCGGTACCACTGACAGTGGGTGGGGGTGGCCGAGGCGAGAGGGGACTAGGGTGGCTGAATGTGTGGCGGCTAAGAGATGAGGACTTCACGGAAGACATTAGGGATACTACAACGGATTATTTTGAGTTCAACTAGGGCTCCATAGCCTCTCTGGTGACGATGTGGGAAGCATTCAAGACGATCCTTAGAGGCCGGGCGTTTTCTGCAATCGGGAGTCGCACGTGGCATAGGGAGGCGGACCTGCTGTGCTTAGAGAATGAAATCAGGGATCTTGAGGGTACCACTGGAGCTCGACTTTCGCAGACAGAGCAGCACAGGCTGGCACAGTTGCACCTAGATCTTTGACATAAACTGCTGGGTTCCACAAAATTGAGTTGGCTCCATACTCTGGGCCAGGTTTACGAGACAGGGGAAAAGGCGGGCAAGTTGATTTACTGGTTGGCAACTGCCAACCGTCCTTCCATCATGATTACTGAGTTGAGGTCCGGGGAGTGCGAGATCACAACTGGGGTGGCAGGCTTGGCGCAAAGTTTTGCTTCCCATTTCTGAAACCCCTATCCAGCCCAGGAGCCCCTGCGCTAGAGAGCAGGACCTGCCCCTGATCCTTGATATACCAGTGAGGAAGAGTTCGGCTTTAGAGTGTAGAGGCCTGGGCGAGCCGCTCTTCGCAGAGGAAATCCAGCACCCGATATCTGCCATGCCTTCGGGCCCCAATAGGTTTCTGCTTGAATTGTATAAATGGTATGTGCCTTTGATATTACCTATCCTGTTGGCATTATTTGAGGGGATGCGCCTCAGTGGCTCACTCCCGCATGACCTGAAGTGGGCGACAGTCACAGTAATCTTGAAACCAGATAAACCCTCTGAGGAATTTGGATCTTACACACCCATATCTCTCATTAACCTGGAAGTGGAGATCCTGGCCAATGAGTTGGCTACATGCCTGGCTGCTGTGTTTCGCTTGATTGTGCACGTAGATCAGAATGGCTCTATGCCACATTGGGGTACCCGCCATGGTCTATGGTGGCTCCATGTAGCCCTAGCTTGATCGGAGGAGCTGAGGGGAGATGCAGTGTTCCTCCTGGTAGACATAGAGCGGACGTTCAATACGGTGCATTGGCTTTATCTCTTTGCAGTCCTCTACAAGATGGGGTTCGGTCCCTGGTTCCGGTGGTGGGTGTCAGTTTCATACTCTGACTTGTGGGCTCTGGTTCGTGTTAATGGCACCCTTTCCTCACATTTCCCAGTTGAGAGGGTAACTTGTCAGGGTTGTCCCCATTCACCATTGCTATTTGCTTTACTAATGGAGCCCCTGGTGGAGCTCATTCGGATTGACACCTGTGTCTGCGCCTTCGACTGGGGGATGTGGGGTGGAAGATCGGGTCTTGCTGTACACTAACAACATGCTCCTCTTTATTCAGGAGCCCCGCTATACCTTCCAGAGGTTCCTGGAGATTCTGAAGATTTACGGGGAGGCCTCAGAGTCACTTGGACCAAATCTACCCTTGTGCCCGTCCATGGGGCTGTGCCCAAAGACTGGGTGGATCCTCGATTAAGGATAGCGGGGGACAGTTTCTGGTATTTGGACATGGTGGTTGCCCTCTCTCAGCCTAGGTACTGGGGCCTTAATAATCTCCCCCTGGTGGCCTGGGTGCAGCGAGACATGACTAAGTGGTCCAAGTTGCAACTCTCAATCGTGGGCCATGGGGCCCTGTTCAAGATGGTGGCTCTCCCTCGCTTCCTTTATGTGCTGCAGAACTACCCCTATGCCATACCGCCCACTTTCTTTACCGAACTGCAGTTGCATATCAACACTTTCCTCTGGGCAGGGAAGACTCCTAGGGTATCTTTTGTGACGTGTCACTACTCCCCTTTTTATGCTGGCCTAGGATGGGCAGATATTTGTCTATATTACTGGGTCACTATTGACGACTGGTTCCAGGCGGATGGGGGGGCCCGGTTCATAGGCTTGATATTACGCTTCTTCAGCCCCACAGTTTACTCTCCTTGCTGTGTGGTCGGGGACCCCCATGCTCTCTGCCTCTGGTTACCCAGGTCCCTATCAGCTGTTTGTACTTGGTGCTTCACCACATGAAATGTCACGGTACACTCATTGGGGCTACTGCCCCTTTGGCCTGGGACGTGGTTGGCAGAGACTGCAGGGCTGACTCGATTTGGATTGTGGGATTTAATCGGCATCTCCACATTTGGAGATGTCTGGAGGGATGGCCACATGCGGTCCTTTCAAGAGTTAGTGGATGACTTTAGCCTTCACTCATGCGCCTTAGAAAGCTACAAAGACAGGCTGATGGCACCCCCAGAATTTAACCCGCTTGAATGCAAGTTAGTAACCAATGAGCTGGTAGGAGGTGGTGTATCTAGGCTTTAAAAATCCTTAATCATAAACGTGCCTGACTCTCAGGAAGCACTGAAGTCAAGGTGGGAGGAGGATGTCGGCATCCTTGAGGATGACGAATGGGCCGAGGCGAAAATGGCCTCTAGGATATTAGCGAGATCTATGCATCTTCAGTTGGTTCAATGCAAGTATTTCCGCAGAATTTATTCTCCTGAGCGACTTTGGCACATGGCCCGTGACCCGGCATTTCTACAGTGTGTGTCCACCCCAGGTACCCTTTACCACACTATCTGGACATTCCCCGGGGCGCAGGCATATTGGCTGGCAGTCATTAGACATATGGGACGGGTGGTAGGTTTCCCTCTGGTACTTGATCCCAAAATTGTCTTCTGGGAATAATGGACCCAGTAGGTGACTCAATATCTGTAAGTTCCCTGCTTGCGACAGCGTACATGGTGGCCAAGAGGGATCTTGCTAGACATTGGAGGTATGCGCAGGCCCTATCCATACACAAGTGGGTTTGAGGAATAGACTCCTGCCCAGCATTTGAAAAACTGCCATATAAGGAGCGGGCTCCTCACAGAAATGTAACCGAATATTGGGGGTGTGGACCGCAGAATAGATGTCCATCCGTTGAGGCTATGGTTATTCTCTGACGTAATGTGTATTCATGCTACGGTAGCAGTGCTGACTGTCACGTCACCTCTGTTGCTGTGAATGACTCTGGGTATATTTTCTGCAGTGCTCGATACTTCCACTGTGGCCCTCATGGCTTGGGCTTGATGTTTTTATTGTTCGTGTTGATATACAATAAACTCAATATAAATGTGTTATATAAAAAAAAGAACACATTAATTGAGACGTATTACAATGGCTTCCACTGTATGTGTTTAAAAGCTTGCACCTCTTTCAGTATGGAAGAAAGTTCTACTGCTTGCTCCTCCAGCGTTTGTACTCTGCTCTCTGTAGACTCCACTTTCAATTCTGGTGCTTGCACTTTGATTGCCAAACTGTCAGTCTTGCCTTCTACGTTTTTCACAGCGGAAGCCACAGTTGCAATTTCGTCCCCTACGTCTGCATGCAATGCATTGATGGATCGTTGAAAGAGCGCTACTCCAGTCATTTTAGAATCCTCTGAGGGTTCCCTAGTAACCTCTTGCATGCCACCTCTCCGTGCGGGTTGCTTTGGGGTAAAAAAGTTCTTCTTTCCCCTTTTGTTACTCACCACGGCATGGCTCCAACAGTGAACCAGCTATCTCTTCTCCTATCCTCCACAGGTTCAAGTCGACTAGAAGGCGCCTTCACTCAGGCCACACAAGAGGATCATCCCGGGGCTGCGAGCAGGACCCCTGGTGTGTCCTTCATGATGGAACCCTCCACCTGCGATGATATGAGGCAAGCACCACCTTAACTATGCCTCAGACCCCCATAGGGTGAGACGGCGCAACCCAAGAACCATACCTCTACCTGTGAAATAGGTTGCCTTAGTAAAGCAGGTTCTAACCTGGCAGATGGTTTACAGACTACTAATAATCTCAGTAGACATTAATATAATCCTGACCAACAACCCACCCTTAAACACCCAGAGATTCCTTTCCTCACTTACCTCTTCAAACTATTCCCCCATTCCACGCATCCAACCCTAACTCAGGACCCAAGGCCAAAACCGTTACAAACATATTGCACTTCAATTCCCAACAACTTCAAAACTCACCCCAACCACAAATCCCTTCACCTCCCTCGAGCTGGACCACCTGACCAGTAGCGAGACCAACAAATGCTTGTAACCTACACTTAAAAACTTGCCAATCTGCCACTCAGAAAACCCCTTTCTGATGTGTTTTTCTGCCCCACCTTAATCTTTCTTCCCCTTCTCTTACACCTTGCACGTCTCTGCCAACAAAGATACCAATGGGCCTCTTAGTTCCATCAAATACAATTCCATGGCCACCATCGATAAACGAACCCCGTCATCTTTAAAATACTACCTGTCATCATATCGTATTAATCCTTGCCCCATACAACCAATCCTTTCGTCCTTGCAAATATATCTCATCTTTCTATTCCCCTTCTTACAAGAACCATCAATGGCCGCTGGCTTATAGGCTTCCTCCACACCCTGCTTGACATCAGCTCCATCCACAACGATGTCCTTGCCTACAACTCTTTAATCTCCTTCAAATCTCGCTTCATGTTTTTCAGCAAAGATAGGCCCTTAAGCTGTACCAAACCATTCTCTCCTAGATGATGGCAGCCCCTACCCGTAGACAACTCAGCTGACTTTGACCACTGGCCTCAATGTTACAAGCCACTCACCTGAATTCCAGGTTGTTCCTCTGGGGAGAGACTATAGTACCCAACACCCCCAGTGACCTTTCTCAGCAACAATGATTAGAATAGCACTGTGCCCAAAAAAAGGTCCTTGGGGGAAGTGGAGGAAGAAAAACAGAAAAAGACCAATCGCACTGGACCACGGAACGTCTTGGTGCATGAGAAGGTGACAACTGCTTCTGGAATGTGCTGCCTCTTGTGGGAAACCTCTCTCAGTTCAATCACTATTATTGTATTCTATGAAAGGAACAGAAACACACAATTATACTTATAATACCAGTAATTGATACTCTATACTACAATGGTTGAGTAATCTATAAACATACTATCAGGGCTTTAAGTGGGCCGGGTCTGTCCGGGTCTGAGCACCGGCAGTTATTTTCAGGGGGCCTCGAAACGGGTCTCTATCGGGCTCTATTTTCGGGCCTCGCAGAGGTAGTCTGTTTTCTTTTTTTTTTTCTTGGACTGCAGTGAAAGCATGCACAATGATGTGTGTATGCTCGGATGTCGTGTGAAGATGACAAGTGGAATGTATTCTTTAACGGCACAAGGACCCCCATGCAGAGGCGCAACTAGAGCCAAATTTCGGGGGGGGCTACTAAAAATTTCGGGGGGCTGACTCTTTCAGCAATATGCAGAGTGGAGCTGCAGGGGCTCTAAGAAGGGGTGAAAAACAACACAGCCTCGTTAACAAGTAAATGGTCTTTTTAAAGACCTGTGAAGTACTCGGGTGCGGCTGTGTGTGTGCCCGGGAAGCTGTCTCAGCCGGGCTGACACACACGATGGGGGGATGAAGCCCTTTGAGCCCAATGGGCGTTGCGCGCCTGCCCCCATGCATGTCAATAACTCCGCGTTCGGTGGCATGGGGGACGGGGGTGGGGGAGGGGGGGAGGGAGTTTTCCCTTCAGCTGCTGCACTAACAATTCACGGCTTTCAACCAATCAGAGCATAAAATTCACTGAACATTATTCTCTGCCATAACCCCTGAGGTGCTGATTGCGTCCTGCACTTACATTATAAAGCAGAATAAAAGGGTTTACAACTTTTACCATCTAATGCACTTTCCTATTTAATAAGTGAATGAATAAATATCTGTTTCTTCCAGTCACCCGCCCGATCCTCTCCGGATGTCTACAGTCTGTCTAGTAAGGAGGGGCCGGCTTCTTGGGGTGCTTCTCGCTTGTTCTGGAGGACCTGGAATCTATCTGGCTGGTCCAGTAACCAGGGGTGTGGGAGGGGGGATATACTGCATCAATGTGTAAGCAGGGGTGGCGACAGCTAATATAGAGGCTGAAATAGACCCCATCCCTCAGTGTACTGTGCACGCTGCAGGTGCACTAACGGGAAACTGAGTACGATTAGAACTGAACGGCTTCCAGCTGCTTATTGAGTCTGGAATGACTGCCAGCCAAGGTCGGATTGAGAAGACAGGCACTCAGGCAGGGAGGGATGGGCCGGTGACTGAGGGCCAGTTGTGAGCCGGTCTTTTAGATGCCATGTTGGCCCTTTTGGTGTCTTTCCGTATCATTCGGCTGTCCTACGCGGCCCGAAGGGGGCCTGAACGGCCTCGCTGGGGACAGTGGTCTCTGCTCCTCTCTCCCACCCAGATGGAGGCCCGCACTGTTCTTGTCCGTCCCCTGCCGGGCCGGCTTGTTCCTGTGCGGGACACTGGTCCCTACAGCCATGACATCATGCCAGGTGAGCCGCGTTGTAGGACGACTCTGTGGCATGTTTTGACGGGGGTGGTGGCTTCGTTAAAACTCACCCCTGTGAAGCCGCATTGCCTTCTGGGAGCAGTGCTTCTAGTACACTCAGCCTCACGTGAAGCCACCCTATATGGGAGGTGTCTGCCTGGGCATTTCCCGGGATGACGACACCGGTCTTGGGGTACTGGGGAGGGTGAATGGCGTTATCCATACATAGCCTTGCTGGAATAAGGAGGGGAGAGAGCGAGCCTGAGCGGGGAATTCCAAATCTGATGACACTCTGAGGAGTCCTAGAGCTGACGGCTTGTCAGAACAGGGGGTACTGCTACACTAGTTATCTTTATTTAGACCACGCCCCAACTTAGATAGGCCACACCCCTTTGAGGTTTGCCCCACCCCTTTTAGAGCACCCCCAGTTTTTTTCCCCACTTAAAGCCCTGCATACTATGCATTTAGCAACACTCTTAAGTGCAGTCGACAGTTTTCCTTATTTTCCGTATTCACAAACAAGGAATAGACTCGTCTGTAAACCTTGCAATCCGATGGTCTATGGCTCCCTCTAGTGATCAAAAAGTTCAAATAAATGTTAATAACACAAATATTTTCTCTGGCTGCACAGTTTCGTAAATATCCTAAAACATTATTATATGAAAATATATAACCTGCAGTTCACACATTATAAGTTTGCAAAGTCTCGAAGAATGCTTTCTCTGCTCTCTTTCAAGAAGTGATATATAACATAAAAGTTGCTTGGTTGCAGATCCGCGTGAATGCAGTTTAATAATGTTCTTCAAAAACAAAGTTCCCAGAATAGAAGTGCACTGATTTAAAAGTTTTGTCCAAACAAAGTTCCCAGAGTAACAGTGCACCGTCTTTAAATATCACAGTCTGGACGCTTCATAAATAAGAAATAACGTCATACCTATAATGTTTTACAAAACAAAATATCGAATACCAGGTTGTTCAATGTTCTTCTTTTTCCTTTTTAGGTCTCGCGCCTAGAGTTGCAGTGCGCAGCACTGCTCACGCAGCGAGAGACCTCATGTAGGGGGTTTAGAAGCTGACCTAGGAATCGCACACACTTGTGCGTGTGCTTTTCATTTTTCCCCCGGCTATTGGGCTTTGCGTGCGTCTTTATAAGAAAGACAGCATGCAATTGGTCAAAGGCGGGCGCATGTCCCGCCTTTGCCGCGCCCATTCCCACCGGTGTCTAGCACGCGCAGCAGCGCGCGTTCGCCTCGCTGCCGCGCTCCCTTTCCCCCCCGCTCCTCTGTGGTGCGCGCGCACCACTGGTTTTAATTGTTGCTTCCTGACCTTTGCTACTTGTGGCACAAACCTACATCCACGCTTAATTTAAACAGCTGGGGAATCTCTCTCCTCGCCAGGTATTCCTTGGCATCCTTGACATTCATGACTCAAGCGGCCTGCACGTCAGAATCATTGCCTCCCTGGAGTGCGAGTGTAACAGCCATGAGCACGCAGTGAGAGGGGTAGGGGCAGGCGTGCTTCGCGCACCGGGTGTTGACTTTATGTGTGCCCTCATTTAAATGTTCAAGATAGCGCGTGCTACTCGCCGTAAAGCACTGCAAAGCACTTGTCGGTGTAGTTATCGTTATATAAATACCACTACAAAAGCTGTTCAGCTTTGTGCAGCAGCAGAAGTCCATCTTTGCCATTATTATTCACCCATCATCGTCCTCATGTGGGAGACTGCCTGTTTCGGCCGTTTTATTCAAAATGAAAAACAGGGTTGATTCCTGTGCACTTTCAGTGATGCCCGCTTTTAATCGTTGCCTCCCTGGAGTGCGAGTGTAACAGGCACGGGCACACAGTGAGAGGGGTAGGGGGCAGGCGCGCTTCGTGCACCGGGCGTCGACTTTACGTGGTGCCCGCTTTAAAGGTTTCAGATAGCGCATGCTACTCGCCGTGAAGTGCTGCAAAGCACTCGTCGGTGTAGTTAACGCTTTTTAAATACAATTACAAAAGAGCTGTTCAGCTGTGTGCATCAGCGGAACACTTTCTTTGCCATTATTATTAACCCATCATTGTCCTCACGGGAGACTGCCTGTTTCAGCGTTTTATTCAAAGTGAATAGGACTTGTTACATACACCGTTTGATCTATAGAACAATGAGAAAACACTGAGCTTGCCGATTGACGTGTGAAAAACCCAGAGTAACGTTGTAGGTGAGCCACTACTTTGGTAGTAGAGTCGATACACCTATTCTTAAAAAAAAAAAAACAGCTGTCAAACATGTCAGTAGTAGCTTACCACATCCTAGCTAGCTTATGAATGATATTTATCATGACATGCATTGTCGGCAATAGATGTTTGTGGCATTTGATGAAAAATACTTGTTGTGATAGGCATTTCCTTCGGCAAATAACTGTTTTGTTGCTGGGTAATACCTCGCATTTACTCCATCATCATACATTTATTATTTGTTAGCGATTAATACGACTACATGTGCAGAACAAAATGCAAACAGAATTATCCCCAGCTAACTCAATAGAAGAAATTATATTGAACTCAGGAGGATAAAATGCTAGGTGTGCCTACTATAATAGAATAGAAATCTACGACATGCAGATTTTTGATAAATGCTCTGTCAATGATGTACAATTTAGTACAATTCAAGGTTTCCATGTATGGCATTGTATTTTGAAGTTGATTAACTTTTATTTGAAATAATCACTAACAAATACTTGCTTTTCCAGGGTTGTTAATGTTATATAAATCAACTAGAGTTTACCGAGTATATCACTAGTTTATTCATCAAAATACTTCTGTCATCAATTGCTTCAGTTCCACTAATTGCCTAAGGGCATACTATGGTCAATACCCGATTGTTTTTTTACTGTATTATAACAGAAAACAACCAGAATGGATTCCGAAACATCACCATCTGGTTGTCAGTCAATTTGCTTTTTTTTCACATTGTAAAGGCACAATAGCGTGCACTTGGTTGAATGGTATGTG
This sequence comes from Calotriton arnoldi, assembly GCA_963921515.1. NCBI lineage: Eukaryota > Metazoa > Chordata > Amphibia > Caudata > Salamandridae > Calotriton > Calotriton arnoldi. The sequence goes on along the minus strand of CAWUFW010007497.1, from coordinate 141,585 downwards.
CTGGAAGAATGCAACGCATGTTTTGTGCTAGTAGCAGTATTATAATGTGGTCTTGTATTTCTTTGCCAAAAGAGTAAATAACTACCACCCTGATATCACTCATATCATTTTTACAGCTTCTTAATAGCAGTGCTATTATCGTTGAAACTAATACATATTGCCATAACTAAAGAGCAAAAAGCATTTGGCCACATATGCAAGAAACATGCAAGATATCTCCTGTGATTATAGAGCAGGTAGGGTAGTAAGATGCAGTCTGGGCCTTATGCAGACTCCCTGATTTACCTGGAAAATGTGTCTTTGCAGAGGAGGGTTACAATGTACAGTGGCAACTTTAGCAGGGAAATTTATGTGTACTCTTATACTGTAACTATATACTTGTGATTAGTAACTGGTCACTTATACCAGTATGATAGCAGTTCAAACAAGCATTTGCAATGCAATAGGTCTTGTATTTGCGAGAGTTTGAGCTATTGGCATTGTAAATGACAATGTCTTTTATTTATGTTTTCAAAACATGCAAGCAGTGTGTAAACACGCACTTTGTACTTATAGTCGTTGCTTACGAAAAGGAAGGCAGTCAGTAACAGCGCCTCTTTTACTGCCAGCCTTGCTTCTCGTAAGCAAGGACTAGAAGTACAAAGTGCGTGTTTATGCAACGCTTGCAGGTTTTCAAAACATATAAATAAAGGCATTGTCATTTACAATGCCAATAGCTCAAACTTGCGCAAATGCGAGACCTATTGCATTGCAAATGCTTGTTTCTAAGAGGCGTTCGACGGGGAAAGAACCAGGACAGGAAATCGGAGGTGATGAGGAGATGCCACTAGTTGCCTGGAGACGAAGCTGGGAAGGAGGCCGGAATGCAGTAAGTGACGCGAAGAAAGAAGAAAGTGACCTCGGAGGACGGGTCGCGTTGCTGGAGACAGGAATCCAGGTAAGTGACTGACAATGCCGAAGCCAAGCGAAGTCACAGTGCATTGCGGTTTTTTAAAGGGCAGACCTGGAACTTACTAGAATCGTGCACATGACAGTGGGGTGCTGACGGTTGCACCAAGTGTTCCTGAGAGAACACCGTTGGTACATGGGAGGTGCGGCAGCAACGAACAATTAGCGAACGTGTGCCCATGTTGTAGGATGTTGTAGGATGCTTGGTTCCAGTCCAGGGAGGACCTGGCCTGGCAGTTTGGGCTGGACTGTTCCCATTGGGCACAGGGTCAAGACTGATTTGCATATGGCTGGGTTCAAACTGGAATGGCATGGTGAGCAAAAAACGATGGATTTAGGCCCAGATCTCTGTACTGGGGTGAATGTATGACATTGTTCTGCATTCTGTCCATCAATAGTTCTTTTTGCATGTTGTACAACGTGCGTGAAAGCAAAATAAAGAGACTAGCATATTTTACAGCATGCATTATAGCAAAAATAAAGAGCTTGGCATAACAATAAAAATAAAATAAAATAAATGTAATACATCACGTGTCATCAAGAGTGTTAAGTACTCTTTACATTGTGTTTACCACTTGGTACCATGGTTTTACACCAGTAAAATAATGAAATAAAGATAGTAAAAGACAATATGCCTACCACTTGTTCTAGTGGAAATTACTCTTAGTAAGCCTCAAAGCGTGCTAATGCATGGGGATAAGAGCCAACCATAACACTCAATGCATCCCTCATATACACCTCCACCTCATCTGTACTCTGTGGTCATCAAAACTAGAGGGGACCCCTGAACCAAACCAGCCTCTGATGGGTTTTTGACTGGTGACCACCACCCTGCCACCTGCCACACAAGACAAGTTTCTGGACCCCTGGGGTGGGAGCCTTCTCTCCCTGGGCCCAGAAACAAAGCCTTTCTTGGGCAGAAAGGCCTCCGCAGGTCAGGAAGAGCCATCTGTGGCAAGGGAGCTTCAAAGGCCTTGCTGCCTTTACAAAGTAACCCCAGCCTCTCCTGCTATCAAGAGCAGGCCCCCTTCCTGTCTCACCCCCTTTTCGGCAGGAAGACAGGCGGGAAAACGTGGAACTGCCCAGAAGGTGTTCCCACCTCTGCCAACACCACCCCTCAGGTGGGGGAGGCGAGGTGAAGCCCTCTCTTCAGTGCCCGCCATCTTGCAGATAGGGATAGTGCCCACCCCCCACGTGGGGTGAGCACCCCAAGGGTGTAGTCACCCTAAAGACAGAAGCCCATGGCTACTGCCTCCAGACCCCTAAAACGCCCCCTAAATACAGTATTTTTTTTTTTAAATTATTTTTATTTTAAGTAGCCAAAAAAAAAGAAAACACAAAAAAAACATCTGCTTCAGAAATCAGTAAAATATACATAATATGGAGGCCGGCATACACACTGCAGAGAACATAGAGCAGTCCAAACCTCCCAGTGTCCCCCCCCCCCCCAACTAGGTAAACAGGGAATACAAGTATACAACTTGTTCCTTAAAATGACAAGAGTTACTTATGATATCGGGGACTGATCATTTCTGTAGGCCATCCAGGCCCCCCATATCTTCTCCCATTTACGTGGGCATCCCCTGCTCTGGTATACTCATTGTTCAGCCCGCTGACACCAGTCTAAATCTCTTTCCCAGGACTGCAATGTTGGGGCTACACTGGCACCCCACGCTCGGGCGATGTTCCGCTTCGCCACCGCTCCAGCTAGGGCAAGCCAGGTTGTGGCCCATTTAGGCAAGACTATCTCACCTGTCACCCCCAGGATATGCCATCTCGCCTCGACTGGGACCTGCTCACCCACTACCGCTGTCATTACACGAGACACCTTCCTCCAGAAAGTCTGAATCTTGGGACATTCCCACAATATATGAAAGAACGTTCCAGTCTCCCCACAGCCCCGTACACACTGTGCTGACATACAATGGCCCATGTGGTACTGTACTGATCGCGAGGCGTAGGATCTGTGAGAAAACGTAGCTGGATCAGCCTAAATCTCGCTCTCACCGCTATCTCTCTGGGGCTCTGTAGGGCCTCCTCCCAATCCTCATCCTCCAGGAGTCCCACGTCCGATTCCCATGCCGCCCGTAGGGGTCCCAGACAGTCAGGGGTATTATTTATACGTTTTTTGTACGTAAGGGATATTGCTTTGTCAATCATTGGGTCAAGGAAGGAGTCTGTCTTCAAGTGGTGTGTATTCCGGCAGCGAGAGGCCTTCTTTCAAGTGACAATGGAGTGCATGCCTCAACTGTAAGTACCGAAAGTGCTCAGTCGTTTTCATTTGGAATTCTACTTGGGGACTGTCAAACGAAACCATGTTCCCTTTTTTCCAAACATCTCCCAGGAGGTCAATGCCAATGTTGCTCCAGCCCTGGAACCCTTTCAGGCGCCTGACCTCACTCAGAAGATCTCCCTCCCAGAGGGGGGTTTGCTCAGTCAACCGGGCCTCCCATCCAATCATTTTAGTCGCCTTCCACCAGGCCATAACCACGGTCTGTGTGTGGGTCGGGAGGGAAGAAATCACCCCTCTCCCCCCGTATAGGACCGACAGAAAGCTACCCCTTCTCATAGCATGACGGTCAACCCGGTAGGCCGGTTCCTCAAGTGGTGAGAAAACCCACCCATTAACGTTAACCAGCTGGGCTGCCCAGTAGTACTTTCTTATGTCCGGTACCACTAGTCCTCCTACATAGACCGCCTTCTGCAATTTCTTCAAAGCGATCCTAGGGCAGCCTCCCCCCCCATATCAGTGTGCGCTGCTCGGACTCAACCCCACGAAAGAAAACTTCTGGAATCTGGAATGGAGTGTTTTGTACGGCATATAGTAGACGCGGTAGGGCCATCATCTTGAATAAGACCGCTCTACCCATAAGGGAGACCGCCAGACGCCGCCATTGAACAACATCCCCGTTCAACCGTTCTAGCTGTGAGTGTACGTTCAGCTGCATAAATTCCTCCTTTGTTTTGGTAATCCAGATGCCCAAGTATTTAAATAGATCTCTATGGACTAGCTCCTTACACGCCGACGTCAGAGCCGGAGGCTCCCCCGCCAAGGTGAATACCAGGGACTTATCCCAGTTTATACGATATCCAGAGTATTGCCCAAACGATCGTATAATATGGATAAGCCTATGGAAGGTCTGTCTGGGTCTATGGGCATACAACAAGATATCGTCCGCATACAGGGAGATGCGCTCTTCCCGCCCCCCCCCACATCGATGCCTCTCACTACCGGATCCGCTCGCACCCATGAGGCTAGTGGTTCAAGAGCCAGCGCAAAGAGCACCGGCGAGAGCGGGCAGCCCTGTCGCGTGCCCCTATAAAGCCGAAAAAGTCTGGAAACCGTCCCGTTAACCCGGACACGTGCCAACGGGGCAGCGTACAGAAGCTCAATCCAGCTTCGGAAACCCGGGCCAAATCCAAACTTAGTAAGAACGGCAAACAGGTATGGCCATTCGATACTGTCGAATGCCATATGGGCATCGAGTGACAGGAGTGCTGCCGGGACGTAGGTCGCTGTCGCGCCACGTGCATAACCCCATACAGTCTGCAGAGATTCAATCTGGTACTTCTATGGGGCATGAATCCGGATTGGTCCGTGTGAATCAGAGACTGTATCAGTGGAGTCAGTCTGTTAGCAATCACTTTTGCGAGTACCTTGGCCTCAAAGTTCAAGAGCGAAATCGGGCGATACGAACTACAGAGATCCTGCGGTTTGCCCTTCTTAGGAATGACAACTATGGTAGCCGTCCTCAAATCCGGGGGTAAGTGGCCCTTTGCCCTCGCCTCTCGGAACATATTGAGCATGTGAGGTGCCAGTTGGCCTGACCCGGAAGACGTTCGTTAGAGCAGGGAGGCCGTATAATTTTTATCCGATTTTAATCCTTACTGCTCCATCATCGTCAAGCAACCTGACCAGTATAGTCAATTATTGAAAACGTCGATCCCTAACAAACGCAGCCAAAGTCACGGCGCACTGGTTATGCTGTGCATTGTCCAGCTCTGAATTGGTCTTTATTTTAAAACAAGATTCATGTCATATTCATCGGTGGCTCTAACGAACGAAAATGTAAGGATTATTTACTAATACAAAGGTCATTCCTTCTTTTTTAACCTTATGGATGAGAGTCTTCCTTCCGCTACTATCGAGTGACTTAAAAGCCTTGATATATCTAAATTTGAACTAGATTTTGTTTTGAAAACTCTGTCCTGAAGAAGGTGAAGGAGTTACATCTCACCGAAACGCCGCGTCGACTGTTTTGTAGTTTTCTTGTGATGTATAAATTTGTATTCAAAAGAACCAACAATATTGTAACTTCTATAATGAGATGTTTTTAAGCCTATATGTAACACATTGTCTAATTTTTAAATACATTTTATTTTGACATATCAGTTTTAATATTGCCTTCATGTACCTTATTCGTTTTTTTGCATGTTTTTTGCACTTTATTGATACCTTTTGCACACTGAAAATACATTGTAACTAAATGTGTTTATTGTAACTTGTAGTTCGTTTTTTCAACACATGATCCATACATCTATAATTTTATTGATTAGGGACCTTTGTTGTTCTCTCTAGCGCCAGTTGGCCTGCCACGCATTTATACATTTCCGCAGGGAGCCCGTTGGGACCCGCAGCTTTCCCGGACTGGAGGTCATGCGTGGCACCCTCGATTTCTTCTACAGTAAAGTCTGAGTCAGCCGCCTCCCGGTCCCCACCGGTAAGAGTCGGTAATGCTATATCTTTCAAGAACTCCGCGCAATACTCTTCACCCCTGTTATATTTCATATTGGTACCCTAATATAGGTCCAGGGAACATCGTACACTTTCCCTACATCATCTCCCCTTCATTTCATATGAACGCGCTTATAGGACATAACTCCTAATAAGGACAGAATGCCTATAGGACATAACGCCTAATAAGGACTGACGCCTTTTATGGACTAAACCTTTCACCTAGTTCCATGCAGAGGGAGGGTTTTTCCCAATCGATATTGCTAAGACGTCATCCTTAGCACATATGAATAATTTATGAGAACACTACCCAGGGGGTATACTTCACCTCTCCTATCTACGCACAAGCTTTAATCCCCAACGTCATCCTCATAATGAACAATGGCTAACACACGCACAAGGACTGTATAAATACAGCACCTCTTGCTATCAGAAGGCAGGAGGGAACCGAGACTTCAAGGCCGACACACTGACCAGAGACGCTGAGGCTCCGACATGCAGTCGCTTCAGCTGACAGTGGTCTGACTATCCCTTGCGGGGTGTCCAACTCAAGTCCAAGACGAAGTCCCACACTCTCACTATTCAGGTAATGGGGTTCGACTAAAATCCTAGCGGGATTCTTGGCTCTTAGGCTCTTAGGCTTAGGCTCTTTCACACCTACTCACATGCTAGGTACACTTAGGTACATCTAGACAGGCATCTTAGGAGTATGTGCTTTATTTTATAAATGCATTTTATATTCATGTATATGTTCATGACTATTGCAAAATGGTAGAACTGTACTATTCCATTTATTATTCACTGTACTGCTGATCCTATATCTCTGCTACTGTGCAACAGTTGTAGCAGCACATATATTTTACACTAGAAGAACAACAGTACAATAAATTCTTATTGTAAACACGCTCTACTGTTTCTTCTGAGTATCTCTCTGAGACCAAATGAGCAAGCACGAGTGACTGGGTGAAAAGTAGTATATTGTTTCCACGAGTCTGAGGAATCAGAGTTTATTGTGTTCTGAGGTTGCCAAAATCTAATCTCTCTGATAAAAGGAGATTCTAGTGGCACTGTGAGCTAGCTAATGCAAAATAAGGCTAACATACTTGGCGGGGGTGCACAGAGTCAGTCTGCCACCAGACCCACAGTGTATGTTATCCAAAAGCGCAGGTCCTGCATGAGGGTACTATAGGAACTACACTACATGGCGCCACCAACGTTTGGTTTGGTACTTATTTAACAGTAGAATCTGAGTAGCTCAGTCGTGCTTATTCTCAGAGACCCTACTTACAAAACCCAGAGACGTCTGGAGTGAGTGGGCAAAAACTCCGCCACAGCTGAGTAGGCGAAATATCCTATTTATTGGCTGTTGGTTATTCAAGCTTGAAGGAATTTTTCCCACAATTGTGCATAAAACCTTATCTTAATTTCCTTGGACAGTTATTCCGTGTCTTAAAACACAATGACTACCGAAGATGGAGATTTAGACCAGGCACTTAATCACTCAGGAGGTGAAGAAGATGCCAATGCAATACAGATTGCACCCAATGTAAGACACACTCTGACAGTTAAACTAGTCAAACATGGGTTACCACCCAGAGGAGGTGTAGTAATATTCGTAATAGAGGCACACAAAGATTTCCAAACAGAGGTGTTCTATTCCTGGGTTACATTCCCAGCAGCAAATGCTGTAACAAACACTTTTCATTATTACACACATGAAGAGACTCCAGCGGTCTACACTCCGTTTGCGGAGATTGAAATTCCGCTTACCTACCAGGAACATTTTTTCTGGTTTAATGGCGCCCTACCCCACCTTAGAACAACAGCAAGGCTTGGTCCTTTAGGAAGACCAGGAGCAACATGGCCGATATTAGCGACCTATGCACCACATCCTGACATCGACACAATGCCACGTGATGAACTGCTTGTTCAACACAAAGAGTTGATAAAACTTTACAGAAACATGACACACTTCGTCTTGAGGACACTAGCGGTCCAACCAACAGTAATTACACCAAATGCAGCTCCTACACTGAGCACAGCTACTAAAATTACTCCACAAACATTACACGCAGTAATGGGCAAAGTGCCCACAAAACGTGAACAAATTCCTTTCTGGGTAGCTCAGAAAATAACCCAGTTAGAAGCAGTATTTCCAAATACCACACCATTTGAAAAACACAGAATGTTAACAATCTGCTTGCCCATGGGGATTACACCACAGTTAGAGGATTGTACCTCTTGGGGTACAGTCTTTGCTGCCATATATACCAGAACTCATGGTATTCCTTCATTAGCAGTAATACCAGATGTATTAAGACAAATACAAAATGAGTACGGAGCAGAGCCTGCCCTAAACTTAGGGATGAAGTTATTAAATAACTACGACCAGGTATCAGCCATAATACTAGCTAACATTAAAGGGGAAGCAGCATCAGTGGCAATCTGCCAACGCCTACGGGAGTTCTCTCCATTAGAACAGGTGAATGAACTACCCAAAATAATTGAAACTGCGTATGCAGAATTAGGCAGGGATAGTTTGGGGGGAAAATCTTTAAAACCTCAATTACAGGGCAGTCCTGAGAAGGACACTTCTAAGCAGACACCTACTTCTTCTAAAAAGAAGTGGGATAATAAAAAACAAAACTCTAAAGAGAAGAGATCTCAGTCCCGAGGTAGGTCTCCTCCACAGGAGCCCTCTGAAAAGAGGTACAACCTTAGGAATAGGGATAATATTAGGAAACCTGACAGGTATCAGGATACTGATACACGTTCCTCTCGTTCCTTTCAGGGCTCAAACAAAAGCTCCGAAAGAGAAGGACGGTCAGAACACAGAGAGGAGCGCACACAGTCCAGAGACAAGCAGCGCGCTCAAGACTTTACTTCTAAAAAAGAAAATAAGCAAAACTCAAAACCTCAATTTAAGAAAAAGAAAGTTGCTGGTCTGAAAATCAGACATGCCCAGAATTCTGAGGACACAACTTCTGAACGGGGAATGGACTCTGACGATGCTAGACAGCGTGGCAGAAGTAACAATAGCTCGCCAGAACCTGAAGGAATTTCTGGTGACAGCGGAGTTGAATGATTACATCACAGTGGAAACACCAGACACCAGGGTGAGCGTCCCACATAAGTTATATGAAATAACACTCCGGATGGAGGGGACAAGCCCAGGAAAGTAAAAGGTCTTTTTGGAAGAACTTATCATCTGGTTATGACATCCTGTTAGCAGAACAAGATTGGCCGCCAGCATTCGTAATGGAGTGCCCCAAGGGAGAAAGTATAATTTTTCCTGCATTTTCCGACCACGTTCCCGTTCACCTTAAACATACATATGCACAGGAGTGGGCAGTAGCCCAGGCTCCAGCATTGTATAAAAATCACGTTGGGTGGGATGAGGACTCAACCTACCAAGTGATCCCGTTAAAAGTTTCACCTATTGCTCAGAGGCAATATCCAATAAAGCAAGAAGCTAAAAAACAGGTCAGGGAGATCTTAGATCAACTTGAATACCAGGGGGTCACTGAAAAATGTACCTCTCCAATGAACAATCCTTTGTTCCCTGTCTCTAAACCCGACAATTCATATTGTCTAGTTTTAGATTACAGACATTTAAACTCATGCACAAAGACATTTGCTGTCCAAAATGCACATAGTGCCTCATTAATGAATAACATTGTGCGCAAAAAATACAAAACCACACTTGATATCTCAAATGGATTTTTCTGCCAAAATATAGCGCCAGAAAGCAGGTATCTGACCGCTTTCAGTGCGCTAGGGTCCCAGCGACAATTTTGTCGACTAGCCCAAGGGTATAAGAAGAGCCCCGGGGTATTTTCAGCAAGAGTAACAGAATTACTTCAAAATTTTGATGAAGAAGCGTTGTCCTATGTGGATGATATTTATCTAACAGACGATGACTTAGTGAGGCACTTGACCAGGGTAAGCACCATTATTATGGGATTTGCCGCAGAGGGCTACAAATTCAACTTTAAAAATCGAAAATAGCCCACCTCAATGTCCTATTCTTGGGATATGAGCTGTCAAGTGAAGGCAAAAGTCTGGCAGCAAACTTTTTAGAAAAGTGTGCGCTGCTCCAGCCTCCAAAATCATTAAAAAATTTACAATCAATACTAGGATTCCTAAATTTCGGCAGAACCTACATTTTAGATTACGCACAAAGGGTAAAACCTTTCTACGACTTAATAAAACCTGACTTTTCAGCCGGAAATTGGACACAAGAACATACTAATATTCTTTGTTCACTCCAGGAAGACATGATAGCTTCCAAACACTTCCAAACATGCGTAAACGTACGCCACTTGGTGATCCGTATAATTGCGGGTCAAGTCAGGTTCACTTATTTAACCTTCAATGAAGGAGAAACAGTACCAATCGCATACAAATCACACCTATACACAAATGCAGAAATGCGTTTCACTTCAACAGAAAAAATCCTGACAGCCGTTCAGACTGCTGTAGCAAGAGAAAGAGCACTGGCTCAGGGGAAACGCACTATTGTCGTAACCCCGGTACCAGCTTTAGAAGCTGTTACAAAGGCCAGCATTCCAAATGTGAAAGCGTTACATCCAAGATGGATACAATGGGCTAATTCTCTTACTGCAACAGACGTTGAATACAGATTTGATCCAAGTTTAAAAACACAAGCATTCCTGCAATACGAACAAGAATATCCTCTACCAAATGAAATCTTGCCTCTAGATCAGTATGAATATATTATTTATACTGACGGATCTGCACAACCGGCCATAGGAAGTAAGCAGCAATATTTTTCGGCGTGTGCTATCGTTAAAGGTCGCATGCGTGATGGCAAGTTCCATCCTAGTTGCACAAAAACGCAATCTCTAGGAGATTGCACACCCAGTTGGCAGAATTGAAAGCACTGATACTGGCACTTGTAAATACGGATCACGAATTCCCCACTCTAATCCTGTCTGATTCTTTTTACTGTGTACAGTCGTACAATGAGTACTTACATCATTGGGAACAAAACGGGTTTAAGGTTGCGAAAGGTGGCACAATTAAGCATAAAATGCTATGGGAACAGGTAGCAGAGCTGAAAGCAGAGCTTTCCGAGGAGTCACGTGATTCATACACTGAGTCATCAACGTGATGGCGTTCACGTTGCAGGGAATTCATTGGCTGATGAAGCCGCAAAGGGGGCTGTTCGCACGGCTTCTGTAGCTGCGTTAACTCGTTCAAGAACGAGAATAGACGGAGATATTATGGTAGCTGTCAACGCTTCACGCAAAGGCAGCACAGCAGTACCTAAAAAATGTCCACTCAAATACTCCTACAACTTAGATGCACAAAACATTCCATATGCTCAGATTCCTGGAGTGGGGGATAGAGTAATACCAAATATGGATCGTAGGCAAGGCTTAATTCTAGCAGCACACGAGGGTTTGGGTTCTGCGCACACAAGCGTCACAGCGACTATTTCCTTGTTGAAACTGCGCTATTCATGGCCAGGTCTAACAAAGCAAACTAAAGACTATGTCTTGAAATGTGACATCTGCCAGCAGATGAAAGGCTCCACCGTTACACGCCCGGCACAGACACCATTACTGAAATCAGACAAACCTCTTGCATGTGTTTATCTGGACCACTGCGGCCCCTTACAAACTGATGGGGCTTACAAGTATATCATGGTAGCAGTGGATTCATGTTCCAGATTCACATGGGTATGGCCTCAGCGCTCGGCAGACGCTCGAACTGTTATAAAAGATTTGCGAGTCTTTATCGGCACATACGCAGTTAGCACGTTACACTCTGACCGCTGCCCTGCGTTTAGCTCTCGGGCTTACAAAGAGGCCATGGAAGGAATGGGCGTAGCATTGTGGTTCTCATCTCCGTACCATCCTGAGGGAAATTCGGTTGTGGAGAGAAAAAACTTGGACTTAAGGCAATCTTTAACAGCTAGGGTATTAGGCAAGGGGGGTAGTTGGGTCACACACCTTTATGGGGTACAGCGCGCGTTAAACAACCAGCCAAGAAACTCTCTAGGGGTGTCACTCCATATGAGGTCCTCTTTGGGACACGAATGTGGGTACCTGATCTTGATTGTGAAGGCGCAGTGGCGGATGAAAAACCATTTGATATCCATGATCGTTTGGCTGTTTTACAGGATCTAAATGAATCCAGGACAAAACAAAGCAATGTCCTTCTAAAGCAGACCACCACTGAGGAAGTCAAGGTAGTCACGGCGAGAACTGTCTGGATCCCAAAAGTCGGGGATCTGGTCAGAGAGAAAATTGCAGACAAAAAAGAATTTGGACCTTCATACAGAAAACCTGTACCAGTCCTTGCAGTACACGGAACAAGAACTGTGCTGCTCCCGCCTCTTGCCGGAAAAAAGGAGAAAAGATTTGTCTCAATTGAGTTAATCAAACCACACTATGTGGCCGATACTAAACAGTAGGCCACGTGGACTCCGCTGTAGCAGACGCCCTCCTCTAGCTACAATCCAAGAAGTTCAAACAGAAATACTCATCACGTTTGAAGAGCCACCTGTAAGGAATGAAGGACTAAGCAACAATGCTATGGAACTTGTTCCACTTGAACCAGACATTCAAATTCAAAATGAAAATCAGAATAATTCACAAGTTGCAAATAGACCTAATACAGACGTCTACGTCAACATGCCTCGTCGAGAAGAAAATAACATTTCAACTAATCCCGATGCAATTCCTACAATTGATCGAACTGCTTCTGGCTACTTCATTAACTTTGATACGTTTTCTCTGGATCCAAGCGAGCCGGAAACGACGCCAGCTAAAACATCATTCAAGCAACAATTAAAGAACTTTTTTCACTTTCTTCAAAAGACATACCTGGTATCATCTTGGATTGAACTCTGGGTAATTTCTGGGATATTGTTTTTTCTTTTCTGGCAAGGTGTAGTACTAACTTTTAGTATGCCTATTAATGGACACTATCTTCAACAAAGTTCCAAAGCCCAAAAGGTCAACATCCTGCTGAAGCCACATACATCATCACATCGTGAACAAAGAGACTTGTCATCAGTGAACATTACAGCAGTTCCTATACCCGATGGTATAGTATGGGACAAAGTTGATTTTAACATATTCGGCCCGACCGAACTTTTAAAAATTAATCACGTATTTAAAATATCATTAAGTGATTTCATTACCTCCAGTACATTTTCTGATGATTGCGACACTGAAACAGTTAATACATGATGTCTGATTTAAAGAAAACTGATGCATTTTCTAATAATGAAATGTTAGAGGGTTCTTCAGACTATGACAAATTGTACTGTTACCAACATTATGGTCATCGTTTCCTGCACAAATCCATTTCAGCTAGGAATGCTTTTGAGTACCATCAGTGGGAACATTGCCCAACACCACCAAAAAGTAGTTCACAAGCGTTTGCACAGAAATTTGCATACTTTTCAGGGTTTAACACCACAGATCCAGCCTCATATTACTATAAGGTTGCACCAACATCAGCACTGAAAATTATGTTGACCAACACTAAACAGATTTACTCTGCTTCCTTTTTGGCCCAATTGTCTAAACAGGGTTTCAACCTATGGAAAGATGAAATTGACTCAAAATCAATTTGGGGTTCGAGGGACTGGCAAGTCCAGGGTACAGAGGCACTATTTAGAGCATGCCTCATTCCAAAGCAGATGATCTTTTTAAATGCTACTGTGCAACAGACATCCTGTCTTGGACTAGTCAAGAGCAAGGACCTGAACACCCCTAGGTTTCCAACACCGACATATGGGGGGTGGCAGAATTCAACTACAAAAGAAGGGGCAACAGTGGATGACATACTAAAGTACAATAGATCAGACCCAAATTGGAAGGAGTGGGTGGTTTGGCCCTTAGACACGAACACATGTCATAAGCGATTCCTGAACATCACAGAGGGACTCCGCATCCATAGGCCAGACCCACGTTATGTACAGAGAGAACATCCAGGGGTAGTGACATCCTATAGTGTTGGGAAGTTGTGCCTAGATTGGCTAGAAACCTCAACACTTGCAGAAGTGAAACAACACTTGTCTTTACTCTCACATGACATGGATCTTAGGGACTTTCTACTAGGACCCAGGCAACAACGTCAAAAACGTTTTTTTTTATGCAGGCATTTATGCTGCCTATAATGAAAACTGGAAGATTTCCCAACAGGAAGCCGCAGAGAGAATACGGGAAATAGACCGTATTAACCTAGAAAAAGCTTTAGCTGTGGTAGACAATGGGTTAACAACTTTGTCCTCCAGGATATATTCATTGGGCAACATTGTATCTTCTGCTATTGACATATTGGAACAGGATTTAGCCATATTACAACACGGGCAATCTCAGTTACGTTCTATTATGTTATTAAGCTGGACGCTGCAATCTTTGCGTGCAGACTTTGTGCCTTGGCGTTTTATTAACAGTACGTCTCTGTTTTCAGAATACAATCTAATTGATATACGGATAGAAATGGCACAAAAGGGAGCTAAATATACAATGCTGCAAATTGAAAAACTGGATAGGTTACCATTCACAGTGGCTGAATTACCATAAACAGAATGGCTGCTTCATGGCCAAATCACTCTCCCGGTCACGACCTTTCAGTTTCACTATTGCCTTGAGCAAAGGCAGGCAGGCAAATATGAACAATTGGGTAAAGAATACATTAAGAAATCCTGGGATTTACCATATAGATTTCGATGCCGGAGTGGGGATCAGGGAGTGTTTCTTAGTGGTATTAACTGCAAGAACGCTTTAAGCGGTTCTCTCATGTGCCAAGATATTATTTTGCACGGAGCTTGTAATGGTTCAATTGCAAATCTATCTTGCCACATGAAAGGGACTCCAGCTGCCGTGATTACACCAGCATTTGAGTTACTTTTGAATGGGAGTTACTTGATGCTGAACGATCAAGGTTGCTGTGGCATGCTTCCGGGCATTGCCTATCTGGTCACCGTGAACACCAGGGTTACTTGCTGTATGCAAGTATTGTTTCCTCCGACAAATACAGTCATGGAGGCGCCGCTATGGCCTTCACTGAATGTTTCTTTTATACAGTTTGATGCTTTGAGCAGAATGAAAGCCATGCTTTTACAGCAGACCGTACCCTTAACATCCGCTCGAGAAACCTTCGAACTTCAAATCGCAAAGACCTCGACAGAGATACAGGCGCTTATACGTACTAACTGCCCCCAACATTTCGGAGAAATGGTGGGACGTATTTTTAACATGTCAGATACGAGCAGCATTGTACACCTATTTAAGACCATAGGGTCAGGATTCCTTAGCACCTTCCAGACAATCCTCTGAGTTATTCCTAAATTTATACACTCCGTATTTGGAAGCATTTTCGGGGGTCTACCTCTGATCCTGCTCGCTGTAGCTGGAATCCTGATTATAGTCTACCTGCTGCACAATGGACGGACCATCCGCCAGCGAGATTGCAAAAGCTCTCCTTGAGAGATATTACCGTGAGCGCATGATACAGCATCTGGGTGCACCTCGCCTACGGGAACTAAGTGCTTCTTGGTTCCTATCCTTCAGACCAGTCTTTGATGACTGCATCGTACCTGTCTTCCGATGCCTGTTCTGCGGAGGAGAATGCGAGTTGGACATCTGCCTGACACCTGAAACGGAGACGCCAGCGGACTGAGACTGCAGGCTGGAACCCATGTGGTCCCATGCACGGCTCTGTCCCCAGCGTATTCCCATTTTGGCGCATGCCTTCCTTTAGGAACCGCAGGTGCCTTTACGACTGAATTGAATTTCAGCTCCAGCATTGGCACCGAGGTATCGAATTCAGCACCGGCTGCATCCACACCAGCTGTTGGCAGCGAGGAGTTTCATCTATGCACCTGATGGAGCAAGGACTCACAAATGAGACTTGCTCGAATGCAATCTCCTCACAGTATTAATTTATTAAATTTGTATTGTCTCTACTAATCCTTGCATACACTACACGAATAGTAAGGATGCTTGCCTATGTGTTTTATTAATGAATAACGCTTGTCCGTAAATCCAAAATGGCCGCTAAAACGCGGGAAACTTACTGCGCATGTCCCAACCACACCACGTGTTGTGACGTCTCTTCTTGCTTGGTGGGAAATTTCTGCTTCTGCGCAGTGTGCATTAAAATGGCTGCTTGATGTTTTCACATGCTTCAGCTTGCTCTCATGTCATTATTTAACTGTCGTTTCTCTAACGCTACTAATGCGGGATAGAATTTATAATTAAATGGGAATAGAGTAGAAAGAGTGGGCATACAGTGAAACATTTTATTTGTGATTTTAATGTTTTCTTCTTTGACTTTTATTAGTTCGTAAACTTGGGCCTGGGTTTGGTGAACTGAAAGCTCGTGTGACAAAGATTCTGCACACGCGCCCTGAGAGGCTGACGAGAAAGGAAGAGATGAAGTCAACCTTGACATCATTCAAGCCCATGACCTGCTGGCCGACACCACTACATACCAAGATGTTCTCGTCGAAAAGAAACATTTTATATGAATAAATTGTCAATTTTGTCATGAGACGGGTGGGAAATAAAGCAAATGTATTAAATTGAAGGGGCGGTAGTTTAAAAACAATAGGCTTCAGAAATACAAGACAAATCAATATGGTGTGAGAATCCACCCCCTGTCCCTGTCCAATCAGAAGTAGTGGTCCCATATTTTAGCAACATTAAGGGGAGGTACATGGGCGAAGAAGGGTATAATAGATATAGAATTAGCTAATTAGTTAGCTCTTAGCTCCAGACTGCCAAGCTGATCGATTGCAGACTGAATCGCTGTCCAGAGAGGTCCTGAGGAGGGGCGGCGGAGTCCATTAGAAGGAAGACACGGGCGAATCGAGGAGAAGTCGAGTATCAGAGAGGGAATGACGCAGGCGTCGTTGTAGAGAGGTCACCGGTCCTGTCCTGATCCTGGAAGAAGTCTTTGCTCTTCATCCTTCTTGGGTCCTATTCTTTCCAACTCCTTGGCCAAGGGGTTTGGTTCTCGCACTTAGGTAAATATAATGCAACCTTTAGTTGCGCTGCTGTCTCTATCCTCTCCTTTTCTGAGGAACATGCATTGATTAGCAATAGTTATTCTATGCTTCATCTTGGGTATTGCGATTAAGTACCGTGTGGTTCTGTATTTTACTCTGCTAAATCTTTAGATAAACATTTTAAAACTTCCTGACTCAGTGGTTATTTCAGGATTATGTACTATAATGAATGTCACTCATTTTAAATTTCCCAATTAGCAAAGGATTCATTGGTAAGTCATTACTCTTCATTCGGAAGATAATTGGTAGCAGGGATTTTGATAAAGAGTAACAACTGATAAAACCCAGCGTAAGTATTAGCGTAGTTTGAATGTATGGGCCCAAGTGAGTATCTGGTGTATGAATGCTGTTTTGCTAATATCGCGCTGGATCAGTTTTCTGGTAATCAGAGGATGGTTACTCTTTGTTAATTGGGTAATGAGAATTTTATTTTTATGAACTAACAACCGTGTATTCAAAGTTTGTTTTATGTTGTCCAGAATCCCCGGGAAAATTGAATAGCGGTTGGTAAGTGGAAGCCATACTGCAGTGAGGTTATCTGTCAGGCAGAAAAAGTACTGAAAAGTTAAGCAGGACTATCAGTACTGGTTAGGGAATCTATGCGTGTGAGTAATAGCAAAAGAGTACGCTGGTGAAAATTTGATGTTATATCACCTAGAAAGGGTAACATTGAAGAAGTAACAGATACTTCTGGAGCTTGTGTGAAGAGTAAACGGAAGGGTTTTACTCGTAGTGTATGTTTAGTAAACGGAAAGGTTTTACTAAGTGTGAGAGAAAACTATCTTTTCTAAATTAGAGAAACTGACACGATAGCGAATGTTTTATGTTGTTACTGAAATTTAATTAAGATTTATAGAGAAAATAAGTTTGCGTAAGATTTTGTAAAGGGAGGGTCAGCTGCCGGAGAGGGAGCTGATGTCACAAACGCCGCGCTGGGATTGGTTGAATCAGCGGGTGTGGAACGACTCTTGTAAAGGAGGGGTTGATAGTCAGGAGTAGTACTGACGTCACAGGTGCCGCGCTGGGATTGGTTGAACCAGCGAGGGACAGGAAAAAGCAGATTGTAAAGGAGGGGTTGACAGACAAAGGTCACCAAAAGGCCGCGCAAGGATTGGCTCGGGAATAAAAGATAGCGGACACTTGATTGGTTGATATTCTAGAAGCTAAAATCTTAGTGGGTAGAGATTGCATGTTAAAACGCGATCCGACTTTAACAGGAACTCGTCCGGATAGGAGATTCCTAGGTTTTGCAGAATATAATTTTATACACCGAAGATTAGATAGAATGTACGGAGAGAAGAGAAAAATGTCCTTTCTGCAAAAGATTAAGAACTATTTTAAAAAGGATAAACCAATCAAAACTAGGGAAGGAATTATCATTCCACCAGCTAAAACGCCCGCTTCATTTATCCAAAAATGATGGAATACTAGCATTTCCCGAGAATGGTACCTTCAATGGAAGAATTCTTCAAAATTTGAGATTGAGGATGAATGACCTAGAACCCAGACCTAGATTAACT
This sequence comes from Calotriton arnoldi, assembly GCA_963921515.1. Taxonomy (NCBI): domain Eukaryota; kingdom Metazoa; phylum Chordata; class Amphibia; order Caudata; family Salamandridae; genus Calotriton; species Calotriton arnoldi. The sequence goes on along the minus strand of CAWUFW010007497.1, from coordinate 123,326 downwards.
CAATACGAAGCCTTAGAGGAATGGGAAACCGAGGCATTTGAGCGTGACCGAACCAGGAGTAATAGGGGTTATCCAGGATTTTTCCCCAGATACCAACATGAGTCTAGGGACGGTCAGATGAAACAATGGAGAAGGGCAATGATTACAGAAGGACTATATCCATTGTTAACAGCAGAGGAAAAATTAGGAAGTAAATGCACAGAAAAGACAAAACATTTAATGAGAAGTGACGATTCTGAAGACGAATTTATGGAAGAAATGCTAAGGAACACCCCACCATATCAGGAAGGGACAAGTGGATGCACCCCAAGTGCACCACCGTTAAAAACTCCATTAGTACCACAGGTAATGCATGAATTCACCCCTAGTAGAATACTTCATGACAAAGAAAGGGAAGCCCTAGAGAAGACCAGAGCAGAATTAATACAGAAAATAACACAGATAAAAGTACATCCTGATTCATTGACCATACCTGTAACAATTGGTCCAGTAGTTCCATTATATGGTACTCAGGGAAACTGTCCTCCACCGATACTTGCACCTACTCCTGTAAACGCTACAAAACCTGAAGCAGTAGTAATGGTTGAAGATCACTTTAGTGACAGCGAATCCACAATATCATTGATGGATTTACCCATTCGAGATTCTGTCAATATTACTCCCAAGAGAACTACACCTGGGTGTTCAAAAGATATAAGTCTAGTAATTTCATTAGGAGCGAAAAGTGCCACAATAGTCACCCCTGAAGATTTAGAAAGGTGGGCACAAGAATCAGATAAACAGTGCACACCTCCAAAAGTAATAGACATTCATAAATTGAAAGTCGAATTAGAAGAATTAATAGCAGGAAATATAGGACTAGATCGATTAAATACCTATGATGATGAAGAATTATTATTTATGTGCAGGAGTATCACAAGAAATGTAAGATTATTCCATGAAAAATTATCCAATTTAGCACTACAGATGGGAATAGAAATAGGGAGATCAAAGGTGTTGCAGAAACCCTATAGAGCAGAATTTTCAGAAAAGATTTAGAAAACATGAATGCCTCTGGAAGAAAATTACAAGTAAGGGAATAAATGATAGTTCTACAAAAATGGGGAGACCTAGATAGATGGAGAACTAGATGGGCCAAGAAAAAGGAAGAAGCACGATCCAGTAGATCAGCATCGGAATATGTGATGAAAGAAACAGGGAAAGCTGACCAAATGTACCCAATGCGAGAAGTTGCGGGAGGAGGATATATACATGTCCCATGGAGCAGACAGGATATTTTGTCATTTACGAATGACAAAGTTGAGAGAAAAACCAATTGAATGGTACAAGCAGGTTGAAAGGTTTGTGAAGGTGTCAAAGGTATTGTTGAAGGACTTAGATGGTTTGTTTGACATAGTGGTACCTGCCAATTTGTGGACAGATTGTAAAATTACAGTTGATTGGCCAAGTGACGAGTATCCTAGAGATCCGAAAACAGGTGCCCCGTCAAATGATGTGATGAAAAAGTATCAGCAGGTGATAACTTACCTGAAAGGGAAAATACCACCGAAAGAAACAGATTGGGTGAAAATAGACCGAACTACACAAGAAGCTAATGAATCGGTACATTCCTACTATGAGCGTTTATTGCAGGTATTTAAACAGTATAGTGGATTTGAGGACATTGGAGACAAAAACATGAGTCAGTTTGTGTATCGATTTGTTTACGGTTTGAAGCCGGAGATTTGTCAGATGATTAAACAACACATGCTGTGTTGGCAAGGGAAACCTATCGACGAGATTTTGAAATATGCAAAATATTGTGGAGATGATATTGAGGATAGGCATAAGAAATTACAGGAGAAGGTAATGTGGGCACAGGTGAAAATGGCCGAGAAACAGGGAATTAATTTGGAAAATCCGAGTGAAAATCAGGGAAAGGATTCTGGAACGAGTGGTGATACTGGGAATGGTGGAAAAGTGAGAGGACGAATGAGTAGAGAAGAAGCTAAAAGAAATTTCCTTGTCATGGATGCGGAAAATTGGGGCATTGGAAGGATGAATGTAAAAAGATTCGGAATAATAATGGCCCAAATCAAAATTTAAATCCACAGACGCAGAATGACTCACAGTAGGGTGTAAATCCTCAGAGTCAGTTGCCACCTGCACCTATTCAGGGTAATGTAAGCAGAGCAAAGCACGGTACAGACATCGGATATCAAGGAGGAAGTGGTAAGAATGATTATATAACCTCACAATTTCTTTTACAGGACGATTTCTGTCAATACAGTTCATGACGGTGCCTAGGAGAGGGGGAGAAGGAGTGCGTACTTGGCGCATCCTTATCGGTAGATCAGTCAGGTCCATATGTTGAAGGAAATGTGAAAGGTAATGATATTACTTTTCTGTTGGATACTGGTGCTACCCGGTCTACTGTAAGAACAGCAGACATTCCAGACCTTCCTCTCTCTGGTGAAAATATCCAAGTAGTGGGAGTAGCTAATCAAAGGATTAGAACACCTCTTACCGAACCAATGGAAGTTAAAATCGGAAACTTCAGAGAAATGCATCAATTTGTGGGTGTATGACGATACCACGCACGCATTACATCGCATGCCATCAGATCGCGGTTTTAACAACGCAAGTCGTTACAACGACTTGCGTTGGAGGGCGCTGGACTTAGGAGTAGTTTAATTTACTATTCCAACTCCAGCCTACGTACAGTAGGGAAGGTGTTGGATAGTAAATTAAACTACTCCTTGTCCTATAGCGCCCTCCAGTGCAAGTCGTTGTAACGACTTGCGTTGTAAAAACCGCGATCTAATGGCATGCGATGTAATGCATGCGTTCTAAAGGTTGTTTCCCCAATTTGTAGTATGCGATACTAGCCCAGTAAACTTATTAGGCAGGGATTTGTTGTGCAAAATGAACTGCACAATATTTTGCACACCGAATGGTGTGGCAGTTCAGACACCAGATGAAGACCATGTATATAAAATTATGATTGCAAAACAGGGTACAGAAGTAGATGAGATGTTTTCGGTATTAACAAAAGACGAGTTGCCAGAAGAATTAAAAGGTACAGTAAACCCCATAGTATGGGATTTCACAGGAAAAGAAGTAGGACTTATGGCTAAAATAGACCCAGTTAAAATTACTGTAAAAGAAGGTGCAATTTTCCCAAATACCAGACAGTACAAAATGAGTGCAGAAGTAAAAGCAGGAGTCATTGAAGAAATTAATCGAATGGTTGAGCAAAACATACTAAAAGAAGTAATGAGTAGCCCATGTAACTCACCAATCATGGGACTAAAGAAACCTAGTGGAAAATATAGGATTGTTCAGGACTCGCTAAAAATAAATAAATTAGTGGAACCATGTTGTCCTATAGTGCCAAATCCTGCAGTAATTCTATACCAAATTCCTTGGATTGCAGGATGGTTCACAGTAATTGATTTATGTCAAGCGTTCTTTTCAATACCATTGCATCCAGATAGCCAGTATCTTTTCTCATTTAAATTTGAGAACAAAGTCTATGTATGGAATCGTGTTCCTCAGGGGTACACGGAAAGTCCTTCCATTTTCAATCAGATATTGAAAAAGTGCCTTGAGAAACTAGTGATGCCAGGAAGCTCAGTCCTAGTGCAATATATCGACGACTTATTGGTGGCATCGAACACCAGAGAGGACTGTGTTGTTGATTCCATAGCACTATTAAATCTTTTGGCCGAAGAAGGGCATAAAGTCTCACCTGAAAAATTGCAGTTTTGTACAACAGCTGTTAAATATCTGGGACACCAAATTGAGAGGGGAAAAAGAAGAGTAACCTCTGAAAGAGTAAAATTAATAAAGAAAATGCAAATGCCTGTAACCCAAAGACAAGAATGTTCCTAGGAGTAGTAGGTTACTGTCGGCAATGGATACCAGGATTTTCTATACTAGCTAAATCCTTAATTAACATGACGAAAAAGAAAGCAAAGGATCCTGTTGAGTGGGATGATGAAAGTGTAGGAGCTTTTGTAAAATTGAGGAATGCACTATGTTCAGCACCTGCCTTAGGCATGCCTGATTATAAAAGAGAATTCGCATTATTCTGTCATGAAAAAGAAAATTGTGCACTTTCTGTCCTAACCCAGAGACACGGTTTAGACAGACGTCCTATAGCATATTTTTCTGCTACATTGGACCCAGTGGCAGCCGCGTTGCCAGGATGCTTAAAAGCAGTGGCAGCTACTTGTTTGAGCATTGAACAAAGTGAGTCAATTGTGATGGGACATCCTGTAAAGGTGTTTGTTCCACATGCTGTTGTGATTCTATTGACAAGAACCAGAACACAACATCTTACTCCTAGTCGGTTGACTAAATATGAAAGAATAATAATGGGTGCTGAAAATGTGACCATGGTAAGGTGTACTATAATAAATCCAGCAACCTTACTACCAGACCCATATCATGAGAAAATTAAAGATGACGAAGAAAATGAACATGATTGTTTACAGATTACAGAGTTATGTACGAAACCTCGCCCAGATATAGAAGAACAGCCCCTCAGAAAGCCAGACAGGGAGCTATTTGTTGATGGTTCATGTCAAAGACATGAAGATGGTAAATTAACTGCTGCCTATGCGGTATGTGAATTAACTGGAATAGTCGAAGCATCCTATTTACCAGGAGTCAAATCTGCACAAGTAACTGAATTGATTGCATTGATAAAAGCCTGCAAAATTGGGAGGAATCAAAAAGTAACTATATTTACAGATAGCCAATATGGTTACGGGGTTGTGCATGATTTTGGCCAACTATGGATGCAGAGGGATTTCCTGACTTCTTCAGGATCCCCCATTAAAAATGGACAGTTTGTAAGGGAAATGCTGGAAGCAATACAATCACCAAAAGAATTGGCTGTGGTGGAGTGTGCCGAACACCAGTCAGGAGATGACTGGGTGGTAGTCGGCAACAGATATGCAGATCTGGTGGCCCAACATTGTGCCAAAAATAGATTGTCAGTCAATAAGAGGGTGGAAAGAATGGGACTCAGCTGCCAACTTATGCTGTATATGCCACCTGAAACTTGGAATGATGTAAAGAGATTACAAGATGATGTTGATGAAAATGAAAAGAATTTGTGGATCAAAGTGGGTTGTTCCCAAAGAGGAGATGATGAAGTGTGGATCAGTGCTGATGGCAGACCAGTCATGCCAGACTGTTTACTCTCACAAATGGCCAGAATGTATCATGGAGACACACAAATAGGGAGAGATGCAATGATTAGGCTTTTTAGACAAAACTGGTACAATCCGAAGTTCAGGGCTGTTGCAGAGAGTCTTTGCCAGAGATGTTTAACTTGCCAAATGCATAATCCAGGGCGGAAGACAATAATTGGGTTTGGGAAAATTGGAAAGGCAGAGGGTCCTTTTATAAGACTCCAGTTCGATTTCATACAGTTACCACCATGTAAAGGACTGAAATATGTACTAGTCATAGTGTGTCTGTTTTCAAAGTGGGTGGAGGCTTACCCTACCAGGAGAAATGATAGCATTACAGTTGCAAAACTGTTGCTACGAGAGCTCATTCCTAGGTTTGGTTTCCCAGTAACTTTGGAATCAGATAGAGGAAAACATTTTAACAGCGAAGTGAACCAAATAATCTGTGAAGCATTCCAAATTAAACAGAAACTACACTGTGCATATCGTCCAGAAGCTTCTGGAGTGGTTGAACAATTGAATGGCACTATAAAGTCAAGATTGGGAAAAATTTATGCATCAACATCATTAGAATGGCCAGATGCATTGCCACTTGTTTTAATGGGACTCAGAAGTATACCTGACAGAAATACAGGATTGAGCCCACACGAGATAATGATGGGAAGAGCAATGAGACAAACACATGTTCCCACAAACAAACTGCTGAATATATCTGATGATATGGTTCTGGACTATTGTAAAGGACTGGCTGACCTAGTGCGTTCTGTCTCTCACCAGGTTGGAGAAGACGCAGTTTCCAGGCAGCCTGAACAAGAACATGATCTGAATCCTGGTGACTGGGTGGTAGTGAAGAATCACACCAGAGAAACGTGTCTATCACCTAGATGGGGCAGTCCTTGTCAAGTAATACTGACCACAAATACAGCAGTGATGTGTGCAGGATTTCCTAATTGGATTCACGTAAGCCACACCAAAAGAGTACCAGATCCTGAAGAAGAAAATCCTCAGTCAGCATCAATTACTGAGGAAGCTGAAGGTTGCCCAGCTGAGGAATCTCAGGCTCGAGATTCAAGAGAAGCTGAAGAAGAACAACCGAGCACAAGTCAGGACTGGATATCGGTGGTAGAAATTCCTGAAGTTTACCACAGAACAAGAAGTCAAACAAGATTTGAGGAAATCGAAGAAGATCAGATAGGTGAAGAAGAAGCAGCTCAGGAGAACGAAGAACATACAATAAAAGAACCTGAGCAGGACCAGATAGGGAAAGGAAACTGGGCTCAAAATAACGAAGAACCAACAAGTTTTGAGCAGGAACAGCCAGGTTTAGAAGAATCCGGTCTGGCTGCAGAAGTACAAAGTGCAATAAGCCCTGATCAGAACCAGTTAGATCAGGAAAATCACACAGAAGAAAAAGATCTCGAGAAAAATGAACATGAAGAAATAAATCAAGCACAGGGTCAATTATTGGAAACTCACAGTGGAGCTGCTAAAGAAAAACAAATCAGACCTGAAAAAGAGCAAGAAAGAAAAACAGTAATTGCAGAAGACGAAAAAGGGTCAGAAAGTGAAAATAAACAGATTACTGAAGACGAAGATAAAGAAACAGTGCAAACAAAGAAAACAAGAAAAGGAGATCATTGGCCGAGTGTCGTTAAAAGAGTAAAATACCACATAAAAACCAGAAGTGACGATCCAGATCAAGTAAATGAAGTAACAAGCCAAACTGAACAACAGAATAAAACTGAGAAAAGAAGAAGTAAAAGACTGAAACTTGTGAATAACAAATTCAAGGGTCCTGATTGGACTTACATCATTCTTGAAGATTACGAAAGTTCAGAGTCAAGTGAAAGTGGTGACGAAGGAACAAGTGCAGAACTAACGTACGAGAAAGAAATAAGACCACCTTGACTAAGCAAAAGAGTCAAAGTCAAAGTCAAAATTTTAACTTTATTCGGCTGATTATAGCCATCAAAGTACAAATAACAAAACAGGACAGATCAAATCTACAATCATAAAATACATAAATGTAAAATCAGTTAAGATCCCCCGTCTTGTAACAATGTAGCAGACATAAAAGTTAAAAAAAGAACATAAGACAGTTATTAATCTCCGTAGAGTCCTGCTCCACTCAAAATTCATTATCTACAATAGAATAAAATACACTCCATCGAGTAATACAACACTTCATACAAGAATAAGCACACCTCAAGGATCCATGACAGGGAAAATAACAACAAAAAATAAAAAAACAGCCCACCAACACATAATTAGGCCTGGGAGTGAATAATTAAATAAGATAAAAATTAGCCCAACTTACACTTGTCCAACTTTACATATAAGAACATAAGAATAAGTATTTAAATAACGTGATTCAAAGCCATGTCCACAGGGGAATTCATGAGTGACCTATTCCTATGCCTAATTGCTCCTGTTAGGAAACTTGCTACCCCATAACAGACCATAGGTGACGCTAGCATTTGTAAATATACCAGCGCCGGCCTAACTTGTTCAAAGTTACAACCTCTAAGCAAAGGAATGATAAATTTTCTGCGCAGAGAATTGTAATATGCACAGAAGAATGTTATATGAAGAGTATTCTGGTCCGAGAAATTATCACAAGGACAGGGATTTAATGTTCCTTCTTTGAAAAACCCTTTAGGAAAAGCAAGGAGCCAGGGAACCATATTCAACCTAAATCTTGTCAAAACAAAAAGATGGTACGGTTTGTTTATATAAGATAAATATGGTTGCATCTGTCGACCCAGGCTCAGTGTAACAAATCTTCTCACCATGGGTTTTTTCAATTCATTCTCCTCCTTAGTACTCTTCGTCTGTCTAAAAACTGCTGCTTGAGGTCTCTAATGGCTTGTTTACCCAATGCTATAGGGCTCAAAAATAAATCGGGGCAGCCAAGGGTTTCCATCTGGTCCTTAATATATCTAATCCACTGGAATGTCTAACACCTTTTCTAGGGTGAGACAATCTTGGATGATCAATTGGTTAAGATTTGGAGTAGGTTGTGCCCAAATTCTCAGCCAACGCAATAAAGGGGCAACCGCAATCTGGTCAGAAATAAAACCTGCGCCTAATTCCTCATGTATGTTAAAGATTGGTATGGAAGTTGGGACCGAGAGCAATCTACGCAAAAAGGTGTTTTCGGCCCCCTGAATTTCTCTGACGTCTGTGTAACCCCAGATGTCGCACCCATAAGTCACCATGGGGAGACACTTAGCATTATAGATCTTCATAAGTGCGGGGAGTGGTTTTGATCCTATTCTTTTAGAAAAGTCTAAAGTGGCCCCCGATGCTCTAGCTAATACATTCTTTTTGTGTGCACGCTGCGTGCACCATGAGCGCCGGTCATCAAAGAGCACCCCTAAATATGGAAAAGCGGGGACTTTTACTAACTCTAGTCCCTTGCAATAGAATTTAACCTTCATTGCCCTCCTTGAACCTATGGACATAGCATGTGACTTTTTAAAATTAGTGATTAAGTCCAATGACTCCATAAAATCTATAAAACAATTTAAAAGCATTTGCAGCCCGCTTGCAGTCCTGGCCACCAACACCGCGTCATCAACATACAAAAATGCGGGAATCATTTTGGTGCCGGCTCTAGGGATATCTTTACAGCAAGAAATCAGAGAATCCCCTAACTTATTAATATAGAGGGTGAACAGCAAGGGGGCCAAAATGCACCCCTGCCGGACCCCTCTTTTTACTGCCGATGAATCGGTCAGGCTACCATCTTCATTAAAACGCACTGCCGCTGTTGTGTTTTCATGGATGGCTGCCAAAAATGAGATCAAGTCAACATCTGGCCCTATATCTTTAAGGATCACCCAGAGTTTTGATCTGTTAACCAGGTAAAAAGCCGAGGTTAGATCCATAAAGGCCAGATGGAGGTCCCCGTGCTTTGCGACTGTATACTTCCCTATCACCAAATGGAGATTAAGGCATTGGTCCAGCGTACCTTTCCCCTGCCTAAAACCATATTGGAGATCTGAAACTATACTTGCTTGATCAAGCCACTCTGTTAGGCGTGCCAGGACAGCTTTCCCCATAATTTTGGCCGCGGAGTCAAGGAGTGAAATAGGCCTATAACAAGCCGGGTCGTCCCTTGCTCCCTTCTTGAAGATCGGTATGATAACCGCCTTGGCCCAAGAGAGGAAAACCAGACAGGCAGGCTGCATTAAAAACATGAGTTAAAACCTTGGCCCATAGCTTAAGATCTGCCTTATAAAGGTCAGCCGGTACTCCGTCGGGACCTGGAGCTTTCCCCCTAAGGTTGATGTGATCGCCTTGTTGACTTCATCAATAGTAAATACAAGAGGGTGGCGTACACAATCACTAACTGATGTCCCTACGGAAGTTCCGGGGGTCACATCACTATACATTTTCCCAAAGTGTTGCACCCGCCTCTCAGCTGGAACTAAACAATCTTTACTGGAGTTTGGTGAATCGTCAAACAATGGACTGTTTACAACAGACCAGAATCTAGAAATGTTGGCCAGCACACTGGCCTGGCTAAGCTCCTCCCACGCCATCTCCCTTAATTGCCTTTTCCGCCTTTCTACTGCAAATTTATATGCCCTCCTTGCATTCTTAACCCATAAGGCTACCCTGGGTTTTTGTTTGAGTTCCTGCATAAGTTCCTTATGGGTATTCAAACAGGTTTCATCAAACCATTTTTTAAATTTTGGGGGCCTTAATCTACATGATACAGTTAAGTTCAAAGAGACCTGCTTTGTGATTCGGTCAAAGGCATCAAGGACAGATAGTGGTTGGGAGTCCTGGTCTAAGCAAGCCCCAAACTCCTGCGCACAATTGATGATTAAACTGTCCATAAAGCTATCAGGGGTGATCCTTTCCCACCTCATTCTACGTGCTTGATCTATAGGCGCAATATTAGCATTAGTAAGTTGGGTCATGGTCCTTCCTTTATTTACAGCATATATATTAAGGTCCAGTGTCAATGGATTGTGATCACTAAGGCAATTTTTTGTTACGCTTAATGTGCCTAATGTCGACATCAATGAAGAAGAGACCAAAATATAATCAATTATACTGTGACGGCCGTGACCAACATATGTATGAACGGGAGCTATCCTGTCCGACTGCGCAGGGCAAATCAAGTTATGGGTTGATAAAAAAGTGCCGGAAGAGGTATGTTCAAAATGGGTTAGCCCCTGAGGGCCATAATCCTCCTCCAGCCTTTCTAAACAATTGGTAGGGCAAACATGAATATTAAAATCTCCCAGGACTAATGTGTCATAGTGTGTTTCAGTGCTGTCACCATAATTACCCAAAAAAGCAGTGAGAGCTCTAAGGTGCTCTAGCTCATCAATTCTAGTGAAAGAATTATAAAAATTCACCACTAGAAGAGTTAGCAAGTTCTTCCCTGTCAGTTCTACTACTGAAATATGGGGAGAACATGATTCGATCAACTTTGCTTTATAAGACAACTTGAGGTTAATCAACAATAATAACCCCCCTTGCTCTACCCATACTGGCTGGTGTAGCGAGTTTACAAAAGATATAAACCCATCCAAATAATAGGTTTCTTTAGCCTCACAGGTTTCCTGAAGGGCTATGATATGATGTGAAGCAAGAAAAAGTTCCCAACTGGCGTCACCTTTTTGCCCTTAAACCAGCAATATTCCATGTTAAAACTTTCATTATGCCTCCATCAGTTATTGTTAAGGTAGTACTGGGTTTTACTATACCAGCTGATGAGGTCTGAGTGGTTCAAGGGACAGGACGGAATAAGTTTCGATAAACTAACCATGGGAACATGTGTTACGTCGTCCAGTATCTCCACCAAATTGTCTAAGACAACAGGTACTGCGTTGCTAACAGATAGTCAGTCTTGAGCATCTAGACCAGAAAGTGCCTGAAACCTGTTAGACAGAGAAATGGAGGGAGCAGTCAACGTCAAAGATCTCACAGAAGGCTTGTAAAAGTATCCCAATGGCAAGACCCAAATGGAGATGGCAATCATAGGGCACGGATCCTGCGAAAGAGTCATATAAAGAAAAAAGGAAATAGATAAGAAGAGCGATCTTCCTTGTCGAAAATGCCTGACGATAGAGTTGCTGGGAGACCAAAACAGAGATGTTGTAGAAGATGCTGTGCAATATGCATATGTAGTCTAGTAATGGTGCTTATAGTATGGTTAGTCCTGATTGTAGCAGCTCCTTACCTTATGATAATGGATAAAAGAATTAATAATGAAACTAAGGAGAGGACAGCAAACATGAAGGGCAATAGAGTAGAACTACTGGCAGAAAAATGAGACCAGAATTTCATCATGAAATAACTGATAACGACACTAGTTTAAATGTTTTCACAAAGTTATTATTTCAGTATGTAGATACCATGGAAGTTAGTAATTGTTATGTCTGTATGAAGTTACCTGAATCAGTAGCAGAAGGATTAACATATCATCACTTACCACTGACATATGGCATATCATGTAGTGTTTTGTCTAGTTTATTTTATAGAACAGGGAGACTTCAATATTATTATTCAAACATAGATGTGATATTTTCTGAGGTTCCGATTCGAAGAGTATGAACCCAGTGCTTAGTAGTCAAGACGCTACAGTTTATGGGAGAATTTTTCTTAACAATGAAATCAATAGACATAACACATGCACATAGACACAATCTAACATGTTCTCTACAGGAAGAAGAAAAGATATTTCTGAATTTAGTAGAAGATAGAAGACAAGATTTCCAAAGAAAGCTTCTGAGCATAAGGCTCATTTGCCACCTTGGGCTGAGAAGAAGGGAGTTACACACCTGGCAAGGCTCAAGCTGCTATGGCTTTAGATTTTGTAAAGACAGGGAAAATTTGTCTACATAGGTTAAAACTGATTATAACAATGTTTTCATCGGTACCAGTGAATGTGAACATAATTTCTTAATTCTTGGAGGATGGGGAATCAAAGGAGGAACAGATTCAGTTTTTCCTGGAATCTATTATGTGTGTGGGAATAAGGCTTACTTTAGGCTTCCTGCACGGTGGTATGGAAGTTGTTATTTTGGAATAGTATTTCCAAAGGTATACCACGTAAAAGAAACACTGGGAGCAATGAAAACAATAGTGAATTAATACGTAGTAAAGAGCTAGTTTTTCTGAAATTGTAGGTGATATATTTGGTGCATTGATACCTTCGGTGGGAATAATTCTGAACTCAAAGAAAATATGTAAATTGTCTACAGTGGTTGATCGTACCACTGGAAGTTGATAGTGTATGGGAAAGATTGACAAGTAGTATTGACGTCAATTGGTACCTGGTTTGCTAATGTAGGAAAAGGACTTATAGGTCAAATATTAGTACCCTTAGCAGGGATAGCAATAATAGCACTAACAATAATAATATGGTGCAAATGTTGTAGAAAGAATGGAACATATAATGTGACAGGAAAAGGAAAGAAGAAAATTAGATGAAATAGAACTTGAAGAATGGAGAAGTGAATTATACAAGAAATTGAAAGGGGATGGTAAAAATGTAAAATGTAAAAATAAGAATGAAACTATTTGCTAGAAGTTGGCATCTGATTGTGGGTAGTATTTTGATGGCTCAGAAACGCCATCAGAGAGGGGATTGATGGAGCAAGGACTCACAAATGAGACTTGCTCGAATGCAATCTCCTCACAGTATTAATTTATTAAATTTGTATTGTCTCTACTAATCCTTGCATACACTACACGAATAGTAAGGATGCTTGCCTATGTGTTTTATTAATGAATAACGCTTGTCCGTAAATCCAAAATGGCCGCTAAAACGCGGGAAACTTACTGCACATGTCCCAACCACACCACGTGTTGTGACGTCTCTTCTTGCTTGGTGGGAAATTTCTGCTTCTGCGCAGTGTGCATTAAAATGGCTGCTTGATGTTTTCACATGCTTCAGCTTGCTCTCATGTCATTATTTAACTGTCGTTTCTCTAACACTACTAATGCGGGATAGAATTTATAATTAAATGGGAATAGAGTAGAAAGAGTGGGCATACAGTGAAACATTTTATTTGTGATTTTAATGTTTTCTTCTTTGACTTTTATTAGTTTGTGAACTTGGGCCTGGGTTTGGTGAACTGAAAGCTCGTGTGACAAAGATTCTGCACACGCGCCCTGAGAGGCTGACGAGAAAGGAAGAGATGAAGTCAACTTGGACATCATCCAAGGCCATGACCTGCTGGCCGACACCACTACATACCAAGATGTTCTCGTCGAAAAGAAACATTTTATATGAATAAATTGTAAATTTTGTCATGAGGCAGGTGGGAAATAAAGCAAATGTATTAAATTGAAGGGCGGTAGTTTAAAAACAATAGGCTTCAGAAATACAAGACAAATCAATATGGTGTGAGAATCCACCCCCTGTTCCTGTCCAATCAGAAGTAGTGGTCCCATATTTTAGCAACATTAAGGGGAGGTACATGGGCGTAGAAGGGTATAATAGATATAGAATTAGCTAATTAGTTAGCTCTTAGCTCCAGACTGCCAAGCTGATCGATTGCAGACTGAATCGCTGTCCAGAGAGGTCCTGAGGAGGGGACGGCGGAGTCCATTAGAAGGAAGACACGGGCGAATTGAGGAGAAGTCGAGTATCAGAGAGGGGAATGGCGCAGGCGTCATTGTAGAGAGGTCACCGGTCCTGTCCTGATCCTGGAAGAAGTCTTTGCTCTTCATCCTTCTTGGGTCCTATTCTTTCCAACTCCTTGGCCAAGGGGTTTGGTTCTCGCACTTAGGTAAATATAATGCAACCTTTAGTTGCGCTGCTGTCTCTATCCTCTCCTTTTCTGAGGGACCGTCATTGATTAGCAATAGTTATTCTATGCTTCATCTTGGGTATTGCGATTAAGTACCGTGTTGTTCTGTATTTTACTCTGCTAAATCTTTAGATAAACATTTTAAAACTTCCTGACTCAGTGGTTATTTCAGGATTATGTACTATAATGAATGTCACTCATTTTAAATTTCCCAATTAGCAAAGGATTCATTGGTAAGTCATTACTCTTCATTCGGAAGGTAATTGGTAGCAGGGATTTTGATAAAGAGTAACAACTGATAAAACCCAGCGTAAGTATTAGCGTAGTTTGAATGTATGGGCCCAAGTGAGTATCTGGTGTATGAATGCTGTTTGCTAATATCGCGCTGGATCACACCCTTGACGTGCTATGCGAGGTACTGCAGTGTTTGTCCCCTGCTGTAGCAGGCAGCGATAATGTTATGTCTCCCGGCCATGACGTTTAATCTAAATCTGGCTCACCGTGTGCTGGGAACGAATTCAGAACTTTTTCTTTCCCCTTTTTCTTCCAAAAACTTTTTTCAAATTGACACTTTCCATAACAAAGCATGGCCTTCTAAGTACGCTTGCAGTAGTTCAACTTGTGTGATCAAACTCATTTAGAACTGTGATTTGCTGAACTTTACAACACAAATTCATATTTCAAGAGAACCTTTCTTTCTTTCCTTGTTTTTTAAACTGTTTTTAAATGAATTTTTAAACGTTTTTAGGGATTTTAAATGACTCATTGATAATCTTATGCACTGACACCATTACAAATGTGTATCTCATATCGTGTATTATTATTGTTGAGTATTAGGAGGAGTGGGTGTTATATTTCATATTGTTACCCTAATATAGGTCCAGGGAACATCGTACACTTTCCCTACATCATCTCCCCTTCATTTCATATGAGCGAGGCCTTATAAGGACATAACTCCTAATAAGGACAGAATGCCTTATAGGGACATAACGCCTTATAAGAACTGACGCCTTTTATGGACTAAACCTTTCACCTAGTTCCATGCAGAGGGAGGGTTTTTCCCAATCGATATTGCTAAGACGTCATCCTTAGCACATATGAATCATTTATGAGAACACTACTTCACGTCTCCTATCTACGCACAAGGTTTAATCCCCAACGTCATCCTCATACAGAACAATGGCTAACACACGCACAAGGACTGTATAAATACAGCACCTCTTGCTATCAGAAGGCAGGAGGGAACCGAGACTTCAAGGCCGACACACTGACCAGAGACGCTGAGGCTCCGACATGCAGTTGCTCCAGCTGACAGTGGTCTGACTATCCCTTGCGGGGTGTCCAACTTGAGTCCAGGACGAAGTCCCACACTCTCACTATTCAGGTAATGGGGTTCGACTAAAATCCTAGCGGGATTCTTGGCTCTTAGGCTCTTTCACACCTACTCACATGCTAGGTACACTTAGGTACATCTAGACAGGCATCTTAGGAGTATGTGCTTTATTTTATAAATGCATTTTATATTCATGTATATGTTCATGACTATTGCAAAATGGTAGAACTGTACTATTCCTTTCTATTCAATGTACTGCTGATCCTATATCTCTGCTACTGTGCAACAGTTGTAGCAGCACATATATTTTACACTAGAAGAACAACAGTACAATAAATTCTTATTGTAAACACGCTCTACTGTTTCTTCTGTGTATCTCTCTGAGACCAAATGAGCAAGCACGAGTGACTGGGTGAAAAGTAGTATATTGTTTCCACGAGTCTGAGGAATCAGGGTTTATTGTGTTCTGAGGTTGCCAAAAACTAATCTCTCTGATAAAAGGAGATTCTAGTGGCACTGTGAGCTAGCTAATGCAAAACAAGGCTAACATACTCGGCGGGGGTGCACAGAGTCAGTCTGCCACCAGACCCACAGTGTATGTTATCCAAAAGCGCAGGTCCTGCATGAGGGTACTATAGGAACTACACTACACCCCTGTCCGTCTGGGACTGGTAGATCCCTTCGTAATATTTGGCGAACACTTCAGCTATAACTGTGCCCGACCCTTGTACAACACCCTCCGAAGTCCTAAGCTCGGAAACCCAATTACGACCTCTGTCTCTCCTTTCCAACCACGCAATAAGTTTATTTGCCTTATCGCCAAGATCATAAATACGTTGTTGCGTGGCTATGGCATAAGTGCGGGCGGTATTCTCCTCTAAATCCCTGAGTTCTTTCTGTTTGAGTCTAAGTGTATGTAGGCGTCCGGCCTCGCCCCCCTGAGACAGTCCCATCGCTGAGTCAAGTAACGCAATCTCCTGTTCCAGACTGTCGCAGTTTGCCCTCTTTTCCTTATGCCTAGCCCCAACCTCTGCCTGTACGTGATCCCTGGCTACTGTCTTGTACGCCTCCCATAATATGCAGTGAGAGCGCACAGATCCCACATTTGCGTCAAAATACAGTTCAGTACGTTCCTCAAACTGTTCCCTAAACTCCTGATCTTTAAATAGGAAGGGGTCTAAACGTGGGGGTAGAGTCCAATCCCTCACCGGGCCACGTATGAGTACTTCCACCGGGGAGTGGTCAGAGATACCACGGGCCCTGTGACAACATGCCTGAAAAAGGCCAGTCGAGGCAGCATGTGTGAAAATATGATCTAACCGTGACCCACTGCCATGCGCAGCGGAGATGTGAGTATATTGCCTAGCCGTGGGATTGTGCAGTCTCCATGGGTCCACTAACCCCAGCGCAATCGCAAAGACCTTTAATGGTTGTGGCCCCCCGGCCCTGCGGGAGCGAGTATCACAATCTAGGGCCAGCTCCATAGTCTCGTTCATATCCCCACCCAGGATAAGAGTGCCCACTGGCATATCTAGTAGGAGTTCGCTGAGGTCTAGGAAAGTCATCCCATGCAGTCTAGGAGGGATATATATGGAGCAAATGTTAATGGTGATATCCTCCCATGTCCCTGACAGTGCCACATAGCGCCCCATTCGATCAGTCCAGGAACGAACTATCACCAACGGCACCGTGTTTTTGATCAGGATCGCAGTCCCCCTGGAACCCGTTGTGAACCCTGCGTGGAGCGCGAGCGCATACCCAAACCTGTTGAGAGCAAGATAGTTATTCCCCTTCAGGTGCGTCTCCTGTAGGAGCACTACATCTGGGGAATGTCTACGTAGGTATTGCAGCACCATAGTTCTTTTCATTTTATCCCCCAGACCATTCACGTTCCATGAGAGCACCTTCGTATGATGCGAGGCCATCTGAGAGGAAAAAACCGTTGAATCATCACCCCCCTACCCTCCCTGTGTGCAGCCACCCCCCACCCCCCAGGAATTTGTGTATTACCATGCGTACTGAGACCCAGGTCAGTGCAAATGACATTACTGTTTTGAAGCAAATATAACACAACCATAAAGAATAAAACCCCATGAACTACCTCCCCCCTCCCTGCTACCCTGCTACGTAGGTTTGAAACTACCCACATCCCCAACTAGCAGAGCACCTATCGTCCAAAGAACAGACAACTAACGTAGGGGCCGCCGAGCGTCGCCTTCGCGAGGCTCCGGGAGGCCCGCACCCAGCCCAAGTCCAGAAGAGTGTCGTTGCAATGCGGTAGCAAGTCTACAATATCAACCATCATGAAAGTGCAATCACTGACTTACTAATCCAGGCAATATACGTTACATGTTACGGCAGTGAGTCCCAAAGACCAGGCGACCATAGCGGTAGGGTCATTTTCTGGCGGTCTCAGAAATCGCTGGGCTCATCGATCTGGACCTCCGGGATCAGCGATCTCGTGTGTCCATTCCCTCACGCCCACCCGTGGAGTCTGGTGAGCGCTCACGGGTATCTCTCCAGCCATCCGCCATACGATGATTGTCTATGTGTGGGCGCCCCTCGTCTAACCAATCCTGCACCGCCGATGGAGTTGTGAAAAACCAGGACTTCCCATTAGCAATGATTTTGAGTTTCGCTGGAAAGAACATCATGTATTTGATGCCCCTTTCCCCCAGGGCTCGCTTCACTCCGTCAAAGGTGCGACACTCCTGCTGCACCTTTAACGTAAAGTCCGGGAAAAATCTCACAGCTGTGTTCTCATACGTGAGGTCGCCATGTAGTCGAGCAGCTTGTAAAATGGTGTCCCGGTCCCTATAATTGAGGATCCTGGCAATGATTCTTCTGGGAGGAGCCCCAGGTTTTGGCGGAGGGACCGGGGCCCTATGAGCCCTCTCTACCGTAAATAAGGTGGATAGCCGCTTGGGCTTGAGATGGTTCATTATTAAGTCTTCCAGGAAAAGGTCCATGCTGGGGCCTTCTGCCCCCTCCGGAACCCCCACCACACGGATGTTGTTCCGGCATGCCCGCCCTTCCTGGTCCTCCAGCTTCAAGGCTACTTGGCGGTGTTGATGAACCAGTTGTTGGACTTTCTCCTCTAGTTTACGAGTGGTACACTGAAGCTCCGCTATATTCGTCTCAGCCACTGTAACTCGCTCCGAAGTCTTGTTCATGTCCGCCCTTAGTAGATTCATTTCAAATGAAACTTTATCGATCTTTGTTTCAAGCGTCGTTCCCAAAGCCTGAATGGCCACCATTATTGAACTTAGAGACGGTTCCGGGGCTTCATCCTGACCCCCTGCAGCGCTCTCCGCCGCAGATGGATGTTTCGGGATCTCGTACTTGTCCAACTTGTTCGACTGTACCAGTGGGACCCCCTTCGGCTTCATTTTGGAGGAGGTAGCCGGGGCGCGAACTCAAGGGCGGCACGTGGGTCGGATACACAGGTGGGCCCCACCTAATACCAATATCGCCCAAGCAGTCCCAAGAGTAGCGCGGGGTTTGGCGGCCGCAAGTCGCACACTGCTGCGTAACCCCTTACTTGGGGCTACCACCCTGCAGATCACACTGGCCGCCACTCAGGGGTGGGGGCCGGAGAGCAATGGCATCAAAAGTGAAGCGGAGGAGATCTCACAGGAAGCGAAGCAGTAGGGCCAATCTTGCGTGAGGGGGCCCCAGGCACCACCATCAATTGCTAACCTGTAGGCCGCTGGATGGGATCGTCGCCCCACTGACCACTCGCTCCCACACGCGGGCTCGGCCAACTAATATGTTATCAGCGAAGGACGCCACTCAGCAGTTGGGCCGTCCTCCGCGTATGTCCCGAGCGGTAGCGGGATCCGCAATCAGTGCGGGGAGGCTTCTCCACCCCACCCGCTCAAGTCCAATGCAACGCAGCCTCCAGTTGCACTTCACTCTGAAACTCGCCGCACCACACCGCCAGCAAATGCCGCCCAGTGCCTCACTCTCACCGGGCGGGTGTGGCTGCACACCCTCGGACCGTCTCTCCTTCCAGGTCCAGGTCACACTAGGGCGAAATTCCAGCAGTGAGGGGCACCCCCCAACACAGTCACCATACCGGGGCCGCCCCTCGCAACTATCCCAGGCGCCGCCGGGGGCCTCAATCCGTGCGCGGGCGGTCAGCTCCACCTCGCCCGCTCAAGGCCATCACAGGGGGCTGCAGCTTCCACAGGGAACACAGTAGTCCCGCAGCCACCCGACGCCCGGCACCTCTATCCTTACCGGGCGGGTACGGCAGCGCGGCACAGGATCTTCGGGGTCCAGATCGAGCACCCCCAGGACACACTCATCGGCGCCTCTATCGTGCGCACCAGGATGTTCGGGCATCCGGCTGCGTTCTACTCAAGCACCGCCCAGCCGCTCCGGAGGCCTTTAAGCACGTCCGCTCCTCCAGCTTCGCCGTCGTCTAGCTCCGCGGGTATAGGGCGCAGCTCCGCGCTATGGACCGCAAACCGCGACGTTTGGCTTGCCGCTGCCCTGCCGGTGCTTATAGCGCTGCAACTTCAAGGAGAAATACCGGATATCATGGGCTTTTGTTGCAGCCTCGGCAGAGCTCTCTCCCTAAGCTGCCATCTTGGCAGGCGCCAGGCCACGCCCTCTCCCTAAATACAGTATTAAGGGGCAGTCCTGAACCTAGAAACTAGATTCGACGTGACAAGAAGAAGAAGGACTGAAGAGCTGTGCTGTAGAAAAGGAAGACGACGACAACTGCTTTGGCTCCAGCCCTACCGGCCTGTCTCCCCGGCGTGTCCTGCAGCCAGCAGCCTCCAAGAACCCCGGGGACCTGCCCTGCCTTCCCAAAGAACTCTGATCTTCTGTGGACACCAAATTTGTCCAACACTAACCCGAGCCAGGACTCCAGATCCAACCAGATCCGCAAGCCCTCACCACTCTGCACCATACACTCACAGCCCGAGTTCAAGTGGCCCAACACCCAGCAAGGTCCGCCCGGAAATCCTGACCTGTGTTCCAGCATTGTAGGATCTCCACCAACCTTCTCCTCGACATCTGCAGCATCATCCTGAAGGGATCCCCCTAACTGCGTCCGGAACCGGTGAGAATAACCCGACAAGAAAGGACACTTCTGCACCTGCTGCCCCTGAGTCCTGAGGTGCCCGACCGATGATGTCCTGGTTTCCAGCAACTCTTCAACTTCATTCTCCAGTCGTTGATTTCCTTCATCCAGTCTTCTGGCTCCATCCTGCAGTCCTTTTCGGCGACCGACATCCTCCATAGGAAAGCATTGGGCTCCTGACATCTCCCGAGCACCCTGCACCTGGCCGCCCCTGCGCCGCTGGTGGTGTGGACTTGTTGCTAACCTGGGACCCTCTTTGCCCTGACCTTAACCCTAGGAGCTTGGCTCCCAAGACTGAGTGGCCTACCCGTGAGCAGCCCCCAACCGAGGTACCCCCTAGCCCCATTGGCTAACATTGGTACCCTGTAATCTGCACCCGGCCGCCCAAGTGTCGCTAGTGGTGCCCCTTGAATGCCAGCCTGGCCCTTGGGGAACCTTGGTTCTACCCCTAAAACGCCATATCCAAAACCACTTACTTACCTACAACCATAACACTTTGTTTTTCTCCATAGGATTGTATGGCGGGTTTTCTCTGAAAAATCCTTTAAGTGTTGAACTGTCTTGTACTGCAACAAAAGAAACTTAGTGCCTTTAAAAGAGTTAACCTGTTTACAGATGCCCTTGGTTGCTTAAACTGTGTTAGGAATGTGTTTCATGCCAAACTAGAAAAGTAATCCAAAAGTAATCTAAAAGTACTTGCAAGGGTTTTTGAACAGTTTACAGACCATTTTCTCATCTGCAAAAGCAATCTGAATGTTCCTACAAAACCAGTGCTCACTATATTTTGAAAAGTAACATTGTATGAAAAGTATAGCTCACCTGCTACTAAGTAAAACTTAGTTCTAGAAATAAAATAACAAAACAACAACATTTTATACAAACCATTGGTCGGGATTCAGTCTTTGAGATTGTGACATAATTTCTTGCCTGACTACTTAACCACACTACCACAAAAGAGAGTAAGGTATTATCTACTTTAGCCTCTACTATACCTCTGGGGATCCACTAGACTCTGTGCACACTATACCTTACTTTGGTATAGTATATACAGAGCCAGCTTCCTACATTGGTGGATCAGCGGTGGGGTCTACAACTTTGCATTTGTTGAAACACTTGATCAACACCTGATCACATGACTACAATCCAAAAATTACCTTTAGTTCAACTCATTTTTGAAACTACACATTTTTCTAAATTAAAAAAATCTCGTTAGGGCCTTGGTTAATTCCCTTGAGCATTCATTTTAAAAGTCTCAACCTCACTGTAGTTAGGGGTAAAAGAGTTTACAAGTTTTTGACCTCTTTTAAAAAGACCCCAAACATGACTACAGTAATAGCTGACCTAGAGAATAGCGCGGTGGAGCTCGACACCACCCCTTACCTCCATCTGGAGATGGCTGAATTAAGATCTCTATGCAAACTCAAGAAAATACCCATGGGGTCTCATCCTTCCAAGGTCAAGCTTCAGGGGCTCTTGGCAGACTGCTCAAGTGACCATCCTTCTGAGAGGGAAGACCACACCTTAGAAATAGATTAAAGCAGTGATGGGGAGGACATCACCCAACTCCCCTCCCCCCCCACCCGCACTAGATAGGAAGAACAGGGCCCATGTGCCTCTGACTCCAAGGGTAACACTCACCACACCTAGAACCCACACAGGTGGGTCAGGTCTTGGTGAGATCACTGAGGGCATCCCTGTGTGCCATGACTACCCAGCACTGCATGAAGCCTAGGTAAGTCACCCTTAAGGTAGGGTGCACTATGTCTAATGTGAGGGCCTATCTGCAGGAGCAGACAGACCCCTATAATATCTAATGCCATTCTTAGATATTATAAGTGCTCAGTAAAGCCATCCTAAGTATAAGGGCTGGAAACTGGTCATTACGAGTTTCCCAGCACCATGATGGATTTACTGAATCCTGGGAAGGTTGGTATCAAACATCTCAGAATAATAAACCTGCACTGATTCCTGTGTCAGATTTATTATCCCCTGCACTCAGGGGTTCCCTCTAGCAGGGACCCCCGAACCAAACCAACGTCTGGTAGGTTTCTGACTGGTGACCACCAGCCTGCCACCACAAGACAAGTTTCTGGACCCCTTGGGTGGGAGCCTACACTCCCTGGGCCTAGAAACAAAGCCATTCCTGGGCGGAGGTGTTCACCCTCCCCGAGGTCAGGAAGAGTCATCTGTTGCAGAGGAGCTTCAAAGGCCTTGTCGCCTTTACAAAGCGACCCCCAGCCTCTCCTGCTATCAGGAGCAGGGTTCCTTCCTGTCTCACTTCCTTTTAGGCGGGAAGACGGGCTAGAAAGAGTATTTCGGGCACGGACATCATGAATATAAGGCCTCCACCCCCATAGTTTTTTTCCAATATCTTTTTATTGAGTTCAAGCCAATAAATAACATAGCAATAGTTATATACGTACATGATCATATCTCTTCTCACAAAGTCCGGTAGGTTGCACTATTTTTCATACACATGACATGGTAGGGCTACATCTCCATTACTGTTCCTGTTTCTTATTCCGAGGCGATTGAGCTAATTCTGGGTAGGGCTATCTTCCCCACGGGGCGTGCAGGGATACCCTCTATACTCATTCCATTTGTCCCATATTTTCCCCCATTTCTTTGGACATCCCCTGCTAACATAGACTGCTTTCTCTCCCACCATACACCAGTCCATGTGTCGCTTCCATTCTCTTAGGGTCGGCAGTTCTCCCGATCCCCATCTGCGGACAATGTTACGTTTCGCTACCATCAGGCCCAGGGTAACCCAGGTCTGGTCTGATTGCCCCAGATTGGAGTCCTCCTACACATTTAATATACACCACTTTGGGGCCGGTGTTAGTTCCATTCCCATAATCCCTGCCATACAGGAAACCGTGGCTTCCCAGTAGTTTTGGATTATTTGGCATTCCCACAGAATATGAAAGAACGACCCTTTCTCCCCACATCCTCTATGACAGAGAGTGTCTGTTTTCCTACCCATTTTTTGTAGTGTGTTACAGGAAATGTATGCTCTATGAAGGATTTTGAGTTGGATCAGTCTGAAGCGGGCCCGAATGGCCACTTCTTCAGGGGATGCCAGGACTTCTGGCCAGTCTTCTTCCTGTAGGTCACTAATGTCTTGTCCCCAGCGGTCTCTCGAACTCGTCAAAGTGTCGGGCATGTTATTAATAAGTTTCTGGTACGTCAGGGATATCGCCTTCCGAGTAAGATGTTCTTCCAGGAGCCGACACTCCAGCGGCGAGGATTCAGTTATTGACTCTCCCCGGGGAACTTCCGCTATTATGGCGTGCCGAATTTGCAGGTATCAGAAGAACTCATTAGGGGCCAGTTCATTCAATTGTTGCAGTTGTTTGAACGGTTTCATGTCTACCCCTGTGTGTAGGTCACCCACCCGCGAGATCCCGATCAGGTCCCACTTATCGAACCCCGCTTTCAACCCCATTGTGCCCAATTTCTGTGAATCCCATAGGGGTGTTGCTTTAGTGATTTTGTTTTTCCACCCCATTTTAGCCATGGGGGAGTGCCAGACTTTGGCCGTCAATGCTGTGGGGCCTTCCACTGGGAGACGCCTTGAGTCTGTATATAGCGCCCGCAGATACCCTCTCGGTTGGAGATTTAATCGGTCCATTCTATAGGCTGGTTCCGAGGGTGGCTGATGAACCCACTGATTTTTAGTTACAAGCTGGGCTGCCCTGTAGTAGGACTGTATATGTGGCAATGCAATTCCCCCGTCATACCAACTGCGAGTCAATTTAATTAGAGCGATTCTGGGGGATCCCCTGTCCCACAGGAGCGTTGGGACTGCACTATCTATCGAGCTGAAATATGACTCGGGGACAGGGAAAGGAGTATTGTGTAACATATAGAGAAATCTCGGCAGCGACATCATTTTGAATAGGGCTGCCCTGCCCAAGAGGGACAGGGGGAGGGCCCGCCAGTGTTGGACATCATTTTGAAGTCTAGTCAAGGGGCTCAGTAGATTCCGGGCATAAAACCAGGCTGGTTCTGTAGTGACAAATATCCTAAGATATCAAAATCCCTACGACACCACTTGGGCCTCACACTCCAGTGGGACAGTGGGTCTTTTGCCGCTAATAACAAACACCACTGATTATGACCAGTTGATTGTATACCCAGAATATTTGCTAAAGGAGCTAAAGATGTTCAGTATTCTGGTGATAGAGGATCGGGGAGAGGCCACATACAATAGGATGTCATACGCATACAGCAATATTTTATCCTCCGTCCAGCCGAGACCTCGTATTATGGGGTCCCCCCCGTATCCAGGATGCCACTGGCTCCACCATCAGCGCAAATTTTAACGGTGATAGGGGGCAACCCTGCCTCATGCCCCTCCGCAGCGGGAACGTTCTCGATTTCTTCCCATTGACCACCACCTGAGCCAGGGGCCTCTCATACAGGAGCCCGATCCAGGACAAGAACTGCAGGCCAAACCCCATGCGGCTCAGCACCGCGAACATATATGGCCACTCTATGGTGTCAAACGCCATACGTGCGTCGAGGGAGAGAACTGCAGCGTCCTCCCGGATCCTCTGAGCCCTCCCCAACACTCCATGTAAGCGCCTGAGGTTCAACGCAGTGCAGCGACCAGGCATAAAGCCTGATTCATCCGGATGGACTAAGGTGGGTAGCAGTGGGAGCAGCCTTAGGGCTAATAATTTTGCTAAAATTTTTACCTCCGCGTTGAGGAGCGAAATGGGCCGGTAAGAGGAGCAATTAACTCTAGGTTTACCTTCTTTATGTATCACTACTATTGTGCCTAACCTTTGGTTGGTAGGAAGCCTGCCTTTTGTCCTGCTTTCCTCGAACATTGTCAGGCGATATGGTACCATTTTAGATGCTGTGAGCTTATAAAGTTCTATAGGGATGCCGTTGGGGCCCCCCGCCTTGCCCGAGCTCCGGGCCCGGAGCGTTTGCATTACTTCTTCCTCCGTGATCTCGGCCTCCAGGAGTTGCTTTTCTTCCGTTGTCGCGACTGGAAGAGGAATATCTGCTAGGAACTCTAAGGAGTCTTGTTGGGTTGCCCTCGTTCCCGCGGCATAAATGACAGAGTAATAATCAGCGAAGGCCTCGGCAATCTCCCCTGGATCCCGTAGGGCCACCCCAGCCTCTAGAGCAATTTGTGGCACCCACCGATTTGCCCTATCCCGCTGATCTAGCCACGCCAGCAGTTTTCCTGTTTTATCGCCCACATCATAAACTCGGTGCTGTGTCGCCTTATTTTTATTCCTGGCCTCCTCTGTCACCCAGTCCGAGTAGTCCTGCTGTTTGATTTTCAATGTGTGTTGCAAGCTGCCACCCCCTCCATCCCTCAACCCCCATAGTTGGGCCCAGTAGCCCCTGCTTACCCTGTGACCTTCTATAAGTGGTTCTGACAATAACTATTAGATGAAATCCAATTTCCTCACATTATTGTTTGTGAGCTATACTGATATAGCGGTAAAACTGTATGTCTGAGCAAATTTACTGCTTATTTCAATAGGAAATGTGCTGTCTGTAAGTGTAAGCGTGCAGCCACACCATGCTTTAGTAATATATTTGCGGCAGAAGGCACCAATGGCTACATACTATATTCTTCTTATTCTCCTGCTGAATGGGCATGTCTCATTTGCTACACTTGTTCTGTGTGTGACGCCTGGATTATTTGCAATCCCTAAGCATACATGCCAACAGACCTGATTCAGGAGGGAGGCTCCTGCTTTTTTAAGCCAAGATTGGCTGATTTGCACATAGCTGGGTCTGAACTGGGGTGGCAAAATGAGCTAATGAAGGATGATGGGTTCAACCCAGAACTGTGACTGGGGGTGAGTGACTGAAAGGTTTCAGTGCTCCATCCATCATCTCCTTGTGTTTGCTTTGTTCGCCCTAAGTTGGCAGGGTATGCCTAGACGTGGGACCCTTGCTGACTTTGCCACTGGATTCAAGCTAGCCTGGCTGATGACGGGTGTTACCCCGAAACCGGTCCCAGGATGCTTGTTTCCGGTCCAGGGAAGACCTGGCTTGGCAGTTGGGCTGGACTGTTCCCACACGGAACAGGGTCAAGACTGATTTGCATATGGCTGGGTCCGAACTGGGGTGGCGAAGTGAGCTAAAGAACGATGATGGATTCAACCCAGATATGTGACTGGGGGTGAGTGTCTGAAAAGTTTCAGTGCTCCATCCATCATCTCCTTGTGTTTGCTTTGTTTGCCCTAAGTTGGCAGGGTATGCCCAGACGTGGGCCCCTTGCTCACTTTGCCACTGGATTCAAGCTAGCCTGGCTGATGAGGGGTGTTACCCCGAAACCGGTCCCAGGATGCTTGTTTCCGGTCCAGGGTAGACCTGGCTTGGCAGTTCGGGCTGGAATGTTCCCATAAGGAACAGGGTCAAGACTGATTTGCATAGCTGGGTCTGAACTGGGGTGGCGAAGTGAGCTAAACAACGATGATGGATTCAACCCAGATCTGTGACTGGGGGTGAGTGTCTGAAAAGTTTCAGTGCTCCGTCCATCATCTCCTTGTGTTTGCTGAGGTATGTCCTAGTCATAGTATGTGTCTTTTCGAGACCGGTGGAAGCATACCCAACCAGAAGAAGTGACAGTCTCATGGTAGCAAAACCTGGTATTACAAGAGTTGATACCCAGGCAAGGTATGCCAGTTTCTTTGGAATCAGACAGGGGGGCCCACTTCAATAATGAGGTCCTGAAGATGATTTCCACAGCATTACAAAATGAACAAAGACTGCATTGCAGCTATCGACCTGAAGCTTCTGGCATAGTTGAGCAAATTAACGGGACTATCAAGTTTCATTTAGCAAAGGTTTGTGCTTCAACATCACTGAAATGGCTGGATGCTTTACCTTTGGTGCTGATGAGTATTTGAAGTATCCCTGATAGAAATAATGGTCTTTCTCCACATGAAATACTGATGGGATGAGCAATGAGGTTGTCTGCTGTACCTGCAAATGCATTATTGAACATCACAGATGATATGATACTCGAGTACTGCAAAGAATTGGCTGATGTGGTGCGTTCTGTTTTTTACCAGGTTGCAGCTGCCACTAAAGATCCACACAAAGAACAGTGTGACAAACTCAATCCTGGTGATTGGGTTGTGATTTAGAAGCACGCCCAGAAGAATTGTTTGTAGCCAAGGTGGGAAGGCCCCTTCCAGGTTATTCTAGTGATCAATACTGCTGTGAAGTATGGTGGAGTTCCAAATTGGGTGCATGCATCGCCAAGAAGGTGAGAAATCCTGAAGACGAAATTGTGGTCTTTCATCTTGAACCAAGAGCATTGGTGACTACACCACCATGAGCTGTGAGACCAAGTGGAGCAGTGATTTCGGGATCCCACCAGCAGCAAGGATAAGAAAGGGGTAAAGAACTGCAACCAATTGCACAAATGTAGAGTACCTGTCTCTGCACCAAGTGGCACTGAAGTCTCTAATGCAGTAGAAGCAGAGACTGAAACTCAATTTGGAAACGTGACTGAAACAGCATCAGTACAGCAAGAAGACTCGGGTAAAGGAACAAGCATTGGATGGAGAAGAGTCACTTGTGAAGTTGAATTGCCTCATACTAGCAAACAAAGAAGACTGAAGCAAAGTTTATCAATTGATTGAATTTCAGTTACAATACCAGAAGAAACAGAGACAAGTGATGAAAGTGATACGGGAGAAAATCAACAAAAGCTGTGAAGATCAAAAAGAGTAAGAATACCGTGTCGGAGGTATTCAGCACCTGAATATTCTTACTATTTAGAGAGAGTACTAAATGTCACAATCGATGATCTGATTGAACTGAACTGTTTGAACCTCCATGACAGCATCGCAATCAGCATTCCTGGAGAAAGGATTTGATGAAAATAAACAGTGCATCTAAAAAGACTGTGAAAAAGTTGCAAAGGAAGATATACGAAAACAGAAGACTGACATTGATCAATTCCTATTTTTTTCATTTTACAGAAGATCAACCTAGGCCCGAGTCTGCAGAAGAAGAGTAGGGATAACATTGATAGAAGAACACGGAGTAGGGTAAGGATTGTCTAAAATTACTTTGTTGAAAACTAATCATTTTAAGAAGCTATTTGCAAAATCTGCATATTAAACACTAACTTGACTACGTTTAATCTGTTTCCAGAGAAAACATGTGTTGCCTTAGAAATAATAATATATTACGTGTGCAATCTTCGTAATAATGGTAAATATGATTACCATAGTGCTAGTAGGACACCTGAGAAAGATTTTAGAATTCAAACACAATAAAATCACACATATAGCTAAATGTTGAAGAACAATTGAAAGCTACATTTGTCACCTACAACAGGCAGGATTACTCAACAGACGTTTACTCTAGATTAGTACAGGAATACACACACGCCTTGGGAGCCAAGGACTGTTATGTCTGCACTTAATAACCGTCATCAGCATCAGAAGAAGTCAGATATTACCACATGCCGTTATCTTATGAAATCTCATGTAATATATTACTTACACTTGTATATAGATGAGAACACTTTGAATATTTCTATTCTAACTATGACTTAATAGTTTCTAGAGTGCCTCATATAGAAAGCATAAATTTACTCTCACAAAGAAAAGAAATGGACACAGCCTGGTATTATTTTATGCCACATAGATCTATAGATAATGTTAAAGTTTACCAGAATAATTTAACTTGTTTGATGCGACCATTAGAAAAAGTTTTTATTCTGTCATTAGATGAGAGAAACACTAACATGACACGTAGAAAAGACAAACACAGTGATGGCTTGAAAAATGTTTGGAAAGTAGGAAGATGAATTTAGAAAGAAAATTGTATATCCGAAATTAAGATTAGAGAGTCAACACAAAGGGAAAGTTTGCGTTTACAGAAGAACACCAAATGGAACCAGACATGTGGGAATTAGTAGCTGTGAACACAGATGTGAATTAATGGGAGGGAGATGGCAAATTTTACAGGGAGAAGAATCTGCAATTCCAGGAGTTTATTTTGTTTGTGGAGAGAATGCTTATATTTAGTTATCTGCTGATTGGGAGGGTATTTGTTATTTAGGGGTGCTATTTCCTAAAATGTACCATGTGAATAGTATAGCTGCATTAAACATAGCACCAGCACACAGATACAACAATGGTGCAGAGAAGGAAGCTCAATTAGTCGGAGATATATTTGGAGCAATCATTCCACCTGTAAGGGTCATACTAAATGATGAAAAGATTATCAAGTATTCCAGCGAGTTGTTGTGGAGTCTGGTGCCGGAAAGGGTCTCGGTGTCCCATAATGCTGAGAAGAAAGGAGGAGTTCGCAGTCAGCTCTCCCGCACCGCAAGCTGAAAAGCGTTGTCTACCTCCCGCGGCGTGGGACGCATTTCAAGTATTCCAGTGAGTTCTTGTGGAGTCTGGTGGAGTTTGGTGCCGGAAAGGGACTCGGTGTCCCATAATACTGAGGAGAAAAGAGGAGGAGCTCTCAGTAAGCTCTCCCGCGCCGCACGCTGGAAAGCGCTGTCTACCTCCCGTGGTGCAGGCCGCGCACGGGCCGTGCCCGGGCAAAGCCCGGGCCAAGGGCAGGCCCGTCCACCCTTGTCAGAGCCCGGAGGAGGCTGGGCTGGGCCACCCCGCTAGTCTCTCTGAGTGCTGATTTTGGGGCCACGGGTCTGGAGATCCACGGCAGATGCGGCATCTGGGGAGCCACATCAGTAAAGATCCTCGTGGGGAAGTATCCTGATCTTACTGCAAGAGCAGGTAGGAGGCTGCCCTCTTATTTCTCGTTATTGGATTTGGTCAGCCTCATTTACTTATTTTTATTGGTGTAGACTGTTGTCTTCATTATGTTCTCCGGCTTGGAATTCCTGGTTATTGCAACGGTTACTGGTTTGATTTACACTGCCCATCCTTCTAGCCTCTGTGGGACATTGTTGAACAGATATGGGGGAACGCCAGGTGGCTGTTGCAGCAGCCTCGTGGCCTGCGTAACCACGATGGACTCTTTCTTACAAAGGGCAGCAGGGATCCTTGACAAAGAGATAGAGTTGGTGGCCTGTCGGCTTTCCCGTTCCCCTGTAAATCATCCTTTCCCTAGTCCTTCAAGAGTTTCATCATCTCAGGTTCCTGAGCAGGGTTCAGGATCCTTATTTTCATCTACCAGGCAGGAAACTGGTGGTGTGTCTGATCCTTTCGCCTCATTGGTTAATGACATCCGGGTTGAAACACCATCTTCTCATGTGCGGAGTAAGGGCATTATTATGTCTCCGGCCATTCAACCACCAACCCCAGCAAGGAGCACAAGAGCGGGGGTAGGAACTGGAGCTAAAAGAAAGTGTTCCTTGAACGGGGGTAAAGCTAAATGTTAAGGACAGAAGGGACGCTGCATAGTGCCCACAAGTTGCAACCCCTGACTAAGGATGATATGGCGACCATCTTGGAAGGGTTCTTGGGTTCTTTGCTGGCAGGTATGGATTTAAAACTGGACCCAATCAAGCAAAGTTTAGCTACAATAGAGCTAGAATTTCTCAGACTCAACCAGCATAACCCAATGGCTGATAAAGTACCTCACGGCGGACCAGTGGGATTACCTGACTGTTCTTGCACAGAGGGCTATAGACCTGGGTACAAGGGGACAGGCGCAGTTATCATACCAATCTCCGTGTTGGGTAGTGTAAACCAACCAACTCAGTCCCCAGCGGATTCAGCCTCCTTGGCAGCTAGGATACAGTGGGGGGGCTTTGGAGATTTCTAGCTTGAAAGATTGTTCGGGGCCTGCCAAGTCCACATCGGGCGAGCTATTGCGAGGAGGGGAGGATAGCTCAGGGGCCGGGGCATCGGGTCCATTGAGGCAGAGGCCAATTACTCTACATCTTCCACCTGAATATACACCGTATGTAGTGGTGTTGGGGAATGTTCAGGAGCTTCCAATGGGTGTCTCAGAAGGCTTTTATCAACTAAAGAATAAAGTCTTGCACTGCTTAAACTCCAACAAGGCACTGGGAATAAGGGTGGAGAGATTCATCAAAATGGTGTGTAGTTAATTGGCTTGGGAGGTCTAAAAAAAACTGTGAAGGAGACTGTGTCATCATCAACTTTATTAGACCTCATGTGGCAGAGAGAATTCTCATCGCGTCTAACCCGAGTAACCCCAGAGGTCCCGTTTCGACCCTTGTAGCTCTTTTCCTGGGGCACTTTTACAGACCCCGAGTATTGTAACACCGCCTAGAGAGATGAACCCGTGGAGGTTCCCTGTTCATGCTCAGCCTGGTCGGCAGTCGCCGACTCATGATATACTCCTTTTTAACAGTTTTGCACCATTGGGATTGCTGGACACTTGTGATTGACTCCCTGTGGTTAATCTAGTGGAGCCGTCAATCCCTAGACCCCAGATGGTTCCTGTCTCCACAGATGATGGACTGTTGGACGGCAAGGCCTGTAAATTTAATCATGGAACATAGCAGGGTTGGCAAGCAAGTTCTCGGACTCTGGCTGGACCCTATTTATAAAAAGATTCGATGTGATATGCCTACAGGAAATGTGGGCTATAGAGAACAGCTTTTTCATAGAGGGATACAAGTCTCATTTTGTGCCTGCCACCCCCTCGAGGGTGGGTAGACCCAATGGGGGATTGGTAGTCTATGTTTTCCTAGCAGTACAATGTAGATTGGTTGTGTTGCCTACTGATAACTCATGTTTGCAGGCCTTGTCGTTCTCTTGTGAGTCAGGTGAAATATTACTTCTGAATTTCTATAACGCTACTTCTTCCCTTCCTGATGTTTGCAATATCTCTGTGTTGGGCTTCTTCTTAAGAAACTTGAATATCATTACCCCCCGCTATAGTAACTTCATGCTCGTAGGAGGTTTCAACATCCACTTATGTGGGGACCCGAGTGGAATGTATCCCAGAGATATGGGTTGCCCTCTTTTGACGGAAATGCATTTAGAACATACCAAAGAGGGAGATATCCTCAATGTCGTAGTGAATGAGTTCGATCTAACCTCGGCCATGTGTAAACTGGACCAAGGCAGGAAGCCTATCATCCCCACCTTTACAGGGAGGGGATGTGACTCATTTATTGATTTTATTTTTGTTTCAACCCCTCTTTTTTATCTTATTTCGGACTTCTCCATAGAAGAAAGTATCTTCAGTGACCATAACCCCTTGTGTATCAAGACTAGCTGGCCTCCATTAGCTAAAACCAGGGTGGCAGAAGTTAGGGGTATACTGCAAGCTACAGATGGGGGCAGAAGGCTCAGGTGGGCGCAGATAATCCCGGACTTTTTTTATGAGTTTCTATCATCTATGTGCCATAAGGGGTTAGCGACCTGCACAACCCTGCAGGCAGAGCCGGGGATGTCCTTGAGGATTGCAGATTTATAGGGCCAAGTGCATTGCCATGGTGGCGTATGGTAGTGAAATATGGGGTTACAGCGCTCACAACGTTTCACAAATAGCCAAAAACAACTTCTTGAGACGGCTCTTAAGAGTACCCCAGGGCACCTCCACCTTTATAGTACATGCAGAGCTTGGCATGGCTTATCTTTCTGACCTGTTGGCCTTCCGCCCCCTTTCACTTTGGATTAAAATTTGGCTTGGTAACAGGACTGCTCTAAACAAAGAGATCTTAAAGGAATGCATGGTCCTTGACCATGCTCATTATATTCCTTGGCTCAACTATATACAGGAGGGTTTTAGGAGTCTAAGAAGAGCAGATCTATTTTGTAACCCAGAATCAATCAGTAGGAACGACCTAGTCTGGGTTAAGGAGGCTTTTTTTAGACAGCAGGTGTCAGACAGGGAAGATCGTGAGCTAAGGAAGCCCAGTGTACGTAGATTTATTATTTTGAAAATAGTGCAATTCATGGAACCATTCATGGAACCATATCTTTTAGGGCTCTCTAACTCTTACAATCGTTTTTTATTGACCAGGTTCCGCTTTGACCTTTTTCATCTCCTTTTTATCTCCTTCTCGCCCACCCACATGGGCGGCACAAGGGTCAGAGCCTCTTGCCCTGTGGCTGCGACGGCAAGTCTCCACAGGATATGCTCCACTTTTTAATGTTTTGCAGTTACTATGAGCTACCGATAAAGACCTACCTTATCCCTATTTTAAAAAAGGCACATTTTAGCCAGGTGCGTCCTGCATTTTTTTTTTTTATTAATGCTTTCAGGGAACTCTGTATTTCATGTTCATAGTTTTTTAAGTCTGCTATTAGGCTCATATCCAGCTGTGATTAATAGAGGAGGGTGTATCATTGCTGGACGTGATGTGATTATGGTATTCCCTCTTTACTTCGTATTCATTTTTATTTTTTATCTTGAGTATTTTTATTGAAACAGTGTAATTTATGGCAGACGTTTTATAGACATGGTGCTTTTGTAGATACTTTGTAAACTTGACTTTTATGGTTTTTTGCAAAAGCCGAAAAAGTATTGTTGTTGTTGTTGATGAAAAGATTAGAAAACTGTCAACTGTTGTTGGCAAGCTGGCAACTAGTATTTTTGGAGATTTGCTAGTAGTAAATACTAATCTGATTGTCATACATTCAATGGTTTTGCAAGATCGCTTAGCATTAGGCATTTTACTTACAGAAATGGCAGAGTCTGCAAGATGCTAAATTAACCCATTGTTGTTCATACATACCTAATGAGAGTAAGAAAATAAAGGAATTTGCAAGGAACATATCACACTTGAAACCTGAATTAGAAGAGTTGGAATCACATAGTGCCTTAGAAAAATTTGGAAAAGGAAGTCACACAATTGGAAATTGAATTATGACAGCAGAGGGAGGTATTTTGAAGGCTCTACTTATATCAGTACTAGGACTTTGTTTGTTATGCCTGTTTGTTTACTTAAAGGCTGCAGATATTACTTACACAAGAAAAGGGAAAAAGAAATGAATACAAGATTTCAAAAGATTTAACATTAAATCACATTATGAATGATGATTATAGAAAGTCATTGAAATTTCAAAGTTAAAAAAAAAGAGAAGGGATTCAATGGACAATGAAAGTGCCTTCTGAATAGAACTCACATGTGAAACCATGATAGTGGGATGGTTAAGTTAACCATCAGATGGGGGATTTGAGAAAGTTAATAAATTAACATGAAAATAATTAACCTAGTAGTTTAATGTGCAATGAGAAAAACAAAATGAGATGCAGAAAAAGACACACATTTGAAATGTGCTGATTTACTATAGGCAGTCATAGTTATCCATGTAGGCCATAAAAAAGCTATAAAGCAATTTTCCTTTAACTAGAAGCAAAACCTAATAATGCTGAAATGAGCACAACGTGAATTACAAGCTTAGCCTTACATTGACATGCTTAGAAATGTTGTCATAAGTGCAGAATGATCTGGTTTAACAAATGAATTATCTTATAAGCAACACTTTATTAATTAAATGTCACGAACTTCCTACTTACTCGTGTTTCCTATAACGTTTGAATAGAATAATTTGTGCATTTTAAACACTGATGCTTGATTCATAGTAAAAAGAATGCATTACCTAACAGTGATTTTGCCTTTTAGTTAATAGTTCATTGTTATCGCAGTGAAACAAACTTAGATGTAGGAGGTCCATCTGTGTTTTAAGGCTTATGGGAACCATGTTCAATGTTTCCAAAATCTAAAATGTAAAAGCAGCATGTATTTCGTGGGAATGGAGGAGCTGAACCTGCTTGCAGAAGAGGACTGCCATCCTATTGGCTTATAAAAAAGAAGCCTGATACAATGTTTTCAACATCTTTTCTTGACTTTATATCAGTGCTTGTTCCCAGCTAGAGTCGGAGGGTTACCCCAGACCCGGACTCCTGATGGGTGTGGCTACTGCTGCTACTGTTTCCCTTTGCCTCACTTTGCTATTTCATTTTCAACAGATTGCTACCACATCTGTATGCTGATTTACTTGGGCTTATTAAGACTAGGCTGAGTCTTATGAACTACTTTTTATGGGAAGTTCTGCTATTCTAATTTGGCTTGGAAGCTTTAGGCTCCTCTGATCTCACTCTTTTCTTCAAAATTCAAATTCTTCATGGGCTCTTGAAGTTTAAAACTCTGACTCAGATTTTTAGAATAGGGAATATATTCCTTCATGGAAAGCGCTTAATGCATTATATTGATGATGCTTTGTTCTAACCATTCTTTTGATAATATTTCTGTAAACGTATTTGATTTATGGACTAACTGAAACAAAGATTAAATTAAGAAAATAACTTTATTAATCTCTTAATGAGAATAAAGGTATTGGAAAAACTATCCAAACACTCATCATTGACGGAACTTAAAACTGTTGATACTATTTAAGTTTGTGAAGTCTGATTATGCTCCTTGACTAATAATACAACATTCCAAGGTCCATCAAGAGAAAGAAGAATGATTTAGTGCGGAAAATAATAACAAAACCTCAGGTAAACCCCTCCCAACATCCGCCCCCCCCAGTCGCACTAACAGCCTCCCAGCCCTGACCCATTCGTGGCCTTGCCCCATAAACACTCACAACAGTACACACAAAAGCAACAGATCATCTCTCGCACCAGCAGGGGCCCCGCCG
The DNA here is from genome assembly GCA_963921515.1 of Calotriton arnoldi. Taxonomy (NCBI): domain Eukaryota; kingdom Metazoa; phylum Chordata; class Amphibia; order Caudata; family Salamandridae; genus Calotriton; species Calotriton arnoldi. The sequence goes on along the minus strand of CAWUFW010007497.1, from coordinate 87,390 downwards.
CAGCAACCGGCTCCAGCAGCAAGCCCCGATAATCCGCCCACCGCTTCCAAATTTTAAAATGCTTATGCGGGCATCCCCTTGCCGTGAAAATAGGAAGCTCCAAGTCCATACAGAAGTCTAGGCCCCTCTTCCATACTGACACCGAGGGTGGCGTCGGAGCCTTCCATGCCTTAGCGATGTCTCTCTTCGCCAACGTGAACCCCAACAACATAAGGTGGCGTTTATAAATATTGCCCCCAATCACATCCATGACATGTAATAGCACTAACTTCGGCGACTGGGGCAGATCCCAGCCCAGCACCTCAGAGAGGCAGTTGACCACCCCTCTCCAGAACCGTGCCAAGGAAAGACCATGCCAGATCGTATGCATCAGGGTCCCCTCCTCCCGCTCACAGCGAAGGCATACCGGGGAGGCCACCAGACCCGCCCTCCACAACCGAACCCGCATATAGTAGGCCCGATGAAGATATTTAAACTGGACGAGACATAGGCGTACCACTATGGCCTCACCCCGCGGGGAGGCCAGAGCCTCCGTCCAATCCTCCTCATCAAGCGAGCCAAGATCCCCCTCCCAGGCCTCTCTAAGCTTCTGCAATGTGGGGGAGCTGCGAGTCACCAGGGACTGATAGATCTTAGATATTTTGTGGTCCTGTAGATCCCCCATAAATACCTTGGCCTCCACCGGACTGAACTCCGCCAGTGACTCCAGTCCCACCAAACTAGGGGAGAGGGCGTATCGAAACTGGAGGTATTTGTAGAATTGGGATTTAGACATTTGAAATTCTTTTTGTAGGTCTTGAAAAGACTTCAGGATTAGCCCCCTCATGACATCCCCCAGGGTAGAAATATCGACATTGTCCCATCCGCGAAACCCTGACAGAGTAGCTAGTTGTGGCAGGCGGCCATTATTCCACACGGGGGTCTCCCGGGTCAGCGTGTTCCACCACCCCATCCGCCGCAAGGCCTGTCGCCAAATTTGAAAAACCACCTGAGTTGCTGGTGGCAGGTGTAGTGTAGCTCCTATTTCCCTAATAGGCTCTGCGCATTGGAATAATATACCCTATAGGTTTGACATAGGACTGAGGTCGGTATGTCCCTATCGAGTATATTAAACTTAATTACTTGTGCCAGCTAGCTCAGAGGCCACTAGAAACTCCTTGACAAACAAGAAGGGAGTAGTTTCTGGCAGCCGCAAAACATGACAACTTTGTTTCCCTTATAGAATCAGAACGTGTCCCAGAGTCGTAGCAACAATAGATAACTATTTCACTCAGCTCAATCGTGCATGCTTAGTTTTCCTCAAAGTTACACAGAAAGAATAGACGGGCGTTTCAATAAAGGTTTATTGAACAGTCTTGTTTCTAGTGTAAGTAAAATGTGCTGTTACGATCACAAGACAGTATGCAAGATAAATAATGTACAGCGTAAGCAGTAGAAATAAATAATACTGCGCTAGCATGATCTTTAGTAGATATTCATTTACATAAATAACACAGACTAAAAATGCGAGTACTCATACGATGCGCCTCTAAGCTAGTTCTACCCCAATGTACCTAACCTGACCTAGGTGTAGGGAGAGGTATGAAGTAGGTGAAGTATTCCCTACTATGGTATACTAAGAGTATGTTAAGTCTAGTATGCCTAGTATGCCAAGAGTCCCTCTAGGTTCTAGTCAGCTCCATACCTTAAGAATGAGAGAGGTAGGAATCTCTTGCCAGATTCGAACTCCAACACCCCGCAAGGGAAGTCAGATCACTGGAAGCTGGACTCTCTGCGTGCAGGGATGACAGCGTCTTCTCAGTGCGTCAGGCCGGGAAATGGGCTCCTCTGAAGTCGAGGTCTCCTCTAGTTTACAAAGGGCTAGGGAAGGTATATTTATACCTGAGAGGTACCTCAGAATGTTAGCATTGACGTGAATCGGACAGCGGAAGACGTCATGAATGAACCCCTAAGGTATAACGGTTCATGCATAATAGATGAGTCCTTGAAGAAATCAATAGTCCTGTGCTAGGGAAACTCCCGAAGCCTAAGGGTCTGTTCTTCAAGAACTCGTTGTGACGTTAGGGTGGCCGGATGTCAGAGACCATGCCTGTATTTGGAGTGCACGGTTTAATGCCTAAATAAGGACTGGGATTTTATGCCTATATAATCTATATAAGGGCAGGGCGAATTGTGCCTATATAAGGACATGATACAGGAAAGCCCGTGTATGGACACCCTAAGAGGAATACAACACCCACTCCACTTTCGTGTGTACCATAATAATAAAATGCTAAACATTTAATATGCTAAACATAAAACGGAGTACCGCATATTGCTAAAAATATTCCTTAAAAGCATTAAAAAGCATTTAAAAACCTATTAAAATGCAAAAGGTACTGTACATTTTAAGCAATGCTTTTCTCAGTTCAGGCATATATTTGGAAATAAAATGCAGTTTGAATGAAATAAGCAGTACATTTACATGTGACAGAAAACGATCGATAAGTTGTTCAAAAATCAAAGTCATTTCATGTCACGAAAATTAATGAACTTTTTTAGAGAAAATAAGATGACAAAGTGTCTGAGGAAGTACCGCGAAGTCTGTACTATAAGGCTAATTCTACTTCAAGCAGATTGAATTGCCATTTAGATCGAAAAAATGGGAAAAAATTCAATTTGGGAAGAATTCCAAGTCTTGAAATACGAAGGCCAAATTCTTACTGCATCTCTGGAACACTGTGGGCCGAATCAGAGTCAGTGTACGGGTCTGGTGTAAACATGAGATCATCTATTTCTGTAGACAAAACATCGTCCACTGAAGTTGGTGACAGTCGGAACACCTCGTGTAGTAGATTAATTGCACAGAGATGTGAAGCATCGCTTTCAGCATAGGTTGCCGCAGCAATGTTCGCGTCCGTTGTTACCTGTGTGCCTGTAGATCCATCTCGTACCTCAGCAGCAGCTGGAAGCGACTGTGAGATCTCAATGAATGCCGTCATCAGGATTGGTAGCCTCTGGGGACAACACAGAGCATGGGCCGTTATCGGGTCCAGCAGAGTATCGATATCCGTTGGCGTAGCTGATGGAAATGTTAGACAGGTGTCCAACACGCATTCTTCACAGCATAGCAGGCATCGTAGGACAGGTAAGATGCAATCTTGCCAGATTGGTCTGAATGACAGGAACCACGTGGTATTAAGTTCCCGTAGACGAGTCATGCCCAAAAGCTGTACTATTCGCTCACGGCACTTTCGTTCAAGGAGAGCTTTCTCCACTTCGCTCGGAGTGATGTCTGCGAATAGGCTGGCCATAGCGTAATAGCAGGAAGAGAAATAGAATTCCGGCAACAAGTGCTAGAATTAATGGTATGCCACCAAACACCGAATGTGCAAAGTTCGGGATGATTCCGAGTATTGCCTGGAAAGGTGCTAACAGACCGGAGCAGATGCTCTTAAATACATGTACAATTCCGGTTGTATCAGACATGTTAAAGATACGTCCTATCATTTCCACGAAATGTATAGGGCAGTTTGTACGTATTAAAGTCTGTATCTCAGCCGAAGTCCTTGCTACTTGTAGATCATAGGTTTCTTTGGCCGAGGTCAAAGGCACTGTTTGCTGTAAAAGCATGGCTTTCATTCAGCTCAAAGTATCAAATCTTATAAAAGAGACGTTCAGCGAAGGCCACAAAGGCGACTCCCTGACTGTGTCTATTGGGGCAAACAATACTTGCATACAGCAAGTGACCCTGGAGTTGACCGTTACTAGATATGGGATGCCTGGCAACATGCAGCAGCAACTCTGATCATTCAACATGAGGTAACTCCCATTCGAAAGTTGTCCAAACGTTGGATTAATCACAGCAGCTGGTGTACCCTGCTGGTGGCAAGACAAATTTGCCACAGAACCATTGCAAGCCCCGTGTAAAGAAATGTCCTGACATATAAGTGAACCGCTCAGTGCACTTTTACAGTGTGTACCGCTCAAAAACACTTCACGATCCCCACTCCAACATCTATATGTATACGGTAAATCCCAAGATGTCTTAATGTATTCCTTACCCAACCTTTCATATTTGCCTGCTTGCATTTGTCTGAGGCAATACTGAAACTGAAAAGTAGTCACGGGTAATGTGATTTTGCCATGAATAAGCCATTCTGTAGCTGGTTTTTCTGCTACTGTGAATGGTAACTTTTCCAGTTTTTCAATGCTCAGCACTGTATACTTTGCTCCTCTTTGTGCCAGTTCGATCTGTTTATCAGTTAGATTGTATTCTGCAAACAGAGCTGACGTGTTGATAAAACGCCAAGGCACATAGCCTGCACGCAAAGATTGCAGCGTTCAGCTTAATAACACAATAGAACGTAATCGAGATTGGCCTTGCTGTAACATCGCCAAATCTTGTTCTAGTATGTCGATAGCAGAGGATACAATGCCATCCAATGAATATATTCTGGAGGACAAAGTTGTTAACCCATTGTCGACCACAGAGAGGGTTTTCTCTAAATTAATACGATCAAGTTCACGTATTCGTTCTGCGGCCTCCATCTGTGACACTTTCCATGCTTCATTATAGGCAGCATAAATGCCGGCATATATGAAACGTTTTTGACGCGGTTTTCTTGGTCCAAGCAAGAATTCCCTAAGGTCTGCGTCTTCTGTAAGTAGGATAAGTGTTGTTTCACATCCTGTAGTGTAGATTTCTGCAGCCAATCGAGGCATAATTTACCTACACTGTATGTTGTTACTACCCCGGATGCTGTCTTTGGACGTATCTTGGGTCTGGCCTATGAATAGTAAAGCCCTGAGTTTTATTCAGGAATCTTTCCTGACAGTTGTTCGTGTCTGTGGGCCAGATCAACCATTTTCTCCAATCAGGATTAGATCTGTTGAGTTGTAGTATATTGTCAACTGTCACCGCTGCCTGTGTATTGTTATCACTGGCAGGTGTTGGTACAGAAGGTGTTTTCATCTCTTTGATCTTGGCTAGTCCAAGACAAGATGTTTGTTGGACAGTTTCATTCAAAAACATTATATGTTCAGGGATGATACAGGCTCTAAATAACGCTTCTATTCTCTACACTTGCCAATCTTTAGTACCCCACACAGGTTTTGTGTCTATTGTGTCTTTCCATAAGTCGAAACCCTGTCTAGACAGTTGGGCAATAAATGCTGCAGGATAAATCTGTTTTGTATTTGTTAGCATAATTTTCAGTCCTGTTTTGTTTACATTTTTATAGTAAAATGATTCTGGATCAGATGTATTGTAACCTGAAAAATATGGAAACTTGTTAGCAAATGTTTTTGAACTACCTTTTGGTGGTGTAGGACAATGCTCCCATTGGTTAAACATAAACACATTTCTAGGGTATGCAGATTTATGCAAATAATGATGACCATAATGGTTATAGCAATACAGCTGTTCATAGTCTGATGAACCCTCTAAATACTCATTTTTAGAAAATGCAGCAGATTTTTCTAGGTCAAACATTATGTCATTAACAGTCTCAAAGTCCCAATCATCAGAATAGGTACTGGACGAAATTAGATCACTTAGTGAAATTTTAAATAAATGTGGAATGTTCAATTTTTCCGTCGGACCAAAGATATCAAAATCAGTTTTGTCCCACACTATACCATCCTGTACAGGAACGGCTGTGATGTTCACTGTTGACAAGTCTCTTGCTTCACGATGGGAAGATTTATGTGGTTTCAAAAGTATGTTCACATCTTTTCCTTCAGTGTTCACATGGATGTATCTGCCACTTATAAGCACGCTCACAGTTGTAACCAAAGCTAGCCAGAGCAGGAAAATAAAAAGTCCAGATGTAATCCAGAGTTCAATCCATGGAGAAACTAAATAAGACTTTTTCATAAAGTGAAGAAAGTCTTGTACTTGCTGCTTGAATGTTAATGATGCTGGCGTCGTTTCAGGTTCGCTTGGATCTTCTGAGAACGTATCAAAGTTAATGAAATAGCCAGAAGCAGTTCTGTCAATTGTTGGAATTGCATCAGGATTTGTAGAAATCGCTGGAACCAGTTGATCACTTGCTACATTGGTGTAGACAGGTGTATTTGGACGAACTGTTACTTGATTTTCAAGAGGGATGAGTTCCATTGCATTGTTGCCTAGTCCTTCATCTGTTACAGCTGAATTCTCGATGGTTATCAGTCTTTCAGTCTGAACCTCTTGGATAGTAGCGAGAGGAGTGTGTCTGCTACTAGGTCGGAGTCCACGAGGCCTACTACTTAGTATTGGCCACATACTGTGGTTTGATGAGGTCGATGGACACAAATCTTTTCTCCTTTCTTCCAGCAAGGGGCGGCAGAAGTACTGTTCTTGTTCCTTGAACTGCTAGGACAGGTACTGGTTGTCTGTAAGAAGGTCCAAATTCCTTCTTGTCCGCAATCTTTTCTCTGACTAGATCCCCAACTTTTGGAATCCAGACAGGCCTTGCTGGGACCGCCGGTTTTCCCCAGTGGTGGTTGGCTGCAGGAATACGCTGCTTTGTTTCGTTCTTAACTCATTCAGTTCCTGTAAAACAGCCAAACGATCTTTGATATCAAACGTTTTATTTTCCACCACTGTGCCTACGTCATCGAGATCTGGTACCCACATTCTTGTCCCAAATAGGACCTCATATGGAGTGACCCCCCCTAGAGAACTTCTTGGCAGGTTGTTTAATGAGCGCTGGACCCCATAAAGATGTTTGACTCACCCATCACCCGAACCTAATACCCTAGCTGTTATAGACTGCTTTATGTCCCGGTTTTTCCTTTCCACAACCGAATTTCCCTCAGGATGGAATGGAGAGGAGTACCGCAATGCAACGCCCAGACTGGCCATGGCTTCTTTGTAAGCCCGAGAGCTTAACGCAGGGCCCTGGTCAGAATGTAGCGTGCCTATTGCGTATGTGCCGATAAAGACTCGCAAATCTTTTATAACAGTTCGAGCGTCAGCTGGCGCTGAGGCCATATCCATAGGAACCTAGAGCATGAATCCACTGCAACCATGATATATTTATAGTTACCGTCCCTTTGCAAGGGACCGCAGTGGTCCAGGTAAACACAAGCTAATGGTTTGTCTGAAATTAACAGGGGTGTCTGCGCAGGACGTTTTACTGTTGAGACTTTCATCTGTTGGCAAATATCACATTCTAAAACATAGTTCTTTGTTTGTTTCCGAATGCCAGGCCACCAGTATCTTTGCTTGAGTAAAGATACTGTTGCAGAAACACCTGCATGGGCAGAAGCTATCCCTTCGTGTGCTGCTAGGATTAGTCCTAATCTACGTTCCTTGTTTGGAATTACCCTATCCCCCACTCCAGGGATTCGAGCAAAGGAACGTTGTTCACATCAATTACATAAGAGTACTTGAGTGGAAACTATTTTGGTAACGCTGCACTGCTGCCCTTGCTTGAAGCATTGACAGCCAACATTATCTCACCGTCTATTTTTGTTTTTGAGCGAGTGATCGCAGCTACGGAAGCCGTCTGAACAGCCCCCTTTGCGGCTTCGTCAGCCAATGAATTCCCTGCAACGTGAACGCCATCACATTGATGACTCAGTGTGTGGATCACGTGAGCCTTTGGTAGTTCGTTTTTCAACTGAACTACTTGTTCCCAAAGCATTTTGTGCTTTATTGTGCCACCTTTCGCATCTTTGAAACCATTTTCAAGCCAGTTTTGTATATATTCATTATACGACTGAACACAGTAAAAGGAATCGCACACTATTAGTGTGGGAATTCTCGATCTGTACTTTCAAGTGCCAGTTTGAATGCTTGTAGCTCAGCTCGCTGAGCTGTACAATCTCCTAGAGATTGAGTTTTTGTGACCATAGGTCTGAAGATGCCATCTCGCATGCGACCTTTAACGATTGCACACGCTGCACTGTAAGCTTGCTTACTCCCTGTTGCGGGCTGTGCGGATCCGTCAGTGTAAATTATGAATTCGTACTGATCGAGAGGCAGAATTTCAGTGGGCAGAGGACATTCTTGTTCATATTGCAGGAATGCTTGTGTTTTTAAATCTGGATCAAAAACATATTCAACATCTGTTGCAGCAAGAGAATTAACCCATTGTATCCATCTTGGATGTAATGCTTTTGCATTTGGAATGCTTGCTTTTGTAACCGCTTCTAAAGCTGGTACTGGGGTTACGACACTAATGCGTTTCCCTTGTGCTAGGGCTCTTTCTTTTGCTACAGCGGTTTGAACTGCTGTCAGAATTTTTCAGTTGAAGTGAAGCGCATTTCTGCTTGTGTATACAAATGAGATTTGTATGCTATTGGTATTTTTCACCCTCATTAAATGTTAAGTAGGTGAATCCGCATTGACCCGAAATTATTCGGATCACCAGGTTGCGTTGACTTACGCGTGTTTGTAAGTGATTTATTGCTAACATGTTAGCCTGGAGTGAACGCAAGATTTCTGTGTGTTCATTTGTCCAATTTTTGATTGAAAAATCAGGTTTGATTAATGCGTAGAGAGGTTTAACCCTTTCTGCGTAATTTAGTATGTATGTTCTTCCAAAATTTAGGAAACCCAGGATGGATTGTAAGTTTTTAGCGTTTTTGGAGGTTGGAGCAGCGCACATTTCTCTAGAAAGTTAGCTGCCAAGCTCTTGCCTTCACTTGAAAGCTCATATCCTAGAAATAGGACATTGAGATGGGCAATTCGGGACTTTTTAAAGTTGAATTTGTAGCCCTCAGAGGCAAAGCCCAGTATAATGGTGCTTACCCTGTTCAAGTGTTTATCCAGGTCATCGTCTGTCAGATAGATGTCATCGACATAGGACAATGCCTCATTGTCATAAATTTGTAGTAACTCCGTTACTCTCGCTGAGAATAAACCTGGGCTGTTCTTGAACCCTTGTGGGAGTCGACAAAATTGACGCTGGGTCCCCATTATGGAGAATGCTGTTAAGTACCTGCTTTCAGGTGCTATGTTTTGACAAAAGAAACCATTTGAGATGTCTAATGTGGTTTTATATTTTTACGCACAATGTTATTCATTAATGCTGTGCTATGTGCATTTTGCACTGCAAATGTTTTAGAACAAGTGTTTAAGTGTCTGTAATCCAAAACTAGACGATATGTGTTGTCTGGTTTGGAGACAAGAAACAAAGGATTGTTCATTGAGGAGGTGCATGTTTCAATCACCCCTTGGTATTCAAGTTGATCTAAGATCTCCCTGACCTGTTTTTAGCTTCTTGCTTTATTGGATACTGCCTTTGTGCAGTTGGTTCATGTTTCAGATGTATTTTATGGTGAGGTGAGTCCTCATCCCATCCTACATGATTTTTATATAATGCTGGGGCCTGGGCTACTGCCCATTTCCTGGCATATGTATATTTTAGGTGAATTGGAATATGGTTGGAGAAGGCAGGCATAATAATGTCTTCGCCGTGTGGGCACTCCCTGACAAATTGTGGTGGCCAGTCTTTTTCTGCTAGAAGTATGTCATAGCCCCTTGATAGTCTTTCCCAAAAAAGTGCTTTCACCTGTCTAGGTATGTCTCCCTCCATCCGGAGTGTTATTTCATATAACTTTTGTGGAGTACTAACCCTGGTGTCTACAGTCTCAACTGTAATGTACTCATTCAAGTCCACTATCTCCAGAAGTTCCTTCAGGTTCTGGCGAGCTATTGTGACTTCTGCTGCACTGTCCAGCATTGTCTGAGCCCATTCTCCGTTCTTGAGTTGTGTTCTCAGTATTCTCGGCATGTCTGATCTTCAGACCTGCTACTTTCTTTTGGAGAATTGAGGTTTTGCTTTATTTTTCGGAACGTGTTTGTCGTCTTTCTATTTCACGCGTTCTTCTCTATGTTCTGACCGTCCTCTTCTTTCCGAAGTCTGTGACGAGATCTGAAAGGGACGAGAGGAATGTGTATCAGTATCTTGATACCTGTCAGGTTTTCTCAAATTATCCCTATTCCTGAGGTTATACCTCCTTTCACAGGGCTCCTTTTGAGGAGACCTACCTCGGGATTGAGAACGTTTCTCGTTTAAATTTTGTTTATTAGTCTCCCACTTCTTTTTAGAAGATGTAGGAGTTTGTTTTATAGAGTCCTTCTCAGGACTTTCAGATAGTTTCGGCTTCACTGGTCTTCCACCCAAACTATCTCTGCTTAATTCTGCATAAGATTGTTCTATAATTCTGGGTAGCTCTGTTTGATGTTCTGTAACATCAAATTCCCTTAATTTTTGGCGGATCGCCACTGCTGCTGCCTCCCCTTTAATATTAGATAATATTATTGTTGAGACCTGGTCGAAATTTTTCAGTAATTTCATACCTAAATTTAGAGCAGGCTCTGCCCCGTATTCGTTTTGAATTTGTTTCAGGACATCAGGTATTACCGCAATTGACGGAATGCCATGTGTTTTAGTATAGATGGCAGCAAAGACTGAGCCCCAAGTGGTGCAGTCTTCCAGTTGTGGTGTGATCCCCATCGGTAAACTGATAGTTAGGATTCTGTGTTTCTCATACGGGCTAGTATTTGGAAATACTGCTTCGATTTGAGTAATTTTTGAGCAATCCAGAATGGAATTTGCTGACGTTTTGAGAGCATTTTACCCATGACTGCGTATAGAGTCTGTGGTGTAATTTTTAGTGTATTCCCCTGTTGGGGAGTTTGATTTGGAAGTGTCAATGGTGGTTGGACTGTGAAAGTCCGCATGACATATTGGACCAATTGTCTGTAGATTTTTATTAACTCTGTAAGTTGAGTAAGTAGTTCCTCATCTGACATTATATCCAGTTCAGGATGAGTTGTGTAGCCGGCTAGAATCGGCCATGTTGCTCCTGGTGTTAAAGATTGCAGGAATCGCTGTTAGCATGAGCTGAAAGCCATTTTGTACTTGGCAGCCATTTTAGTTAGCCATGTGCTCGCCATGTGCTTTCTCCCTCTTCCAGAGTCTTGCACATGCTCAGAAAGGCCTAGCTGGTAGAATGCACCTGCTCCTAGTATAGAACTGTCAGGCTATTCTTACTGATGTAAGCAGTTTAGTCTCCCCTCCCACTTTGTGGAGCAAGCAAATTTTGTATACCCATATTAGTCAATAAGCATGCTTATATGTGCTAGGACCTCCCCTTGATTTTATGCTGACTATGTAACAAATGCATATATAAGGACCCTGTTCTCTGCACTCATTAGAATGCCTCCTACAGTGGCCTGCGGGTACCGTAAGACGCAATCTCCCTCATCTGAGGTTATTAAAACATGTTTTTTGATATTACAGCTTCCGTGCCAATCTTTTCTTTGTTGGTCTTAAGGACCAGATGTATCAGTGAACCCCTAAGAAGGTTTTTATTTCTACAAATGGTGCCCGAAAGTGGACCTCATCGGTGCAGCGGCTATCCAAGGGAGTGGTCTTGAAGTGAGACAGTAATCTACTGAGGAGTACAGGACAGGAATCTACTGAGGAGGTACCCTGCGCACGGAGATTGTTTGTCTTCCAGCCCAGTATATTTCTGGTCTTCCTGATCTGATCCTCCAAGTGTTTGCCGCTCCCGACTGAGAACTTCTTTGGCGTGAGTATTTTAAAACGACCGTTAGGTCACTCAGAACTTGGCAGTTGGAAGCTGGAGACTTTGGTTTGGTAAGGTTGCTGGAGCAACACTTTTGTTTGGAATGACTTGGCCAAGATTTTGGTTTGTTTGTTTGTTTTGCTGCAGCAAATGAAGGCAGGTAATGAGGAGATTTTTCTCTAACTTTGAAAACTTGAACGGCACACATTGTGTTAAGTGTCACTTGGAGTATAATATTATATATGCTATAATATTCTTGACATGCCTGCTTCTAGCACACTTCGTAGAAAGTGTTGCTGTCTTGGAGAGTACCGATATGGATTTAGGAAGTACTCAGCTGACTCCCTCAGAGGGGATACCTAAATAGGTTTAGGTATAGTAAAAGATATTTCTTCCTTGGTGACTAAGTACCCCATGGAACTAAATATGTACATAAAACGGATCCGGATCTGCGCACTTAGTAACATTCATAAGTGGTGATATGCAGAGCGCTTTTTGAGTGTTCTACCAGCCAAAACTAGCGAATTTGGTGTATTTTGGCTTCTTGACCATGGAACAGTTTTTGGGCTACTTTTGAGAGCTCTTCTTGTAAATATGACTTACAATTAGTATTTACAAATAGTTTGGTCTTGCGTACAATTTGTAAGCTGTCTTAAAGTCCTAAGTGTTGATTTGTGGGTTAAATGTGTGTTTCAATGTCTATGTGGTTTGACATTGGTGATACTTGTGTGAGTAAATAGCGATTGCGCTCTTTGTGTAAGAATGGCTAGCTTTAAGCGCGCTGTGTTGTGTGTTCTGAGTGTATGACCCCCTTCTGTAAATGTCTGGAATGAGCTCAATGAGTTTGTTTATGTTTTTTGCTGTCATCATTCTGTTATGCAAACTGTCATTTAGTTACTTACATATTAAATAAAAATCCAGAAATGAATTATATAACATATGCTAAACAGCTGCATGTTACTATTAAATTGACAGAGTAAGACACTATACATGTGTGCAAATTGCCACAATGCTAAAGATAAAATTAGAATTCGTATTCAATAGGATTAAAATAGGCCTCATACAGAGGAAGAAAAACGAAATTGTGTGTTTTGTAATCAATAGACTAAAATACAACATGTTACAGCATTTTCCTTAGATACATTGTATTAGACATTAAAAGGCATGCACATCATCTGAGTGAATTTGGTCGTTGCTGAACTAAATACACATTATAGAAAGATAGATTTGACTGCATTGAAATGCCTCAGTTTTTAAATAGACTGTGACATGCTTTTCTTTCAGCACCCGAGAAGAAAAGCTTTCCAACAGCTGTGTTTAAACTGACTAACTGAAAAGAAACTGTTTGACACAGCAAATGGGGATTTAACTCTGTCAGGGTATTTCAAATAATAAAGGGGTTTTTCCTGAGAAAGGCGTGAAAATTCGACGCCTGCTGACAAACAACAGCTGCATAAATAGCATATGGCTATTCCTGATCATGGCCACAGACAGGAATGCTGAGTCAGCGAAATTTTAAGTCAGTGTAAAACTGGTATGAAGGCCTGCATTATTTTAAAAGTTTCAAAAAACCAGTTTCATTATTTTGGATAACAGAGAACAAAATTGAAAGTAGGGATTTCCTTTCTTAATGCCTTTTTTCATAAGTACCTCTGTGGTTCTGATGTTAAATAATAACTGTCCTTTAAAAAGTGGCGCAGACTTTTCATGTTTCAAGTAAGGCTTCTGTGCTTAGGGTTATACATGAATGCGTTTAAATATGATAGGCTACGAATGAAGCTTGCTTTTCAAATGTGGAATCATCAAAATGGTTGGTTTTATTAAAAAAAAAAAAAATTATATGAAAAAAATATATTATTAAAAATAAATGCTTTAAATTCGTTTTTTCATCTTTATAAAGCCTAATCATCATACTGTGAATTCCTAGCATCAAAGTTGGATTTAAGCAGTGCTGTACCGAAAAAAAAAGGAAACTTAAATGTGAAATGTCACTTTACCCAGCCGTACAAACCTCATTTTTATAAGGGTATACCTTATACATTTCTGATTTCCCATTCCTGGGCTATCTAGAGAACACTCTGGGGGTTCCTATTATGCAAAAATATTGTAGGATATTCATTTTTAAGTGCCCCTACCACCAAAGTCGAAATTGAGCTAAATTCACAATTTTACAAGCAGTTCTACCACTCAGGGCAGGTTTCAAACTGATCTCAAGCTAGAGCTGGTACACATGCCAGTATAGAACAAACAGCTGACCTCTGTATTACTAGACTGCACACCACACACTGTACACAAATGAAAATAAGTATACAGAAACCAGCAGACGTTATTATCCTACCTTTAAATTACTGGCAAACAGACCGGACAGGACTGCCTTTCAGCCGTGATTCTCCAGAGTTGCTTTGAATTACAAAAACCGCATGGCAAGCCTTGCACAAAAAAATGACCAGCTGCTGAACGGGTCAAAGGTCGGAGTTCTGCATTTAGCAACTTAGCAGGGTGAAGGGTAAGGTTTGCTTGGCCACTTCGACCTCTGAAAAGTTTTTGAAAGACGAGATGACAGCGCAGAGAGAGGAATGAGAAGCTTTGCTTCCTATTTTTAGCAAACACACGTTTTGCGCAGTCATATGAAACGAAGGAAAAGCAGCCCTCAGTTGAGCATTGATCTGTCATGTATATAAAAATAATGGTTTTAGTTTAAAGAATACTGTGTAGGGGCTACGATAAGGAGGAAATGGATTTTAGTTTGCATTCATGCGCCCTCATGTTAATCTAGTACAATTGCTCAAGGAATTGGTAAATTGGTTGCTAACGCTTTCTACAGTACTCAATGTGCTTGTGTTAGGCTGAATCAGAGAATAGCCACTTTCTAAGATATCTCCTACAAGTTTGTTTGTGCCCAGTTGCTACAAATAGGGGTTGAAAGTGTTGACAGAAGTGAAACCTGTTTCAGGTTTTCCTACTGTCAAAATGGGGGAAGGAGGCTAGCTCCTCTACAAATTAAGGGTAGGCAAAATTATGTTTTCTCTCTTCTTTTTCTCACTCTTTCTTGAGTCTGTCTAAGCTGTCTAGGAAATGGCCATGTGACAGTTATTGGCTATTCTGTAATACTGTTTTAAAATTGTTAGAATTAATAAAATGATGAAACATATATACTATGTTACTGCCCATCCTGTATGAAAGAATGAGTAGAACAGATTGATGTTCCCTTATTTGATCTTTAAGGGGAACTGTATAGTGGGGGTTTCTGTTCAAAAATCTCAGGTGGCAACACTATTATTGTTTATGTTATTCTCATGTTCTATACAGTTTTGCAAGGGCATTGCTAGTCTTTTATTAGCTAGTCTCTGTCAATAAGCTGACAGCCCTTATTAGAGCTGGAGATAGGGTTTTTTCCTTTTGAAAATGATGTTGCATAGTCCAGATCGTGAAAAGTAGAATGCAGGAAAGACGCTCATGTGATCCTTAGCAAACATTTTGAAGGAAAATATTGTTTTATAGGAGTTTGTTTGTCATAACATGTTCTGCTGGAGAAAATGTACCCACTATGTTGAAGTTTAGTTCTTTTTGCAATAAGAATCCCTGTTAAATTAGCAGTTTTAGATTTTCCTGCTGCGCCTATAACATGAGAGCATGGTCCTAAGCATAACATGTAAGAGAAATTATTTTACAAGTGTCTGCAGTCCTGTACAAGTAATGTAAAATCTATGAGTAAAAGTGTAGAACATTTCCTTTTTCTTGAGGGTTCTTCAGATTAGTAATATAGGAATACACCAATGTAAGTATTTGGAGTATGTCTGTATTGTTTTTCTCTTTTCCTCAGAATTTAGTAAATGAACACAGACTTCCTTGGCTGTTTGGGATTGGGTGATGTATTACTCTTGTCAGTTCACCAAAACGTTCCTTTTATACTTGCCAATAGGTCCAGGGTTTTCTACTCTCAGATAGATGAAGTGGTTCTTGGGTGCCTTGCTAATGTATGGGCGCCCCAAGACTAAGGAAGTATTCTGTTGTTAGATTATTTCTGTGCCTTGTCTAAAGACCTCTTGTTCTGTCCACCAATAGATATTTGCTGCCTTACAACCATTGCCAGAGGGGCCCGGACATCAGATCCAGCCTGGGAGTCAGCACCAGTCCAGCCTACAGTCAAAACAAAAGGAACCAGCACAGGCGTTGCTGGCAACTAGGACCTCAGTGAAGGCAGAAGCACTGGGACGTGAAGTGTGTACCCCTGCCACTGTCTTGGGCGAAAGACGGGGTTACAAATCAGGATGGAGAAATCTTTGTGTGGATCCAGTTTTTGATGCCCAGCTGAGAGAGTCACAGAGCGACAAGGACGGCAAGGAGGCTTTTGCTTGAGGTGACCCCCTTTGAAACAAGGGTTGCTTCAGGCCTTTGAGTCCTGGTCCCAAGTGAATGCAAGTCTACGCCTTTGTTTGTTGATCAAGGGATGCCTGAGCATATTGGCTACAATTTGTGGCCCCAACAAAAGAGCAGTGCGCCAGAGGTGCAATACAGGAGTTAGGGAAGGACTTGAGTTTAGGGTACAGGTGCTGTGCCCTTGGTGCCTGTTAGATTAAAGTGAAGAAAACTGGTGCACTGCCTGAGACACTGGACAGGATCATTGAGGGTATTTGCCCTGGGGGGTGATTGCCCTATCCTGAAAGAAAGACTTTTCCTTCTCCGTGATTCTTGAGTTGCGAGTTGTGCAGCTCCACCGTGGGAACAACAAGAGCCTGCCTGTGAGGCTCAAACGGACACAGGAGAAGACTCCCCTCTGGTTGGTTGTACTACAAATTCCCAAGGACTCTTTTTTTTGTTAGTAATGTACCCCTTTGGTCGTCCCATTTTTGAGGAGGAGCAGCCCTTTGCGGCTCCTTGTCCTAATTCCAATGGCCTTGTGTGGTCCTCCTGGTCCCCCGGAGCCAGGATTGTTTTTGTAATAATATGTCTGACTGCATTAATATTTTTTTAAGAGTAATGTTTATTCTGCACGAGAAAAGTTCATCTGAGCATGTTACTTTACTCTTTCCTTAAGTATATTAATTGATACTTTAGCCATCATAAAAAATACTGAGAAAGTCTATTGAAAATGTTTTTATTAGGTATGTGCTGTTGGCTATTCTGAAATTGAAATAGATAGTCACTGAAATACATCAGAGCCCTGAAACTTAGAATTAGACTAGATGGTTTTGGTATTTGCTTTCTGCTTAGGGTTGGAAAAATATTGAGATTTCTGTTTGAGATAATAGTCATTATTCTCTCTTGCTACCTGTATGACCCAATGCTCTGTTCCCTTTGTACTCCTGCTTATACCTTATATATACCTGCTTAATGAAATGTTTAGAATGTAAATGCCCACCTAGCATAGGATATTGATGAATTTATGAGAAGAAAATGTGCAAAATATTTTCTATGTCTCTACTAGATCATGGGAATGTCTTTAGCTCATGCTAAAAGGATCATCTGTTAAAGATTGCAGGAATCGCTGTTAGCATGAGCTGAAAGCCATTTTGTACTTGGCAGCCATTTTAGTTAGCCATGTGCTCGCCATGTGCTTTCTCCCTCTTCCAGAGTCTTGCACATGCTCAGAAAGGCCTAGCTGGTAGAATGCACCTGCTCCTAGTATAGAACTGTCAGGCTATTCTTACTGATGTAAGCAGTTTAGTCTCCCCTCCCACTTTGTGGAGCAAGCAAATTTTGTATACCCATATTAGTCAATAAGCATGCTTATATGTGCTAGGACCTCCCCTTGATTTTATGCTGACTATGTAACAAATGCATATATAAGGACCCTGTTCTCTGCACTCATTAGAATGCCTCCTACAGTGGCCTGCGGGTACCGTAAGACGCAATCTCCCTCATCTGAGGTTATTAAAACATGTTTTTTGATATTACAGCTTCCGTGCCAATCTTTTCTTTGTTGGTCTTAAGGACCAGATGTATCAGTGAACCCCTAAGAAGGTTTTTATTTCTACACTGGTCTACCTAGTGGACCGAGCCTGGTAATGTTTCTGTGATGTTTTAGGGTGCCTTTAAACCAGAGCTGATGCTCCTGGTATGTTAATGGAATTTCTATATCCTCGAAAGGAATGTATTCCTCTGGTGGATCATCTTCTTTGTAGAAGTGAAACAGTTTTGTTACTGAATTTGATTCAGGAAATATTACCCATGAATAGAATACCTCTGTCTGAAAGGATTCGTGTGCCTCTATCACAAAAACTGCTCTACCGCCTCTTGGTGGTAGGCCATGTTTTATGAGTTTTAGAGTGATGGCTCTTCTTAAGTTTGGATGGATGTCTATAACACCCTCCTCGGTTTAATTTAAACCAGTAAAGTTAAAAGCTGCTGCTTGGGCTGGATTTGCCGTAGCACCAGTGTCATTGTCGGAGTCAGGCATTTTGTTTTTGAAAAATGTAGAACAAGTTTCAAGGAAACAAAGATAAGGTGCACAATATTTTGGAACACTGTATCCTTCAACGTTGAGCAAACCAAACAGCTAATATATAGGGTGCTTCCCTATGTAGCCGTGGCGGATACTTAACCCTGCCCACTCCAGACGTCTTTTGGAGTATATGGGTAGGGGTCTCTGAGAGAAAAAGCACGGCTGAGTTACTCAGTATCTAACGTTGAATTACTGCCTTACCAAACCGTTGGGCGCCATGTAGTGTAGCTCCTATTTCCCTAATAGGCTCTGCGCATTGGAATAATATATCCTATAGGTTTGACATAGGACTAAGGTCAGAATGTCCCTATCGAGTATATTAAACTTAATTACTTGTGCCAGCTAGCTCAGAGGCCACTAGAAACTCCTTGACAACAAGAAGGGAGTAGTTTCTGGCAGCCGCAAAACATGACCACTGTGTTTCCCTTTTAGAATCAGAACGTGTCCCAGAGTCGTGGAAACAATAGATAACTATTTCACTCAGCTCAGTCGTGCATGCTCAGTTTTCTCCAAGTTACACAGAAAGAAATAGACGGGCGTTTCAATAAAAGATTTATTGAACAGTCTTGTTTCTGGTGTAAGTAAAATGTGCTGTTACGATCACAAGACAGTATGCAAGATAAATAATGTACAGTGTGAGCAGTAGAAATAAATAATACTGCGAGAGCATTATCTTTTAGTACATATGCTGTTACATAAATAACACAGACTAAAAATGCGAGTACTCATACGATGCGTTTCTAATCTAGTTCTACCCCAATGTACCTAACCTAGGTGTAGGACGAGGTATGAAGTAGGTGAAGTATTCCTTACTATGGTATACTAAGAGTACGCTAACCCCAGTATGCCTAGTATGCCAAGAGTCCCTCTAGCGTTAAATTACCGCCTTACCAAACGTTGGGCGCCATGTAGTGTAGCTCCTATTTCCCTAATAGGCTCTGCGCATTGGAATAATATACCCTATAGGTTTGACATAGGACTGAGGTCGGTATGTCCCTATCGAGTATATTAAACTTAATTACTTGTGCCAGCTAGCTCAGAGGCCACTAGAAACTCCTTGACAAACAAGAAGGAAGTAGTTTCTGGCAGCCGCAAAACATGACAACTTTGTTTCCCTTATAGAATCAGAACGTGTCCCAGAGTCGTAGAAACAATAGATAACTATTTCACTCAGCTCAATCGTGCATGATTAGTTTTCCTCAAAGTTACACAGAAAGAATAGACAGGCGTTTCAATAAAAGGTTTATTGAACAGTCTTGTTTCTTGTGTAAGTAAAATGTGCTATTACGATCACAAGACAGTATGCAAGATAAATAATGTACAGCGTAAGCAGTAGAAATAAATAATACTGCCCTAGCATGATCTTTAGTAGATATTCATTTACATAAATAACACAGACTAAAAATGCGAGTACTCATACGATGCGTCTCTAAGCTAGTTCTACCCCAATGTACCTAACCTGACCTAGGTGTAGGGAGAGGTATGAAGTAGCTGAAGTATTCCCTACTATGGTATACTAAGAGTATGTTAAGTCTAGTATGCCTAGTATGCCAAGAAGTCCCTCTAGGTTCTAGTCAGCTCCATACCTTAAGAATGAGAGAGGTGGGAATCTCTTGCCAGACTCGAACTCCAACACTCCGCGAGGGAAGTCAGATCACTGGAAGCTGGACTCTCTGCGTGCAGGGATGACAGCGTCTTCTCAGTGCGTCAGGCCGGGAAACGGGCTCCTCTGAAGTCGAGGTCTCCTCTAGTTTACAAGGGCTAGGGAAGGTATATTTATACCTGAGAGGTACCTCAGAATGTTAGCATTGACGTGAATCGGACAGCGGAAGACGTCATGAATGAACCCCTAAGGTATAACGGTTCATGCATAATAGATGAGTCCTTGAAGAAATCAATAGTCCTGTGCTAGGGAAACTCCCGAAGCTTAAGGGTCTGTTCTTCAAGAACTCGTTGTGACGTTAGGGTGGACGGATGTCAGAGACCATGCCTGTATTTGGAGTGCACGGTTTAATGTCTAAATAAGGACTGGGATTTTATGCCTATATAAGGGCAGGGCGAATTGTGCCTATATAAGGACATGATACAGGAAAGCCAGTGTATGGACACCCTAAGAGGAATACAACACAGGGATCTACGCACTGGCGCGGAGTATAGAATCGTGGGAAGGGAGAGATCCCCCATAAGGCGCCGCTCTACAGCATAGGCAGGGTCATCCCCACCCCCATACCACCACTCATTTAATACAAGTAAATGTGAGGCCATATAATAGGATAGTATGTCAGAAGTCGCCAGTCCCCCACAGTACGTAGAAAGGAAGCATGTCCGTAGCGCAACTCTCACCGCACCTCCTGCCCATAAGAATTGACCCAACGCTGCGTTAACCTGCCGAAACCATCTAGGGGGAATCGGGTAGGAATGATTCTGCAGCTGGTACAGTAGGCGGGGAGCGCGACCATCTTGAATATGGCTGATCGTCCATAAATAAGCAACGGCATGCGGGACCATATCTTAAGATCCTCCCGTACACGTTCCCAGACCGGAGCCAAGTTCCTCTCCCATGCCACCGTAGGGGAGTCCGTTAGGAAGACTCCAAGATACTGCATCCCGCCGGTAACAACCCGAACCGACGAGGCCCAGGTGCCCACCCCCAAAGTGCCCTCCGGGAGCCAGAGCGTAGATTTGCTTGGATTCAAGTAAAGGCCCGATGATTCCCCAAAGATCTGCATAATGCAAAACAGTTGCGGGCCAGTCCTATTGACATCCGTAAGAAAAAATAACACATCATCGGCATATAATGCAATACGATCGGACAAGCCGTGCGCCCACTCGAAGCCTGTCACCTGCGCATCCATGCGCACCCAGGCAGCCAACGGTTCAACCGCCAATGCAAACAAGTAGGGAGACAACGGGCAGCCCTGCTGGGTACCCCGTCTAAGAGAAAAGGTGGAGGAAGTAGAGCCAGCCACACGTACCGACGCAGTAAGATCGCGGTCCGAGATTCAATCTACGCAGCAGAGCGAATAAATACACCCAACTAAGGGAATCGAATGCCCGGTCCATATCAGCCAGCAAGAGCGCCGCCCGGTCACTGCGCCCCCGAATGGCCGCAACAGCCACCTGTGCATGGCGAATATTATGTCGGGTCGCCCTCTGGGGCATGAACCCGGATTGGTCGGGGTGAACCAATGTGGTAATGTGAGCCAGCAAACGGTTGGCCAAGGCCTTGGCCAATATTTTAGCTTCTAGGTTCAGGAGCAAGATGGGCCGATACGAAGCATGCCGGTCCGGGGGTCTGCCCGGTTTATGGAACACCACCACCTCCGCATTCCTCCAATCCCGAGGAAGACAACCCCGCTCACGGGACTCCTCCACCACATTAAGGTAATGGGGTCCTAGTTAAAGAAGAAAATGTCTTAAAGAACTCACAGGGGAACCCATTGGGCCCCGGAGCCTTACCCGAGTTGAGGTCTCCCAGGGCTGCACCCAATTCCTCCACCGTGAGCGGGAGATCAAGCTCTGCACTGGTCTCATCTGTCAGAGCCCGAGGCGGGAGGTCATCCAGGAACCAGCCTATCTCGACCTCATGGAGACACTCCTTGGGGGCATATAGCTCCGTGAAATATGTAGAAAAGCTCTCAGCAGTATCCAGGGAGTCTGTGAGAGGCCGTCCATTCGGGCCCACTATCCCAGGGAGGGGCTGGGAATGAAACATCCCCTGACAGAGGCTGTGAAGCATCTTGCTGGATTTATCTCCCCATTGGTAGACCCTGCTGCGCGTTGCCAGCCAGGTAAGGCGGGCCTCATCCAGGAGAAGGGCTGCATAGTTCTGTTGCGCCAGCAGCAGCTGTTGCCGTATTTGGTTACCCCCCACGCCTCGACTACGACGCTCGAGGTCCACAATATTCGCCTCTGCTTGAAGCAGAGCCTCCCTCCGAGTCCTATGGGCTGCCGCACAAAAGGAAATGTCCACCCCCCGCAGGGTGGGCTTCATTGCCTCCCATAGAGGTTCGGCCTCCGAAACCGACCCCACATTCAACGTCAAATATTGATCCAGCGCGCTCTCCAGGCACTCCCTATATTCTGCGTTCTGGAGGTTCCACGTTGATAGGCGCCAGCGGAAGGGCCGTTTTGCCCAACCCATCTGTACCGTGAGAGTAATCGGCGATTGATCTGAGAGACCCCTCGGAAGTATATCCGCCTCCACCACTCTAGCAGCAGCCGCCCGGGGTACAAACAGATAATCGAGTCGAGAGTAGGAATTATGAACCGCAGAGAGGTATGTATATCCCCGGTCCTATCGGTGCATCCAGCGCCAGGGGTCCACCCAGTCAAGCCCAGACACTAACGAGGCAAGTTTCGTAGCCTGGCCAGCAACCACACCTTCCCCGGGCCGCCAGCGGTCCCAGTCCACATCTAGCACATCATTCCAATCGCCCCCTATCACGGACAGGCCCTCCGGCCTGTCCGCCCATAGTGACATAAGCCGCTCAACTAATCCCCAGGAAAGCGGAGGAGGGGCATAAACACAACCCAACACCACTGGTTTCTCCCTGATCGTGCCCTGCAGAAATAGATAGCGCCCCTGGGTGTCCGCCCACGTCTTAATATGTGTGTAGAGGACTCGGCGGTGAATCAAAATCGCCACCCCCCGTGACCCTCGCACAAACCCGGAGTGGAACACCTGAGCGTAACCATAACGCTGAAGGCAGAGCGCCTTCGAGCCCATAAGATGTGTTTCCTGTAACATGAGTATATCAGCAAGGGCCCGCTTAGCATAGTGGAGAATAGCCCCGTGCTTGATTTTATCAAGGGCTCCCCTGACATTCCAGCTTACCACCTTGAGAGACTCAGGGGAAACCCGGGCACCATTAAGTGGGTCGGCCATGGAGAACCCTAATGGAAGAAACGGGTGCAAAGGACAATATGTAGTGCGAGCATAGAGGCCTAACAATACGACAGTGAAGTGCGACTTGTTGACAGAAACATAAACAACCCAACAAACCCCCCACCCTATACTTCAACCACGATGAAGCATCTGTCGCGGCGGATGTCGCCTGCGGACCCCAACAGGGAGTCCCGGCACACCTCGACCAATGGATCCCCAAAGTACAGCCCAAAAGTGGCAGGCACTCACTCCGCTGGAAGTCCAACAGAGAAGCCGGCCCTCACTGGAACACCTCCGATCCATGCATCAGTGTCTAATTTACCAGGGACTGCAAACTCCCCCTCCAATCAGGAGCCCGATGCCATCAGCTGGGAGGCCGATCTGGCCTGAGAGGACGCACTGCAGGAGCGGGATCGGTGGCTGGATATGGAACGTCTACGATCCTTAGGCTTCGAATGAGGCTGACGAGCTGCCTCACCGGAGGAAGAGTCGGACTCCCGCCGAGGCGGTGTATGAGGACGCAGCCGTACTGTCTCATCTGTCCACTGAAACACCTCCTCCAGTGAGTTGAAGAAATGGGTCCGGGAGCGATACACCACCCGCAGCCTGGCCGGATACAGCAGGGCGTATGGAAGCTTGAGCTCTCGAAGTCGAGCCTTGGCCGCCAGGAAGAACTGTCTCCGTTGTTGGACCAGCTTCGTGTAATCGGGAAAGATCAGGATGCATGCGTTATCGAAGAGCAAAGGTTCTTTGGCCCTGGCCTGCTTAAGGATAGCATCTCGATCATGGTAGTTCAACAACCTTGCGATGACTGGCCTCGGGCGGAGGTTTTTGCATAAGAGCCCTATGAGCACGCTCTATCACAAAACACCGGGACAGGGACTCCGGGGGAAGCCAGCTCTCCAGCCATTGTGTAAGGAACTGTTCCATGTGCCCCCCTCACACCCCTCTGGAAAACCAACAAAACGGAGGTTATTACACCTGGCCTGACCCTCTGGGTCCTCCATGCGCGTCGCCAGCCCCCTCTGGGTTGTTTCAAGGGTGGCCACTCGTTTCTGCAAACTGGCTACTTCGTCCTCCACCCCAGAGATCTGCGTTTCGGTTTCCGTGATGCGGGCCACAGCGTTCCGCAAGTCTTGGCGGAGGAGCATAACATCAGAGCCGACCGCCCCGATTTTAGCATCAAGGACATCTCTGGACTGCGTGATAGCGCCCATGAGCGCAGCATTGTCCGGTATGTCCGACCCAGTCCCCTGCGCCCCACCAGGCGCTGCAGCGGCGGCCCCAGGGCGGGTATATTTATCGAGCGTGCTCTGTTTGGCCGAGCTACCACCCGTCTTGTCCCTTGTCATAGTGTCCACCGGGCCCTCCGATTTCCAGGCCACTCAGCACCACCCTGCCCGGCTTCTGCACCCAAGAACAACAGGCCCACCTGCGTATGGGGGAGAACTTCGCACCTCTGCGCACGTAGCTAGCCTACTCAATCCCCAGATATGGGGAAACGCAAGGCGAAGAGGGCCCCCGCGGCGTGTATCCAAGTCTCGCGCGACCCGACCTGGCAGCCGAACACGGTAACACAGTAGGCCTCAAAGAATAAGCGACAAATGGAGGGGGCCCCTAGGGACATCTGGGGTCCGGTAAACTGGTATCAAGGGCGATCACTCAGGGTAGAGGGCCGTCTCATCACATACATACAGGTCCTCCCGCCGCTTCCACACTTATGACAGCCGCCCCCAGCCGGGTACAAGGATCGGGATCCGCCGGGTCTCCCTCACTCTCTCCAGGGCCCACGATGCGCCCGCCTTCCGCTCACCAGAGCGCGGGGCCACAGCCCAGAACCTCCACTAGCCGCAGCGGTCGCACCAGGCGCCCGCACCGCCACCTCGCACGACCCGATATGGCCCCGGAGCGAGGGCACAGCGCCACCGGAGAGGAGCTCGGCCGAGAACGGCCCTTCAGACAGCCAGCAGCGCAGGAGCACAGGCCCAATCCCCATCGCGGGGCAGCCAGACAGTCGCCGGTTACGGCCCACAGCACTCCCCTCACTCAGCGCCCCCCACGGCCCGATAAGACCGCCGACCGCACAATATCTTGTCTCCCCGCGGCCCGATAAAGCTGCCGACAGGCCTGCCTCAGTCCCAGCAATAGAACGGGGGGAAGGGGGGGTGTCCTCACGCTAGACTCGCGCTGCAGGCGTCAGGAAGCCCCCACCACTGCTCGGCCCCCTCACCGTGCAAACCGCCGCTGCAAGTCCACGGTTGCTGGCTCGACCGATCATCCGGAGCACCAAGGACGCCACTCCTCGTGCGTCAGGTACCGCTGCAGGCTACGGCGCCGCTCCTCCTTTCTCGGGCCGCAACCCAGGCCACCACCTCCACGGCTCCCCACGCAGGAATGTAGGTCCAAAACGGGCACAGCTCGCAGCCCCCAAATGCGCCCCACCAGGGACACGATCTAGAGGTACGTAGAGGATCGGAGGGAAGGATAATTAAAGGATAAATGTGCAGGCTGGACGGAGCTCACCTAGCACACGTCCACCATCTTGGCTGCCAGGCCACGCCCCCCAGTGTAGACAAGTTTGACCCTTTTAGGTGCAGATTGAATCTAAATGGGGTAGAGAAGTGTCACCTAGGCCCTGCACACTGGCCTGATGTCATACACATACATCCTCGAAGGCTAGGGGAAATATAAAGGGATACAAACTGCTTATGGCTTAGTCTAGAAACCCACATATTTCACAGCTCAGCTCAAGGTTAGGCCCTTTTTGCCCAAAGTGGTGTCGCTCACACCACCACCTCAGGCTGCCACATCCCAACCATGAAAGCCCCATGGCCCCTTTTTAGTTATGGTTTCCCACAGAGTGGGGTTGGTTTGAACATTTTTGGCAGGCCTGATTTGGCTGTGAGAGGTGCAGACAGAACAAAGAGGAGACATGCATCGGTAAGAGACACACAAACAAGAAGGCAGCTTCAGACTCCGACCTGAGACTTGAACGCCCCTGGTGCCGCAAGTGCTTCCACCTTGTGTGTGAGAGGTGAAAAGAAAGCTCTCAAATCGGTTGGCCATTGCACAGCCTGTGACACAATAGCCTCCAACTTTGATTTACTTCAGGTCTCCCCTTGGCTAATATGCATGGGCTAATGCCCCATCCTCTCTAAAAGTCTTGTCAGTTACCTTACCTCTAACACAATACTTTTCTTGTCCTTAAATCCGATAGTCATTGCTGACTCTTTGATTACCTTCCTCCCCCCATGATTTAAGTTTGACACCTGTTTCATGTTGTTCTTGAAACAACAATAAAATATTAAGCGCAAAAAAGAAATATTGAGATATTTAAAGGATGTCTTGAGCTCACTCCTATTGTTTGTCCAACCTTATGAATATGTTAACAGCCACTGACTTGCAACATTGAATTCCTTATCATGGGGGCCGACCAGGACCAAAGATGACTTTGTCTCGTGGAGCTCATGATTGAGTGTCTGTCTTAGTGCACATTCGCCCGCTTCCCGGGACCCAAAAGTTGCCTCTCTCGATGTATGGCTGGGTGATGGTGGCAGACCCTACTAGACACTGAAAATTATAAAGGCTTCCTATACAGCTACCAGTTCTGCTGCTGCCCTTTACACCTCTTTCTGGGCTGATGGTGGCAGACTGTTTCTAATGGTGAGAGATTGTGAGCCGTTTTGGGGAGGTGGAGTGATTCCTGTGGACCAGAGGCAAAGTGGAAGAGCAAGTTTGAATTGCACCATCCTGACCAGTGCTGCGACCTGTCCCCAAGATGCCAAGGAGAGGTGACTGGATGCAGGGCAAACCAGGGAGGTTGCACGTTCACTCTGGCTAATGGCGCGTGATTCCCAGGACAACCATGTCTCAGATAAGATGACAACGGTATGTTACCTTTACGCATCAGTCTTTACTCACATTACCTTTACCCCACTGTCTTTACTCCACAGGTGAGTACAGCAAAGATAAGTATATATAATAGGTCTTTACCTTTACCACCCATACATTAACACACAGTACCACACAGGTAAGTATAAATATTTATTTAATAACATAATTTTTATGTTATTTAAAAAAGAAGTTGCTTGTGGTGCAGGTAGAGGCAAAGAAACTATAACTTGCGCCCTGACCATGCACTACTTATGGCTTCACATATTACTACACATGACATGTTGTATGACATCATTGATAACATCACTGATGGCAACTGAAATTACATCATTGATGACAACACTGTACATGGCAGGGCGCGAGTTATAGTTTCTTGTTTTAACCCTCTGGTGAATTTCAGTGTTTTTTAGTTTAAAATGTTATGTTTAAAGTGACATTTTTACCTAACTATAACACCACTTTAACCTTTGTTTTTTTCCAGTGGATTTATAGGATTTTTTAATGTAAGGTAAAGTTTTAGTACCATATGTAACTAGGCCAAACCTCCAGCGGGCAGCCAACCTCTCCCAACCTGAACCGACACCAACCCCCATCTTTTTTAAGTGTTTTCTCAGTCCTCAAGACTCTTGCAGGAGCTAGTGTGGCCTCCTGCGGTATCGTGCCACCTCAAAAATGTAACTTTTTAAAACTTTGACCTCAAGGCGGGTCCATCAGGGACCCTACCCCACAAGGACCAGGGGGAGATAGTACTCTTACCCTGCTTCCTTATATCTTATTTTTTTTTATTTTACGGACACGGGGACCAAGTCCTTGAGTCCTATAATGGTGGCTGCAACATTTCTCTTCATGTTGCAGCCAGCCAATCAGTACGTCAGCTCTCGCTGGACTCACAGGAGCTTTTTACTGGAGCATGGAGGCCGGTAGGTAACAAAATCCCTTCGGCCAATCAGATCACTCTATTATTTGAAGTTGCGTGCCTGTGGGACTTCCGTGATAGTCCTGCAAACCCAACCATCCATATATATATACATTTTGCATCTTAATTTCTTAAACCCTACTAAACGGATTTACACCACATAAAGCACGCTTTCTGGGTAAAGATCTAGCTTTCTGCCAAATATTGTGTAATTTCACTCAGCCATTTGGACTGTAGCACTGTTAAAAAAAAACCTTCGGAAATTGCATGGGGAAATTGTGTTTTGGCACCCTCCTTTTTCCTTGTCCCCCTCTTCACAGATTACTCTGAAACTTCCAGGGAAAGAGTTGAGGTGGATGAAGTTTTTGGAAAGCTTTGTGAACATTTGTCAAATGGCGCAAACGTTATTAGCAAACCAAAAAAACCATTTCCTACCGTAACTAGGTCCTAATTATAACTACATAGTGGCAACCGCCATAGTGTAAAATAAATATATAAGTAAAGCCCTGCATTGTAGAACAACACAATGTAATACCTGCGAGGTAAGCGTGGCAAAGACACGTGGGTAAAGACTTGCCTTGTAACATCTGATATTCAGGGAGGGTAAGGACATTCAGATTACCTGGCCAACAACCAAAATTGACCATGACAGTAGTTAACCAACAGAAGCTAAAGATGGGGGTACCTATGCCAGACATTCCATTGTTAGTATCAAGGAGCACTGAATCAATGGGAAAGGGAGTGGAGGTCCCATGGTGTATACAAGGATATTGGTGATTTCAATGATAATAATTGAAAATTCATTATCTACTTTAGCAAAAATAAAATTAAAATACTATGGATAATAGACAGATCAGTACATAAAGGAAAGGATGAAATGAAGAAACCCAGGCATAATAATGCAAATAAATCAAGACTAAAGGGGAGTGGAATAGAAAATCAAATACAAACAAGTGGAAAAAGCAGTAAAAGACAAAACAAGTATAAAAAGAGCAGGAGTTCAAGTTCTAGTTCAAGTTTATTTTATTATGATACGGAACTCCGATGGAGGTCCACATAACATGTGACAATAATATAAACAATAGTACATAATACATAATAAAATCAGCAATAAAAAGTATAAGTTCCCCAGCCTATTACATAAATCACTTTAGGAGCATCCTTTGCTGACCTTTACAAAGTGAAAATGTGCATAGCACCACAGAAGATAAATAGAAATTACATACTATAATCTAATAAATGCAACCTTTTAAAAGTGACATTGTGCATAAGGCAATATAGAATATATTAATATTACGTATCGCAGTACGAAGACCGAAGTAGCATTTTATACATTCAGCCAACCATCTCAACAAATCACTCATTCTCAGCCTCTGGAAGGTGGCAGTGAACATAGTAAGGCATAAGGGAAACAAATACTGCATATAAAATCTTAATCAGTGCATTCATTTTCTAGCCTTTGTAAAGTTACAGCATGCATGGTACAAAATAAGATGTGCAAATATTGCATATTACAATCTTATAAATGCAACCTTTAGAAGGAACATCATACATACTGCAAAATAGAATAAATAGATATTGCGTGTCTAGAAAACAAGACCAGAAATAGCACATTTTGAGCTCAATCCATCCGAACAATCGGGTTATACATTAATGAGCCCTTAAAAAGATACATCTGTGCATAATACAACATATATTAGAAAATAATGTCCAACAACATAACAAAATGTTGAACCCTTTTATTACAACATACATTGTACAACAGTAATCCACCAATAATACACCATGGACCTAATAAATGTTTAAAAAGTATCTAAAGAATTGATAAATCTTACTACAGATCATTACATTCAAGGGAAACATTACAAATTTTCGAGCCTCCAAGGCAGAATGTATGGTATATTTAATAAATAGAGGCCTTAAAAAATGGCTACGAACATTCTGCAACACGGGACACACAAAAAGTACAAGGTTGAGATCTTGGATATGTAACTGGCACAACTCACATCTTCTATCATTTTTTCGGGATTTCATCCCAGATGCCAGTAATAGCAAGTAGGGGGAGCAGATCCAATCTCAATAAAAGGATCAGTTGTTTGATCCCGTGGGGCAGATTCCAAATTAAATAAGACTGAGGTTTATTCCCCAAATTACTCTCTTGAACCACTTGATTACGTGGATTTGACTGGCATAAGGCAATGTCTCTAGCCAGACTTATTTTACACAAAGAGCTCCTTATTAAGCTCTTCAGAGCGGACTTGGGCATAGAGGAATCTATATACAGATCAAGCAAAAAGATTTCTTTAGTCCGCTCAAAGGACTTAAAAACAGCGCTCCCTTCTTTCCGAAAAGAGAAAATTGCACGTTTCAGGGTTGCCCTCAGTGTTCTCTCCTCTGCGCATAGGAGTGAGTTTCTCCACCTCAAAACAGCAGCCAGGGAGAAAGAGTAAGAAGATATTAAACCAAACTCCAGGCGCAAAGCATGGGGAGCTGCAAGTATGTTCAAGTTACATATCTGACGAAGAATATGACCTTCATTCCCATCAAATGAGTGCCAGAGACTCATATCTAGCACTTCGCATGAATAGCACCATGAGGGGGGGGGGGGAATTTTAACTCTATAGACTACCAGTCAACACTGAGTGTGGTGTAACACTACAGTCCACACGTAGGGGAGCGCAAATTGAGGACTGCATGTACAATGATGCAAAGGAGCAAACTTCTCTGGGATGTGATGCAGTATCTGGCCACACCATTTACCCTGCCCAAACTGATTTTCATGACCTCCTCTACCATTTATCTCACATTCCTTTCGTTCATTTTTGTAAAAATTGGGTTCCGGCCCATTGATTACACTTCATCCGGCCCGAGCCTGAGATTCCACCCCGGGTATGGAGATTCCGGCCCAAGTAGGAGAGTACGGCTTGAGCCGGAGATTCCGGCGCGACTACGGAGGTAAAGATACCACTCATAAATGACCTCTGTGAATACCAAAAGTCGTAAAGTTAGACTTTTGTCTCAGATTGCCTTTATGAATTGGGCCCTATTATTCTACTTTAGTCTTGGCCCATTCTTACAAAAGATCAAGACTTTACTTTTAGAAGTATTAATCTTCAAAAAGTGGGCTTCTGCATACTTTGACACTGCTACAAGACGACGCTGCAAACCAATAAGAGTTAAGGCCATTATGGCTACATCATGGGCATATCATAAGGAGCCAAAGGACATTGCACCAGTTTTGGGAGGATCACCCTTCACCTGAATTAAAATACCTGGAAGATCGTAAATGTATAGGGAAAACAGCAGGGGAGCCAACATGCA
Organism: Calotriton arnoldi; assembly: GCA_963921515.1. Classification (NCBI taxonomy): domain Eukaryota; kingdom Metazoa; phylum Chordata; class Amphibia; order Caudata; family Salamandridae; genus Calotriton; species Calotriton arnoldi. The sequence continues at coordinate 56,415 of CAWUFW010007497.1, read as the reverse complement.
GCCTTGCTTAAGACCATTTTGAGTTTTAACCCTACACTATAGGCCCTGCGTCCCACCCATCAGAATTTGGCACCAGGTATCTGAATGCAGTTCCATAATAAGACTCAAATGGTGTTGCAGAATACCCAAGAGGAGAAGCTTTTTCCACAGCGTTTAACGGTCAAATCTATCAAACGCTGTGGAGAAGGCTATTAACGCCATGCATACTGGCATACCTCGAAAAAAGGAGTCTTTTTTAACTACTGTTTGAAGAACAGCAATATCATCAAGTGCACTATGATTCCTTCTAACCCCAGCTTGTTGCGGGGGGATAATTTTCTGGTTTTGAGCCCACTGTTGTAAGTGACAGAGTAAACTCCTTGAAAAAAGTTTATCCGAAGCATCCAGCAATGCTATCTGTCTGAAACTTGCCGGGGAGGTTATAGGACCCTTCTAATACAGCGGCACAATGACGCTCCTCTTCCAAGATAGGGGGATTTTACCAGAACAATAACAATGTTTAAATACTGGGCCAAGAAAGGATCCCCATACTGCAGCCTCCTTTTTAATAACTGCAATGGGAACTTCATCAGGCCCCAGAGCGCCAGATGTTCTGGCATTGTTTATAAACCCCACAATCTCATCAACTGAGGGAGCACCATACATGGAATACATCTCCTCATTCACACAAAGGGTCAAGGGGATATCTGCCTCAGTATTACTCGAGTACAACTGAGAAATGTATTCCACCCAGACATTTTCAGGAATAGGAATAGATTGCGCATTCACCCTAGTATCACAATATTTGACAATCAATCGCCAGCACTTCCTAGAGTCCTTGGCATTTGCAGCCTCTCTAGTAGATTGATCCATTTTAAATCACGTTCCCTCCTACCTGCTTGGAGTTTGTGTCGGGAACATATCCGTTTAAGATGGTCAATTTCATGCTGTCTAGCCAAGGAAAACAGCAAAAACAGCAGGAGAAATTAGAACCTAAAGTGTCAGAAATTAAGGAATTGGAAAGACGATTGTCAGCATAGCTGACTTGCCACCCCTTCTTAGATTGTGAGGTGTTCGAGTCCAAAATGGACAAATTATTAATCAATTAAATTAAGTTAATCATTACTTGAAATTATGTAAGTAATTTTCAACTCAGTGAGCTCACACAACAGGTTGTTATTTGCAAGGGAAGACCCAGGCACTGTAACAGCCAAGAAAAGATTTTCTGATGATCCATCATCTATAAACATCTTAATTTAACCAATACTGAAGCTTTCTGCCCATCAACCCTTCAAGCACTTCCTTCAAAAAAGAAGTCAAACTGCTTTTAATGAACAGATCCTTACCCCGATCTCAACACTTGATTTAGCTCACCAACCAGGATTTGCACCGGATTCTAAGGAAGAATGGCTAACACACTATGAGTACCCTCCGGATCCACTACTTATATTGACATCACTTATGCTTTCGATGCTATCTACTCATATTTTTGTTCCTAGTATATCGAGCTATCTATTTGATGTAACACTTGCAAAGTGGTCTGATACCCTTCCAGGGTCTAGTTCGCGCTATATAAATTTTTTAAAATAAAATAAATAAATAAAAATCCCTCTATTATTACTAAAATATATCATACGTTTAGTCCTGAATGGAAGTGTTATGAAAATTGAATGATTAATATGATACTATTATAGCTGTCTAGAGGAGGCATCATATTATAAACAGATAATCCTTTTCTTAAAACCATTTTAAAGCTTTTAATAGCTGCTTTCATACATACAGAATCATAATCAAAATGTCAGAGTGAGCACATTGATTCTTATCAATGTAAATTATGCAGTTTAGTTGTATACTCTAAAGTAACATCTCATTTTTTAATAGCTTATTAATACTGATGAAATACTCGAGCATTTTCCAATCAATAATTCATGTAACTATATCAACAATTAATAGCTAAAACAATCCCCCCTCAGTTTGGCAACCCAAGAGATTGCATCACTGAGATTCATTTGATAACTATGTCAGAGTCCTAGTTACAATGCAATCTCATGGCATATGGTTTCATTTTACCCCCAGGTCTCCACTTTATTGACTAGTCTGTCAGATAGGCATATAATAAGCAGAAAGAGGGAGACAACCTCTATTATCTGGCCAATATCTATACTCATGCCCACTTACTATATCTCTGCTTCGCTTCCCCCCACCAAGACCACTACCTAAAATTCAATGTCATCTAGAATTTCAGAGTGTCCAAATGGCCTATTATTGTTTTTCTCAGGTTCTTCAACTCTCTGCATCGATTCCTTCCAATCACCCGATATGGACTCTTGCGCAAACCTATGCCTTCTCCCCAGCCCAGAACACAACTTCTCTCCTCCAGCCAGTCGGTGCGAAGGGTAGAAGGGACTATCATTTCATAGTTATGGCCTGTTTTCCTAGTTAGATGAGTATGCCAATACATTTTTTAACCACCGGGCTTTTTTTGGGCCTGGGTACATACTCAATAAACGGCTCTCTATACTCTTCAGGTTTTCCCTTCCTGTTCTGAGTGCAACAATATTCAGTGCTGCTTCCCAGTAACCTTGTATTTTCGGGAACTTCCACATTATATGGTGGAAGTTCCCTCACTCTGACATCTAGGACATACATATTGTGTTTGTTGATGTAAATGTGACCTATCTTTTGTGGTGTTAGGTATGCCCTGGACAGTATATTGAAAAATATATATTAAAAACAAGTGTTGCAAAACACCTTTTTTGGATACTCTAAAACCCTCTGACATTCCTTATCATTGAAGCTCCATCCCACTATTGTCTCCCATTTGTTTCTGAAGGATTGGAGGGATATTCCTGTGTGTTCAATTAGGGATTTATAATGCCATGTAATCAACTTGCATCAATAGCCTGTCATGTACAGAGTCTGAAATAGCTAGAGACCAAAGAGGGCCCCTGCTGAGTAAATATACCGGGGGCAGATCCAGTGGAATTTAAATCAAAACAAGAAACAATAACTGCCTATCCCATGCCATTACATGTTAATGTTAATGTTATTGACATTTATAGAGCGCACTGCTACCCGGAGGTGTCCTGGCGCTATAATTGATGTCCTGCTGAGGCCCGAGCACTTAGGGGATACAACTAGTCATTAGGCATTGAACAACCATGTTTTCAAGGCCTTCCTAAACTCCAAATGTTTTGTCATGCATCTGAGACGCAGAGGAAGGTCATTCCAAGCTTGGGCTGCACCATCTGCATACATCAAGTAATACCTGATTATTCAAAGCATATGTGTTGAGCCAAGAATGTAGTATACATACATTTATATATTTTGTCTCAGTTCTTTTTTATTCATTATTTTTTCTATCAACTTTTTTTCTTTATTGTCCACACACCTTTTCATCTTTTGTGGACAATAGTGATTAAAGAACATAGTAGAATATAATCAACCACAATATAATCAAATCTATCTCTGCAAGGCTATACCAACCCTTCTCCACTTATCTTAATAAAAACTCAACACACCTTCACACATATCACAAACATTCCTCACACGTACCTCAGTTACAGACAGCATATCAAAGACATTAAAACTTCATGTAGGGCAACACAGAAAGACTATACATACGAATCAAGATGCTCATATGTCTGTAATGATCACTGACTTCTAGAATGAATTACAAACATTTCTACTAATATGTACTTGATTATGTAATATCTTGTTATAGAAAATCAATATGTTATGATTTTGTAACTTAACTCATTGAAACATTCAGTAGTGATAATTATAATTCAACACTTTATATTAATGAATCATCTTGATTTTCTTTTACTTTTTCTCTTCAGATAGCATAGTCATCAGGTCCCCACTTTGTTATCGCCGACGCACTTTTGGGAGCAAAAACCAAATGTGGTCAACCACCTTCCTCAGGGCGCAACAATGAAATATAAAGGCTACAGGGGGAGAGAGGGAAAGTAGTCTTGGGAAAATACCACCTGCAATATTTATAACTTAATATAAGACTAATACCACAGCAATGATTAAAATACTATCGAAACCCATATTAGATAGTACTTAGTGAAAGAAAATACCCTATTTGTGACAATACTTCACCAATAGCATAGCATTCAAGTACCAACACCAATGTGTCTAAAAGACAATAAATATGTGACGAATACCACAGATGACCTCCACCATCAATAAGTGTGCATGTGAAAATAAGATAATAAAAAATAAAATAAACACAAAAATAACACTTTAGCTCCCTTTTCATCCATTTATTTATGCAGAACTTACACTTGTCTCACAGAGTGAGTACTACTGAAAAGAAAAAGGACTGTCCCTTCATCCAGAGGGTGCTGCTAGGATAAATGAAATACAAAACTTAATTAACAACTAACCAAAAAGAAAGAAGGCCAATGTATAGCTTTTAAACAAGTGTTACATACCTAATGTTTTCTATATAGGCACAGATAAATTATGGAAACAAATGAACTGAACATGAGTAGCACAATTCTTAAGAGAACACAAAGTTAAAAACACAATAGGCACGAATACACTAATACAACGTGAATTTAAAGTCCAATTTATTTAATCACATTGAACATTACAAATGCTTACGAATCAGCGAATGAATCAAAAGATATGTCAAACAAGTGCCCCACGTATAGGGGAGAAAAGCAAGGGGGAGAGGTAGTGTACTTCAAGTGAGGGTTGGAAAGGTGTAAAGAAAAGATAGTGACATTATATTCATCACGTAATTATTTACAAGAGACAGCTTTTCTTAAGCCTCACAGTCAAATGTTGGAAAAATACATAGCCATGATTATGAGTACACTATCACAGTGAGAAAGCACTGTTAAACAAAACTGGCATATGACATTAACGTAGTCGACGTATCGATCCCCAAAGACAAGGTAGGTTGCTCAATTCCTTACGCCGGGGTCTTCCGCGTCCTCTCTTCCAGTTCCCGCTGAACTGTGCCTGTCCCCGTTGGGGTCCTTGAGGCCAGTTGCCGCTTCTTCCTCTGGGTGGTCGCCATTTTCCCTCGTCTATAAAAGGAGGAGGTCCTTGTGGTAGATACCAGCTGTCCTGGTATCTGTATTCTGAGCTTGTGCCTGATTGTTCGTTTTCGCTGTCAGTGCTGTTGGTGCCGGATGACTCAGAGAAAGTAGTGTAGTTTCTCCGGCCTCTGTACCCCCCTCGTCCTCTATTCGAAAAACGGCCTAGGTTATCTTGTTTAAAGTAATCCTCTTTCAGGTAGGGGTAAGTGTTCTTCTTATCGTAATAATGAATGTCTTTTGCCAGCTTCTCCAATTTCTTGGTTTGGGTATTGGTTTCAAAGTCTTTCAAGGTTTTATCTAGGCGCTCTAAGGCGTCCTTGGTGTTCGTCAAGGAGGAGTCTCCAGAGATCTCCAATTTTAGGGCAGCGATTTCTCTCGTGAGAACCTGTGCCTGTTCTGCCGCAGTCTCGACCCCCAGTACCATCCAGTGCCTGGAGCAATTATTGGCAACAAAGCTGAAGCCTTCTTTGAATTTAGGCAGGTCCACAAAAATTGCCAGTTCGTTCTTCACTTGTAGACCGATTGGAATTATATTTGCCTGTAAATATTTGGTGAGAAGAAGACCATGTAGACGGCTGCGCACTAGTTTCTTTTCAGGGCGTTCAAGGCGCTCAACTTTATCATTAAGTGTAAAGTCAATGCTAGGAGTGGTGGAAGAAAGAAAATTGTTGGACGGGTCCTGTAGCAATTGGTTGATATAGTCTTCCGTGTAAGACAAAGTCTTGCTCTCTCTCATGATCAACTGTAGAATAAATCAATAATAAACCTCGCAGGTAGGCACCTGCTCAGACGTAGTTACAAAAAAAGGGTAAACCCAAATAAGTCACTGGGACCTGGGTGTAACACAGTACAGTAAAGAAATGGTCCCAGTGGAACAATTCTTAAGAGAACACAAAGTTAAAAACACAATAGGCACGAATACACTAATACAACGTGAATTTAAAGTCCAATGTTATTTAATCACATTGAACATTACAAATGCTTACGAATCAGCGAATGAATCAAAAGATATGTCAAACAAGTGCCCCACATATAGGGGAGAAAAGCAAGGGGGAGAGGTAGTGTGCTTCAAGTGAGGGTTGGAAAGGTGTAAAGAAAAGATAGTGACATTATATTCATCACGTAATTATTTACAATAGAGATGGCTTTTCTTAAGCCTCACAGTCAAATGTTGGAAAAATACATAGCCATGATTATGAGTACACTTTCACAGTGAGAAAGCACTGTCGAACAAAACTGGCATATGACATTAACGTAGTCGACTTTTCGACCCCCAAAGACAAGGTAGGTTGCTTAATTCTAAAATGCTCCACCAGGGGGCACCTTGCACTACGCATCGTATTCTGCTGCAATGCTGCAGTATTTGGGCTTTTACCTTCTGCTGTGTTTGGCCCATATATATTTTGTCACACGGGCAGATGATTCCATAGATGACATTGGAGGTATTGCAGTTAGTAAAGGACTTAAGATCAATCTTGTGTTGTTTATGGACAAACTGCTTTGTTTGAATCGTGATTTTGCAGGCCTTACAGTGTCCACACTTGAAATGGCCTATGGTGGGGGGTAAATTCCATAGGGATTGAAGAGATGGTTCCTCAGGTGAATCTAGGAATGAACGTACCACATGATCCTTCACACTTTTGGCTTTCTTGAAGGAATGCATTGGTAGGTCTGGTAGTTCCACATCATCTGATATTAGGCCCCATTGTTGATTGACCACCTTGCGTTACTATGAGTTGAAAAAGTGGTGACGCAGATAATCCTCTGTGTGGGATCACATTCCCTTTCTCTTGGTGCCAGCAATGTTTCTCTAGGGCTGAACCAAGCCCTCTTGCGTGCTCTCTTAACCAATCTCTTCGGGTAACCTCTTTGTAGAAGTCGATCAGACAGCTCCTCTGATTCTGACATGAAATCTTCCTTCCTTGAACAGTTCCGACGGATCTGTAGGAATTGCCCAACAGGGAAATTGTCTCTTAGGCCTCTTGGGTGATGGCTATTATAGCGGAGCAGTGAGTTCCGTTCCGCTGGCTTCCGATATAGTGTGGTGTAGAGTATGTTGTTCTCATTTCTAATAGAAATATCGAGGAAATCTATTTCTCTGGGATCAAAGTGTATAGTGAATTGAATGTCCTCACTTCTCTGATTGAGCCATGTATGGAAGAGATCCAACTCAACTGGATCGCCAGTCCAGATCATGAGGATATCATCTATGTACCTCTTCCACAGGGTCACCTTGTTGTTAAAGGGATTGTTGTTACTGAAAATATAGGCGTTTTCAAAATGGTCCATAAAAATAATCGCCAGGTCTGGGGCAAAAGCCGCCCACATCGCCACGCCTTTGATTTGAAGATAATAGTGACCCTGAAAAAGAAGAAATTTTTCATCATTGTAATTTGGAGAAGATCGATAATGAACTCTGTAGGTACCCTCACTGGTGCTGTTCTCCGGTCGAGGGCTAATTTCATCACTTCAAGAGCTGATCCCTGAGGTATACTCGTGTACAGTGACACGATGTCAAACGTTACTAAGAGTTGTTCAGTCGGGTCAAAGGGTCGTTGAACCACCAAGTTGATTGTCTGCATGGTGTCCCTCAAGTATACATCCGCGGTCTCTGCTATTGGCTTCAAAAAGTGATCAATGTATCTACACAGGGGTTCGAGTAGGGATCCGCAGCCCAAAACGATGGGACGTCCGGGCGGGTTCAGCATATCCTTGTGGATTTTTGGCAGCATATAGATAGTAGGGAGGCGAGGCTGCTTTTGGTTCAGATAAAGAAATTTAGATAGGAAACCTTGTTCTAGCCCTTCCTTGGTGATTTGTAGGATCTCTTTCTCCAGTTATTTTGTAGGGTCCGCTCGTAGTTTCCTGTAACTATACCCATCCTGTAGTTGATTGAGGATCTCAGTCTTATATTTGGTCACATCCTGTACCACAATGGCTCCGCCCTTGTCCGCGGGTTTAATCACAATTTCCTTATTCTGCTTGAGTGACAGGAGGGCTTCATGTTACATTTTGGTAACATTGTGGTTAATGTATTTTTTGGCTTTAAGCACTTTAGAGACATCCCTGAGTACGACGCTCTCATAAGCAAGGATCTTGTTAGTCATAGCATGCGCCGGTGGGACAAAAGTAGAAGGTACCCTCAATCCAGTCTGCGAGGCTGCATGTGGTGCCGGAGATTGCCTAAAGAAATATCGTAGGCGAATCTTCCTGAAGAAACGATGGAGCTCTGTCTTGATGGTGAAGTGATTTGGATGGGCCGTTTGTACGAAAGACAGACCTTTACTCAACACCTTGGTCTCTTCTTCTTTCAGGGTGTAAGAGGAGATGTTCACTATCGGGTTATCTGGTTTCCTTACCACCTGTATGTCCTGCGGCGGGTTTGGATCTCCCCATGATTCTCTGGCTGGAAACGTACCTGCTTCTGTACTCTCCCGCATCCTCTCTCCCAGTTCCCGCTGAACTGTGCCTGTCCCCGTTGGGGTCCTTGAGGCCAGTTGCCGCTTCTTCCTCTGGGTGGTCGCCATTTTCCCTCGCCTAAAAAAGGAGGAGGTCCTTGTGGTAGATACCAGCTGTCCTGGTATCTGTATTCTGAGCTTGTGCCTGATTGTTCGTTTTCGCTGTCAGTGCTGTTGGTGCCAGATGACTCAGAGAAAGTAGTGTAGTTTCTCCGGCCTCTGTACCCCCCTCGTCCTCTATTCGAAAAACGGCCTAGGTTATCTTGTTTAAAGTAATCCTCTTGCAGGTAGGGGTAAGTGTTCTTCTTATCGTAATAATGAATGTCTTTTGCCAGCTTCTCCAATTTCTTGGTTTGGGTATTGGTTTCAAAGTCTTTCAAGGTTTTATCTAGGCGCTCTAAGGCGTCCTTGGTGTTCGTCAAGGAGGAGTCTCCAGAGATCTCCAATTTTAGAGCAGCGATTTCTCTCGTGAGAACCTGTACCTGTTCTGCCGCAGTCTCGACCCCCAGCACCATCCAGTGCCGGGAGCAATTATTGGCAACAAAGCTGAAGCCTTCTTTGAATTTAGGCAGGTCCACAAAAATTGCTGGTTCGTTCTTCACTTGTAGACCAATTGGAATTATATTCGCCTGTAAATATTTGGTGAGAAGATGACCATGTAGACGGGTGCGTACTAGTTTCTTTTCAGGGCGTTCAAGGCGCGCAACTTTATCATTAAGTGTAAAGTCAATGCTAGGAGTGGTGGAAGAAAGAACATTGTTGGACGGGTCCTGTAGCAATTGGTTGATATAGTCTTCCGTGTAAGACAAAGTCTTGCTCTCTGTCATGATCAACTGTAGAATAAATCAATAAAAAACCTCGCAGGTAGGCATCTGCTCAGACGTAGTTACAAAATAAGGGTAAACCCAAATCAGTCACTGGGACCTGGGTGTAACACAGTACAGTAAAGAAATGGTCCCAGTTGAACAGTCTTAAGAGAACACAAAGTTAAAAACACAATAGGCACGAATACACTAATACAACGTGAATTTAAAGTCCAATGTTATTTAATCACATTGAACATTACAATGCTTACGAATCAGCGAATGAATAAAAAGATATTGTAGTGTAGCTCCTATTTCCCTAATAGGCTCTGCGCTTTGGAATAATATATCCTATAGGTTTGACATAGGACTAAGGTCAATATGTCCCTATCGAGTATATTAAACTTAATTACTTGTGCCAGCTAGCTCAGAGGCCACTAGAAACTCCTTGACAACAAGAAGGGAGTAGTTTCTGGCAGCCGCAAAACATGACCACTGTGTTTCCCTTTTAGAATCAGAACGTGTCCCAGAGTCGTGGAAACAATAGATAACTATTTCACTCAGCTCAGTCGTGCATGCTTAGTTTTCTCCAAGTTACACAGAAAGAAATAGACGGGCGTTTCAATAAAAGATTTATTGAACAGTCTTGTTTCTGGTGTAAGTAAAATGTGCTGTTACGATCACAAGACAGTATGCGAGATAAATAATGTACAGTGTGAGCAGTAGAAATAAATAATACTGCGAGAGCTTTATCTTTTAGTACATATGATGTTACATAAATAACACAGACTAAAAATGCGAGTACTCATACGATGCGTTTCTAATCTAGTTCTACCCCAATGTACCTAACCTAACCTAGGTGTAGGACGAGGTATGAAGTAGGTGAAGTATTCCTTACTATGGTATACTAAGAGTACGCTAACCCCAGTATGCCTAGTATGCCAAGAGTCCCTCTAGGTTCTAGTCTGCTCCATACCTGAAGAATGAGAGAGGTAGGAATCTCTTTGCCAGACTCGAACTCCAACACCCCGCAAGGGAAGTTAGATCACTGGAAGCTGGACTCTCTGCGTGCAGGGATGACAGCGTCTTCTCAGTGCGTCAGGCCGGGAAACGGGCTCCTCTGAAGTCGAGGTCTCCTCTGATTTACAGGGGCTAGGGAAGGTATATTTATACCTGAGAATTACCTCAGAATGTTAGCATTGACGTGAGTCGGACAGCGGAAGACGTCATGAATGAACCCCTAAGGAATAATGGTTCATGCATAATATATGAGTCCTTGAAGAAATCAATAGTCCTGGACTAGGGAAACTCCCGCAGCCTAAGGGTCTGTTCTTCAAGAACTCATTGTGACGTTAGGGTGGACGGATGTCAGAGACCATGCCTGTATTTGGAGTGCACGGTTAATGGCTAAATAAGGGCTGGGATTTTATGCCTATATAAGGGCAGGGCGAATTGTGCCTATATAAGGACATGATACTGGAAAGCCCGTTTATGGACACCCTAAGAGGAATACAACACCCACTCCACTTTCGTGTGTACGATAATACTAAAATGCTAAACATTTAAAATGCTAAACATTAAAAGGAGTACCGCATATTTCTAAAATATTTCATAAAACCATTTAAAAAAGGCATTTAAAAACCTATTAGAATGCAAAAGGTACTGTACATTTGAAGCATTGCTTTTCATTTCAGGCATAAAGTTCGAAAATAAATGCAATTGGAATGAAATAAGCAGTAATATTTACATGTGACAGAAAATGATCGATAAGTTGTTCAAAAATCAAAGTAATTTCATGTCATGAAAATAAATGAACTGTTTTAGACACACAAGATGACTAAGTGTCCGTGGAAGTACCTTGAAGTCTGTATTATAAGGCTAGTTCTACTTTAAGCAGATTGAAGTGCCATTTTCGTTCGAAAAATGGGAAAAAGTTCAATTTTGGTAGAGTTCCAAGTTGTTTTGAAAAATGAAGGCCAAATTGTTACTGCATCTCTGGAACACTGTATGCTGAATCAGAGTCAGTTTACGGGTCTGGTGTAAACATGAGATCATCTACTTCTATAGACAAGACATCGTCCACTGTAGTTGGTGTCAGTTGGAACACCTCGTGTAGCAGATTAATTGCACAGAGATGTGAAGCTTCGCTTCCAGCAGAGGGTGCCGCAGCAAAGTTCGCGTCCGTTGTTACCTGTGTGCCTGTAGATCTTTCTCGTACCTCAGCAGCAGCCGGAAGCGTCTGTGAGATCTCAATGAATGCTGACATCAGGATTGGAAGCCTCTGGGGACAACACAGAGCATGGGCCGTTATCGGGTCCAGCAGAGTATCGACATCCGTTGGCGTAGCTGATGGAAATGTTAGACAGGTGTCCAACACGCATTCTTCACCGCATAGCAGGCATCGTAGAACAGGTAAGATGCAATCTTGCCAGATTGGTCTGAATGACAGGAACCAAGTTGTATTCAGGTCCCGTAGACGAGTCATGCCCAAAAGCTGTACTATTCGCTCACGACACTTTCGTTCAAGGAGAGCTTTCTCCATTTCGCTCGGAGTGATGTCTGCGAATAGGCTGGCCATAGCGCAATAGCAGGAAGAGAAATAGAATTCCGGCAACAAGTGCTAGAATTAATGGTATGCCACCAAACACCGAATGTGCAAAGTTCGGGATGATTCCGAGTATTGCCTGGAAAGGTGCTAACAGACCGGAGCAGATGCTCTTAAATACATGTACAATTCCACTTGTATCAGACATGTTGAAGATACGTGATATCATTTCTACGAAATGTATAGGGCAGTTTGTACGTATTAAAGTCTGTATCTCAGCCGAAGTCCTTGCTACTTGTAGATCATAGGTTTCTTTGGCCGAGGTCAAAGGCACTGTTTGCTGTAAAAGCATGGCTTTCATTCTGCTCAAAGTATCAAATCTTATAAAAGAGACGTTCAGCGAAGGCCATAGAGGCGACTCCCTGACTGTGTCTATTGGGGCAAACAATACTTGCATACAGCAAGTGACCCTGGAGTTGACCGTTACTAGATATGGGATGCCTGGCAACATGCCGCAGCAACTCTGATCATTCAACATGAGGTAACTCCCATTAGAAAGTTGTCCAAACGTTGGATTAATCACAGCAGCTGGTGTACCCTGCTGATGGCAAGACAAATTTGCCACAGAACCATTACAAGCCCCGTGTAAAGAAATGTCCTGACATATAAGCGAACCGCTTAGTGCACGTTTACAGTGTGTACCGCTCAAAAACACTTCACGATCCCCACTCCAACATCTATATGTATACGGTAAATCCCAAGATGTCTTAATGTATTCCTTACCCAACCTTTCATATTTGCCTGCTTGCATTTGTCTGAGGCAATACTGAAACTGAAAAGTACTCACAGGTAATGTTATTTTGCCATGAATAAGCCATTCTGTAGCTGGTTTTTCTGCCACTGTGAATGGTAACTTTTCCAGTTTTTCAATGCTCAGCATTGTATACCTTGCTCCTCTTTGTGCCAGTTCGATCTGTTTATCAGTTAGATTGTATTCTGCAAACAGAGCCGTTGTGTTGATGAAACGCCAAGGCACATAGCCCGCTCGCAAAGATTGCAGCGTCCAGCTTAATAACATAATAGAACGTAATTGAGACTGGCCTTGCTGTAACATCGCCAAATCTTGTTCTAGTATGTCGATAGCAGAGGATACAATGCCATCCAATGAATATATTCTGGAGGACAAAGTTGTTAACCCATTGTCGACCACAGAGAGTGTTTTCTCTAAATTAATACGATCAAGTTCACGTATTCGTTCTGCAGCCTCCATCTGTGATACTTTCCATGCTTCATTATAAGCAGCATAAATGCCGGCATATATGAAACGTTTTTGACGCGGTTTTCTTGGTCCAAGCAAGAATTCCCTAAGGTCTGCGTCCTTTTTAAGTAAGGTTAAGTGTTGTTTCACATCCTGTAGTGTAGACTTATGCAGCCAATCGAGGCATAATTTTCCTACACTGTATGTTGTTACTACCCCGGATGTTGTCTTTGGACGTATCTTGGGTCTGGCCTATTAATAGTAAAGCCCTGAGTTTTATTCAGGAATCTTTCCTGACAGTTATTCGTGTCTGTGGGCCAGATCAACCATTTTTTCCAATCAGGATTAGATCTGTTGAGTTGTAGTATATTGTCAACTGTCACCACTGCCTGTGTATCGTTATCACTTGCAGGTGTTGGTACAGAAGGTGTGTTCATCTCTTTGATCTTGGCTAATCCAAGACAAGATGTTTGTTGGATGGTTTCATTCAAAAACATTATTTGTTCAGGGATGATGCAGGCTCTAAATAAAGCTTCTATCCCCTGCACTTGCCAATCTTTAGTACCCCAGACTGTTTTTGTGTCTATTGTGTCTTTCCAAAAGTCGAAACCCTGTCTAGACAGTTGGGCATTAAATAACGCAGAGTAAATCTGTTTTGTATTTGTTAACATAATTTTCAGTCCTGTCTTGTTTACATTTTTATAGTAAAACATTTCTGGTTCAGATGTATTGTGTCCTGAAAAATATGGAAATTTACTAGCAAATGTTTTTGAACTACCTTTAGGTGGTGTAGGACAATGTTCCCATTGGTTAAACATAAACACATTTCTTGGATATGCAGATTTATGCAAATAATGATGACCATAGTGGTTAAAACAATACATTTGTTCATAGTCTGATGAACCCTCTAAATATTCATGTTTAGAAAATGCAGCAGATTTTTCTAGGTCAAACATTATATCATTGACAGTCTCAAAGTCCCAATCATCCGAATAGGTACTGGACGTAATTAGATCACTTAGTGAAATTTTAAACAAATGTGGAATGTTCAATTGTTCCGTCGGACCGAAGATTTCAAAATCTGTTTTGTCCCACACTATACCATCCTGTATAGGAACAGCTGTGATGTTCACTGATGACAAGTCTCTTGCTTCACGATGGGAAGATCTATGAGGTTTCAAAAGTACGTTCACGTCTTTTCCTTCAGTGTTCACATGGATGTATCTGCCACTTATAAGCACGCTCACAGTTGTTACCAAAGCTAGCCAGAGCAGGAAAACAAAAAGTCCAGATGTAATCCAGAGTTCAATCCATGGAGAAACCAAATAAGTCTTTTTCAGAAAGTGAAGAAAGTCTTGTACTTGCTGCTTGAATTTCAATGATGCTGGCGTCGTTTCAGGTTCACTCGGATCTTCTGAGAACGTATCAAAGTTAATGAAATAGCCAGAAGCAGTTCTGTCAATTGTTGGAATTGCATCAGGATTTGTAGAAATCACTGGAACCAGTTCATCACCTGCCACGTTGGTGTAGACAGGTGTATTTGGACGAACTGTTACTTGGTGTATCAAGAGGGATGAGTTCCATAGCGTTGTTGCATAGTCCTCCATCAGTTACAGCTGAATTCTCGATTGTTATCAGTCTTTCAGTCTGAACCTCTTGGATAGTAGCGAGAGGAGTGCGTCTGCTACTAGGTCGGAGTCCACGAGGCCTACTATTTAGTATTGGCCACATACTGTGGTTTGATGAGGTCGATGGACACAAATCTTTTCTCCTTTCTTCCAGCAAGGGGCGGCAGAAGTACTGTTCTTGTTCCTTGAACTGCTAGGACAGGTACTGGTTGTCTGTAAGAAGGTCCAAATTCCTTCTTGTCCACAATCTTTTCTCTGACTAGATCCCCAACTTTTGGAATCCAGACAGGCCTTGCTGGGACAGCCGGTTGATCCCCAGTGGTGGTGGGCTGTAGGAATACGTTGCTTTGTTTCGTTCTTAACTTGTTTAGTTCCTGTAAAACAGCCAAACGATCTTTGATATCAAAGGGTTTATTTTCCACCACTGTGCCTACGTGTTCAAGGTCTGGTACCCACATTCTTGTCCCAAATAGGACCTCATACGGAGTGACCCCCCCTAGAGAACTTCTTGGCAGATTATTCAATGAGCGTTGAACCCCACTAAGGTGTTTGACCCACCCATCACCCGAACCTAATACCCTAGCTGTTATAGACTGCTTTATGTCCCGGTTTTTCCTTTCCACAACCGAATTTCCCTCTGGATGGAATGGAGAGGAGTACCGCAATGCAGCGCCCAGACTGGCCATGGCTTCTTTGTAAGCCCGAGAGCTAAACGCAGGACCCTGGTCAGAATGTAGCGTGCCTATTGCGTATATGTGCCGATAAAGACTCGCAAATCTTTTATAACAGTTCGAGCGTCAGCCGAGCGCTGAGGCCATAACCATAGGAACCTAGAGCATGAATCCACTGCAACCATGATGTATTTATAGTTACCGTCCCTTTGCAAGGGACCGCAGTGGTCCAGGTAAACACAAGCTAATGGTTTGTCTGAAATTAACAGGGGTGTCTGCGCAGGACGTTTCACTGTTGAGACTTTCATCTGTTGGCAAATATCACATTCTAAAACATAGTTTTTAGTTTGTTTCCGAATGCCAGGCCACCAATATCTTTGCTTGAGTAAAGATATTGTTGCTGAAACACCTGCATGGGCAGAAGCTATCCCTTCATGTGCTGCTAGGATTAGTCCTAATCTGCGTTCCTTGTTTGGAATTACCCTATCCCCCACTCCAGGGATTCGAGCAAAAGGAACGTTGTTTGCATCAATTACATAAGAGTACTTGAGTGGAAACTTTTTGGTAACGCTGCACTGCTGCCTTTGCTTGATGCATTGACAGCCAACATTATCTCACTGTCTATTTTTGTTTTTGAACGAGTGATCGCAGCTACGGAAGCCGTCTGCACAGCCCCCTTTGCGGCTTCATCAGCCAATGAATTCCCTGCAACGTGAACGCCATCACGTTGATGACTCAGTGTGTGGATCACGTGAGCCTTTGGTAGTTCGTTTTTCAACTGAACTACTTGTTCCCAAAGCATTTTATGCTTTATTGTGCCACCTTTCGCATCTTTGAAACCATTTTCAAGCCAGTTTCGTATGTAGTCATTATACGACTGAACACAGTAAAAGGAATCGCACACTATTAGTGTGGGGAATTCTCGATCTGTACTTTCAAGTGCCAGTTTGAATGCTTGTAGTTCAGCTCGCTGAGCTGTACAATCTCCTAGAGACTGAGTTTTTGTGACCATGGGTCTGAAGATGCCATTTCGCATGCGACCTTTAACGATTGCACACGCTGCACTGTAAGCTTGCTTACTCCCTGTTGCGGGTTGTGCGGATCCGTCAGTGTAAATTATGAATTCGTACTGATCGAGAGGCAGAATTTCAGTAGGCAGAGGACATTCATGTTCGTATTGCAGGAATGCTTGAGTTTTTAAATCTGGATCAAAAACATATTCAACATCTGTTGCAGCAAGAGAATTAACCCATTGTATCCATCTTGGATGTAATGCTTTAGCATTTGGAATGCTTGCTTTTGTGACCGCTTCTAAAGCTGGTACCGGGGTTACGACAATAATGCGTTTCCCTTGGGCTAAGGCTCTTTCTTTTGCTACAGCGGTTTGAACTGCTGTCAGAATTTTTTCAGTTGAACTGAAGCGCATTTCCGCTTGTGTGTACAAATGGGATTTGTATGCGATTGGTATTTTCTCACCCTCATTGAAGGTTAAGTAGGTGAATCCACATTGACCCGAAATTATTCGGATCACCAAATTGCGTTGACTTACGCGTGTTTGTAAGTGATTTGTTGCTAACATGTTAGCCTGGAGTGAACGCAAGATTTCTGTGTGTTCCTGTGTCCAGTTTCTGATCGAAAAATCAGGTTTGATTAATGCGTAGAGAGGTTTAACCCTTTCTGCGTAATTTAGAATGTATGTTCTTCCAAAGTTTAGGAAACCCAGGATGGATTGTAAGTTTTTTAGCGTTTTTGGAGGTTGGAGCAGCGCACATTTCTCTAGAAAGTTAGCTGCCAAGCTCTTGCCTTCACTTGAAAGCTCATATCCCAGAAATAGGACATTGAGATGGGCAATTCGGGACCTTTTAAAGTTGAACTTGTAGCCCTCAGAGGCGAATCCCAGTATAATGGTGCTCACCCTGTTCAAGTGTTTGTCCAGGTCATCGTCTGTCAGATAGATGTCATCGACATAGGACAATGCCTCATTGTCATAAATTTGTAGTAACTCCGTTACCCTCGCTGAGAATAAACCTGGGCTGTTCTTGAACCCTTGTGGGAGTCGACAAAAGTGACGCTGGGTCCCCATTATGGAGAATGCTGTTAAGTACCTGCTTTCAGGTGCTATGTTTTGACAAAAGAAACCATTTGAGATGTCTAATGTTGTTTTATATTTTTTACGCACAATGTTATTCATTAATGCTGTGCTATGTGCATTTTGCACTGCAAAAGTTTTAGAACAAGTGTTTAAGTGTCTGTAGTCCAAAACTAGACGATATGTATTGTCTGGTTTGGAGACAGGAAACAAAGGATTGTTCATTGAGGAGGTGCATGTTTCAATCACCCCTTGATATTCAAGTTGATCTAAGATCTCCCTGACCTGTTTTTTAGCTTCTTGCTTTATTGGGTACTGCCGTTGTGCAGTTGGTTCATGTTTCAGATGTATTTTATGGTGAGGTGAGTCCTCATCCCATCCTACATGATTTTTATATAATGCTGGGGCCTGGGCCACTGCCCATTTCCTGGCATATGTATATCTCAGATGCATTGGTATATGGTTGGAGAAGGCAGGCATAATTATGTCCTCGCCATGTGGGCACTCTCTGACAAATTGTGGTGGCCAGTCCTTTTCTGCTAGAAGTATGTCATAGCCCTTTGATAGTCTTTCCCCAAAAAAGTGCTTTCACCTGTCTTGGTTTGTCTCCCTCCATCCGGAGTGTTATTTCATATAACTTTTGTGGAGTACTAACCCTGGTGTCTACAGTCTCAACTGTGATGTACTCATTCAAGTCCACTATCTCCAGAAGTTCCTTCAGGTTCTGGCGAGCTATTGTGACTTCTGCTGCACTGTCCAGCATTGTCTGAGCCCATTCTCCGTTCTTGAGTTGTGTTCTCAGTATTCTCGGCATGTCTGATCTTTAGACCTGCTACTTTCTTTTGGAGAATTGAGGTTTTACTTTGGTTTTTGGAGCGTGTTTGTCGTCTTTCGATTTCACGCGTTCTTCTCTATGTTCTGATCGTCCTCTTCTTTCCGAAGTCTGTGATGAGATCTGAAAGGGACGAGAGGAACGTGTATCAGTATCTTGATACCTGTCAGGCTTTCTCAAATTATCCCTATTCCTGAGGTTATACCTCCTTTCAGAGGGCTCCTTTTGAGGAGACCTACCTCGGGATTGAGAACGTTTCTCGTTTGATTTTTGTTTAGTAGACTCCCACTTCTTTTTAGAAGATGTAGGAGTTTGTTTAATTGAGTCCTTCTCAGGACTTTCAGATAGCTTCGGCTTCACTGGTCTTCCACCCAAACTATCTCTGCCTAATTCTGCATAAGATTGTTCTATAATTCTGGGTAGCTCTGTTTGATGTTCTGTAACATCAAATTCCCTTAATTTTTGGCGGATCGCCACTGCTGCTGCCTCCCCTTTAATATTAGATAATATTATTGTTGAGACCTGGTCGAAATTTTTCAGTAATTTCATACCTAAATTTAGAGCAGGTTCTGCCCCGTATTCGTTTTGAATTTGTTTCAGGACATCAGGTATTACCGCAATTGACGGAATGCCATGTGTTTTAGTATAGATGGCAGCAAAGACTGAGCCCCAAGTGGTGCAGTCTTCCAGTTGTGGTGTGATCCCCATCGGTAAACTGATTGTCAGTATTCTGTGTTTCTCATATGGGCTAGTATTTGGAAATACTGCTTCGATTTGAGTAATTTTTTGAGCTATCCAGAATGGAATTTGCTCACGTTTTGTGGGCATTTTACCCATGACTGCGTATAGAGTCTGTGGTGTAATTTTTAGAGTGTTCCCCTGGTGAGGGGTTTGATTTGGAAGTGTTAATGGTGGTTGGACTGTGAAAGTCCGCATGACATATTGGACCAATTGTCTGTAGATTTTTATTAATTCTTGTATTTGAACAAGTAAGTCCTCATCTGACATTATATCCAGTTCAGGATGAGGTGTGTAGCCGGCTAGAATCGGCCATGTTGCTCCTGGTCTACCTAGTGGACCGAGCCTGGTAATGTTTTTGTGATGTTTTAGGGCGCCTTTAAACCAGAGCTGATGCTCCTGGTATGTTAATGGAATTTCTATATCCTCGAAAGGAATGTATTCCTCTGGTGGTTCATCTTCTTTGTAGAAGTGAAACATGTGTGTTACTGAATTGGATTCAGGAAATATTACCCATGAATAGAATACCTCTGTCTGAAAGGATTCATGTGCCTCTATCACGAAAACTGCTCTACCGCCTCTTGATGGTAGGCCATGTTTTATAAGTTTTAGAGTGATGGCTTTTCTTAAGTTTGGAGCGATGTTTATAACACCCTCCTCAGTTTCATTTAAACCTGTAATGTTAAAGGCTGCTGCTTGGGCTGGATCAGCCGCAGCTCCACCGTTTCCGGTCTCAGTGTCGGAGCCAGGCATTTTGTTGTTTGAAAAATGTAGAACAAGTTTCAAGGAAACAAAGATAAGGTGCACAATATTTTGGAACACTGTATCCTTCAACGTTGAGCAAACCAAACAGCTAATATATAGGGTACTGCCCTATGTAGCCGTGGTGGATACTAAACCCTGCCCACTCCAGACGTCTTTTGGAGTATATGGGTAGGGGTCTTGAGAGAAAAAGCACGGCTGAGTTACTCAGTATCTAACGTTGAATTACTGCCTTACCAAACCGTTGGGCGCCATGTAGTGTAGCTCCTATTTCCCTAATAGGCTCTGCGCATTGGAATAATATATCCTATAGGTTTGACATAGGACTAAGGTCAGTATGTCCCTATCGAGTATATTAAACTTAATTACTTGTGCCAGCTAGCTCAGAGGCCACTAGAAACTCCTTGACAACAAGAAGGGAGTAGTTTCTGGCAGCCGCAAAACATGACCACTGTGTTTCCCTTTTAGAATCAGAACGTGTCCCAGAGTCGTGGAAACAATAGATAACTATTTCACTCAGCTCAGTCGTGCATGCTTAGTTTTCTCCAAGTTACACAGAAAGAAATAGACGGGCGTTTCAATAAAAGATTTATTGAACAGTCTTGTTTCTGGTGTAAGTAAAATGTGCTGTTACGATCACAAGACAGTATGCGAGATAAATAATGTACAGTGTGAGCAGTAGAAATAAATAATACTGCGAGAGCATTATCTTTTAGTACATATGCTGTTACATAAATAACACAGACTAAAAATGCGAGTACTCATACGATGCGTTTCTAATCTAGTTCTACCCCAATGTACCTAACCTAACCTAGGTGTAGGACGAGGTATGAAGTAGGTGAAGTATTCCTTACTATGGTATACTAAGAGTACGCTAACCCCAGTATGCCTAGTATGCCAAGAGTCCCTCTAGGTTCTAGTCTGCTCCATACCTGAAGAATGAGAGAGGTAGGAATCTCTTTGCCAGACTCGAACTCCAACACCCCGCAAGGGAAGTTAGATCACTGGAAGCTGGACTCTCTGCGTGCAGGGATGACAGCGTCTTCTCAGTGCGTCAGGCCGGGAAACGGGCTCCTCTGAAGTCGAGGTCTCCTCTGATTTACAGGGGCTAGGGAAGGTATATTTATACCTGAGAATTACCTCAGAATGTTAGCATTGACGTGAGTCGGACAGCGGAAGACGTCATGAATGAACCCCTAAGGAATAATGGTTCATGCATAATATATGAGTCCTTGAAGAAATCAATAGTCCTGGACTAGGGAAACTCCCGCAGCCTAAGGGTCTGTTCTTCAAGAACTCGTTGTGACGTTAGGGTGGACGGATGTCAGAGACCATGCCTGTATTTGGAGTGCACGGTTAATGCCTAAATAAGGGCTGGGATTTTATGCCTATATAAGGGCAGGGCGAATTGTGCCTATATAAGGACATGATACTGGAAAGCCCGTTTATGGACACCCTAAGAGGAATACAACAATATGTCAAACAAGTGCCCCACGTATAGGGGAGAAAAGCAAGCGGGAGAGGTAGTGTGCTTCGAGTGAGGGTTGGAAAGGTGTAAAGAAAAGATAGTGACATTATATTCAACATGTAATTATTTACAATGGAGACAGCTTTTCTTAAGCCTCACAGTTAAATGTTGGAAAAATACATAGCCATGATTATGAGTACACTATCACAGTGAGAAAGCACTGTTGAACAAAACTGGCATATGACATTAACGTAGTCGACGTTTCGACCCCAAAGACAAGGTAGGTTGCTTAATTCCTTACGCCGGGTCTTCCTCAGCACTGAAAAGAAGGGAGGGGGCACCTGGGGAATTAACAAAGAAACCCTTAGTATGAAGTTTGAGGGACGTTATTTATACAGAAAAGGAAGGGTAAGATGAAGCTAAAATTACCATGTGCCACCCTTGATTGGAGGTGGTACCGTTGTGTTTTGGGCCTGTAGGCTCCAAGGGACGGAGAGCGGATAGATGGCACCTGGAAAACAATGTGAGGGCCATCAGATTGTATCTTGTAGGTTAGTATTAATCAATTAGACTGTCGAGCGCAAGTGAAAATCAGACTTACTTGGTTACAATTTATAGGGGATCATCCATTCTTCCAGTAAAATAGTTTATTAAACTTTAACTCGAGAGTTGCATAAATCGTGTTAAATCTAAAATAAATGAAAAAGAAAAAGAAAAAAGGACCGAAGGTCAACCACCTCTCAGTTGACAGAGATAATCACACTCTATGGAAAAATGCCCGTATTTCATATTAGGCAGAACAGGAAGTTTACCCAAATTGTCCTTACTCGGTCACCGATTTTCAAAGCCAACGGGTGCTTTCAGTCTGAAAAATGGGAAAGGAAAGAACTCTCCTTAATCAAACGTACGGGGTCCAGAGGGCCTGACTAAGCCAGGGGTATTGTGTGCTCTGTGGACGAAGAGCGATCTCGGGCTTACCTTTGATGTTCGAAGTACATCCGTCTCTCGCAGGGGAAACGGAGCACTGCCACGCCTGCTATTTATTAGCAGGGGCCCGTCTTCCTCGTGAACGCGCGACCGCATCATCGCAGATGCTCGATGCTTGTCAAAATTGACAAGTCATCGCGGCCTCGCCACGGAAAATTTGCAGACAATCGATAATGAACTCTGTAGGTACCCTCACTTGTGCTGTTCTCCGGTCGAGGGCTAATTTCATCACTTCAAGAGCTGTTCCCGGAGGTATACTCGTGTACAGTGACACGATGTCAAACGTTCAGTACTATCAGTACTTAGACTATCAGATATAAGACTATTGTTTGATTATACATGACGATCAAGTTATATGTTCTGTCCTATTCATGTAATATGTGATAAAATGTATATGATGCTTGACATGTATCTGCGTTATGTATATGATGCCAAACACAATGGAATATGCCTGTCAATCTGGCAACATTGTATTAATTGGTCACTTGGCATATACTCCTTTTAAGACCATGTATTAGCCACATACTAGGACTTCCGGTGATTTGTCAGTTTCATCCATATTTGTAAGGGATGCACTCCCTCCCATTGATCCGCTCGATTCAGTGAGTATAATGGCAATTGCCTGCCTGCTTCCACAATTTTGTTGTTGGAACCATCGCCTTTGCCTCCAATTATCACCCACTCCCTTTTGGGATCCGATTAATATTGTTCCCACTATTTGTATAAAATCCCCTTTTTTAACTCTTTCTTTTTAAACGTTGCCGTATTGCGTCTTTTTTCCGTGGCGCGGTTGCGATGACTTGTCAATTTTGACAAGCATGTAGCGTCTGCGATGACGCGGTCGCACGTTCACGAGGAAGACGGGCCCCTGCTAATAAATAGCAGGCGTGGCAGTGCTCCGTTTCCCCTGTGAGAGACGGATGTACTTCGAACATCAAAGGTAAGCCAGAGATCGCTCTTCATCCACAGAGCACACAATACCCCTGTCTTAGTCAGGCCCTCTGGACCCCATACGTTTGATTAAGGAGAGTTCTTTCCTTTCCATTTTTTCAGACTGAAAGCACCCGTTGGCTTTGAAAATCGGTGACCGAGTAAGGACAATTTGGGTAAACTTCCTGTTCTGCCTAATATGAAATAAGGGCATTTTTGCATAGAGTGTGATTATCTCTGTCAACTGAGTGGTGGTTGACCTTTGGTCCTTTTTTCTTTTTCTTTTTCATTTCTTTTAGATTTAACAAGATTGATGCAACTCTCGAGTCCAAGTTTAATAAACTATTTTACTGGGAGAATGGATGATCTCCTCTAAATTCTAACCAAGTAAGTCTGATTTTCACTTGCGCTTGACAGTCTAATTGATTAATACTAACCTACAAGATACAATCTGATGGCCATCACCTTTTTGTCCAGGTGCCATCTATCCGCTCTCCGTCCCTTGGAGCCTACAGGCCCAAACACAACGGTACCACCTCCAATCAAGGGTGACACATGGTCATTTTAGCTTCATCTTACCCTTCCTTTTCTGTATAAATAACGTCCCTCAAACTTCATACTAAGGGTTTCTTTTGTTAAATCCCCAGGTGCCCCCCCTCCCTTCTTTTCAGTCCTGAGGAAGACCCCGGCGTAAGGAATTAAGCAACCTACCTTGTCTTTGGGGGTCGAAACGTCGACTATGTTAATGTCATATGCTGTTATGTGCTGGATTGAGGCCCT
This sequence comes from Calotriton arnoldi, assembly GCA_963921515.1. Taxonomy (NCBI): domain Eukaryota; kingdom Metazoa; phylum Chordata; class Amphibia; order Caudata; family Salamandridae; genus Calotriton; species Calotriton arnoldi. The sequence goes on along the minus strand of CAWUFW010007497.1, from coordinate 32,427 downwards.
AACATAGGTGCGCCGTTTCAGAGGCACAAATCCTTCGTGCCACAAAGACAGGCAGGCCCTTTCACCTACATTAGCCCTCCCTTCACAAATAACGAGCAACAGAGGCTGTCCCTTATCTGACGTGTGCTCTGGGTGCAGAAGACGGTCCATCCTAAATACGTCATCTCTATGTCCAACAGTGACTAACCTACGTCACAACGAGTTCTTAGAAACAGACCCTTAAGCTCTTGGGATTTTCCCTAGCACAGGATTATTGATTTCTCCAAGAACTCATTAAATATGCATGAACCACTATTTCCTAAGGGTTCATTCCTGACGTCTTCCTCTGACCGACTTTACGTCAATACTAACATTCCAAGGCACCTATCAGGTATAAATATACCTCCCTTTGCCCAAGCAAACCAGAGGGGACCGAGACTTCCATGCCGACACTCTGACCTGAGACGCTGCAACCTGCGTCATGCCACAGCTCCAGCTGGCAGAGGTCCATCCACCCATCCTGGGGTGTCCAGCTCGAGATCAGGATGAAGTCCCACTAAGGTAATGGGGTTAGACTAAATCCTAGGGGGATTCTTGGCTCTCTAAGACCTACACACATGCTAGGTACACTTAGGTACATCTAGTTAGGCATCATAGGGGTATAGGCTTTATCTTAAATGCATTCTGTATTTCATGTATGTGTTCATTACTATTACACAATGGTAAAACTGTACCATGCATTTTTATTTAACTGCACTGCTGGCCATATTTCTCTGCTACTGTCCAACAGTTGTTGCAGCACATATTACCAGTACTAGAATAACAACTGTGCAATAAATTTTATTGTAAACACACCCGACTGTTTCTTCTATGTACTTCTCTGAGATGAGTGACTGAATGAAAAGTAGTATATTGTTTCCACGATCCTGAGGGATCAGGGTTTTATGTTATGTGGTTGCCAGAAGCTATTCCCTTCTTGTTGTCAAGAAGTTTCTAGTGGCCTCTGAGCTAGCTGGTACACAGTAATTAAGTTTAATATACGCGATAGGGGCATACCGACCTCAGTCCTATGCCAAGCCTATAGTGTATGTTATTCCAATGCGCAGAACCTATCAGGGAAATAGGAACTACACTACATGGCGCCCAACTTGAATTTGGCAGTTATTAAACAGTAGAATCTGAGTAGTTCAGTCATGCTTATTCTCAGAGACCCCTACTCACAAAACGCCAGAGACGTCTGGAGTGGGTAGGCACAAAATTCCGCCACAGCTGAGTAGGCAAACTTCCTATGTATTGGCTGTTGGTTAATCAAGCTTGAAGGAAATAGTTCCCGAACAATTGTGCCTTTTAAAACCTTATCTTAAAACCCTCTTTTTAGGACATTTTGTTTTCACAACACAATGTCTGTCGAGGCAGCTGCTCCTGTCACTGGGACACAGGTCTCAAACGACGAAGAGGAAGCAAATGCAATACATTTTGCATCCAAAATCAGGCATACACTCACACAAAAACCCCTCAGACATGGTTTAACAGACCGAGGAGGTACAGTGATATTAATAGAGGCACACGAAGATTATCAAACAGATGTGTTCTATTCTTGGGTTACATTCCCAGCAGTAAATGCAACAACTCAGACTTTTCATTCTTACATACATGAAAAAGTCCCAGCGGTCTACACTCCGTTCGAGGAGATTAAGATTCCGCTCACTGACCAGGACCACAATTTCTGGTTTAATGGCGCCCTACAACAAATAAATAAAACCAGGCTCGGTCCACTAGGTAGACCAGGAGCTACATGGCCGACATTAGCCGGCTACACACCACATCCTGACATTGATATAATGCCACAAGATGCACTGCTCTTACAACACAAAGAGTTGGTAAAACTCTTACAGAGCCATGACGCAACTCGTCATGAGGACACTTGGTGTCCAGCCCACAGTAGCTACAAATAACACAGCTCCAACACAGAGCACCGCTACTAAAATCACTCCACAAACATTACACACAGGAATGGGTAAACTGCCCACAAAATGTGAACTGATTCCTTTCTGGGTAGCTCAGAAAATTATCCAGTTAGAAGCAGTATTTCCAAATACCACACCATTTGAAAGCATATAATGCTAACACTCTGCATGCCCATGGGGATCACACCACAGTTAGAGGACTGCACCACTTGGGGTACAGTCTTTGCTGCCATATATACCAGGAATCATGGTATTCCTTCCTTAGCGGTAATTCCAGATGTCTTACGACAGATACAGAACAAGTATGGAGCTGAACCAGCTCTGACCTTAGGTATGAAATTACTAGGTAACTACGACCAGGTATCAACAATAATACTAGCTAACATTAAAGGGGAAGCAGCTTCAGTGGCGATCCGCCAACACCTAAGAGAGGTCAGTCTTATAGACCAACCACAAGAACTTCCCAAAATAATTGAAACTGCATATGCAGAACTGGGAAGGGACAGTTTGGGTGGGAAAGCTTTTAAAACCACAGCTAATGGGCAGTCCTGAGAAGGACAATTCTAAGCAGACACCTACTTCTTCTAAAAGAAGTGGGATAATAATAAAAAACAAAATTTTTCAGAAAAGATTCTCAGTCCCGAGGTAGGTCTCCTCAACAGGAGCCCTCTGCAAAGAGGTATAACCTTAGGAATAGGGATAATATTAGGAAACCTGACAGGTATCAGGATACTGATACACATTCCTCTCGACAAACAACACAGGGAGAGAAGGAAAGTCAGCACACAAAGAAGAGCGCAAGCAGTCCAGGGACAAGCACGCTCAGGACTCTTCTAAAACAGAAGACAAGCCACAATCCAAACCTCAATTTAAAAAGAAGAAAGTTGCAGGTCTCAAAGTTAGACATGCACAGAATCCTAAGGACTCAACTTCTGAACGGGGAATGGGCTCAGACAATGCTAGACAGCGCGGCAGAAGTAACAATAGCTCGCCAGAACCTGAAGGAATTTCTGGACAGCAAAATTGAATGATTACATCACGGTGGAAACACCAGACAAAAGGGTGAACGTCCCACACAAGTTATATGAAATAACACTCCGCATGGAGGAGGACAAACACAGGAAAGTAAAAGGTCTCTTTGCGAAGAACCTATCGTCTGGTTTTGACATACTGTTAGCAGAACAAGATTAGCCGCCAGCATTCGTCAGGGAGCGCCCAAAGGGAGAAAGTATATTTTTCCTGCATTTTCCAACCATGTTCCCGTTCACCTTAAACATACATATGCACGGGAGTGGGCAGTAGCCCAAGCTCCAGCATTGTATAAAAATCACGCTGGATGGGATGATGCCTCAACCCACCACGTGATCCCATTAATAGTTTCACCACATGCTCAAAGACAATATCGTATTAAGCAAGAAGCTAAAAACACAGGTCAGGGAGATCTTAGATCAACTTGAATACCAGGAGATCATTGAAAAATGCACTTCACAAAAGAACAATCCCTTGTTTCACTTATCAAAACATGATAATACATTTCGTCTAGTTTTCATTTACAGACACTTGAACACTTGCACAAAGACATATGCTGTCCAACATGCAGATAGTGCCGCATTAATGAATAACATTATGCGGGAAAAAATACAAAACGACACTTGTTGTCTCAAATGGATTTTTCTGTCAAACTATAGCACCTGAAAACAGGTACCTAACAGCATTTAGTATATTAGAGTCCCAGCGACAATTTTTTGTCATCTCCCCCGTGGGTATAAGAACAGCTCAGGGGTATTTTCTGAAAGAGTTACTGAATGGCTAAAGCACTTTGATGAAGAAGCGTTGTCCTATATGGATGATATTTATCTAACGGACGACCTATTGGGGAAACACTTGACCAGGGTGAGCACCATTATTATGGGATTCGCCTCTGAGGGCTACAAATTTAATTTTGAGAAATCAAAAATTGCCCACCTCTGTGTCCTATTTTTGGGATACTAGTTTTCAAGTGAAGGGAAAAGCCTGGCAGCTAACTTTTTAGAAAAGTGTGCGCTGCTCCAGCCTCCAAAGACATTAAAACAACTTCCAATCAGTACTGGGATTCCTAGATTTTGGCAGAACATACATTTTGGATTTCGCAGAGAGAGTAAAACCTTTCTACGACCTTTTTCAAACCTGACTTTTCAGTCAAACACTGGACACAAGAACACACCAATATTCTTTGTTCACTCCAGGAAGATATTATTGCTTCCAAACACATACACACACGTGTAAACTTGCACCACTTGGTACTCAGTATCATTTTGGGTCAATGCGGGTACACTTATTAAACCTTTAATGAAGGTGAAACTGTACCAATCGCATACAAATCTCATCTGTACACAAACACAGAAATGAGTTTTAATTCAACAGGAAAAAATTCTGACAACCATTCAGACTGCTGTAGCAAAAGAAAGAGCACTGGCTCATGGGATGATGCATTATTGTCGTCACCCCAGTACCGGGGCTAGCATTCCTAATGCCAAAGCCTTACATCCAGAATGGATACAAAGGGCTAATTCTTTTGCTGCATCAGACTTTGAATCCAGATTTGATCCAAGTTTAAAAACACAGGCATTCCTGCAATATGAAAAAGAACATCATCTACCAAATGAAATCTTGCCTCTAGATCAGTATGAATTTTTAAAATTTACACTGATGGGTCTGCCCCACCGGCCGCCTTTGTTAAAGATCAGATGCTGGATGGCAAGTTCCGTCCTCATTGCACCAAAAAACTACCTCTAGGTAATAGCACGGCTCGGTTGGCAGCTTTAAAAGCCCTGATACTTGCACTTGTAAACACGGATCGAGAATTCCCCACACTCATTGTGTGTGATTCCTTTTACTGTGTGCAATCATACAATAAAGCATAAAACGCTTTGGGAACAAGTAGTTCAGTTGAGAAACGAACTACCTCTGCCCACTGAAATTTTGCCTCTCGATCAGTACGAATTTATAATTTATACTGACGGATCAGCACAACCCGCTACAGGGAGTAAGCAAGCTTACAGTGCAGCGTGCGCAATCGTTAAAGGTCGCATACGCGATGGTAACTTCAGACCAATGGTCACTAAAACTCAATCTCTAGGAGATTGTACAGCTCAGCGAGCTGAACTACAAGCGTTCAAACTGGCACTTGAAAATACAGATCGCGAATTCCCCACACTTATAGTGTGCGATTCCTTTTACTGTGTTCAATCATATAATAAATATTTACACCATTGGGAACAAAATGGGTTTAAAGATGAAAAAGGTGGCATAATTAAACACAAAAATTATGGGAACAGGTAGTGGAGTTGAAAAACGACCTACCAAACAAAAACTCACGTGATTAACACACTGAGTCATCAACGTGATGGCGTGCACGTTGCAGGGAATTCATTGGCTGTAGAAGCCACACAGGGGGATGTTCACACAACTTCCGGAGCTGCGCACACTCGTTCAACAACGAGAATAGACGGTTAGAATATGGTGGCTGTAATTGCTTCACGCAAAGGCAGCACAGCAGTGCCTAAGAAATTTCCACTCATATACTCCTACAAGTTAGGTGCAAACAACATTCCATATGCTCAGATTCCTGGAGTGGGGGATAGAGTATTTCCAAATATGGATAGTAGGCAGGAATTAATCATTTAAAGCACACAAGGGCTTGGGCTCCGCGCATTCAGGGGTAATAGCTACTATTTCTTCATTGCAAACAGTGCTATTGGTGGCCAGGGTTCAGAAGTCAGACTATTGACTTTGTCTTGAACTGCAACATCTGTAAACAGATGCCAGGCTCCACCATCACAAGACCCGCGCAGGTCCCATTGCTAGACAGCATCAGACTGTCCACTAGATTGTGTTGTGTAACAGGATCACTGTGGCCCCTCAAATTTTGAGGTGGCTTAAAAATATATCTTGGTGGCAGTGGATCCGTGCTCAAGTTTCCTATAGGTATGGCCTCAGCACTCGGCTGACGCTCAAAACTGTTATAGAAAGATTTGCGAGTCCATAACAGGAGATACGCAATCAACGTTACACCCTGACTGTGGCTCCACGCTTAGCTCTCGGGCTGACAAAGAGGCCATGGAAGGGATGAACGTAGTATTGCGGTACTCCTCTCCAACGCCATCCTGAGGGAATTTAGGTAGAGGAGAGGAAGGACTGGGGCATAGAGCAATCCTTAACAGCTAGGGTATTAGGCGGGGCGTTAGTGGGGTCAAACACTTATATGGATTCAGGGGGCAATACACACCCAGCCAAGAAGCTCTCTAGGAGGTTTGACTCCATTTACGAATGTGGGAACCTGATCATAAATGTGAAGGCACAGTGGCGGATGAAAGCCATTCTGTATCTATGATCGTTTGGCTGTTTTACAGGAACTAAAGGAAACAAAGAAACAAACAAAGATTCTGTCAAAGTGAAACAGGCCGCCACTGGGAAGTCGAGGTAATCACGGCAAGACCTGTCTGAATCCCAAAAGTCGGGGATCTGGGCAGAGAGAGATGAAGATCGTGGACACAAAGGAATTTGGCCCCTCAACAGGAAAACCTGTGCCATTCCTTGAAGTGAAAGGAACAAGAACTGTACTTTTGCCGCATCTTGCCGTGAAAAAGGGAAACAGATTCATTTCAAATGAAAGAATCAACCAAAAACTATGTGGCCAATACTGAGCAGTAGGCCTCGTGAACTCCACAGTAGTAGACGTCCCTCTCACTACAATTCAAGAAATTCAAACTGAAAAGCTCATCACGTTTGAGAAATCAAATCCATGGAGTGGGGGACTATGCAACAATGCAATGGAACTAGTTCTCCTTGAACCAACCTTTCAAATTCAAAATAAAAGTCAAGACAACACTCAAGTTGCAATTTGGTCAAAAACAAATGTGTGCACCAACGTTTTTCAACAAAAACATCAAATAATACATGGTTCAACGTTTTTCAACAAAAGCATCAAATAATAAAAGCTTCAACGTTTTTCAACAAAAACATCAAATAATGAATGCTTCAACGTTTTTCAACAAAAGCATCAAATAATAAAAGCTTCAACGTTTTTCAACAAAAACAACAACTAATAAATGCGTCAATGTTTTTCAACAAAAACATAAAATATTAACTTCAACATCTGAACGTTTTTCAGCAAAGACATCAACTATTAACTTCAACATTTCAACGTTTTTCAACAAAAACAGCAGAAATAACTTCAACTAAACACGATGCAATTTCAACAATTGATCATACAGCTACTGGCTATTTCATTAACTTTGATACGTTTTCCATGGCTCCACGTGAACAGGAAGCGAAGCCAGCCCAAAAACAAACAACGAACATGCAAGTACAAACTTTTGAACCTTTTCTTTTCCCAAAAGATACATATCTGGTTTCACCATGGGTAGAACTATGGAGTATTTCTGGGTTCATCTTTTTCTGTTCTGGCTTTGCTTAGAGCTAGCTTTTAGTATGACTCTTAGTGGACACTTTCTACAAAACAGACTCAACATAAAACTGAAGCCACGTCCATTTTCAATTCAACTATGCAAAAGAGACTTATAAATGTATTCGGCCTGAACAAGCCATTTGTATTCTAAATAATGTATTTAATCATCCAGTTTTTAATTCTGATTAATGTATTTTGAACTTTCATTCATTTTCATTCGTTTTATCATTCATTCAGTGATGTCATTACCTGCAGTACATTTTTCTGAAAATTGGGTTACTGATACAGTGAATAATATGCTGTCTGTTTTAGGAATAATTGCTACATTTTCAGATCATGAAATGTTAGAGATTTATTCTTATTGTGACGCTTTATACCTGTTACCTTCATTAAGGTTATCAACTCCTACACAATTGTAATGCATCTAGAAATGTGGTTGTTTAAACACCAGTAGGAACGTTGCCAAACACCACCAAACACCATCGCACAGGGGTGGAATAGTTGACATACATCAGCAGGGGCAACATTAGATGCCATTTACAAAACAACAGGACAGACCCAATTAGGAAAGTATGGGTGGTTTGGCCTTTTGACACAAATACCTGTCACAAAAATGATTCCTGAACATCACCAAGGGACTCAGTATACATAGCCAGACCTACGTTATGTACAGATAACATCCAGAGGTAGTGAAATCCTACAGTGTAGGGAAGTTGTGCCTTTTTTTTGGCTAGAAGCCCCAACACTGACAGTAGTGAAACAAAAGTTTCCTTTGTAAAATTCAATGCTTTAGGCAATCTGAAAACCATGCTTGTGCAGCACTTTTATTTTTCATTTCACATCAGCTAAAGAAATATTTTTTCTTTTTTGCAAAATAGCACTCTTAAATACAGACTGCCCCTCTTTCCTTTTTGATAAATTTTATCTTTCACATACAAGCAGTGTGATACACCTTGGGAATACCTCGCGAACAGGAACTATGCTTTTCATGGTTTCTAATATTTAAAAGACCAGTCTGAAAAGACTGCAACTGCAACATACCTGTTCTCTGATGCCTGTTTTTTGCAGTGAAGAATGCGTGGTCATCATCTGTCTGACACTTCGAAAGGAAACGCCAGCGGCATTTACCACCAGGCTGGAACTGCTGAAGTCCCATGCTTGGCTGTGTCCCAAGCGTATTCCCATCAAACCAAAGCATTCCTTGCGAATCCAGTGGGTGCCTTTTTGCTTCCTTTAGCAGCACCAGCTGCCTCAGAACCAGCAACTGGCAGCACTGCTCATTCTGTGCTCCCACAACGATTCTGCGAGGTATTACAAAGGTCCGTCCCCTGCAGTAACTAGCAACAGAAATGTTGTGTCTCCCAGCCGCTTTTTATCTTTATTTTGCTAAAACATGTCCTGTGGCACATTTTTTCTCTTATTGTTTCAACTCTCACCGAGTGCTTGGAGCTTTCCCTCTAAATTGACCTTTTTTTTTTTTTTTCTTCTTCTTTCTAAAGAAAGCATGGTCTTCTGAACAGCTTGTAAGAGTTTTCAATTTTATAAACAGGAACTTTTATAAGTAACTACTGACTCTAAGAGAGTATTTTTTAATGACACTATAGATTTTTCCTGTCTCCACAGAGTCTATAGTAATTTTACATATTTTAACAGCTGCTATTTTTCCAGCTCATAAACCACTCTCATGCAACTACCTGCCAATTATATGCAAATGCCTATTTTAGTCACGTAGTTTGCTTTTAATGGGTTATTCACGATTGTCCATAGATTGGAGTGGGTGTTATGTGCTGGATTGAGGCCCTAACATAGGTGCGCCGTTTCAGAGGCACAAATCCTTCGTGCCACAAAGACAGGCAGGCCCTTTCATCTACATTAGCCCTCCCTTCACAAATAACGAGCAACAGAGGCTGTCCCTTATCTGACTTGTGCTCTGGGTGCAGAAGACGGTCCATCCTAAATACGTCATATCCATGTCCAACAGTGACTAACCTACGTCACAACGAGTTCTTAGAAACAGACCCTTAAGCTCTTGGGATTTTCCCTAGCACAGGATTATTGATTTCTCCAAGAACTCATTAAATATGCATGAACCACTATTCCCTAAGGGTTCATTCCTGACGTCTTCCTCTGACCGACTTTACGTCAATACTAACATTCCAAGGCACCTATCAGGTATAAATATACCTCCCTTTGCCCAAGCAAACCAGAGGGGACCGAGACTTCCATGCCGACACTCTGACCTGAGACGCTGCAACCTGTGTCATGCCACAGCTCCAGCTGGCAGAGGTCCATCCACCCATCCTTGGGTGTCCAGCTCGAGATCAGGATGAAGTCACACTAAGGTAATGGGGTTAGACTAAGTCCTAGGGGGATTCTTGGCTCTCTAAGACCTACACACATGCTAGGTTCACTTAGGTACATCTAGTTAGGCATCATAGGGTATAGGCTTTATCTTAATGCATTCTGTATTTCATGTATGTGTTCATTACTATTACACAATGGTAAAACTGTATCATGCATTTTTATTTAACTGCACTGCTGGCCATATTTCTCTGCTACTGTCCAACAGTTGTTGCAGCACATATTACCAGTACTAGAATAACAACTGTGCAATACATTTTATTGTAAACACACTCGACTGTTTCTTCTATGTACTTCTCTGAGATGAGTGACTGAATGAAAAGTAGTATATTGTTTCCACGATCCTGAGGGATCAGAGTTTTATGTTATGTGGTTGCCAGAAGCTATTCCCTTCTTGTTGTCAATAAGTTTCTAGTGGCCTCTGAGCTAGCTGGTACACAGTAATTAAGTTTAATATACGTGATAGGGGCATACCGACCTCAGTCCTATGCCAAGCCTATAGTGTATGTTATTCCAATACGCAGAACCTATCAGGGAAATAGGAACTACACTACAATGCCAGTTTTGTTCAACAGTGCTTTCTCACTGTGATAGTGTACTCATAATCATGGCTATGTATTTTTCCAACATTTGACTGTGAGGCTTAAGAAAAGCTGTCTCTATTGTAAATAATTACGTGATGAATATAATGTCACTATCTTTTCTTTACACCTTTCCAACCCTCACTTGAAGCACACTACCTCTCCCCCTTGCTTTTCTCCCCTATACGTGGGGCACTTGTTTGACATATCTTTTGATTCATTCGCTGATACGTAAGCATTTGTAATGTTCAATGTGATTAAATAACATTGGACTTTAAATTCACGTTGTATTAGTGTATTCGAGCCTATTGTGTTTTTAACTTTGTGTTCTCTTAAGAATTGTTCCACTGGGACCATTTCTTTACTGTACTGTGTTACACCCAGGTCCCAGTGACTTATTTGGGTTTACCCTTTTTTTGTAACTACGTCTGAGCAGGTGCCTACCTGCGAGGTTTATTATTGATTTATTTTACAGTTGATCATGACAGAGAGCAAGACTTTGTCTTACACGGAAGACTATATCAACCAATTGCTACAGGACCCGTCCAACAATTTTCTTTCTTCCACCACTCCTAGCATTGACTTTACACTTAATGATAAAGTTGAGCGCCTTGAACGCCCTGAAAAGAAACTAGTGCGCACCCGTCTACATGGTCATCTTCTCACCAAATATTTACAGGCGAATATAATTCCAATCGGTCTACAATTGAAGAACGAACCGGCAATTTTTGTGGACCTGCCTAAATTCAAAGAAGGCTTCAGCTTTGTTGCCAATAATTGCTCCTGGCACTGGATGGTGCTGGGTGTCGAGACTGCGGCAGAACAGGTACAGGCTCTCACAAGAGAAATCGCTGCCCTAAAATTGGAGATCTCTGGAGACTCCTCCTTGACAAACGCCAAGGACGCCTTAGAGCGCCTAGATAAAACCTTGAAAGACTTTGAAACCAATACCCAAACCAAGAAATTAGAGAAGCTGGCAAAAGACATTCAGTATTATGATAAGAAGAACACTTACCCCTACCTGCAAGAGGATTACTTTAAACAAGATAACCTGGGCCGTTTTCCGAATAGAGGACGAGGGGGGTACAGAGGCCGGAGAAACTACACTACTTTCTCTGAGTCATCCGGCACCAACAGCACTCACAGCGAAAACGAACAATCAGGTACAAGCTCAGAATACAGATACCAGGACAGCTGGTATCTACCACAAGGACCTCCTCCTTTTTTAGGCGAGGGACAATTGCGACCACCCAGAGGAAGAAGCGGCAACTGGCCTCAAGGACCCTAACGGGGACAGGCACAGTTCAGCGGGAACTGGGAGAGAGGATGCGGGAGAGTACAGAAGCAGGTACGTTTCCAGCCAGAGAATCATGGGGAGATCCAAACCCGCCGCAGGACATACAGGTGGTAAGGAAACTAGATAACCTGATAGTGAACATCTCCTCTTACACCCTGAAAGAAGAAGAGACCAAGGTGTTGAGTAAAGGTCTGTCTTTCGTACCAACGGCCCATCCAAATCACTTCACCATCAAGACAGAGCTCCATCGTTTCTTCAGGAAGATTCTCCTACGATATTTCTTTAGGCAATCTCCGGCACCACATGCAGCCTCGCAGACTGGATTGAGGGTACCTTCTACTTTTGTCCCACCGGCGCATGCTATGACTAACAAGATCCTTGCTGAGGGGCATGGCCAAGCCGCAGACCAAGATGGCAGCGCGGCATTGAAGCTCCGCCAACCATCTCAGCCCAGGAGCCATTATCCCCCATTACCGTGGCAGCTATTATCGAGTCCTGGATGCCGCCGGACTCCTAAGAATCTCCTGAGCTCGGCGCTGCCCTCCAATCCCGTAGCGGAGACTCCACTGCCGAGATACACACAGCGGCGCATGTAGCGGTCGGAGTGGCCTGGATTGGCGGCCGTGACTTCACCACTCATCCTTGACTGCGGAACGAGTAAGCCCAACGGGAGCTGCCCGACGACCTAAGGGAGGCGCCACGGCGGTGAGTGCTCCGGGCGAAAGGGTGCCCTTCACTCGTTACATTTGCGGTGGCGGGCCCTCGTGGTGCCCTAATCGCGGCCTCACTCTCCCCTCGCAAACCAGGCAGCAACTCCTCACCTTTTCCCACAGGCCCCGCAGGGACAGGGCCCGCGGGTGAGCCTGGGACGCGACCACCCGGTCGTTAGACGTCATCAAACGGGGGTGAACTGAGAGCCGCCGTACAGATCCTGGCACCCGCCTCCAACCCGGAGCGCGGTCTGCATCACGCCCTCATTTCAGAGCTCCCAATCCACCACAAGGCCTCCATTTCCTGCCGGCTGGGCTGCGCAAGGCCCCGCCGCTGCAGCCGCCTCTGGCTCTCCGCTGACTAGGACAACAGGCATTACGGCACTGCGGCCCTATTGACTCTCCGCATCCTGATTTTTGCTGCTCTTCATCTGCGGTGCGTTCCTTCGGTCAGCCCTACCGCCGCCACTAGTCGTCATTGGCAGTCGCCCTGCTCCTCTACAGTTGTACGGCAGCGCTGCAAATACACCCCATAAAGTCTCAGCCACCGTGCTCATCCTGCTGCCTGGGGGCCACGCACATCTCTTCTGACGACTCCGGGGAAGGTAGCTCCGGCCCCCCATCTTTCAAGGCCTGGTGCCCCATGCGAACTGCGACTCCCCTACCACAGCCTGCGCTGGGCGTTGCATGCTTGGTGCCTCCTGCTACTGCTCCTCCTGTGCCACCGTGGTGCGGCATGGGCCGCAAAGATCCCAAACAACGGACACTTCCTTTTGAGAAACTTGCTGGCACGGCCCCACAGGGTGGATCCGACAGGGCGGAGGGTGGGCAAGACACAGACGCACAGAGGACCCCTCTACCCAATCCGCAACACTGCTACAGGAGATGAGAGCGGGCTTCCGTGCGCTGGATGGTCGATTTGACGCCCTCGACAAGAGCCTTGCAGACATGGGGGCCAAAATTCAAGTCCATGATCGGCGCCTGGATGTAGCGGAAGTAGGCGCAACAACATTCGCATTTTGGGTGTTCCAGAATCCACAGCCACCGGCCGTCTGGACACCTTTGTGGAATCGTTGTTGGCTGACCTGTTTGGTAGAGACTCCTTTACTCCAGGTTTTGTTGTGGAGCGGGCCCATCGTTCGCTGGGACACGGCCCAATCCGGGATGCCCTCCAAGGCCCATCATCGCGCGAGTCATGAATTATCAGGACCGCGACACTGCTCTGCGCCTTGCGAGGGAGCGGGGCGACACCATTTGGCAGGGCTCCAAGTTATCGCTGTATCCTGACTTCACTATCATGGTGCAAGAGGCCCGCCGCAAGTACACTGGGGTCAAATCCACCCTCAAGAACCTTGGTTTAAAATACGGTATGTTGTACCCCGCTAGACTGAGGGTGGACATCAATGGTAAGTCCCGCATCTTTGATAGTCCAACGGAAGTTCAGGAATTTTGTCACACTTACAGACGGAACAACGAGTCGGTGGCAGACGGGGCTCGTAACTCCCCACCGCAGAGTGGGTCTGATGCAAGCGTGGAACTCTTCTCAGGAACTGGGTCTGGCTGAGTACATTAAGCGCTTCTTTTTTCATTGTTATGTAACTGTTTTGGGATAATGATTTACATTCTTGCGAAACTGTCTCCATTAGCTGGGTACGTGGCGTGGCGTTGCCACCTCACCTTTTGGTGTACACCTTGTCTTGGTTTTACGTTTTCTGGATGTACCACTTTTGGGTTTTCATCGCTCCACTGTTAAGTCGATTGGTACTTTCTATTCTACTGCTAATGTTGGGTAGGCCTTGCTTTCTTTGTAGTGAGGTTGGGTGGGGATGGGGGGGGGATTATTATTATCACATTATTGTTGTTGTATTTTCTGAAGGCTGTTCACTGTCACGGATACTGTTCACTTGGAACCGTCACTACAAAAAACAGGGGGAGGTAGAGGGTATAAGGCTAGGTCCACCCTCCTTTCAATCATATAAGCAAAAAAACGGTTTACCAGATAGAGGACCTAGTCAGGGTGAAGTTTAATCCCAAATCAAATTGAAATGGAAGGTCAGGTATTTATGACAAGAAAGAACAGATGCTTTCTTGAGTCCCCTCACTCACCGGGGTTTCCCACCGGTGACATGCTTCATCATTGGGGTCCTCTCAATCCGCTGCGGATTGAGGCGTGCTCGACTTGCGAGATTACGTAGGAGCACTAATAGGCGACTATGTGTGGTGCAATGTTTGGTGGAGTGGATAGAAAATCTAAAAATACCTGGCTAGTGAGCGAAACACTTTATTCTAGCTCCTAGTCGGTATATTAAAAACAGGGGTACTAGACAACGATATAACCATAATAAGTCAAAAAAGTCTCTAGTGTTTAGTCAACATGTTTCGAGCCTCCCAATGGCTCTTCTTCAGGACCACACAGGGGCCAGCCCTGTGCGTTCCACTCCTAAGTGACCTAAAGTGAGGTAAATAATTAGTTAAGTGAAAAGTGATGTGTACACACCTACTGTGTGTGCACTATAATACATACGATTTTAAATTCAATTGATCGTAGTATCTGTTGAAATAAAACAGAACAATGTTAGCCATACATCAGCCTGCCAGGGCCCTGGCAGGTATGGAACTGCATGCAGCACACTGCGTCTAGGACACATTTGAAATAAAACGTTATGCGTAAAATAACATAGTAGTCTCCACTTCCATCATGCCTTATCGGCGGAGTAAAACGTGCGTGTGTCCTAAATGAATATAAGTGTTTTAAAACAGAGACATAGGCACCACGTGACAAACACATACATAAACCACAAAAAACTTCGTATGTTGCGACATTACATACTTCAAATGAGGTTCAAAATAGCCCCATGGTCTAGAGGGGTTGAGGGGCTCGTATTCATACTCTGAAATGAGGGTAATGAATGATTAGATATAGTGACAGCAACAAGTCTCTGAAAGAAATGTTAGAACAAGTGCTGCGGTATCGCTGTTGTCCATTGTTGTCGTTTTGCTGCCAAACACGATCTGTAGTGGCTACGCTGTTTAGGAAGGAAAAAAGGGGGGAACACTTACTTCAGTGGAGCTCGCCTCGGCATTTATTCACCTACTTGTACCCCTGGAGACCGCATATTAACGCGTCTCTCCACGGTTACCAGCTTAAGTACTGTTAGTTCCGCCTAGTCATCGGGTAGATGCTAGAGAGGAGACTATACCAAAAAATGGCCGCCCGAGTGTGGCAAAAAGGCGGCCATGTTGGGGGAATAGAGTGGGAAAGGGTCAAATGTAAGTAAATACAGGGGAGTGTGTTATAACCCCCCAGAAAATAAGTATCTTCATGTGGTTATAGTGCGGTCTAAATTCATGTAAAAAGACCGCCGTATTAAATGAAAAAATGGATCCTTATGTTATTCGTATAATTATAACTATACCAGGAAAAGGCCGCCCGAGTGTGGCAAAAACGGCGGCCATATTGGGGGAATGGAGTGGACTGTATTCAACAGTAGTAAATACAGGAGATACTTGTTATAAGAGTGTTTTAGCCCCCTACAGGAGACACATTTACCCACATCAGACTCCACGCGCTTTGCTTCTAGTTGGGGTGCACATAGGTATTTCGCCAACTATAGCAACTATGCCAGGGGCACAGCCGTGCTATACATAAAAGACTCCCTTTCAGCCCCAGCTCGATAGTGACTGACAACGAGGGTAGATACATCATTGCAGCTGGGTCGTTAATGGGACACAAGATCGCCCTAGTATGCGTTTACGCCCCGAACACTGACTCCCCTGATTTTTTTCACGCTCTCTACGCACAACTTTTGAAATTGGGTTCCACGTTTTTTCTCGTGGGGGGAGATTTCAATCTGCTTCCCGACCCCACATTAGATAGCACCTCCCCCGACCCCAAACCCTGCGCATGCCGGGCATTACTAGACCTTTGCGATCAACTTTCCTTACTGGACATATGGCGCACACGCAACCCTACCCACACTGAATACACGCACTACGCTGGCCAATACAACACCTGGACTAGGATCGACTACTGGCTGATTTCCCCGGGTGTCTCCAATTGGTTTCATTCGCTCACGACACTGCCGAGAACGTACTCTGACCATTCTCCCGTTCTACTTCATCTTAATATCCCCCGACCGGAGGGATTTGAGCGACAATGGCGCTTTCCCAGCCGTGCCCTTCTTGATGACCTGTTTAACAATGAAGTGCGGGAAGCCATTGAAGAATACTTCGCTATTAACTCCGGCTCGGTAGGCACCTGGGCAGTCCTGTGGGAGGGATTCAAGGCATACATTAGGGGCGTCTGCATTGCCAAACATTCCGGAGTGCTCAGGGACCTGCACCACACATTATCCCGCATAGAGCGCGGCCTGACAGAACTTGACATTGCCATCGAGCGTTCCCCGGACCCGGAGCTGGAGCGGCGACGGCTCGCCCTTCTCTCTGACTACAGGGAGGCGGCGGACCGCGAAATTCTCTTTCTGGGCAAGTACCAAACCGCTAGGAGATACAGCGAGGGGGAAAGACCTGGCCGCATTTTGGCCCAAATGCTTCGGCCTCCGTACAGTAAGGCCTACATCACGGAACTTAGCTCTTCTACCAACCAAACACTCACTACCACCTCGGACATTCGGGACGAATTTCTAGACTACTTCAAGGCCCTTTACACTTCCAAAATAGGTCATGATCCCACAGCACAGGAAGAGTATTTATCGGAAATTGCATTAGTATACCTTGAGAAGCACATGCAAGATTTCCTAGCAGAGCCAATCTCCGAAG
The DNA here is from genome assembly GCA_963921515.1 of Calotriton arnoldi. NCBI lineage: Eukaryota > Metazoa > Chordata > Amphibia > Caudata > Salamandridae > Calotriton > Calotriton arnoldi. Next base: position 15,304 of record CAWUFW010007497.1, on the reverse strand, counting down.
CCGACGTGCTGGCCGCCATTGAAGCACTCCGATCCTCCTCTGCCCCTGGGTTGGACGGCTTCACGGGAGACTTCTACAAGACGTATAAAAATCTTCTGGCACCTGAACTCATTGAGGTGTACGCGGAGGCCCTAGAGACCCAGATCCTTCCTCCTACCCTGCGAGAGGCCGTCATTATTCTCCTCCCCAAGCCGGGCAAAGATCCGCGACTTTGCGGGTCCTATAGGCCTCTGCCATTATTAAACTTGGATTATAAAATCCTGGCTAAGGTTATCGCAATGCGCCTGTCTCAATTGATGGAATTCATTATCTCCCCTGCCCAATCCAGTTTTGTCCCCCGCAGGTCTACATCGCTCAATCTCCGGCCTCTCTTCTCAGTGCTCCACAGAATCAATCCAGATATCCCAGCTGCCACCATTTTACTTGACACAGAGAAGGCGTTTGACTCCCTGGAGTGGTCCTTTTCTGTGTCGGTCATGCGTCGTATGGGCATGCCGATGGGTTTTATTGCCACCACTTCCTTACTCTACTGCCGCCCCACTGCACGACTCCGTCTGAATGGTACGCTCTCTCTCTCATTCTCCCTCTCTCGGGATACACGGCAGGGCTGCCCCCTCTCGCCTCTGCTATTCATCCTAGCTATGGACCCTTTAATTCGCCATTTTCAAGAAAAACATTTACAGCGTGGCCTACAATTTAACACCGGCCCTCTCCTCGTTTCGCTTTATGCGGACGACACCGTTCTTTATGTAAGGGAACCTCAGGTCAATTTGGAACCTCTCATACGAGAAATCATCCGATTTGGTCGATACTCAGGCCTTGGCACTAACTGGCATAAGTCAGTGATTTTCCCCTTGACTCCCAGCACCAAGTCCTGGGAGTGTGTATTCCCCCTGGAGTGGTGCACGGACTCCGTAAAATATTTAGGCATTCATATCCACTTAGACACAGCTTTAATCATACGCCTCAACTACGGGCGAGCAGTCAGCTCCCCCGAAGCTGAGGTTGCCGTTATCCATCGCGGGTAGAGTTGCAATTCTTAAGATGGTGGTCCTGCCCAAGTTTTTATATCTTTTTAACAACATCTCAATTCCCCTCCCCAACCGCTTTTTTCTGACACTAAGATCCCTCCTTATTAGATTAGTATGGGGGGGTAAACATGCTCGCGTTCGGTGGCAGGTACTTACACTCCCCTACGAGAGAGGGGGTTACAGAGTCCCAGATCTCCACTTATACTATCTTGTAGCCCAATGCAGCTACGCCTACGCTTGGTACAACCCTGCTGTCAGGATCCCGTTTATTCGTCCGGAATCTGACTTTGTCTTGCCCGAGAAACTATCCACGGTGCTTCCCAAAGGCGTTCCTAGAAACCCAAAGGACATTCAGACTGTGTCCACCACCAGTTGGGCTTGGGAGAAGCTGAGGCGAGTTACCGGCACTGCCACACTGTATTCCATTTTCCTCCCGCTCCCCAATGCCCAGTGGCTCCCAATAACAGGGGAGAAAGTGGTGCTGCGTACGTTAACTAAATTTGAGATTGCAAAACTGGGAGATCTATACCCTGATGGCCAAGCCTTCTTGGTGCAGGACGTTGACCGTTTCCCCGACGCCACATTTATGGACAGCTTTGTACTGAATCGGGTGCGTTCGGCTCTGCGCGCCCCGCTGCCTGGTTTCCCGATCGAACCAGACTCATTTGCTCCTCTGTCTCTGATCATAGACAGCGAACAAGGAATTCTCCTAATCTCTAAACTATATAAAGCCTGTTCAGAACTCATCCCGGTGAACGATGACAAGCTCCGTAGAGACTGGGAGGGCGACCTTGGCTGCCCAATCACGGATGATCAATGGGCTGCATGCTGCGCGGTCACGAAGGATGTCTCCCTCAACAGTAGACACAAACTACTACATTTTAAATTCTTGCGCAGAATGTACATTACCCCGGCCAAATCCCATAAACTGGACCAATCCCGGCCCCATTCCTGTCGCAAATGCATGACCCCTCATGCTGATTTTGCACATCTTACATGGACCTGCCCACTCCTACAGCCGTATTGGGTAGCAGTACATAAGGCTCTCGGCGAAATGATCAATCTGCCCCTAGTTCCCATCCCAGAAGTGGCACTGCTGGGCTATGTGGTCAATTTTCCCTAAAAGGTGAGGAAGTTTGCGGCCCTCAGTCTATTATTGGCCAAAAGAGAGGTGGCTATTCATTGGGGCCGCAGATCAGTCCCTACACTGAAGAGCTGGATGGGTAGTTTGGCATCATGCAACACAAATAGCGAGATATACGCTTCCACTCTACCCTCCACGTCTCGCCCCAGGGACATCTGGGGTCCATTCAGGGCATACGTAAAGTCACATCAGCAACCCCCTGTTACCCAACTAGAACAAGGCATAGTCCCGACTGGGGTGGGCTAACCGGGCCGTTGCTTTACAACACATTTGATACATGGTATAGTGAATGTTTTGGTGATGATGATTTATTTGCAACGATTCTGCTTCTATGTCCATAATGCATTGGGTGTGATAAATGACAACTGGACGGGTGGGCAAATCTCCTACATTGTGGGGTTAACCGTGAATATGGGACTTTGTTTTTTTCTTCACTATCGGATGGGACTCTTTGATATTGAAATGCATGACTTGTCTGTACATCCTTGCTTAAGTACTGCTCGAAAGTGTGAACTGTGACAGTGACCGATCATATTCATATTGTTTACATGTGAAAATGTATAAATAAAGTTAAAAAAAACAACAAAAAAACAAGATCCTTGCTTATGAGAGCGTCGTACTCAGGGATGTCTCTAAAGTGCTTAAAGCCCAAAAATACATTAACCACAATGTTACCAAAATGGAACATGAGGCCCTCCTGTCACTCAAGCAGAATAAGGAAATTGTGATTAAACCCGCGGACAAGGGCGGAGCCATTGTGGTACAGGATGTGACCAAATATAAGACTCAATCAACTACAGGATGGGATTAGTTACAGGAAACTACGAGCGGACCCTACAAAAGAACTGGAGAAAGAGATCCTACAAATCACCAAGGAAGGGCTAGAACAAGGTTTCCTCTCTAACTTGGAATTTCTTTATCTGAATCAAAAGCAGCCTCGCCTCCCTACTATCTATACGCTGCCAAAATTCCACAAGGATATGCTGAACCCGCCCGGACGTCCCATCGTTTTGGGCTGTGGATCCCTACTCGAACCCCTGTGTAGATACATTGATCACTTTTTGAAGCCGATAGCAGAGACCGCGGATGCATACTTGAGGGACACCATGCAGACAATCAACTTGGTGGATCAACGACCCTTTGACCCGACTGAACAACTCTTAGTAACGTTTGACATCGTGTCACTGTACACGAGTATACCTCAGTGATCAGCTCTTGAAGTGATGAAATGCCCTCGACCGGAGAACAGCACCAGTGAGGGTACCTACAGAGTTCATTATCGATCTTCTCCAAATTGCAATGATGAAAAATGTCTTCTTTTTTCAGGGTCACTATTATCTTCAAATCAAAAGCGTGGCGATGGGGGCGGCTTTTGCCCCAGACCTGGCGATCCAGTTGAGTTGGATCTCTTCCATACATGGCTCAATCAGAGAAGTGAGGACATTCAATTCACTATACACTTTGATCCCAGAGAAATAGATTTCCTCGCTATTTCTATTAGAAATGAGAACAACATACTCTACACCACACTATATCGGAAGCCAGCGGAACGGAACTCACTGCTCCGCTATAATAGCCATCACCCAAGAGGCCTAAGAGACAATTTGCCCTTTGGGCAATTCCTGCGGATCCGTCGGAACTGTTCAAGGAAGGAAGATTTCATGTCAGAATCAGAGGAGCTGTCTGATCGACTTCTACAAAGAGGTTACCCGAAGAGATTGGTTAAGAGAGCACGCAAGAGGGCTTGGTTCAGCCCTAGAGAAACATTGCTGGCACCAAGAGAAAGGGAATGTGATCCCACACAGAGGATGATCTGCGTCACCACTTTTTCAACTCATAGTAACGCAATCAAGAAGGTGGTCAATCAACATTGGGGCCTAATATCAGATGATGTGGAACTACCAGACCTACCAATGCATTCCTTCAAGAAAGCCAAAAGTGTGAAGGATCATGTGGTACGTTCATTCCTAGATTCACCTGAGGAACCATCTCTTCAATCCCTATGGAATTTACCCCCCACCATAGGCCATTTCAAGTGTGGACACTGAAAGGCCTGCAAAATCACGATTCAAACAAAGCAGTTTGTCCATAAACAACACAAGATTGATCTTAAGTCCTTTACTAACTGCAATACCTCCAATGTCATCTATGGAATCATCTGCCCGTGTGACACAATATATGTGGGCCAAACACAGCAGAAGGTAAAAGCCCGAATACTGCAGCATTGCAGCTGAATACGATGCGGAGTGCAAGGTGCGCCCCTGGTTGAGCATTTTAGAGATGCGAAACATGGCCCTGACTATCTCAAATGGTTAGTTTTGGAGAGGGCTACTCATGGTCCCAGGGGGGGCAATATGGAAACCATCTTAAATGTTAGAGAATGCAAATGGATGTATCATTTGGACTCTATACACAATGGCCTAAACGAATTGGACGCTAGCCATGCACAGCTCTCTTGCCCAGTATCAGAATAATATATTTGTACGGTCTAGAATAGTTCTGGTACATTTCAGATCCTCCCTCCAATATGCCTGTTACAGACACACAAGTCCTATCCCAAGTGGTTGCCAGCCTTGCACAGGTGCTCTACCCAGCAATAGAACATCTAATGGCACTATCAGTACTTAGACTATCAGATATAAGACTATTGTTTGATTATACATGACGATCAAGTTATATGTTCCGTCCTATTCATGTAATATGTGATAAAATATATGTGATGCTTGACATGTATCTGCGTTATGTATATGATGCCAAACACGATGGAATATACCTGTCAATCTGGCAACATTGTATTGAATTGGTCACTTGGCATATACTCCTTTTAAGACCATGTATTAGCCACATACTAGGACTTCCGGTGATTTGTCAGTTTCATCCATATTTGTAAGGGATGCACTCCCTCCTGTTGATCCGCTCGATTCAGTGAGTATAATGGCAATTGCCTGCCTGATTCCACAATTTTGTTGTTGGAACCATCGCCCATTGCCTCCAATTATCACCCACTCCCTTTTGGGATCCGATTAATATTGTTCCCACTATTTGTATAAAATCCCCTTTTTTAACTCTTGATTTTTAAACGTTGCCGTATTGAGTCTTTTTTCCGTGGCGAAGCCGCAATGACTTGTCAATTTTGACAAGCATCGAGCGTCTGCGATGACGCGGTCGCGCGTTCACGAGGAATACGGGCCCCTGCTAATAAATAGCAGGCATGGCAGTGCTCCGTTTCCCCTGCGAGAGACGGATGTACTTCGAACATCAAAGGTAAGCCCGAGATCGCTCTTCGTCCACAGAGCACACAATACCCCTGTCTTAGTCAGGCCCTCTGGACCCCGTACGTTTGATTAAGGAGAATTCTTTCCTTTCCATTTTTTCAGACTGAAAGCACCCGTTGGCTTTGAAAATCGGTGACCGAGTAAGGACAATTTGGGTAAACTTCCTGTTCTGCCTAATATGAAATACGGGCATTTTTGCATAAAGTGTGATTATCTCTGTCAACTGAGTGGTGGTTGACCTTCGGTCCTTTTTTCTTTTTCTTATTCATTTCTTTTAGATTTAACACGATTTATGCAACTCTCGAGTCCAAGTTTAATAAACTATTTTACTGGGAGACTGGATGATCCCCTCTAAATTCTAACCAAGTAAGTCTGATTTTCACTTGCGCTAGACAGTCTAATTGATTAATACTAACCTACAAGATACAATCTGATGGCCCTCACCTTGTTTTCCAGGTGTCATCTATCCGCTCTCCGTCCCTTGGAGCCTACAGGCCCAAACACAACGGTACCACCTCCAATCAAGGGCGGCACATGGTAATTTTAGCTTCATCTTACCCTTCCTTTTCTGTATAAATAACGTCCCTCAAACTTCATACTAAGGGTTTCTTTTGTTAATTCCACAGGTGCCCCCCCTCCCTTCTTTTCAGTCCTGAGGAAGACCCCGGCGCAAGGAATTAAGCAACCTACCTTGTCTTTGGGGGTCGAAACGTCGACTATGTTAATGTCATATGCCAGTTTTGTTCAACAGTGCTTTCTCACTGTGATAGTGTACTCATAATCATGGCTATGTATTTTTCCAACATTTGACTGTGAGGCTTAAGAAAAGCCGTCTCTATTGTAAATAATTACGTGATGAATATAATGTCACTATCTTTTCTTTACACCTTTCCAACCCTCACTTGAAGCACACTACCTCTCCCCCTTGCTTATCTCCCCTATACGTGGGGCACTTGTGTGACATATCTTTTGATTCATTTGCTGATTCGTAAGCATTTGTAATGTTCAATGTGATTAAATAACATTGGACTTTAAATTCACGTTGTATTAGTGTATTCGTGCCTATTGTGTTTTTAACTTTGTGTTCTCTTAAGAATTGTTCCACTGGGACCATTTCTTTACTGTACTGTGTAACACCCAGGTCCCAGTGACTTGTTTGGGTTTACCCTTTTTTTGTAACTACTGAACATGAGTAGAGCAGTAGAAAATTAATATCTTCAAAGGGTTATAATAGCCCAACAGTGGCTGAGCCATAAGATAAAAATCATCATCGCCTAGAAATGCTGCAAGGAGAAATGGACATATCTTACTATCATTATTCTGCACTATTGCCTCTCTTGCTAGAAATAACTCGGGTACCTCTCGGATTCTCTCACAAGACCTAGATGGGCAGTGGTATCCCTACCCTGCTCCTTTCCTGTTCTTTAAAACAACTTTTTACTAGGACAGGGGACTGATTTCCGAGTCCTAAAATGGCTGCTGCCACATCTTTGTTGATGTGATGGCAGCCAATTAGATCTTATCTAGAGATCTGTCGACTCCGCGGATCATTTATGGTGTGAAATATCTATATCTTTTAAACCTTAATTTCTCAAAAACTATTGAACCGATTTACAACAAATCACAAAAAGCACACTTTCTCGACCAAGATCTAGTTTTCTGCCAAATTTGGTGTAATTCTGTTCAGCAGTTTTTGCAGTATCGCTCTTCAATTTTCCTATGGAGGAATGAATGGGGAAAATGGGCCACACAGCAGGATTGCTGAGAGGTTTTTAGAGGCCACGCCTCCTTTCTCCACCACTCTGCAAACACGCCTGCTGGCACACTACTGGTTGGGGGAAGAAGTCAAGTTTAGTCCTAAGGCCCTCAGGAGGCAAGGGGACTTCATCCCCCAACCAGCAGCGCGCCAGGAGGCCCATTTGCAGAGTGGTGGAGAAAGGAGGCGTAGTCTCCAAAGACCTCTCAGCAATCCTTCTGTGTGGGACTTATTGGAGGTAAAAGAAGGGCTTGTTGGCACTCCTTTTACCCTCTGACCTAGTCCGTTTGGTAAATGTATGTGGCGTATGCAGTTCCTAAAGAAGAATGAGTGTCTATGTGGGTCAACAGCTTTCTGTAGGGTACGCAGGGGCGTGACCCTGCAAGAATCAAATGCCCTGACACAACTGGATAGGTGTCATGCTTCATCATAGGGCGTTTGCTCCTCGCCGGGCCGGTGCTGCAATGCCCGATGGGCACCCTCAATAGGGGCTCTTTGCCGGAGATCTTCTTGTCCGCCGTTTGGTGAAGTGAGGGTGTGGGGGCTTAAGGAGTAGATTGGTGTTGATGTGTAAAAGTGTGAAGTTAAAAATAGGAAAGGGGTACTACTCAGGAAAAACTTTAATGAACAAGTTCTCTTACCTATATTAAAAATGTGTGGTGCTATCTATTAGACTTTAGTTATCTTAGATAGCTATAGGTCAACATGTTTCTAGCTTTCGTGTAGTCATAACAATGATCTTGTAGCTAGTCGTCAAGACCAATACCAATCTAATCTACTTAGTGATTGGAGTTTTAATGTATGGGTTCATTGATTTTCTCTCAATCACACATACCTTGGTTTCGGTATTGTTTTGTGATTTATTTAGCGATGACACAAATTAGGTCAAATTCGAGACTCCTCAAGTTGTGCACAATCGCATGCCGTTTGCGTGAGTTTGGTCAGGACTTGCTCTCTGGACGACCTACCCCCATGTGCCAACTCGGAATACGCTGTGGCAGTTTGCATGGCGTTTCCCTGCCACCGCACTGCTGGACCAGGTCTTTAGGGCAGAAATTCGACAGGCCATCGTCGAATACTTCAAACACAACACAGGCACGGTGGACAGTGCACAAACGCTGTGGGAGACCTTCAAAGTAACATTACGCAGGGTCTGTATAAAAAAACGCACATGGGTTCTGCTCGATATTCGCCAGCAACTCCATATATTTGAATGGGACACACAGGTGTTAGAAAGGGAACATGAACGAACATTAGACGTGGCACTACTGGCTACCATTCGGGAAAGATGCCTGCATATCAGGAGACGGTAGACTGTGAAATTTGCTTTTTATTGTACCGACACACAGCGAGGTCTTATGGTGAAGGTGTCCCATGTGGCTGCACTCTAAAAATAAACTCAAAACATTACTGACACCCACACAAGGTGTGAAGATAACGGATGCACAGGGCATGGAATGGTATGATACACCATCCATACTACGCATCTTCACAGGTTACTGCTCACATTTAAACTCCACACGCAGACCCCTTTCGATAGTGAGACTGAAGAATATTTAAAAGACATCACTATGGCCTGGTTACCCAATGGGCACAGGGAATATTTCACACAGCCTATTACAGAAGACGAAGTCCGAGATGCGATTCGCTCCCTACCGAATGGCAAGGCCCCAGGGACGGATGGTCTCTCAGGAGAATTTTATAAGAAATTCGGTGACCTGTTGGTTCTACGTCTACTTGAAATGTATGCAGAGGCATACAAGCAAGGCATGCTACCCCAACTCTCCAGGAAGCCCTGCTGGTAACGTTACTCAAACCAGATAAAAGTCCAGAATATTGCGAATCCTACAGACCACTCTCACTTATTAATACTGATGCCAAAATTCTGGCAAAAATACTTGCCACCAGATTGCAGCCACTAATGCAACATTTGATGTTGCCAGACCAATCAGGCTTCGTACCTGCCCCCTCCACGACAAATAATCTGCGCACCATTTTTGCTCTCTTCCATCAATTGGACCTGAATTTGCCTGCTGCGGTGGCGCTGTTAGACGCCGCCAAAGCCTTCGATTCTATGGAATAGGGGTTCATGTTTGCTGTTTTACGTAAGCTAGGGATCCCCCATAAATGGTAACACAGCGGAACCATTCCACATTTACAGAGGGACGCAGGAGGGATGCCTCTTATCTCCGCTGCAGTTCAATTTTACACTTGAACCTCTGGCATGTAAAATACGCCAACAACATGCAGATACAGCACTGAGGTTTCGGCTGCGGCCCATTAGCATATCTCTTTAAACAGATGGCATGGTCCTGTAAGTGTGCAACCCGGTGGAGAATCTAGCGCCACTGATAAGGGAATATATCCACTTTGAACGGTATTCCGGTTTAAGCATCAACTGGTCTAAATCCGTTGTTATCCCTCTAACTCCTTGCACACAACAGTTTACAGTAGTTTATCCCTTAATCTGGTGAACTGATCCAATCAAGTACCTGGGGATCTGGGTGCATCTTGACCCAGAGCTGGTGGTCCACGAGAACTACAGAAGAGCACTGTCTAAACTAGAAGATCAAGTAGCCATATGGATCTGGTTGCCTCTGTCTTTGGCTGACCAAATAGCGATTCAAAAGATGATTGTGCTACCACGATTTTTGTATTTATTCACTAATATACCCATCATCCTAATTCAGCACTTTTTCCCGACACTGCGTTCTCATATGATTCAATCACATGGGCGGGCCGGCAGCCAAGGATCCGTTGGAATGAGCTCACACTTCCATATGCTCAAAGAGGCTTTGGGGCTCTGGATCTCTATCTGTACTATCTCTGCGATCAGACGTACTTTGCGCACTACTGGCAGCACCCACATGGTCATATTCCTCACATTGCAATTGAATCGGATGATGAATATCCCCGTTACCTGCCCTTTTACCACAGAGGAGATCAGGTATCCCCCGCTCCGAGATCAACCCAGTTCAGAGCACAATTTTAGCCTGGTGCAAACTGGGACATCATGCTCACAAGACCCCACTCTATGCTCCCGTTCTCCCTCTTTTACACCACCCAGATATATCAGTCACACAGAAACCAAAAGCACAAGAGATGCTGGCCACTATTGGCCTATGAAACATGGGTGATATGTACTGAGCTGGTTCATTTCTTAACTCTCCAGATCTCTCGTCTGATGTTGCTCAAACCCTGCTCCTGCTCTTTATCTACTTGCATTTACGGATGGCCATAAAAACTAATTATCAGTCCTTCCTAATGAACCCCCAACCCTTCAAATGCTACAACCACTGCTGACTACTCCCTCACACGGGCGTCTCATAACTAAACTCTACAACACAGCTTAAAATGAAGATATAGGTTGTTGGATCCTTCTTTGGATAAGTGGCATACTGTACTCAACACACCTCTATCTATAGATTGGGTTTTTTGCTGTACACTCACAAAGATGTTAACACCAAATTGAAACCTCAGCATTATCCACTTCAAATTCTAGCACCAAATATATTATACATCTTTACATTTACACAAATATGGATTGCGGGGGATGCAAAATGCATTAGTTGTGGTGACATAAGGGCGGATTTTTTGCATGTTGCATGGGCATGTCCTCCAGTCAGACAGTATTGGAAGAAAGTGACAGATACTATGCGATCTATACTGCCAGAGGTAGTCCCCAATACTCCACGAATGTGTCTTCTGGTCCTAGAGAAGGCACTGAGGCCACATAACCGTAGATTGACAGCTGTTGCTTTATTGCTAGCCAAAAGGCATATTGCCAAGTGTTGGGGTAGCAGGCATGCTCCTAAAATACAATGTTGGATAAACGACACGGTATACTGTAAAGAACAACTAGAAATATATGTGGAGGAGCTGCCTGCATCCTCAAGGACAAAAGATATATGGGGAGGGGACTACAGGTACAATACCTGCAGTCACGATCTGATACACCAGTGGAAGATGGGGGGTGTTGAGGGTTTCATGACCACCCAGACATAGAGTTATGATGATGTATAGATATTGCACTACTTTATGGAATGCTGCAATGTGAGGAAAGAAAAGAAAAGCAATGCCTAATGTCGTATTGTCATGACTAATGTAATATGTGACTCTCTCACCTAACGAGCCGGGCAAGGACCACAGCCCCCAGGTTCCAACGTGCTCGGCCGCGCCACTCTTCCCGCGCCTGGAAGCGCTTAAAGCAGACAGAGAGGCCCGCTGCGCGGGACTCTCTCACCTAACGAGCCAGGCAAGGACCACATCCCCCAGACTCCAACGCGCTCCCGCGTCACTCTTCCCGTGCCTGAAGGTGCTTAAATCAGACAGAGAGGTCCCGCTGTGCGTGACGCGTGCTGGCTGTGCCCGGGTAAAGCCCGGGCCAAGGGCGAGCCCGTCCGCGCCTGTCATAGACCGGAAGAGGCTGGGCTGGGCCACCCCTTTGACATCCTGCGTCAGAGGTCCATGTCCTGACATCTACGACATCTAAAACAAGGAAAAGGTACTGTGTTTAGATAGCACCTTCCTGAAACACCTTCTGAGCCCCTCTGTAGGGTACCTGCTGGCTGACTCTCTTTTCCCTTTCCCTTTTACCAACCTGGACTGTAATGGGGAAGCGAAAAGTTTTTGAGGGATGTTCGCGTGAAGTTCACAAGATGAAGGCGAAAAAGAAAGCTCTGACTTTAAGTTCAGCTGCCGGGGGTGGTGTATTGGATCGTATAGAGAGCTTACTATCAGAGAGTGAGGGACTTCTTGATTCAACCCCCAATGATATCCCATCCAAGCATAGTAACCTGCAGGTACCTGGAAGCCCTATACACACTGGGCATATACCAGCTATGTTTAAAAGGGCAGTTAGAAGGAATCAGCCTTTAGAAGCCCCAAATGTACTATCGAGAAGACTTGCAAGTGGGGATATTACAGTGCAAGCGGCCTTGGATGATCTGGCTGTTTTTCCCTGCAGTAATAGATTCTCACCGCTCTAAGGCCAGGTAGAACCATCAGACACCCCTACTAGCCCAGGGAGCATTGTGCATAGGGAGGGTATGGTGGATAGCACATGCTACTCAAGTGAGTCCAACTAGTAGTGAGCCCAGTCTTACATCTAAATAGCCGAGACATAAACAGCAGTGACAGGCTACCAAACGATACTAACGTTATGTCCACTGAGGAATCCTCTCAAAGACTGCATACCCTGCAAATAAAAGACCAGGTCCAGGAAATTAGAGCTCATAAAGCAAATGTTAGCAGTCTCTCTGATTCCCTAAGTAAAGTATATTCAGATGTGCAACACATAAAAAAGCAACTAGAAACCCACGCAAAGTGCACAGCTAAGGATCAAGGGGGCATGGACCACGTAAGACAGTGCTCTGGTCATAATAGGGGCTCTGTAAGACATAGCATGAATAGACCTGGCAGGGAAACTCTATCTACGTATACCAAAGTTGATCTCCCTGACCCTACACAATATAGCAGGGTAGATCAAAATAGGGTAGGCCATCAGCAATCTGTCAATCCTACTGTAGCCTTAGGTCCCGTCTACCAACGGGCATATATGACCCAAGGTCCACGAAGTGCTGTAAGGGCCCTAGATAAGAGAAGTACAGTATACATGATAAATGTACCAAAGCTTCCCTCGAGCCTATCCAAAGAAGATGAGGGATCCCCAATAAATATGTGCATCCAATGGACCCGACATGTAAGGGGGTGCCGGTCTGTAATATGGGATGACATCATAAGGGCTAAAAGATACTCTTATCCGGGGACTGCCCTTGACTTTATTGCACTTACGCTGTCACATCAAGACCTTGTTGAGAATCTGGTGGTCTTTGACATCCGTACCCAACACCTCACCAAAACCAATATTCGTTTTAAATATAATCCCCCGAAATGGTCTTACAAACAAATCCAGCCCATTTTATATCATCCCATATTGGTGCGTCACCCTTACGAGAGATAGATTGAAGGTTTTTTTTACCCCCGTTGGTCATACCCAGGTCACGATGCCAGTTTCTAACAATAAGTCTACCGTACCCCTCCCAGTAGTAAAATCTTCTTCAGAGGCGACTTCCCCCACTAATGTAAAGAACGAGGCAGGTTGTACACCAGGGATCCTAGACTCTAGAATTACACCCAACATCACGTAGAATAGCGCTCCTGTCATGGAATATCGCTGGGTTGAGGTCTAAGGGCGCTTCCCCCGACTGGAATAGCTTTATCGAACAGTACGACATGCGCGTATTCCAGAGAACCTGGACCGTAGATCCACTTTATCATCCAAATTATTTAAATTATTACACCCCAGCAATTTATGATGGCAAGGGTCGCCCATCGGGGGAGCTAACAATTTGGGTCCGCCCGGACATTAGTCTTAAGATACAGATACTCCTGACTCAGAGTAACGACATCCTTGCCATTCGGTTGGCGACTGGCCCCCATGGTAACATCGACATTTATAATATATATGCGAGAGGGCATAGTGGGGGGGTGGAAGTCTGATAATTATAATGGCTCTAGATGAGCTTCTAGACAACTTCTCCTGGGCCGCTTCAGTTGTTGTAGTGGGGGATTTTAATTTGACTTTTGAGCCTCTTGATAGTGAGGAAAATTACCTGGCGGGGGAGGAAGACGCACAGTGGGGTATTCCGTGCCTTGAAATATCACCAATTAAAAGATGGACAGAGGTAGCTATGCAACTTAAAGCTATCTGTCTAGAAAAAGGCTTAAGGGCGGCCAATGGTAGAACCATCTCTGATAGGCAAGGGGGCAATACGTTCAATAATGGCTATCACTCAAGCCGTATAGACTATCTTTTAATTAACCTAAAATTATGGCACGCACTTGAGGACATGGCCGTGCTGGACTGTGTAGAGAGTGATCACAATCCATTATGCTCAGTATTTCAATTTAAGAACCTACATGAGCCAACACACCCCATAATCTACCCACCACCAGAGATTTGCAAACCACCAATGATATGCGGTGGCTTAAATGGCCGATGATCCTAGAAAACCCGGATATATTGTCCTTTATTGCCAGTGATGTTGAGAAGACGCTGGCAGAGATGGAGGTTTCCCTCCTTAATTCTCAGTCACTTAATGAAATAACAACGCTTTGTAGCACATTATTTGCTAAAATACACTTACACTTTCAAAGACCCCATAGGGCTAAGAAGAACTGTACTATGCCCCGGCACCGCTGGTACAATAAAGAATGCAAGCAAGCCCCCAAATTTTTAGGGGAGGCCATCAGATCAGGAGATCCACATAGGGTACAGAATGCAAGGAAAATGTAGAAATAAAGGCTCTGGCAAATACCAAAAAAACATGGGAAGAGAACAGATGGCAGGACTTCAAATTAGCATGTACCAGGAACAATCTTCAGCATTTCTGGAACCTGGTAAAATGGGGTAGGGGCGTGTTGTAATTTGGCAGCACTTAAGTTAAGCATTAGCTGAAGACAGCCTGTATTCAGAGGCTGAATTGTCCGCTTTGTGGAATCCATTTTGTATTTCTGGCAGCCATTTTGGTTGCCATGTGCTGCCATGTGCTTGCCATGTGCTCTGTCCTACCTTCCTGTTAACTGCTCTTGAAATCTGCCTAGAGACAAGTTATATTTAGTTCTTTTTGCTTTGCACATGCTCAGTTGAGCTTGCAGCTGTTCCGAGTTTATAAATGTCAGGATGTGTCTACTAGAAGTAGAAACTGTTAGCTCCACCCACTTGTCGACTGTGCATTTCTTGTATGACCTTATATGTATCTAAAACCAGCATTTGTGTTTGTACCACCTCCATTTGAGCCCCTGTGTGGGTATTAAAGGGTCCAAGGTCCTTCCATTCAGTGTGCTACTTCATGCATTACTGAAGGGTGATGTGTGAATGTAACTCCACCTCATGAGGTTTAATAAACTCTGTCTTTTCTATTTCAGTTTCTGTGCCAACTTCTTCCTAAGTGTCTGAGGACTCTGTGCAGAGAAGGAGAACCCTAAGCACTGGTAGGCCTTGCTGAGGCTCACTACTACAAATTGGCGCTTCCAACGCGGGGCTCATCGGCGACTCGGATGCCCGAAGGACTGGTCGAGATGAAGGATTGGAATC